>OY776112.1:155322818-156522818 GCA_963675035.1 Allygus modestus | reverse complement strand
AATGCGGTGATTATTATAAAGGTATGGTTAATGGTTAGTTCCTAAAGTTTAATACATAGTTTCAAATATTTGATTTGGTAGCCCATTAGTTTATTTGTGCTAAGAAAGGCAAAATGAATAAACCATAAGTGCTGGTTTGAATATGGAATAAAAATATTGTGTTTTTATTATTTTAAGGCGAGATCAGGGTGAAATAGCACTGTCCTTAGTAGATATTGTTCCCGCCGAGATTTAATTATAGGTTTATGGCCAACTGAATATTTTATTTTAATTTTACGATTTTGTTGTTGGTCGGAGTAGGCCAGCGAACGGACGTTAGTTTTAAATAATCCGAAGTAGGATTACAACCGTTTGCCCTACTTTGAGTTATTATTTCAAGTTGGCTTTAAGAAAACATTTAATTTTGTAGCTCTGCAGAACTTAGCTGCACAAAGAAAGTAATTTAGTTAAATTTAATTGGACGGAAAATACAACTGTTTCTATAAAATCATGTTTATCATATAGGCCCAGGGTGAAATGACTATGAAAAGAGTAAATTATATTTGGTGAAGATCTTTTACTGTCAGGCCAGGGTGAATTAGCCCGGGCATAAAAAAAGGGTCCGAAATACTCTATTTGATAAAAGAAAATTAAATTACCTTTAATTGGTTTTAGATCACGATTATTTTAATTTCCTGGCAGACATTAAATCAAATCAGAGCGAAACAGCTCTGTTACAAATGACTGGCGAAATATTATACATAGCCTAGTCATACATTTTGAATAGTAAACTTATTTACTTTGCCGATTTGGTTAATTTTTAAGATTATTATACTGAATTAGAGTCCGTCCATCCGACAACAAATTTAGTGAGAACTAAATATTTTTGAGTTTTATTTTAAATACAAAAAGGTGAAACTGCTGTATAAGCCTCAATTACAAAACATTATTTTAGTTTAGCTCCTTAGCTTCTAGCTAAGGGCGTTTGGTAAAGAATAAATTTTAGTTTTCTTATTTGATTGGGCCTAAGCAGCATATCACCACACATTAATCATGATTTTTCAAAATTTGTTTCCGTTTAAACATTAAACGGGCAATGATGATCTAACTACTGCTGTATTACCTGATGTGATGAATTTTATCTGAGCCCAAACAAGAATAAAATTTAATTTAACCCTGAACATTCTTGTACGAGTGACCGACCCGAGGCAAAAAGGTACAATTCGTACCCCATCCCGAAATAGTACCTTACAACATAAAGCTGATATCTTTTTCACCTGCAAAACAAATCATATGTAACCGAGTCTATCTCATTCTCCCGGTACTCTAATATAAATTATTTTGAATGTTTACAAAAACAAAATTAAGAGTGAACCTTCTTCATCCAAAAAATAGCTTCCTTTTTCAATAAAAAAATCTTATGTAAGCCTGAATTAACAGCTGTTTTACTAATAACATAAACTGGGTCTGAATAAAATCTTCTGTTGGTATCAGTAACACGCTATGTAAAAATATTTTATTTTTACATATTATATATTAACAATTTCAACAAACAATTAAAATGTTTTACCACACAATGCTGAAATAAGCATAGTATATAGTTATTAAAATAGTCTCTATTACACTAACCTAAAGTGATAACTACTGTAGTTATAAATGTATCAAACAATTCAGAGGAATATTATAGAAAAATTTGCTTAGAAAAAAGGTGTTCACAATGCTTGTCAACAATTAAAATATAATAATGTTAGACAATCACAATAATAATTTGTTCAAAAGTTACCCTAACAAATATATAAATATTCATACACAATAAATATATTCTATACTTCTAATAAGAAGTTAAATTAGAACATAATTTGGTTCCACTGAAAAGAAAAATATATTTAAGTAACCGAATGTTCAATATGTACTAAACATTAAACTCAAATAATAAGTTACTAAAGACAACAGTACAGTACAACAGATACCATATGTTGGCATACCTGACATAATCCCAACAGAGTAAACTCATATATTTGCCAATGTACACTAGTCAACAGACTACCATTTCAAAATATTTATTTACAATAACTGAAATGACTGCAATTATCAGAGAACCGGCTCCTCAGTGGTGCTGCTTAACTTTAAATAATCCATTAATCCATAATATTCAAATCTTCTACCTCTTCCGTCGCATAAAGTATATCTTCAATTATACTCAAGGCTTCCTGTTTAAATTTTAATTTTTGATGACTAGACATACGAGTGACCTCAGGCAATAAGCTTTTGAAAAACTTGACATCATCATCTTCGGAAGGCTTTGATTTAGATGGGTTTTCTACTTTCAAAGTCTTTACTTTCTTGGAGGATGTGGCATTGGTAACACATTTCGGAGGTAACCTCTTGATGACATTCTTGGATGATGAAGGTTGCGAGATGATCTCAGGAGCGACTCTCAACCACTCCGAGTCACTCACTTCTTCGACATCCACAATCTCTTCTTTGATGACAAGCTTCTGCCCATTACTCATTCCAGCTTTGAAATAAGTGATGGGTTCTGGTTTTGGCAAAGCTTCTTTCAGGTACGAAGGAAGGCTATCCAGCTCAAATTGCTTGGATGACAAAAATGCTCTGAAAAATAGAGTTATTAATACAATTATACATTGGAACTAAGCCAGAGTAGGTGTTCCTCAAGGTTCCAAAGTCAGGCTATTCTGTTTTTAGTTCATGCCAATGATCTATTATAAAATATAAATTTTATATAGATCATGTTTTTTTTGCTGATGACACAACAGCCTTTAGTAAAAGCCAAAGACAAATAGGAACTAGCACTCAATTCCTCATCCACAGTCTAAGATCTTTGTCTCTGGTCGAAAAAGAATGGCCTTAATTTAAAGGGTGCCAAGACTAAAGTAATCCAATTTTCCGCAATAGGTAATCAGTGAAAAATAATAATGTTTCCTTGTTCAGAAAACAACATTACGCTTTTCTCTAGTAATTCTTCAGCAGATTTTCTTGACCTGAACTCCAAAATAACCTAAAGTAGCATGAACACACTGACAGACTGTTGGACAAGTTTGTCAACTGTTGGTCAAGTTAAATAGAGCTTTGTTCAAATTATTATAACAATCTGTGATAATCAAATAGCAATATTGGTTTACTATTTCCTTTCAATTTAGAGATATAGCTTACTTTTTTGGGCAAATTCACCTTCTTAAACAGCAGAAAAAGGCTGTCAGAGCTATATCAGGTATTCGCCATAGAGAATCATTCATTCATTCATTCATCCATCATAGATTGTTGCTGGATTAGGAAACCCCAGCATAGCTTCTAGAGAATCTTGCAAGCCCAGCTTTAAAAATACATATATTCAAGTCTTCCTGCACTTTAGATTTGACATCGTTTATTAAAAACAACTTGAATTTGTTTATAGACTGTCCACAGTTATAATACAGGACAAGGTTCTCTTTCAAAACCCAAGCCATAGATTAACTTTATTTCACAAGGGGCCCTATTATCAATGTCATTAAAGAATTGTTATCCTCATTACTCTAGTTAGGCCTTTAAAACTGATATTTGGTTACTATTTTGAAACATTTTAGAATTATTAAGTTATTCAATCAACTTGACATGTCATATATTATTCACCACTGAATTTCAGCCATTGTAATTTTTGTGATGGAAATAAATTGAATTGAATAAAACTTCAAAATGTTGGAAAGGTTAAACGATAGTATAGTGCCCCAGAGAGCCAATAAATACCTTAGTAAACCCTTCATCATGTTGCCCTATAAGTTTTAAGGGATTCTTCCTAAGCTACATACGTTTACCCATCAAATCTTTGGGTTTGTTTTTTACTATAATGTTGTCATAGTGTGTGGTATGTCTGAGAGGGGAAGTATTTGCATGTCATGTACAACAAAGATGTCCCGAGTTAAAATTATCTACAATGTGTCAATTAAGACTAATACTATTTGAATCATTTTAACTATTAGAGAAAATACACATGGGGCAGCAAACATAGGTACATAGGTACTCAGTGAATTTACAATGCATACATACGTCTTACTACCGCATAAAACCGCTTAACAAGTTTGATTAATGTACATACGTAAATAAGCAATAATAATTTGTAATTATTCTCTATACAAATAACATGGGGTTGAGTATGCAGGTTTGCTGCAACAAGGAACACAAAATAGAGGTTTTTTATGCAAAACTCAACTAGGTAAAGCCACATACAAAGTTTCATCAATATACATTCATACGTAAGCGATATATGCCATTTTAATTATTTTCCGTAAGAATAACATGGGAGCTGAGTATGCAGGTTTGCTGCATTAGGAAAAATCGGTAAAATTTTTTTGTGCAAATAACAACAGACCACAACCAGATGAAGCCATATATCAAGTTTCGTCCGTATACATTCATAAATAAGCGACATATTAAATTTGTCTTATTCTTTATAAGAATAGCATTGGACAACATACTGTGTTTGGCGGGATTTGATTGGTGCTGCACTCTCTAGTATCAAAATCTGTAACTAATGACTGCGGGCAACTTCTGTTCTCTCCGCTAGGGGCGTGGACTGAAGAAGTTTCATTTAATCCTATCTAAATGAGAGAGAAAGTCTCAAGTGTACTAGAAGGCAGAAGAACCAAGAACATCTGTGAAGTATTGTTTGGGTGTCGTGTGAAGCCTAAAATTCACTCTCTTCTCAAAATGACTGGCCTAGGTATAAAATGATAAAGTCTGACAACCATCTCAAATAAGTTAAATGCCCCTTCAAATCAGTAAATTGAACACTAAAAGTTCAATATTTTATTCTAAGAGAAGAGCTGAAACCATTGATACTACCCTTTTATAAATAGGCCAAGAAGAAATGGTTTCAGTGAATAAATAAGATGCTGCTTGGTAAACCAACTCCAATCCTCTATTGATCTTAAAGACTAGCCGAATTCAGAGTTAAGGTGGAATGAGTAGCTCTAATTGCTGATTCAGTTCAAAGTATTTGTTTCAAAGACAATCTACAATTAGTGATGGTCAAAACCAGAAATTTTGAATCTCAAAACTGAAACTTAAAAAATCAAATCTTGAAACTCAAATCGCAAAACCCTAATTACTTGCCTGGTTATGGTTATGAAAAACAAATCCAGTTACTCCAAATAAACCAGTTAACTTACTGTCATTCTCCAAGTAGCTTTAAAAAATATTAGTTTCAGAACTACTAGTGAACCAATTACTTGTAGCCTAATTGTATATTTTGGTTAGAGTTGTTCTTTCAGAATTAAAAAATCAATAAGCCAAAAAGGTGAAGGTAGACCGATGACAGTAGGCTTTTGACCTTCGCATTATTGATCGATAAACACACGAACGTGATTTGTTAAAAAAAACACCGATAAAGATGCAAAAACTCAGCAGATTCGAGTTTTGATTCTCGAATTTACCAATCAAATCTCGAAACCGAAACTTTTCCAAAGATTTGGTTGTTTTGAGATTCGAGTTTCGGTTTTGACACATCACTGCTTACAATCAAAATTCTAAGAAAGAACTCATTTATTAATTCTTATATTATCATGAAGCAACAATAGGACTTATTCCAAACGTTTACAGCCTTGGCCACATGTGTATTTGAGTACGCTTATCTAAATTAATCTTTTCGAACATCCTATCAAAATTACTACAGTTAAATAAAACACAAGATCAGAATACAAAACTTAATGACAAACAGCCAGTTGAATTTTAGCTGAGGCCCAGGGAGAGGGAGTTTCCACCATGAACCCTTTCAATGCCCTTAGAGAAAGAGACATTGTTTTATCGCTAATGCTAAGCCGAGGACATTTCACACATTTGTAAATATTAATTAACCTAGAATTTCAAGAGATACTATCCCCACTTTTTGTAATCCAATACTGTTAGTCCCTGAGATATTTAATATGCAGCAAATATGCAATTTTTTAAATAAATAGGTATATTTATTCATTATACCAGCATGTTATTTGTTAGCAGCAGAAGCCGTCATTCTTTTTATGTTAGCCTAGGAGATAGGAGGCGTCTATCCCCAAAGAGTATCAAATCAAACAGATTAGAATTACATAGAGGATAAAAGTTAAACTAAAAACAATAAACGTGAAATAATACACTTAGTTAGAAGTAGGTATTTATTATTTTACTGTATTTACAAAGACAAATATTACTACAAACATTAAATAAATAATACTAAGATAGAGAGGAGGGAAGTTTTCAGGGGGAGTCTTAAACGGTAAGTTAAAGGTAAGGGAGCTTAGAGGGAAGTTCATGAATTCCACTCTATAAAATTTAAATCAAAATGTACACATTGATGACTTTAACCACTGACTATAAATACTGAAGTAGATTTCTCATTGCCACTGTAAAAGTTGTCCCTAGGTTTGTGTGTGCACAAACACTAATCACAAACAGAGATACTTCTGTTAACTATTACTTATCCTCTCAAAGAGGGGATAGTACTTATCCTCTCAAGGAGGGGATTGTACAACAGTTGGTGTGTAAAGAAGCAAACATAAGTTGATTATCACTTGCTTTCTGGGGTGGGGATATTTTACAAGTTAACATAAATAACTAAAATAAATAGTTGCAACTAACTAAAATAAGTAGTATAATATCCTTCAATGCTTTAACCCTTTGCACTCGGGTTGGGTCTTTTAAAATGTTCCTCTGGGGTCATATGACCACCGCCCGGTGGCATGTCCATTGCAGCTAGACACTCTGGCTCCCTACTCTTCATTGAGCCAGGGACTTTCCTATTGATCCATGTTCCTTCTCTCTATGTATACACGGATCATCTTTCCATCTCCCGCTCGTTCTTCTTTCCCATTCCTCTTCCCCCCCCTTTTCTTTTGCTCTTTGTTACAGGCCAACCCAAGGTGTCATGTGGACCGTGCCGAGAGGTGGACGGCACCAGGCCTTTTAAGTGGTGTCTCTAACGGTACCTGCAGGATACCAGGCGACCTCCTGCAGTAAGCAGCCTTGCCCGGACATGCAGGGCTCTGCTCGGGTCGACTCCTTTTATCCTAGCTGCTCGTGGGAACACTATGGAAAGCCAAGACAAACAACAACAACAAACACAAAAGCAGGATCAACTGCAGCGGGACAAAACCGCAAGGTATGGGAGGGGAGGTCACCATCCCCGACCCAGAAAAATTATCCACAACCCAGCCATCCTGGGGGGAAAGATGATCCTCGGAGAGTAGGGTTAAGTGGGACAAGAACCCGTTGGTATCTACGAACAGGGCCTTGAACCTGACGAAGCTAGGAAGAATGTAGATGAAAGGAAATCTCAGCAGAATCAGCCTCTGCAGAGAAGTAGCCCGGTTAAGAGGGGAACTCAGGAGGCAACTCCAAAAAAAGGCCAGGAAGCAAAGAGAATGAGGGTAGGAGCAGTGGGGGTCTCCACTGCTGTACTCCACTGCACACCACACTGTTTGGGCCAGTACCAATATCAACTCAAGAGGTGAGAATGTATTCTAAAAGTAAATTTAGATATCATAAATGTGGGGAGTGCAACCACTTTTGTTACCAAAAATAGAGAAGAGGTTCTGGACTTAATGCTAGGTAGTACTAGTATTAGGCATAGGATCAAGAGGTGGAGGTTATCTAGCAAACCATCTCTGTCAGATCATAGGATCATAGAGCTCATCAATCTGGATGGGACCATTGAGGGCAGTACCTCCAGTAGGAACCCCAGGAATACAAACTGGGAAAAATATATAAATATTTTGAAATATGGACCAGCTTAACACAAGGGAGGGTAGTAACCTTGAGATAGAGGAGACAGTGGGTGCCTTAAATGGGGCAATAATGAACGCATATGCATCTAGTTGCCCCATCATGGTAACCTATAGAGAAGTCCCCTGGTGGAGCAAGTAGCTCTCCAGAATAGGGCAGAAACTCTCTGATGCTCTACAACAAAGAAATAAGAAGGGCACAGAAAAATAGCTTCAGGAAGTTCTGTGAAGAAATTACACAGAGGATGAGGAGCAGCGTGCTCTTCTCCTACTAGAAACGCACTTCCCGGGTAGCAAGCCAATGGAGGAGGGACTACCGAAGGAAGAATAAGTAGAACCAAGAGAGAAGACTGGGATGTGATAAAAAGAATCCTTTCCCCTGGTAGGCTTGAATGGGCGATCAACTCATTCCACCCGGTGCCGACAATATTTACCCTGCTTTACTACAAGAGGGGCAGAAAGAGATTATTCCACACCTGTTGGGAATAATGAGGAGCAGCCTAGCCTGGGGATATGTACGATATGTACCAAGGATTTGGAGAAGGGCAAGGAGTTACCTTCATTCCAAAAGCTGGCAAGAAAAATATTATGGAACCGAAATCGTATCGGCCCATATGTCTTACATCTTTTCTCCTGAAAACTATGGACAAGGCTGTGGACAACTACATCAGGGTGGAGTTACTGGAGACATCTCCCTTACATCCGCAGCAACATGCATACAGGGCAGGTAGGTCAACAGATACTGCACCGTACGAATTGACTAGTACTATCAAGAAGACTCTTGATTGTAAGGAGACTGCTTTATGTTTTTTTCTGGATATAGCAGGAGCCTTTGATAACACCTCACATGCATCCATGATAGAGGTACTGAAAAATAAAGGGTGTAAACGAAACGACTATCCGTTAGATAGGCAATATGCTGTCCACAAGAACAGTGGAAGCCCAAGTTGCAGGAAAAATCATACAAATGAGTACGGAAAGGGGTTATCCCCAGGGCGGGGTACTATCCCCCCTTCTATGGAGCTTGGTTGTAAATGAACTCCTCTGGATTCTTACCAGGGGGGTCTACACTGTATTGGATATGTGGATGATGTAGTTATCATTGCAAAAGGAAAATTCGAGGAGAGACTGCAATTTAATTCAAAGGGGTCTAAATGAAACGAAGTAATGGTGCAAGTTGCAATAAAGCTACATCTGCCCTTTTGACCTGCAGGAGCTATGCAAGGAAATCGTGGGGTTGCAACCCACGTGTGTTAAGGTGGATGTATACCATGATGGTGAGACCAATAATCAAAAACATATGGGTCGATAGCTTGGGCGGGTAGGACCAAGTTTAAGAACACGAGGAGATCGCTGGAGAAGGTACAAAGAATGGCTTGTGTTACCATAACGGGAGCCATGTGATCCTATCCTACAGCAACCTGTAATACTGGACCTGACACCTCTGCATTTGGTTGTGGAGAAGTCGGCAAGGAGGCCCTACTTAGGATGGAGAAAATAGGCATGAAAATAAATTATACCCATGGCGGAGACTACCTTCCGCCAGGCCTAGAAGAATTACTGAACCTCCCAAGGGACTCAACAATCAGAAGGTTCAACTTTGAAAAGAATTTTAGCACTGGGCTGGGACCAAGCAACAGTGGAATGGTGAGTTCGCATTGGCCCGAGGACCAAACACACCGAATCCATGGGGATTTCCCCAAGCATCTTTCAGGCAGAGGTGAATGCAATTGAGATGCATACAGTTCAACCTCAGCAGGAAATAAAAGAAGCAGGATATTGCGATCCTATCAGATAGCCAAGCAGCCATCAGGGCGCTGAGTTCACCAGTGATCAGCTCCAGAATGGTGGGGACTGCCAGCAGAGTTTAAATATGCTAAGTAGGACAAACAGTGTCTCTCCTCTGGGTGCCGGGACACAAGGAGTAGAGGGCAATGAAGAAGCAGACAGGCTTGCAAGAGAAGGGGCGGCAAAACCCTTCACTGGCCCTGAGCCAGGGTGCGGGCTAGAGGATGCTTTCTTCAGGAAGCAACTCAAAGATAAGGTAGATGCAGAGATAGCAAGCAGGTGGGAAACACTTCCTGGATGTAGACAAGCCAAGGAAATGCTTGGCAACTTTAATCATAGGAGATCTGAAAACCTGATCAGGCTTAACAAGAACAGCCTGAGAATTCTAACAGAGTTTCTCACCGGACACTGTAGACTTAAGGGCCACCTTAAGAAGATGGGTATGGTAGAAGAAAATAGCTGCAGATTCTGGAAGGAACAGGAGGAAACCCCGAGGCATCTACTGGCTGAATGTGATGTGGTTGGTCAAAAAAGGGCCAGGAGTTTGGATCATACCAGATAACCATTAGAGATGCTCCCCTTTTAGAACCCCCTCAGCTTCTAAACTTCATCAAGGAGTTGAGGCTGGAGGAGGAGCTCTAGGAAGGAACTGAGAGCTCAGAAGCGGTGGAACAAAAGATCTTGTTAGGTCGCAGTGCATTTTCCCCCCACGTTATCAGTATCAGTATCAAATGGGAGGTTAAAGGTAAGGAAGCTTAGAGGGAAGTTCATGAATTCCACTCTATAAATTTTAAATAAAAATGTACACATTGATGACTTTAACCATTGACTATAAATACTGAAGTAGATTTCTCATTGCCCCTGTAAAAGTTGTCCCTAGGTTTGTGTGTGCCAGAGTGTGTTCAGAGAGGATGTAGTTACACTAATCACCAACAGAGATACTTCTGTTAACCTTCAAGGGGGCGCTTATATTTTCAAACGGGAGAGGGCGCCTGTGGAGTTTTGCTCTGCACCGGCAAAACGTTTAAATTGAACCTATTTCACTTATTTTATTGACGTTATTTTGCAGTTAAATGCTATTCAAACATATTGTCAACAGTTTGTCGAGTAAATATATTTTTATTCTTATCCATCCTATTAGATATAAATTTTTAAATGTCGTGAAACATTTTTCTGAACAAATATATACTAGCGATTTTATTACGAGAGAGGGCGCTTGCGGAAAAAATAATTAAACTCAAATTCTGTAAAAACAATACACATTTATTATTACTGGTACATATATTAATACAACATTCGCTAGATTAGTAACGAAAATATGAGATAATAAGTAATTGCAACTGTGTGAGATCTTATAAGAATAGAATTATAATGTAATTGTAAAGTGATTGTGAAAATATAAACGTGAATTAGTTTGTCATGATACAATGATATAATTGGTAGCAATAGTAAGTAATAAGCCTTACATAATAATAAAATGAAATTGTATAATTAAATAAAAATAGTGCTTTCCAATAAAATAAAACAAGTTCTGGAGAATAATAAAATGTTTCAAAACTTACTGTCATCTATGGGTAAATTTCCCAATAGTTCATCTCGCCACTAAGTCACTCGTCATCTCTAATGTCCATCTCTTGGTCATTCTGGATGCAGTTGACACATTTCGCTGGTACTGAATGTTCCCCGCAGATGAAGAACTTGCAGTTCCGGCATCGTGTTTTAGACGGACGATTTTTCTTCCTGTCACACAAGTAACATCGCCCTTTGGTGAGTTCGTCGGGTGGTTGTACTTGTGTGTCTTCTTCAATCCCCATAATTTCACGGATTCTCTTTTTCGAGTGTTGTGACAGACTCTTGACAGTTAGGCGAGATGTCATGAAACCCCGGCACAGTTCCTTGGCGAGTTCCTGAATAAATTTTCGTCTAACCATTTTTGGCTTGTCGGTGTTCCGTTTTAGGATGATAAAACTGTTCAATGCTCCAATGTTTAGCATAGAATAAAAAATCGTCATAGACCAACGATTTGTAATTCTGGAGACCGAGTATGACTCCTTGTACTTGTCCACTGTGTCTACACCTCCTTTTGTTGCATTGTAAAAGAGAACAATCTCCGGCTTTCCAAAAGTAGGTGAGTCTTCATCGTTGTCCACAAGACCACTTTGGTGCACAGACGACAAAAGCACCACAGTTTTATGTGGCTTTGCTTTGTATGATACCAGTGTACTCTCAGGTTTGGAACCAAAAATAGCAGATTCAACTTCTCTTTCCTTCGTATGGCGAAAAGGCGGTGGAAGTTCTCTTTTATCTTGTCTCAAGGTACCAACCATTGTTAGTCTGTATTCATTTTGCAATTCAAGGCACAAAGGAACGGAGCTAAACCAATTGTCAACAGTGACATTACGACCAGTACCCGCGATTGGTTGTACAAGTCTTTCTACAACACTTTTGCCTGAATTATCAACTTTGAATGGTCCCTCAGGCTGTTTTCCGGCATAGATTTCCATGTTTGAAGTATAAAATGACTTGGCACAAACCATGGAAAATATTTTCACACCATACTTTGCTGGCTTGTTCTTAATATATTGTCTAAAACTGCAGCGTCCTCTAAAAGACTCTAACATTTCGTCTATTGTCACAAACTCGCTTGGCACATAGTACTGTTTGCATTTCTCAACAAAATGTTGAAACACATCCCTAATAGGGGCTAGTTTGTCTAGTAATTTCCTCTGATTTCGGGTGTTTATGTTGTCAAACCTCATTGCTCGGAGTAAAAACTTGAACTTATTGAACTTGAGCCTTATTGACATACAGGCTCGAAAAAACTCTACTCCTAGGCCTTCTGTGGACCAAAGATCTTCAAAGTTCAAGTGAGAAGCTCTGAGTACCCCTGCCATGTACAAAATGCCAAACACAGCTTTTAGTTCTTCGACGTTTGTTTCAAGGCAATCCCTTTCTCTACTGTAGTTAGGTTTATTGTTCACAATCCATATGTTTGTGCACTCTACTATTTTATTCAGTAAGAATAGTAAGTAATCAAAATACAAACCCCATACATCAATAGTGTTTTAGTGTCTTTTGCTGTTGCGTGAACATGACCAACCCTCATGAGAATGATGTTTCTTGCCGCTGCTCTTCCTCGTTTTACAGGCTCATTATACCATAACATTTTACGATTTTTGCTAAAATAAGCCTTTCTTCCACTTTCAAGTTCCACTGTAACAGCATCCTGTCGAATTTTTAGTGGGATATCCTCGATAACATCAAAATCTTCCGGAATTTCAGTAAACTCATCGTCTTGATAAATTTCAGTTGCTACTGGTATGTCGCAATTTGATTAATTTTCCACTTCATTAGCTTCTTGGTCAGGTTCGTCATCTGGAAGTGACTCCTTATCGGAATCACCAAACAGCTGTCTTACAAAATCTCCAGTAGGTCGTATTTCAACAGTCTCTTCCTTTTCTACGCTATCTAGCATTTTTAGAAGTCTCTGCTCTTGCAATTGATCCATCGCAAATAAATTAAAATTAAAAATCTATAATAAAACTAACCATCCGTTGCATACTATGTAACAACACTACACACAGCCATCTATAACGTCACGGGGCGCGCGAGGAACTTAACTCCGCACTAATAACTTCCGCGATCGGGCGCTTGTGGATAATAACTCCGCAAAATGACCGCACACGATAAAGTCCAAACTGATACTAATGCTATGAGGAAAACGTAGTTAGAAATGGGGTGGGGGGACTCTAGAGATGAGGCACGTGAGGTACGGTAGCGGACGTGACTGCCGACACCAAAGAAGTAGGTTTAATTCACAAAAATCTTTACGTGCGGAGTAAAAATCCGCAAGCGCCCCCTCGAAGGTTAACTATTACCTATCCTCTCAAGGAGGGTATTATACAACAGTTGGTGTGTAAAGAACCAAACGAAAGTTGATTATCACTTGCTTTCTGGGGTGTGGGGATATTTTACAAGTTAACATAAATAACTAAAATAAATAGTTGACAGCAGCACAATCTGTAGGTGACCTAATCAAACTACGTCCACTTCAAATTCTGGCCAACACTAACAGTGGGACAGCCGAGCCATATAGATGGGATGTCTCCTTCAGTATAATATCCTCAATGCTTTAACCCTTTGCACTCGGGTTGGGTCTTTTAAAATGTTCCTCTGGGGTCATATGACCACTGTCAGTAGCCGCCGCCATTTCCCTAACAGCTGGAGTTTTTTCTGCTGAACATTTCTCACAGCTCTTACGAGCACTCAACGGTAACATATGATTTTAAATATGTATTGTATTCTGTATGTATTGTATTCTGTATGCGACTGTAATCTGGTATCAAAATAAATACACTCATGTAATGTCTCAGCAAGCAACGCTGTATTGCTTTGTTTTTTTTCTGTTCGCTTCTGTCAAAGCCTAACAAATAACCTCTTTTGTTGTGCTGTTTTCTCACATTGTTATCCTTTGGTTTTATAATTGTTAACTGCAGCGCCGTCGCGTGATTTGTTGGTGCCCGGGGCTAAATTTTGTCAGGCACCTCCCCCTCACCAACTCATTCCCCCTCCCACCCAACATTAAACCTATATGTAAGTATTCAAACACAAACATAAAGCGAGCGACGCAAAAACGAGCTACGCGGCACGACAACAAACGAAACTAACAAATACATATAGGCTGATGGGGTCAAACACACAACGAGCAACGCAACTTGGAGGGGAGACAATTTCCAAGCCGCATCTCGTCTATACGTTAGTTTGCAAAGTTGCGTATCGGCATTGACTACATTATACTGAAGTAGACTTCTCATTCCCATTGTAAAAGTTTTCCCTCCTTTTGTGTGTGCCAGGATTCAAAGAGGACATAGTTACACTAATCACCAACAGAGTGCACTTCTGTCAACTATTACTTATCCTGTCAATGAGGGAATAATATATCAGTTGTTGTGTCAGGAAGCAAACATAAGTTGATTATCAATTGCTTTCTGGGGTGGAGAGATTTCACAAGTTAACGTAAATAACTAAAATAAGTAGTTGACAACAGCACACTCTTATCAGTAATCAACTACGTCCACTTAACACTAAAACAGGGACAGCTGGGCCATAGATGGGATAGATGGGATTTATTTTTACCGCTGAGCTCCCGGCAACTTTTTAGGCATTTTTGACACTGGCACAATTCACGCAACTCATCAATCAGTGTGATAGAATGGCAGTGGCAAGTGGATGAGAGAAAACGGAGGGGTTCATGGGGTAGGGTGGTAATGGTAAGGGATGTGAAGTCACTGCCTCTAGCAAGAGTCAGCTTTCCAAAGTCGGGTGAAATAAAAATAGAACAGCGCAACACGGCAACGAGTGTGTGAGTGGATAGAGGATAGAGGTGCCCCTTCAAGACAATGTAATATTGATGTACAGACAATACAATATTGATGTAAAGACAATACAAGGAAAGAGCTGGAGTCTACTACACGGTGGAGTTAATTATTAGGCTATTATTATTAACAGTATTCAAGCAAATCCAGCTGCTCGGATCTCGAGCAAATACTGTACTTATATTTGGATTACTAATAAATAGAAAATATAATGTTATAGGTGTCCGATATTTATTTGCTCAAAAAATTAATGCAATATATTACTCAAAATTCTGTTATACCTCAATTTAAAAAAATATATTTACAAATAATTTAAGATATTTAATATTTTACCACCGCGCCTTCGCCGTACTATCCGAGGGATCAATCGAATTGGCAAGCGCGAGATCATAATACGTCTCTATTTATCTTTTTAAACACAAATGGTTAATAAAACTCTTACAGTTTAATCTATGTTCAATACCAAAAACATATACCGTAAAACAGGCTTGATCCTGATACTTTTTTACTATTTTTAGGTATAGTGCCTTCCCATCAACGATATCACCAATAAAAACCATACCATTGTAAAGTGTATCATTTACTATATCCCTGTACCTTTATACATGTTGGATGTTATTATAACCAAAATAAAAAATAAATAAAAGTGTCCGGGTCAACCTTCACAAATGGGCTTGACCAGGACAACCACCTAAATCATTATTTAGGTGGGTGTCCTGGTCAAGACCGTTTTTATAACGCATAAACTAACTTCTCCTGTTCATATTCGGACGGTGATTTGAGGTATACAGATGCCTTTGCACCAGTCAAAGGCTTAAAAATAAAATAAATAAAAAATGTTAATGGGTTGGGGATGAATAAAGAGTATTCTTACGTCACGTTTTCAGCTGTTTATTCTTTGCAACATAAAATGAAACTAAACAAAGAACTGTAAGGAGAAAAGGCGTTTAACCCTAGCAGTGGCCAATGGTGTAAGTGGGAAATGGCAGAGCAAATTTGGCGATTTTGCAAATTTTTTTAAATTCGTATAAATTAGCCGTAGAATTAAACCTAGCCAACCTTATTAATTTTGATCGGAAAGAACAGTAGAATCTGAAAATAGTCAAATAAAAAATATCTAAAAAGGTAAATTTCTTGGGAAGAATAAAAAGAATTCTAAATTTCTTTATTTAAAAAACAGCCTCGGTAAAATTTTAAATTTTTCCTTAAGTGTTAGAGGCATAATATTATAATAATCGGATAACCGAAAAAAGTGTAAACTGTACAGTGTTAGTTTGTGTTGTAAAAAGGTTATGTAATATATACTACTAATGTTATACGGTACTTTGGTATTATACGGATGCCACCCTTATACAGCGCGCTGCGGCAGTTATGTTAGGATGGGTTATCATAAAAATGATTGTAGGACTTTCCTTGTTTTGTTACGAATCGAATGATACCTGATGAGTCATACTTCAGGCCGCCAAACCCCCTCCAAATAGGCCAAGGTCAGGTCATTGACCGGAGCGCGCGCATCACCTGTCACCGCCTGTATCTGGGTCAGTGTCATGAGTGATTTATTGCCGTGACTATGTTACATTTGTTTTCATAAGGAGTGACGTTCTTTTGGTGTGGGATTTACCTCGAAATGAAGAGGAAACCGTACGTATTTTTATGATAACCCATCCTAACATAACTGTCGCAGCGCGCTGTTTATTTGACGGAGTACATGTGGCGATCGGGTGTAGCTGCTAGCGTAGGCGACGCATTCAACACGATCCTAGCGGACATTGCTGCCTTTTGGGAGGCACAACACAAAGACCGCTCATCAGAATGATGTAAAATTTTTACAGTAAGTCAATAAAAGTACGTTTTTTCGAATTATGTAGTTATCCTTTGTATCCGGTAAAAATTTAACCTCCAAAAATAGTGGCATCCGTATAATACCAAAGTACCTGTTATACACATATTTGTAAAGCTAATGACGTAAGGAATCTAAAATGTCATAAAGTTGATGGTAAACAAATTATTATCACTTATAAATAATTATAAATACAAGAAAGTTTTGAAATTTTTGAGTATTTGGAAAAATACATTTCACAGTATTCAATATATTTCACCAAAATTTTTCCCCCAAAAACAATATAAACATGTTGTTGTAGTGCATTCAATTCCGTACATAAAAATGTAAAACACCTAGGGTAAATTATTATTGTTATATGTGTTATGCAAAAATATATAAAATAATCACTTACTTGGTAATTTTTTGAATTTTTTTTTTCATTGAGAGCTATTTAAAAATATTATTTCTCAATATCTATCCATAATATAATGCACAAGGGTTACTGTTATATACACACAAACACTTCACTAACACTAAAACTCCGAAATAATAAAAGACTTAGTAATAATTCATGGATAAGAGATAGCACGCACACACTGAGTTCTACACGCAATGGCTAACACAGACAACTAAAGGATCAGGTGTGACGCAATACTTCCGTCTTCATCAGTGAAGGCTGACGTTACCCTGCAATCAGTGCTGCCAATGGCAAAACTAAATTCCTCTACATTTCTTCCTCTTCAAAATGACATATTATTTGACTAGTAACTATAACTTACACTGCATATTAATCCGATTTTCCAAACCTTCTAATCGCATCGGTTTGCTATTCGGTAAAGAAACCAAAAACACCTGTTTTCATAAAATCATACCAGCTGTCCAATCAATATTTCATTCTAAAAATCAATACCAAAATGAAGCTCAACTGTTTAGCAGTGCATTGATACCAGCCACAACTTCCCGTGACAAACATTACCCGAGCTGGGTAATTTCAAAAAAAGTTGTATTATTACATTTTCGGAGTGTTGGCTGCAAGAATCGCCTCGCATCAAAAATTCAATCGATTTCTAATCGTCGTGACATTGTTATGCAGCTGCTACACGGTTCATTTATGTAATAAAATAAAAGTTAAGAACATGATCTTTCGAATGATATATTATGCATTGTTCACTTTTGAGTTGATTATTAGTGGATTTTTACGTTACAAAATTTTTGGTCCCGAGCCGACACGTTGCTTCGGCTGCCATTCTAAGGCGATGGAGCAAACCAATGCGATGAGTCAGTTGGCCACTACTAGGGTTTAACCATAATGTAAAAAAAGTTAAATAAAAATAAAATGGTGCCGACATACGATAGCATTAGGAGATGGCCCTTGTCGGCTCAGAGCCGACATGCGAGTGGAAAAGGTTAAACGGTACGAGTTTTATTAACCATTGGAGTTTTATTAACCATTGGTGTTTAAAAAGATAAATATAAAGGTATTATGATCTTGCGCTCGCCAATTCGATTGAATCCCCTTCGGATAATACGACGAAGGCGCAGTGGTGTTGGAACGGATAGTTCGGCAGTTTTGACACAGAGTGTGCCGAGTATCATGAGAGTCAGCGCACTCTGTGCTTGAACCGTCCAACTGAGGCAGATTCAACAAAAAGGGCCACGGAATCGGCCATTACGATGACAATCTGTAATTTTTAGCGAATTTCCCCTATAGGGAAGAAGCTATTACCGTAGTCGGCATGGTAAGACCTAGGCCCGGGACCATGATAACTTTTTGTTTTGAGGTCCCCCAGACCCCAAAAACACCATTCTTTCAAAACTGTATATATATACACAGGACACGGACACATATATATTTCCATTATATATGTGTGTCCGTGGGTGCGTAACTCTCGTAAAAATGGTCCGATTTGGATGAAATTTGGTACAAATGTGTAAAGCATCATTTATGACTTCTAAGTTCAAAAACCAGACAGATCGCCCCATCCAAAGTGGTATTTTGGGGGGGTTTTGTACCCCAAAAATAGGTTTTTTGAAGTTTTTACATGTAATATTTTAAAAAGTATAATTTTAGTTTTCACCATGAGATTCAGCTTTAAAAAACAAACAATTTGGTGTTTTGATTATTTCTCTACGTCAAATGGTTACAGAGATATTGAAAGTGCTAAACATACTACGTTGTCCATGTTATTCTTATGGAGAATAAGAACAATTTTATATCTCGCTTATTTATGAACGGATACTAATGAAACTTGGTATACGGCTTAATCTGATTGTGGTCAATTGTTGTTTGCACAAAACAGCAATTTTTACCAATAATTACCGTACCAGCAAACCTGCGTACTTAGCCCCCATGTTATTCTTATGGAGAATAAGTCAAATGTAATGTCTCCCTTAGTTATGAACATAATGTAATACAACTTGGTATGTGGCTTCACCTTGTTGAGTTATATTAATATTTATAAAAACAACCATTTTTTGTGTTCCTTGTTGCAGCAAACCTGCGTACTCATCCCCCATGTTATTCTTATAGAGAAAAATCCAAATGGTATATATCGCTTATTTATGATTGTATATTGATGAAACTTGGGATGTGGTTTCACCTAGGTGATTTATATTGATATTTGCATGAAAACCCATATTTTGTGTTCCTTGTTGCAGCAAACCTACGTACTCATCCCCAATTTTATGCTTATGGAGAATAATTAAAATTGTATATATCGCTTATTTGTGAATATATGTTTATGAAACTTACTATCCAGCTTTATGTGGTATTAAGATATTATTATGCATTGGAAATTCTCTGAGTACGCAGGTTTGCTGCGACAGGGGTATTGCTCATCTGTGGTACTACTAAAGCCTGTGGCAGAATATGTAAATGACATATCCAAAGGCATGACAACTTTTGTAAAAAAAGGTCCGATCTTGGTGAAATTTGGTACCAACGTATAGAGCAGCATCTATTTTCATGAGTTTGAAAACCAGATGGATCGTACCGTCCAAAGGAAGGTTTTGTTCCCCAAATCTGGGTTTTATGGGTTTTTGATCTGGGTCTTAAAAAAAATCAACTTCAGTTTACGCCATTAATTTGAGCTTAGGAAAAAAATTATAAATTTGTTTTATTGCTGCTTTACATCAATTGGTTACCAAGATGTTGAAAGTGCTAAACACAGTACGTTGTTGAATGTTAATCTTATCAAGAATAATCAAGAATCACAAAATAATAATAATTATAATTTCATATCTCAATTATTGACATATATTGATGAAATTTGGAATGTGGCTTCACCTGCTTGTGGTCTACTGATATTTGCATATAAATCCCAATTTTCGGCGATCCCCGTGGCAGCAAACACGTGTACTCATTTCTAATGCTATTCTTGTGGAGAATAAGAACAATTGTATAGTATATTGCTTTTGTATGAACGTAAATTGACAAAACTTGTCATAGGCTATTGCCTTTTATGGTTGTTGTCCATTGATAATTGCATTAAAACCAATTCCCTGCTGTAGCAAACCTGTGTACTCATTCCTAAAGTTAGTCTTATAAAGATAATACATCAAATATCGTATCTCACTTATTTATTTTTATGAAACTTGTGAAGTGGCTTCATTAAGTAGTAATAGGTACATATATTATGCTCATTTGAAATTCGCTCAATACAGAGGATTGCTGCAACAGGGTATTTTAAAAGCTCATTTACTCCAACCAACAGATGTGATTTTTCGTGTATTAATTTATTTTTTGATCATAATGCAACTGGAATACATGATTTCCATGCTATGTAAACAATATTAAATGAAATCTTTGATTCTGATTCGTAGCTTCGAAAATGTTTTAAGTTTAGAAAAGGTTAGTAGGGATTAAATATAACCCTCCATGACTATATTAAGAAATTTAGCACATAGGTTGGATCTACGATTTGCCTCTGGAAATTATACTTTATAAGACTGTGTTGGTTTATTTTGATTTTTTCCTACGCCCTACCATGTTTTTGACAAACAATTTACTTACATGTCTAAATATTGAATTACTTACTTTATCCTGTCTGTCACGTGTGGTAACAAGAAACCCAGGAACTCAGCCAAATAATAAGGTTTTCTCTTAGAGTTCAGAGCTGTGTATTTTAAGTGACGAATGTAGCAAGATTTGATACTATGCCATCTATCTCGACACAAGCTGTCTGGAATCAGTGAAAACAAAAATGTGATTAACACTAACAAAACAGTTAGATGACATGGATTAGTTAACTGGAAGTCCTGCGGTAACTCAGAAACATGTGTAATGCATGATTACATTTTTCACGGACACACTGAAACAATTTATTAATACAGTAAATTTGGTCAAATTTAACTTGGTCATCGTGCTATCTAGAACACTTATTTAGGCTAATATAGATTATGAGTCAAATTGACCAGACAAATATTCTTGTCCAAGGTTATGATATACAGTAAACTCTTGATAATGTGACAAATATGGGACCTTACTACGTTCGGATCACCCAATATTATGAATTACCTAAGGTTCCTTTAAAACAATGTTAAATGGCCTATTTGGTGGTAAGGGTGAGGGAGTTACACTGGAGTGTGGCCTTATCAGAGTACCAAACATGTCAGTTTAGCAAATGTCGGATTATTGAGATTTTACTGTAAGTAAACTAGGCCTAAGAGAATAATACAAATGATGCCATTGAAATTTACCAGTTTTCCAAGTTCTGCAGCACACAAAATTACACTATGATATCAAGTAAAGAGACCCTCCTTTTTAACTAGAAAAAAATTTCTCAAAAATGGCAGACCTTGATAACTTGTATTAAAATAAGAAACACCTATATCAGAATAAGTAACTAAATGACGTTCATAATCTGCCACCATTCTTGTATGGACTTTTCTTTAAATTTACAGAATTGATTAAGATATTTTGAATTTGAATCTGATTCAGCTGCCTCCCATCATTTACTTTCATCCCACTAAGACGGTCATGATATATCGCTAATTTGTTTTTCACCATACGGCTTTTTAATTAATATATGGCCTATTATCACTGAGCGAACGTAATGCATTTAAAACAAATTTATTATTTACTGTACCATGATTCTTATAAGACAAACCCACAAAGATGGCTAGGTTGCTGGTGATTTAGAAGCTTAAACCTACGGAAATCAAGATTCTTACATTTTCCTATAAAATTTCTCAGACAGTTAAAATAGGAATCAACTTGTAATTTGTTTTTACTGGTAGAAGATTAGGCCTAAAATGAGCTCTTGCAGAAATGTTGTATTACAGTACAATTTGTAATGTGGTTAGACCTTTAACATCTAATGCACTTGTCAATTATGTCTTTGTTTTGCTATCCAATTTCAAGAGGACATTATTCTATTCGATTCCGCAGCTGCACAGTTGCAGTTGGGTCATATATGCAGCCGTGTCCCATTGCCGTAAGTTTGCGGGAGAACACATAACAAACCAACATAAATGATGCTCAGTATAAAAGAATGTACGGCAGAATACTAACTTTCTTGTGGTATAAAAAAATTAAAAATTGTCAACTAAAATTTGAGATATTTTATCTCCCCGAGACCACAGAACTAACTAAGAAGAATAAGAATAATTAAGAACTGTCCCACCAGGGAATCCGTAAGAAATGTTTTGCGCCCGAATTCACTGTGTGCACGCTCCATGCAACCACGTGTACTGTACCAACAGACCAGACCGTCTGACCAGCCGTTGCTCACCCAACGTCAGTGATGACAACAGAATAAAGGTTCATAAAGGACTTAGAAAGGGTTCATAAAGGTTCAGAATAAAGGACTCATAAAATATAACAATTTCAAACCACGAATATTACTTTTGTTAGTACTTTGTGAACATAATTTAAAACTGATGATTAAATTTTGTTTGAAAGGGAAAATTTATTTTGTTTTCATGAACTTGTAAACTGTAAAGCAAGAGGTGAATAAAATTACCCCATTGTTTTATTCTCCCCTACAACCAGAGGTTCATATAAGGCATGGATTGAATAAGATACTGAAATCTATAAATGGAAAGTAAACCATTACAGTTGTATACTACACTAAAAATGTACACAGCGCAATGTGGCAGTTAGGTTAGGTTACTCTAATTTATTCTAACAAAACACGATAGTTTCCTGGAGGTCCCATAATTTTACTTTAAGTTGGAAGAACTGATGTTAAAAACGTAGTGGGAACAAAGGCATGGTTTGTTGGTGCAGAACATGCAGCTCCAGGGTGAGGTGCTGAGGGATTTATGCGTGAACATTTATCACTGAACGTGTTCCATGCTGTGAGCTGGGGCAGTTCCTAACTAAGCACTTTCTATCATATCTTCCCCCCTTAGGTGTAATACATTTTGTTTAGTAATTTTATAAATACCTTGCAGTCAATGATTGGTAGGAACTGCTCAGCATAATCAAACACTGAACGTACCAATGTGCATGTGCAATGTGCTGACAGGCAGTGGCCTTAGGAAGAACAGCATTGCAAATAGGTAGATAAATTGAACCTTACTTATGGCTTAAATTCACCCGAAATTACCTACCACTCAACTACAAACTACTCAAATATTCAGCCTAATGTGGCGGATGACCAGACCAGATAGTAAAAGATGAAGGAAATATCAGAGGAGGGAGTCATCACTTCCGTCTCTCTGCCAACAATTATTTCATTTGCTATCACTGATATTATAATACGTTTAAATGTTACGCATCTGAAAAAGTAAGTTAGTATATTAACCTCCATCTGCCCACTATATTTCTCCGTACTGCTGAGGTATTTTTCACTGTCTTGCATGAGGTTTTTTTTAAATCTATGAAAAATATAAAAAATATATAAAATTTACCTATGTTTCTAAATTTATTTATTGAAACTATGATTATTGCCTTAACATGCTTATACAGTAGACGCCCTCTAGCTCGGCTTCGGTTGGATCGGCCGCCTGAGGGTGAGTCATATCCGTCACGTAGCCGCGCCGCGGGGTGAACAATTCGACAGGATTTATCTTGAATGTTTAGTTTCCGGCCGTAGAAGTACAGTAAACTATTTATGTCAGTTTAGTTTACGGGCGAGCTTGTAATTGGTCGGTCGCACTCACTTAACCTGTGACAAACTGTTTGGTTATAGTACTGTACAGTGAGATTGATTGATCTGTAATTTCGTGTGTGAGTGTTTTTTGCTGTTTAGTATGTAGGACTGTTTTCGGGATTAAACGTTGTGAGTACAGCAAGTGTAAGTTGTACGTGTGCGAGTTAGCTTTGAGAAAAATCCTTAGTACGGTATCGGTATTTACTTTTTAATATGTATTGCAAAAACTTATCTATGAGTGGCACAACATGACAATTCAACCAAGAGACGTCCAAATCTTCTCGTTGGCAAGCACATAATGTTGTAAAAAGTTTAAACAACGTCTTTTGTTGATTTTTAAGCATAGGTAATGCATTTATTAGGGATATTTAAAATTTTGATAGTATATCCGGATAGTCCGGCCATTTTGAAGTCCGGCCGGTGGTCCGGTCCCGAGGTGGCCGAACTAGAGGGAGTCCATTGTATTGCAATGTGTAACTATTTTGTTTTTTGTTTTGTCAAGTTACTGTTGTTGAAGTTTTAGCGTTGATTAAGTTTACACTGGTCTTAAAGTTTATACTGTTAAATTTTATTGTTGTTTTTGTTAAATACTTGTTTCTTTTATTCCATTAATTTGTTAATATTGTTATTTGTTTGTTAAACATATTGTGATTTTTCTTATTATTATTTAAAAGTATGACGGCTTTTAAAGATGTTATCTAAAGAAATTGTGATGTTATACTAAACATTTATTTTCCTCCAAAATTGCATGTGTACATAGCATAATCAATAAACTTATTTTGAAGAGATTAAATTTATCTAGGATTGAGGATGTGCTGATCAAGGAGGAATTGGATTAAAACATTTTAATATGAAATAGGTCGGAATGCAACAACAATAATAATACGGTAGTTTTTTAGTTTGTATTGTAATTTCCACACGAGCTCTACCAGCTCCTGGAATGTACAACTTGTGGAATAATTTCCAGAAATAAAAGATTTGTCTATTGTCTATATTAACCATATACATATTATTTGATCAGCATGAGAAGGAGAATTTAAAAGAACTATATAACTTTTTAACCCGCTCCCGGATAATCGGGAGTTGACTATAGTAAATTTCCCCAAATATCCCGCGCAATGGGACTTCTTCGCATCATTTTCGTCTAACTTAGACCCTCTAAATGGCAACCCTGGTTGACTACTGCTATCTGCGATGTGCTGCTACCTGTCGGAGCTGCTGCCCACCCAAAGGCGTGATTTCGGCGACGTGACAGCTGTTCCGAGAGGCGCGGTCACATTTTGAATTCATACTAACGAATGAGAAAAATACTGTACAGTGCTGTACTGAGTAACAACACAACTGTAACAGTGTGTTACAAAACTCCAACAGGTATAAAATATCAAACCACTATGATACATCGATATTAGGCCTACATCTGAGAATATCGAAAACAAAATTAAAACAACCAAACCATGACAAAACTAGTGCTCTATGGAGTAACGGATAGGTTAGTTTATTGCAGTTTTATGTTAACCCTTTGACCGCCAACTAAATATTGGGAGTCAGCGCCACAGGACCACCCGTTTTAGCCCTGTGAGTACGCACTGCGCCGGGTCAGGCCTATAGTGCCGTGAGTGCACTAGATTGCCGACCACTATTTGGCCCTTTTTGTACCTTTACACATAAACGATTGTTATTTTGGTAGTTTTTATAGTAGATCAATGATTTTAGTACAATTTTTTTGTGATAAATGCGGTAACATTTAGGTGCAAAGTAAAGTAAAACTTAGTTATATATGAATACATCAAACGCAATAAAGTAGAAATAAATTTTACGTATAGCAAAATTGTTAAGTTTGTAACAGGGATTCAGCTGGGAAAAAATTCTTTGAGCAAAAATGCTACAAGCTCTTTGAGACTTGTAGCAAAAATATTTTCCTTTTCACATTTTTATTGCGTGTCATTATACTATTTTTTGGTCATAAGTTGTTTTTTGCTTATATTTTTTTTAAGGTTTAACATTTAAATAATATATAATTCAGCAGAGCCTACTTTTCTTAGTAATTTATCCATTTTAACCATTAAAGTCTGTAATGAAGATATACTAAACATTCTAATATTATAGGCCTAATATGGCGCCAGAACAACTAAAACTCACACACCCCAAACATTACACACTCTGAAACATAACCTCAAAGCGTATCACGATCGCATTTGCGCATCACCGATTTTGAGTTGTCTGTTTTCGCTAAGGTACCTGTACACTTTCGCCCGATCGTTGCAATTTCGAGCGACTCGTGCTTGTGTAACCGTCCACATTCTGCAGCGAGTCGAGACCGTGAGCGGCACTAAGTATGGAGGACCTGCCGCTTGTCTTCTTTGACTCGGTCACAAAAACTGACAAGAATTGGTGTGATGGCGAGGCGAGCGCAGTCATCCCTTCGGTGGCGAACTAGCCCTTGATAATTCTCGCATTCGCCAATTCGCTCGGCTGACTCGGCTACTACAAAATGCGCGCCAAACCGAGTCACAGCGCATGACGTCTGCTAGGGGGTTAGCTACTGTCACTACAACTGACATATCAGTAACTCGCCCGTTCCGTTTACAAGGTACGCAGTTGAAATCGACAGCAACTGTTTACGTTATGTAGGCTCGTCTCCTCTACCACTTGCTCAGAGGCGATCGGTAAAGTGACATAGTGCAACCAACGGAACGTTAAGTCTCTACAACATCCCAACTACTCCTTTAATCTTTTTTGGTTGTGAATCGTGATCACAGACTTTTAATACAATTTGTATTGTTAAAACCAGATTTTCTTCAATAAAATTCAAAAATTTCTTATACTTTTCTTTGTAGCAAAAAAGTGGCAGCCTGCCCAAATACTGTCACATTTTCGCGGTGCATGTCGCATTTTGCGACAAATGTGACCGCAGCTTAGACCCTGGTTTGTAAAAACAAATAAATAGAACTAACTTTATGCTGCTAAACTACGTATTACTTTGTTATAAATTTAATTTCAAACAAAACAGTGCAAATTTCATTTGGAAATAAAATTTGATAATTGTATGATTTTGTTTTTATGTTCCAAACCAGTTTTTGGCCGTTTTGTACCGTAGTACAAAAACTTTGGCTATTCAGTTAGTTTTGGTGGTGTTTCAATATTTTTGGTACAGTTTTATTCTTAAAACAATTGACATAATACGTTTAGGCATAAAAATGTATTTTTTACTGTCATTACTACGCTAAAATAAACGGTATCAGGAAACTGACACATACTTTCTCCCATTTAGCCCAACTTTAATGAATAAATTTATTTTTATTTACTGAATATAGAATACAAAGCACGGTCAAATGTACAGAAAATCTTGTAAACAAGTTGTTTTAAACATCCACCCAAATCCCTGCTTTGGAGGCACTACACAATCCATTGCTGCACTCGTGGTTTTAAGAGGGGAAATGCTCCCTATTCCCCCCCCAGGGTTATTAAGGGGCAACATATTTCGAATTTCCTCTGTTGGTCAATACTAACTTGACAAGCATATCAAGTTTGAATGAAATTGATCAGTAAATAAGAGAGAAATAGTAATTTTTTTATTCCCCATAAGAATAACATGGGTACAACGTACTGCGTTTACCGCAAAATGAAAATTTCAATTTTCTCCGAAACCAGCAACCGTAGAATAGTAATACAAAATACTAAATTATTTAGTTTTTTGAGCTCTTTTTAATGGTGAATAGTAATATTTTTTTATGTTTATGTCTTTTTATGAAAAATCAAAAAAACTGAATTTTTGATGTTTTAAGTCCTGTAATTTCTGAACCCGAATTTTTACAGGAATGCGGGTGGTGCCATTTTGTTGGAAAACTAAAGTTCTACAAACGACTTAAGTTTAATCAAAATCGTTAGAGCCGTTTTTGAGAAATTTGGATTTTTCATGTTTTTTGGTGGTTTTTGGGGGATAATTACCCTTAAAAATCAAAAATTCAAAAAAATGAAAAAAACGCCTGGAGATATCGTGGATTAGTACCTACATGCCAAATTTCATAAAAATCGGTCCATTGGTTAAGGCTCTAGCTCTGTACACATCCACACAGACACACACACACATACACACACATGGACACACACACACACACACACACACACACACACACACACACACAGACAGACATCACGTAAAAACCACTTTTTTGTGTTCAGGGAGCACCAAAACGAATATTTCCACTAACAACTCAAATTCGAAAATTTTTACGAAAACAATACTTTCTCCATATACTATGTATAAGGGGAGAAAGTAAAAACAATTGACTTTACAGTAGCCTACTACAAAACAGATGTTTAGATTGAATCACATCTGGAATTTTTTCCTGGAAATACTGCGAAAGTTGAATAACCAAAAATCCTTTTATAGTAGGCCCAAATTTTATTTCACAAATTATTAGGCACTATAAAATATGTTCTAAATAGCTTACACAAACAAAATTGAGCCAGGGGCGGATCTAGGAATTTGTTGAGGGGGGCGCACTTGATATTTTTTTTGCTCACTAAACGATAACGTTCCGCAGCAATGGGAGGCAGTTGTTAGTACTCGCTAAATTCAATTCACTCATGACGCTAACAAATAAAACACCACATTGTAACATTTATTTCACACAAGTTAATATTTATGTATTTCACTGATACAATAAACAGTAGGTACATAACTATACACATTTTATACAACTACTACCTCGAAAAACAAACATTTTGTACTGAATTATTTACTTACACGCACTACTTAAGTCTAAACCGACGCGCAGTAAATGGCTAAGGTAGAACGCAAAAGTTTCAGAAAAGAAGAAGATTGAGAAAGACTGCAGGACCAATGATGCGGAGTGTGCCACCAGGGCAGCCTAAGGCAATAGGCCAGTGCTGTGGTGCAATACCTAAAGGATACTCGGCCCTAGCCCCTAGGTCGGTGCTGCGGTGTGTGCTCCTAGGGCAGCCAAGGGCAATAGGCCAGTGCTGTGGTGCATGCGCCTAGGGCGGCCAAAGGCAATAGGCCGGTGCTGCGCTATATTCCCTAAGGCGACTAAGACAATAGGCCGGTTCTGTGGTGCGTTACCCTAGGGGATGCTCAGCCCTGGCCGGTGCTTTTACCTTGTAAACAGATAGTAAGTTGTGTTTGTCGGATTTAAGGAGCTCAGTGAGTCCCTAATTTTATGTATCGATCGGCAACTGTACATCTTACAACATTTCGGATGCAGTAAGTTACTTAACACACATAAAGGACGTATCGTTCTATGGCGACTTGCTTCCTTACCGTCCTGCCAACGGGGCTCACACCTTGGCCTACACATTCCATGATAAGTTTACTGTTAAAACTATTCGTAGTGACCCGTTATAAGGGACGCTCCATTTTGTAGAGCATCGCCCAGTAGGTAAGGCATGTTGGTGCAAATAATGCATTTGCAAATATTGAAAACAAAAATGAGTACAGCGACAGACAGCATCACACTATTACCCATTAATTAAACATTTTCGGAGTCAAAGGGGGTGCGTAAGCCCCCCCATGCTCCCTGGCTGGATCCACCACTGCAATGAGCACAGCAATGTTTATTGACAGGTAGGTGCATAGTAAACACTAAGGGTGCAAAATATAAAATAAACCAAAGAATATCCTTTTTCTAATAAAAAAAAGGTTGGCAGCCTATTTTTGCCTTACTTTGCCAGTCCACATAGACTATTGATCTGTTATGGAACATATTCAGCAAAGCAGGGGTGAGCCGTTAACAGTGGCAGATACAGATTACGTTTTAGGGGGCGGGGGTCATGAGTGAAACAAATAGATATTTTGTCAAAATGCACTTTTACAGTGAAAAGTGGGTAAAATACGTGAAGTTCTGAGGTTTGGGGGGGGTCATGACGCAGTAATGGATATTTTTAGATTGCACTCAGTAATCCGGCACTGCCAAAGTCCCGAATGTGCTGGATTAGCGAGCTTCAACTGTATATAAGATATCGCTTATTTATGAATATATATGGATGAAACTTGGTATACGACTTAACACCTAGATGAGGTCGGGGCGGATCCAGGGAGTCATGTTAGGGGGGGAAATTCCGGGGGTTGGGGGGGGGGGTTATGGAGTACCCCTCAGGGCTGGGGGGTACGGGAGTTCTCCCCAGGAAATTTGTAAAATATTCTAGACCAATCATTTAATCAGCCGTAAAAATAGCCGAACACGTTTTATTTACCAAAATGAGTGTTATCGGCCTAAAAAGACGACTGTATTGAATTCATTGATCAAATTCAGCAATTTGACCTGTTGTTTCCGATTATAAGTGGAAATTTGACCGCATTTCATGGTCGCCGTAGTTGTTAGACCAAAAACGACAAGTAAACGTTTATCAGCAAATAAATAACAAAACAAAAACGCAATAGTTTATACACAAACCGCAATTTAAAGGCCAACACGCCAGCGGGGAAGTATCAAACTATGTTATCGTCAAAACGAAGATTTTACCGGAAATAAGACCGGAAAAATGTATCAGCCGAGATACAGCGATTTTAAAAGACACCCGAGATACATATTATCAGCCTAAAATATTATCATCCTGAAATACCTAAAATATATTCTCATTTTGCCACCTAAAACGTCATTCGGGCCGTAGTTTTAGCCTGAAAAAAGATCAAACTGTGTTTTTAGGCAAATTTACCGACCGGACGTATCAGCCAAAATCGGTAATTTTACCAGCAATTTTACAGCATATTACTAGCCAAAAACTACGACCGCAAAGTTTTTTATCTTACGAAAATTGAGTACAACCCATACACATGCCAGAAATGTACTTAATCGCTCAAAAACGGCAATCGGACCGCATTTTCTCGGCAATAAATAAAGCCGGGTCGTGTTTTATATACCAAAAACGACATCCGAAACACGTTAGAAACATAAATTTTGCCGCGACTTGGTGGTAAAAAACACTGAAATGTCTGATTTTTTAGGTATAATGGACTGGACCGCGTTTTAATGGCCTGAAGCGGCAAGCGAGCCGCATATTATCACCCATAATGCGATTTGTGGGAAAAACATCGACTACAATTAAATTTAGGGCCGCATTTTGCCGGCCGAAAAATACTGCCAGACTGCATTTTACAGAAAAAAAACATACTTACTAAAACAAATTGTATAAAACAAAATAGGCAATTTCACAGCATTCTATTTGCCGAAAACAACCGTTCTTCGCATTTTAAGGGTGCGCCGTACCTCCCTTCCGCACGCTCAAGTAAGGGGTTTGCATCTCCCTCATTGTAGGCTAAATTTTTAACCAATTAAAAATAATTTGATGTTATTTAATTCAATAAATGTTCATCTAGAGATCATACGATTTAAAAATTGTGATTTTAATTCAAAATAAGTGGTAGGCCATAAGTAATGTCCTCAAATTAAGTGTTTTTCTAAAGATTCCTAACGTATGGAGAAAAATTATTTTGGAGAAAAGGAACCGTATGATCCCTAGAATGGAATCTGAAAAGTGTGAAACTGCAAATAGTTTGGTAGAAATCTGTAAAATAACAGTGCGATCGAGGAGAACAAAATGGTCTTCAAGCGTAAATATGCATGGCCCTGCTTGTTGGCGGCACCGGCGCGGCGCTAAACAACAATGAATTCAATCTGGGTAGGGCGCACCCTTAAAGTCCAAAATTGATGGCCGCAACGAGTTTTATTGACCGAAAATGACGACCGAGCCTCAATATATGCAAAATACCCCCGTAGCAGCAAACCTACATACTCAGCGAATTTCCAATGCACATTAATTTATCTTAATACCACATAAAGCCACATACCAAGTTTCATCAATATACATTCATAAATAAACGATTTATGACATTTTAATTATTCTCCATAAGAATAACATGGCGGCTGAGTATGCAGGTTTGCTGAAATAAGGAACACTAAAAATGGGCTTTTATACAAATATCAATTTAACTCAACTAGGTAAAGCCACAAACCAAGTTCTATTAATTTATGTTCATAATTAAAGGAGATAACACGTTAATTATTCTCCATAAGAATAACATGGGGCTGAGTATGCAGTTTTGCTGCTACGGGAACTATCGGGCAAAAAATGGGTTTTTGTGCAAATATCAATAGACCACAGTGAAATGAATCAATATACCAAGTTTCGTCAGGATAAGTTGATAAATTAGCGAGATACACAAATTTTCTTATCCTCCATAAGAATAACATTGGACAACGTACTGTGTTTAGCACTTTCAATATCTCAGTTACCAATTGACGTAGAGCAATGATTAAAACATCAAATTGTGCGTATTTTTAAGCTGATTTCAATGGGAAAGAATACAATTTTACTTTTTCAACAATTGTATGTAAAAAACTCAAAAAACCCATTTTTGGAGTACAAAACCCCCCCAAAATACCCCTTCGGATAAGTCGATCCCTCTGGTTTTCGAACTTAAAGTCATAAATGCTGCTTTACACGTTTGTACCAAATTTCATCAAAATCGGACCTTTTTTACGAGAGTTATCGCACCCACGGACACACATATATATATACAGTTTTGAACGAATGATGTTTTTGGGGTCTGGGGACCTCAAAACGAAAAGTTATCATGGTCCCGGGCCTAGGTCTTACCATGCCGACTACGGTAATAGCTTCTTCCCTATAGGGGAAATTCGCTAAAATCACAATCTAACAGTGATTAATCATTAAAAAAATAGTAATCGGACCACATTTTCCTAGCGAAAAATAAAGCATCTCGAAATTTTGGGAAGTTTCGAAACTGGACTTAGCTGCCATTTGTCATTGGGCTATTAATTAATAATGCTTTCTAAGAACAGGTCGACCTTAGATAGTATCAAGAACAGGGTTTGATAGGAGTTTCCCTATCAAAATGTAAAAGAATGCCACGGCCGTAGATACACAAAAAGCCAGATCGCGGGTTATACGAATATTTTTACGAATACAAAAGGCAATTTGACCAGGATTCAACCCCGTTCTACCGCCAATGTATGCCTATTATTCCGCGTCAGATGGGTCAAAAAAAGGAATTTAGTTGCATACCTAATGGCTCGAAAATGACGAACTGCAAAATTTCTTATTGGCTGAAAATGGCAACCAAAACGTGTTTTATTGGCTGTAAACGACAACCGAGCCGCATGAACGAAAATGGCCGAAAAAGGCGTTTTACACTAAATTCCCGTATATTCCTCGCATTTTCCCAGCATACAAATTCTTGTATGATTATCTGATTTTCCTAGAATTTCCGGTCTGTAGTAGTAATACAGGCATATAAGTCTGACTGACGACGCATTTACCAGATGACAAGTCGTGACTCGTGATGACGCTCTGGACAGACGTAGCGCTGGTGCGGGGGTGCGCGCGCAACTCCAACCTTTTGTCTTGGGGGGGGGGAAATTTCCCCCATTTCCTCCCCCGAGGATCCACGCCTGGATGAGGTCTATTGATATTTGCATGAAAACCCATTATTTTGTGTTCCTTGTTGCAGCAACCCTGCGTACTCACCCCAATGTTATTCTCATGGAGATAAACTTAATTAATATTTTAAATATCGCTTATTTGTGTTATATTTGTTATAAATCCTGGTATGCGTACTCACCCCAATGTTATTCTCATGGAGATAAACTTAATTAATATTTTAAATATCGCTTATTTGTGTTATATTTGTTATAAATCCTGGTAAGTGGCAGTAATTCGCAGTGCCTATAGTACTGTTGATAACCTAGTCATATGTATACTACCCCCGTTCCAGCAATGCATACTGAGCGAATTTCCAATGCATATATATATACTTTATACAGCCACTTACCAATGTTCATAGATACATATTCAAAAATGAGCCGTATATTAAATTTTAATTTTTCTCCATAAGAATAACATGGGGATTGAGTATTCAGGTTTGCTGCAACAAGAAAGAGAAAATATTAGGATTTAATGCAAATAACAACAGACCAAAACCAGGTAAAGCCACATACCAAGTTTCATCCGTATCCATTTATTAATAAGCAATTTATACAATTTTAATTATTATCTATAAGAATAACATGGGGGGGCTGAGTATGCAGGTTTGCTGCAACAAGGAACAAAAATTATGGCTTTTTATACAAATATCAATGTAACTAGGTGAAGCTACATACCAAGTTATATTATTTTATGTTCATAATTAAGTGAGGCTTAACATTTTTCTTATTCTCCATAAGAATAACATAGGCGCTGAGTAGGCAGGTTTGCTGCTACGAGAACCATCAGCAAAATGTTTTTGGACAATTATCAATAGACCAATAAAATGAAGCCATATACCAAGTTTTGTCCAGATACGTATATAAATAGGTAAGTGAGATAGGTGGGTATTGTTCTTATTCTCTATAAGAATTGACTGTCGAACATCACAAATTATTATTGCGCAGCCATAAAACTCTTCAAAGAACCAATAAGCAAGCGTTTAGACGGATCAGCTGACATTCAAAGCTGACTGAGTGACTACATAACAACTATCGGTTCGTGAACCGATAGTCCAATTGAATCAGCAGATAGGACATTGTAAAGAAAGAGAGATCAAAACAAAATAGATTTGCAAGGAATTGTGGGATCTCACAAAACCTTTGCCGCGCACACGCAAAACAATGAGATTGCGTTTAGCGATCTCTCCTCTTGTCCGTCTCCCAGCCATTCAACTTCCCCCCCACCCAACCATTTCTCAGCGGAAACGCAATTGAATCGCGACCAACGATAGCCTACACCGATTCGCGAACGAAACCGAGTAACATGGCATTTGGCAATTTTGGCATATTTACCAGAGTTGATTTGCGCCATGAATCGGTTCTTTTAAAAGTTTAATCATGATTGATTTAATTCACTCGATGTTTCGTTCGATTCGTTCGCGAATCGCCCATCACTACTATGCAACTTTCAAAGTTAACATTTGGGATAGGCCTACTTAATTTTTTACCTCTTGTCCAATTTTTATTAAAACTGTACAGTCCTTAAACCTAAGCATATACCTACATATGAATTAGCAAGCCTTGCAGATCAAGTGGAAACACTACACTGTTCAGACTTACTTACCCTTATTTAGCCTAACATAAACTAAGCTTGTGTGAAGGGAGTATATGCTTTTTTAATAGGACTCATACGAAACAATTTGCAATTATATTGGGCCTGTGCATACCTTTCTCTCCAACTGCAATTGCAACTTTATCCCAAGCAGAGTCTTGTTCCTCTTTAGAATAGTGTGTTTTAACATCATAAATTGCAGGTTGTTTTTCAATGCACTGCACTAATCGTATCATAGACACCTTGTCATATTTGATAACAAACATATTAAATTTGTTTTGGCTAACCTATTTTACACAAATGCTTGATCAAACTTGATAAAACTAGAAGTGTTGCTTGTTTTAACGTGACGTGATATGTCGTAACACAACGAGTTGTCTGGTTGGTTGCCTGTCCTTGACTACTTGGCTCAATAACAACATCCAAACCAGTAAATCCTTCGGTTGCCGCCTACTGTGACATACTATGTATAATATTAGGAGTACGCTCAAATATTCGCGTAATAGGATGACCGAACTCAGAAATGGTAGATGAAAGTTTTTGCCGTTAACGTAAGATCTAACCGACACTTCATCACACAATATTAATAAATAGCCCTGGGGACTGTGTAGGTAAAATATTTACTTTTCTTTTCGTTAATTTTAGGTCATAGGATCAATCGTTCTTAGTTTAAATTATATTATTTTATTAGATGTGCAAATTCTTTAACAGAAAATAATACGGTAAGTTGCCTATGCCGTGAGGTACATTGGAAATTAGCTGAGTACGCAGGTTTGCTATGACGGGGGTATTTAATATCCTATCCTCTAGTATGAGTAAGGTTTGATTGTATGCTTGCTTGCTTGCTTGCGACACTGATCTCAAAAACGGCTCGAACGATTTACTTCAAATTTTCGAAATAACCAATTTCTGGGATAAAAATAAGTTCTAGACAGGCCTAATCCCCAGGAAAAATCAAATAATGTAAAAAAAACTAAAATGAAAAGTTAACCAAATCAACATTGGGCTTATAGAGTTTCAAATCAAAACAAAAGAATTGTAACAGCTGTTCATAATCAACCAGAGAACTGTCAAGTAATACTCATGATTTTTTTATGATTATTAACACGTGGTTTCCTGAGAGCAGAGATTAAAATATTTGAGTGAAGATTACATATATAGAGTAGAAAAATAAATCAAAGGGTTATTGAGCTATAAATAACAACTAGAGGGACCTTAAAAATGTAGAAAAGGGCCAAATGAGTTATACAAATCTGATTATCAGTAGGGGGAAGTGGTGAAATATTACTCCAAGTCATCTAAACAAACTGACTGACCTTCCCCGAGCAAAGCTCAGCCCCCCATATACTCATAAACAAACTGACAAAAGAACCTAGCTGGTAGAAGTAAATTCGAAATAAATGGCTGCTGCAATCTAGCGGATAAACTATTAACTCACTCACATTACTTACATTATAGGAGAACGTTACCTTTATTTGTAAAAACTTTTATTAGTTTTTTAATATAAAAATTAACTTTTAAAACCTTTGATAAATTGAATTAAATCATGTTAAACGGAGAGTTCTTTATTTATTTAATCATAAAACATAAATAACCCCATTTTTTTGTAGTTTCTTGTAATTACGAAACAATATTGCATTAGTATCTCGTACTGTAAATCGGTAATTTTTATCCAATGCTTTACCTTATGGAAATGTTATAACTTTTAAACGTTAATTAATACAAAAAACAGTATATTACGAATATGTTCCACTATTGAACTGGAAATGTGAAGTGTATTGGAAAACATTTGTGTAAAATTTGAAAACGATCCATGCAGCCGTTTCCACGTTATTGCATTCCGAACACGACCACATGACCACATACTGGCGGACACCAAATCATTGTCTCTGCTAATTAGCGAGACTCAGAATATTTTAAGGGTCAACAGAGTATTACATGATTTGCAGTTATTATGCTTCAAAGCAAAATAAGCGGCTATGTACATAGTGTACATAAGCATATACCTACATATGAATTAGCAAGCCTTGCAGATCAAGTGGAAACACTACACTGTTCAGACTTACTTACCCTTATTTAGCCTAACATAAACTAAGCTTGTGTGAAGGGACACAAGCTTAATCCCTACTAAGCCCTCACTGTTTAACTGTTTAACTGTTTATACTGTTTTCTAGCCCTCACTTATCATCATCATATACTGCTTCTACCTCCATTAAATCTAATCTAAATCATCTATAATACTAATTACGTTTTCATCGGAGTCGTGATTGTCACCATCCTCATTATCTGAGCGTAGTGTGTCTGATATTCGAACTTAAACATTTTTTGAATAGTAGAGTTTAATAATGGTTAAAGCTCTTATTTATTTTCCAATTGCAGAAATTTGATCACGCTCTGCTCATATGTCTTTATTGTCCGAAACTCGCTTCTAGGTTATCAGTCTGAAATTTACCCAATAAAACATAGGACAATTTAATGTTACTCGTTAAATAGCCTACTATATCATTTCTAAAAGAGTGGTTACTGTATGAACTAGAGCCACATAGGAGTCATTAGAAAATTTACCTCTCCTGGCATTTGATTTATCACCCTGAATAACAAGACTGTCCCAAGATATAAACCATTTGAAAAACTGTTTCAAAAATAAACAATATTCATTACTCTTGATAGAAACTTGACAGCACTCTTGGTGCTCTTGGCAGATTTATAAAATCGTCTTTAAATTTTACCCATTTAAAACCATATGTAATCAACAAGGGTGGCAAAGCAAAAGAGGCAAGCTGCGCTACCAGCAGCGTCGTCTGGGCGCCCGACTTATTGTGTGACGTGGCACCGCGAGTGGAGGGGGGCACTCCGGCCTGTAGTATAGTGTGGCCTTGTTGAGGCCCACTATGCAGGGAAAAAGTAATGCTGCATTAAGACCTTTGGTTATTTATTTCTAATCTAAAATATCCTCCACCTTATACAGAGCTTTTCCAAGCAAATACTCCTCTAATTTTGATTTGAATTTGCTGAGATTATTTATATTGTTTATTTGGGAACCATGTGTTCGGCCAATTTGGAGTTGGGGCAACGATGATGAATGAAAACCTTGTTATATCCAATGAAAACGCTCGGTGTCGTTAACAGATTAGCTTCGTTTCGTTACTTTTACATTTATAGTCAATGCTTTTACTTATAGCTAAGTAGTGTGGCTTTAGGAGTTTCTGCTCATTTGATTGACAGCTTCCGGTCACAAGACTTTAATGACGTAGGAATGACGTAGTTGGCGACGTATTAGTGTCATCATGGATGTTTGGAGTAGGTCAAGGTCGTCTGAAGGAGTTTTTAAAAAACTATCTTGCACAAGTTTTGATTCGATGGTTTAAAACTATCAAAATTATTTGATGCTAACATTTTTACCCAAAGTATGGCATGTGGGTACTCTGCTGACGCGTCTCAACAAGACAAACAAGTTGGTGCATTCATAATTCAGATCCGACTAAGGGTATAGCAGTTATAGCGAAAAAACATTCGTCAGCAGAGTACTCACATGCCATACTTTGGGTAAAAAGTTTAGCATCAAATAATTTGGATAGTTTGAAACTATCGAATCAAACTTGTGCAAGATATCTAACTTTTATTTTTATTTCTTTATTTACAATAATACACATCGAATAAAAAAAACATGTGCATTCAAATGCATTCAAACAATCTAAGGTCATTTTGTTTAACAATCTGTGAATGTTTTCATTAATTAAGAATCGTTCTTATATATAAGTAAATCAACTTTTGTGAAAATGTTTTGCCATTTTTATTTTAACTTCCTAACAATACAAAATAATGAATGCCTTTATTAAAACGTTTGTAGATATATCAATGCCAAAACAAAGTAGAGTCAGTGAATGGAAAATAATTGTACTAAAACGTATTATTGTGTGTGCTTTTAAAAACCCCAGCAGAATACGTCACCAAGGTCAATAATATTCGATTACAAATCGTTTGTTTGGGAGCGGTGTAGTAACAGGTTTATAGCGCGACGAGACTCTTTTGCCCCCCCGCGCCTGCAATCCTCAGAACGCAACCACCGGCTGCCGGCTCAGGTAGCTGAGCGGAGCCGCCGATCCAGTAGTATTTATATCGATGGTTGGAGCAACAGGTTCGCGAAAAATTGCCACCGTTACCCGTGACCACAGTTGTAGGCGATGTTGTAAAGAGAAACATATCCTCCTGGAAATGGGTCTGGAGCTCTCAGATGATGATTCTGAAGTGAAAGTTCCCTCTCCCAAAATACAGAAAACCACAATTCTTATATCCCCACATCAGGAACCACATATTGGACGCTATAAACACCGTTTTATAAAAGGAAGTAGTAAAGGTCTCATGTGTAACAAACGGTGTTTGAAAGGACGCGACCAGTGCGGTATCCACTTTGGTCAAATAGTAAAAAAATTGAAAACATCAGTTGCAGGTCCGGTTACTGATAATAGTAAGGTGAAACCATCCGCTTCTCAAGAAGTAACTACACCGTCTGTGAACCCTTCTGGTCCACAAGAAGTAAGTTCCCAGTGTGTATCCACATTGGGTAAAACCCTTGACGAAACAAAAGCAAAATTGGCAACTCTTGAAAACATTCTGCTAAACCTATTGAAGGATCCGCCTAAACCAGTTACCCAAACAGAAGCTCGCAAAACTAAACCATGCAAACAACGAAAACCGGCAAACATCCAAAAAATTCGCATATAAAATTGAAACCTACGGCCATGTATAAATTACTACGATATGAAGACAATATGCCGATTGTAGAAAGTAAAGGAAAATTATATAAAGTCCCATTACCTGGCTACATGACACGACCAAGTCCTAACGGGAAATGGAGCCTTGTTTGTGATTACGTCACAGCGCGTATGGTGTGGAAAGAAGTATAAAATGTGTTTTGAATGTTACTGAAGTGGTAAATATTTATTATTTGTAACCGTTGTGTTTGTGTTTAAACTATTGACCTTTAGCATCTAAAACCAAAACTTTAAACAATAGATTAGTCCAAACAAACCGTTATGAATTACTTATATACTGTATCAATCCATTTAACCTAAAACTATCCATTATATTTTTTTAAAGATATTTTCAAAAATATTTGTTTACCCAATCCCTAATTAATTATTAAAGTACAGCTGCACCTGAAGGGCGAGGGGGTATTAACTAATAAAGATATTACCTGTACTAAGGTTTACGTCTTTAATAGTTAATACTTAAGCCCGGAAAATATTGTTCTAAAACATATCAAATGCAAAGATATGATTTTAGTTCATATTTTGTAATTCCCAACTGTGACAAAGGTGTGTATTTTAACAATTTTCATAATTATTTAAACTAAACAAAATCTAACATACTTTGATACTATATATTCCTTATTTGTTACAGGTTTGTTTAAGATTAAACTATTGCTTTATAATATTTAAAGTCTCAGTTTGAAACAATAGATTAGTCGAAACAGCCTGTTATAAATGAACCATATATCGTTTCAATCTCTCTCTCTCTCTCTCTCTCTCTCTCTCGCTCTCTCTCTCATATATATATATATATATATATATATATATATATATATATATATATATATATATATATATATATATATATTCTAAAACTGTTAATCGCTATATATTTGTTTAAAACAAATTTCCAAAAAATATCATTTCACCCAAACACCTAATTATTAAGTTCAGCTGAAACTGAATAATGTTGCAAAAATTTAAACCATCACTTCAAAACAATAATGTTAATGATAAGTGAATTTTGCCGATGTCACTACCATATATTTTACAAATGTCTGTATTAAAACAATCCGCAAGTTATAACATATAACGCTTTAATAGGACTTAAGGCGACGGTGTATAAGTTTAGTGCACCACATTAAAGTAAAGCGACTGTAAAGATATGATTTTATTTTATATTTTGTCATTGGCAACTGTGAAAAAGGTGTTTTTCAATAATTTTCATAATTATTTTTTAAACCCTATGAGTGTCACAGCGACGCGATGTTTTTGATACTATATATTCCTTATTTGTTACAGGTTTGTTTAAGATTAAACTATTGCTTTTTAATATTTAAAGTGCCAGTTTGAAACAGCCTTTAGTCGAAACAGCCTGTTATAAATGAACCATGTATCGTTTCAATCTCTCTCTCTGTCTCTCTCTCTCTCTCTCTTTCTCTCTCTCTCTCTCTCTCTATATATATATATATATTCTAAAACTGTTAATCGCTATATATTTGTTTAAAACAAACTTCCAAAAATATCATTTCACCCAAACACCTAATTATTAAGTTCAGCTGAAACTGAATAATGTTGCAAAAATTTAAACCATCACTTCAAAACAATAATGTTAATGATAAGTGAATTTTGCCTCCTAGATGTCACTACCATATATTTTACAAATGTCTGTATTAAAACAATCCGCAAGTTATAACGCTTTAATAGGACTTAAGGTGACGGTGTATAAGTTTAGTGCACCACATTAAAGTAAAGTGACTGTAAAGATATGATTTTAATTTATATTTTGTCATTCACAACTGTAATAAAGGTGTTTTTTAAATAATTTTCATAATTATTTTTTAAACCCTATGAGTGTCACAGCGTCACTCACAGCAACGCGATGTGTTTACGCATAAATTGCCGGACCATATATATATATATATATATATATATATATATATACATATTCTTAAACTGTTAATCGCGATATATTTGTTTAAAACATACTTCCAAAAAATTTCATTTCACCCAAACACCTAATTATTAAGTTCAGCTGGAACTAAAGGATGTTGCAAACATTTAAACCATCACTTAAAAACAAAAATGTTATTTAGAAGTGAATTTTGCCTGCTGGATGTCACTACCGTATATTTTACAAATTTCTGTATTAAAACAATCCGCAAGTTATAATATAACCATTGACTATACCTATAGTCAATGATATAACGCTTTAATAGGAGTTAAGGCGTGTCGAAGAATAATCTGTCACTGGCGCGCTACAGCTGCCTCCCCTCCCCGATAAATGCTAATAATAGCCAACATTTACCGTATTGGCGCGCTCACAATCCACACTGTCACTCTCAATTAAACCTCAGTCAGAGCTCGTTCGTTGCGCGGTTCTCAAAACTAATATTTACTAAATAATTGGTTTGAAACCCTCCGAAGTATATTGAACAAATTATTAATCTCTTGTAGAACCTCAGTTTTGAATTATATCGCGTTCCAGACTGTAGCTTATCGCGCGTTAAATGCACACTTGCAACAGAAGTGATTTTTAAGTTTGCAGCGTTGTTTTCCCCCACTACAATCCCCGTCTATAAAAGGAAAAATCACTCACCTTCGCATTTGCTCGTGGGCATCAGTAGAGAGTGCATGGCATGTATGCATTACTTATGATTATTAACATAGCATGGTATGTTTGCATTATTTTATTTAGCTACTAAACAACTAATATTAAACACCTAGCTCGATTGAACCCCTTTGGTGAGGTCTAAAATATCGAAGCTATTCTTTCACATATTTAGTGTTCAACCCTTCATTGAGGTCAATGTCACTACAACGCTTGAAACCCATAATTGAGGTATATAAAGCAAAACACGTTTGAACCCGTCAAGGTCTATATAACGTGTATACAATAACCTTATAGATTCCTACACTTGATGATAAGCCGCAGGAGCAGTACGAGTGGGGAGTTCTACAATCAGATGACCCGATGGTCCAGGGGGATGACTCGATGGTCCAGGGAGTCCAAGAGATGATTCGATGTTCAGGAAAACATCGCCACAATCCACGCGGATGGGAATCTACTGATAGCTCGATTGAAACCCTTTGGTGAGGTCTAAAATATCGGAGCTATTCTTCAACGTCATTAAAAACGCTTGAAACCCTAAATTGAGGTATATAAAGCAAAACACGTTTGAATCCATTCAGGTCTAAATAGCGTGTATCCCCGCCGGAAACTGTTAAAAGTATTGAAGGCGGGGAAAACACCTTGTTGAACCCCTTTATTGAGGAATATATACAAGGTATTTTGTTGGTAATAACCATTAAGTTAGGTTTTTGTTACCAACATATAACGTGTCTTTCGTTAAACTTATGCGCTTACCCCACCGGAAACTGTTAAAAGAGTCAGAGTTTGATATTTCTAGTAATAAATGTTCACTATTACAATGAAATTATTTAATTACAAAAATAAATAATGCATAATACAAAAACTGACAAAACCAAACATTTAAGGAAGTGAGAATAAACAAATCACATATCAGCTGATTTGTAACATATTTCACGAATTAACTTTTCTTTGATACTCCCTCAAAGTTAATTTGGGCAATATCGGTAGCACTCCTAGCAAGAGTCCCAAACCGAGGATTGGGCAGACTTTTCGTGAGAATATCAGCGAGCTGCCTTTCCCCTTCAATGTGTTTTACTTCAAGTTCTCCTAGGTTCACTTTCTCCCTCACAAAATGATGTCTTACATCGATGTGCTTGCTCTTGAAGTGAAATACAGGGTTTTTCGCAAGATGTACTGCACTTAGATTGTCGATATACAGTTTAGGTTGACCTATACCCATCGATATCTCTTGCAATAGTCTTTTCAGCCATACAAGTTGCTTGGCTGCTTCACTTGCTGCCACATATTCGGCTTCCATTGTAGAGACAGAGATACATTTCTGCTTTTGGCTTAGCCACGTAAGCGTACACCCAGCGTAAGCACAAATTACACCTGTACGAGAGTGCCTGGATTTGTCGGCGGCATAATCTGCATCACTGAATCCCACAAGCTCCCTCTTCTGACCACTTCTGTATGTTAGACTGAAGTCCATGGTCCCCTTCAGGTATCGAAAGATTCTCTTTACTTTTCTCCAAGAACGGTCAGTTGGATGCTCAACATCCTGTGCTGCCATACTTACTGCGTATGCAATGTCAGGTCTGGTACCGGAAGACAGGTAGATTAAACTTCCAACTGCTTCACGATAAGGCACCTCCTTATCCAATGGCTTTTCAGGGACATCGCTTACACCAATTACTTCGATTGGAGTTTTAACAGGGTTGGCATCAGTCATACGAAACTTTGATAGCAATTTCTCAACATAGGCTCGTTGACTGAGAACTATGTTTCCGTTTTCTTTTTGTTCTATTTTGATGCCAAGATAGCAGTCTGGATCAGAAACTTTGATCTTAAATTCGGTTTCTAAGTCCCTTAGAAAATCCATTACATCCTTCAAGTTTGTCCCGGCGATAAGTCCATCATCGACATAACAAACTACTATTAATTTGTTTTCATTTTTATTTCTTACGTATAAACAGGGATCTGATTTACTCTGCTGTAATCCTTGCTTTTTAATGAAATCGTCGAGTCTCTTGTTCCAACACCTAGGGCTTTGTTTCAACCCATAGAGGCTTCTGTTTAGTTTCCATACACGATCGGTACCGTCCTCAAAGCCTTTAGGTTGACTCACGTACACCTCTTCTTTAAGGTTACCATATAGGAAGGCTGTTTTGACATCAAACTGCCGCATCTGAAGTTTTTCGTTAGCTGCAACACTTAGAACTGTGCGAACAGTTTCAAGCCTTGCAACAGGACTGAAAATTTCATCGTAGTCTCCTTCTCTCTGTGAGAATCCTTTGGCTACTAGTCTAGCCTTTAGACGGTCGAGTGTACCATCTGATCGCAGCTTTTCCTTTAGAACCCACTTCGTACCTATAATTTTCTTCCCCACTGGACGATCTACAACTTCAAAAACATTGTTTTCACGAAGAGCTTGCATTTCTTCCTTCATAGCATGACTCCAGTCAATGTTATCAGAGACACTGCATACATAATGCTTCAAATACTCTGGAGCATAAACGTTTCGTCCAGATCGTGTAGTGACCATTCCTTTTCTATTTTCACCATTTCCTGGTTCTTGAACATCATCTTCAAGATTATCACTGTTGTCTACGTCAGAGTCAACATTTTCTCCCTCATTCTGTGTTTCAGGACCATCTGTTCCAGATCCAGGATTTTCTCCCTCTGAATCAGATTCCTGTGGAGATTGCAAAATCCAATGAACAGGATTTTCTTTGATACTCCCAACAGGTTTTTCCTTGGTTTCACTCAAAGCTCCCTTCTTGTCCTTTACAAAAACTACATCAGCTGAGGTTAACACAATTCGCCCATTGTAAATACGATATCCATCTCGTTCGCCGCAATACCCAACCAAGATTCCTTCTTCGGCCTTAGCAGACCACTTCTTCCTTTTTGCTTTAGGTACATGTACATAACACCTTTCACCAAAAGCTTGAAAGTGATTGATAGGAGATGGACTTGTGCTAAGCCATAACTCTATTGGAGCTTTACCAGCAACAACTGATGGACCAGTACGATTTATAACGTGACAAGCAGTATTTATTGCCTCTGCCCACAGACTCTTAGGCAGATTATTAGCATGAATCATAGTACGGGCACTTTCAACTAAAGTCCGCATTTCACGCTCAATTCCCCCATTCTGCTCCGGTGTGTAGGGCATGACTGTTCTTTGCGTGATACCTCTCTTAGTGAGAATATCTGTGATTTTGTGACTTACAAACTCAGATCCTCCGTCGCTCATAAACGTTTTAACTATATTACCTGCAGTTGTGGCTTCAGCTAGGAACGTCTCAATGCATCCAGGCACCTCTGTTTTCTCTTTCAGGAAGAAAACACGTCTGAAACGGCTGTAGTCGTCCTTCATTACAAGACAGTATTTGGATCCTCCAACTGATTTTACTTCCATAGGACCACATAAATCGGCAAGGATAATTTCTCCAGGAGATGTCGCTCTCACAACCCTCGGCTTGTAAGACTTTCTGTGCTGCTTTCCAAGTGGACAGCCAGTACAAAACGTATTGTCATTTTGCACACGAATGTCTCTATTCTGTAGCACTTGCTTCACATGCCTTTTGTCCTGGTGTACCAGCCGTTCATGCCACTGTTGAAGGGTGTCTAAATTAGTACTCACATGTACCTTACCTTTATCGCAGGGTCTGATGACATTCATCGCTAACTCAAACAGTCCATTTTTACGTATACCAAATAATATCGGCTTACCTGACTGCAAAAAGACACATTTATCACTCTTTGCCTTGAAGATGAACCCTTTACTCACAGTTTGACCGACTGACAGTAAATTCTTCCCAAGTTCAGGAACATACCATACTTTTTCTATGGTTCTGACTCGCTTCCGATGTCCTATAGTAATTTCTACGCGAACAGTTCCCTCACCATAAGCTTTAATATTAGCATTGTTACCCACTGTTACCTCAAGTGGCTTCGTAAATTCTTCAAAAGTCTCGAACCAGTCCTTACAGAACGTCATATGATGAGAAGCTCCACTGTCTGCAATCCACATAGTATCACGGAAATTACTCTTGGCCGTGTAACACAGCAGACTTAAATCAGCCTTTGCAGCAACGGATCTTTTCATGGGACATTTTGAAGCAAAATGACCTATTTTATTGCATGTAAAACACTTGATTGTTTTACCGGTATCTTTCTTCTTCATATTCCTGGTCTTATTAGGACCGTTTGATGACTTATTGGTTCTAGAGGAAACATCCAGTGCAGATCCATTTGCACCACTAGGCTGTTGTGATGGTAATCTCATTTCAATAAGTCTAAGTCTTTCAAGTAACAGACTTATGGTTCTGTCGGACATTGGTATGCTCTCCCACACATTTTTAAACTCAAAATATTCTGAAGGTAGCGTACTCATTATTCGACTCATCAGTAAAAGTTCGGGTAATTTAACTTTTGACAGTTTTTCGAGCTCATCATTAATTTCAGAGAAAACTCTCTTCAGGCGTGAAATATAGGTTGCAATATCTTCTTCTTCAAGTTTTACAGCCGAGAAAAATGATTCAAGCAGCCTATCAAGACGTTGACCAGAGGATTGCTCGTAGACTGATAGTAATTGGCTCCAGATTTCAAATGCTGACTTGCAAGTGGCTGTAATATCTACATTGGAATCATTCATATTACTAACAAGTATCACTTGAGCCAAGGCATCAGCTTTCTTCCATTTTTTTACTTCTGTCTCATCCCCTGTTGGACATTTGACCTCGCCTGTTGTTGTATCGTAGACCTCATGATGTTTTAAAAGTAGTTCAATTTGCCTCTTCCATCTAGGCCAGTTAGGTCCTTCTAACTTTTCTAAACTGACTTTAACATCCATTATTATACTGATACAATATCTTTACACGTTTTCTGGGCCCATAACCAGTTAGAGTTTGATGTTTCTAGTAATAAATGTTCACTATTACAATGAAATTATTTAATTACAAAAATAAATAATGCATAATACAAAAACTGACAAAACCAAACATTTAAGGAAGTGAGAATAAACAAATCACATATCAGCTGATTTGTAACATATTTCACGAATTAACTTTTCTTTGATAAAAAGTATTGAAGCCTAATTATTTAAAATGTTTCTATATTTTTCCCTATCATACATATAGTAGCCATATTATGTCATAGTAAGACAATATAGAAATGTATTTTGTTCATAAATAAAAATTTAATATTTTGAAAAAAGTAGAGAGTAATTGTGAGTGATGTTAGATTTTTGCTAAAAAATTAAATTATTGTTTTGTTTTAATACCAATCTTCACCTAAGGGGGGTTAAATATTTGAAAAATTAAACATAAGTAGGGAGTAATTGAGAGTGATGTTAGATTTTGCTAAAAATTAAATTCCTCTTTAAGGGGGAGGGGGTGTTATTTGCGTATGTGTTTCTTTGCTTTGTCGAGGACTGAAATCACTAGCAAATAATGCCTAACCCCGAAAAATATGTTCGAAGAGTGTTTAGTAAAATAACATGCTTTGAAGATATTTTAGCCATTCCCAAGCCATGGCAGGGTGATTAAGCGAAGTTCAAAATTAAGTTTAAAAATAAAAAAATATAGATTTAATTTTTCCAAATTAAAAAAGATAAAGTGTGGACAACCTATTAAAATTTTACAGCATATGCTGCAGAATGAAAATAGGTGGTCCACACTTTCTTTTAACATATTAAAATGACCTTGACCTAGATATTTAGACTTCGAAATGTTACATTAAGTCAATCATTTGATTCAAATGGTGGGGATAAGCGGGTATATAAGTGACGCTTCGGAACATAGTTACTAGTTAGCTATGGATACTTTGGCAGGCACATCCAACTCGAGGTCTCTTAAAACCGAGAAAAACACTGCTAAACAGCGGAAAACAAGAGCGAGACTCAATGAGGGTTATCGACAATTAAGAAATATATTACCATTTGTCCATCCAAAGGAATCGAAAATAGATACTATAAATATGACCATAAAGTATATAAAAAGACTTCAGACACTACTCCAAGAAGCGACACCTCAACAATTTGAGAACCGCAGGCTCTCTCAATTCTCAGACAACTATTACACACCCCTCCACCGTTGGAATCAATCTTTCTGAAAGAGGATGACTTGGCGGTTCACCACTTCTTTGACGGAGAACCCTCAGCGTATAAACAACTGTTCCTTCTTGATGAGGATCAGGATGAATAAACAGTTTAACAAAATTAAAGACCTTTGAAATACAGAGCTGGGAATAGATCAGTTTGCGGTCAAAGTGTGAATCGCTTACTGCTCTATTCCCCGTTTTAGTGGTATTTTCAGGTGTCCTTGACCCACTTACAAGACTTAGAAAAATTGCGGATAGTATATAATTGTTAAATAAAACACCCCTCCCTATCACTTGCAGCCCCACCACTTACCCCCCACCACCTCAATCGGGTATAAAAGGAGATTTCCCAACAATGGGGAAACCATTCTGCCATCATGGCGCCCACAAACAGCATCTTCCCTTCTAAAAATGATATCTTAGAAATTTTACATAATATTCCAATACAAATTAACGACGTCGAGGAAGACGATTCAGTGATTTAAGATGATGATTCGTTTGGTGATCTTGAGTTACTAAGCGATGTAGCCTCCAGTGAACCATACAGTGGAGCTATGGAGCAACTTGAGCTCTTGACGGACGATGACGACGATTCCACAGAGCTTTATCAAAAGTTGTTCTGTTTGGAGGACATGAATATAGACTTAGATAATATTGAAACTCCTCCAAGCGGTAGTAGCAATGGGTTGGTTTTCAGCGGTGAATTTAGTTGCCGGCGTCAATTATTCTATTGCGAAATGACCTCATCCTCATCATTATCTTCATCATTAGATGAGTCTGATTAATATATTTTTTTAATACTGAGCTTTGAACACAGAGCGGGGAATAGATCAGTTTGTGGTCCAAGTGAGAATCACTTTCTGCTCTATTCCCCGTTCTGGCAATATGTTCAGATGACCTTGACCCACTGACGAGACTTTGAAATCTTCGGTTAATATAAAATTGATATATATTCCTTCCCTACCAACTTCACCCCCACCATTTTTTGTAATTAGGTATAAATAGAGGTGCATTAGCGTTGGTCTCATCTATAGCAGGTTAACCTTTGAGGAAGGCACCTCTACAACATGCACCGCTGCGATATTTGCAAAGATTCATTTAAAGACGAATGGCTTTTAAACATTCATAAAGAAGTAGAACATAATATCAATGAAATTGAACAAAATGAAGAAGAAGAATTAGAAACAATAGATCAAATGCTAGCTCAAAACCAATTTTCGAGACCAAGTGTTATTCATTATGCGCCTGGACCATCGGTGAATGTGGAATTACACGCCCGAGCACTACCAGGTAACGTGGTAACCCATTTCAAAATAGACAATGCAAAACTACAACTAGGCAAATTTGTAAACAATGCAAAAGGATTGGTAAAAAACCTTGGAAAATGAATTAAAAAGATTAAACTTTGTCAAATTCGGATTGTTACTGGATGCAGTGTTCACTAATATTCAAAATGAAACATCACCAAGAGGATTTCTTACAAAAAACAGGACCATTATGTTTTCGTCAGATATTGAGTCAATCGTAAATGAATGTTTTGATGAACTTCTGACAAAATTACAAGAACACGAAGGAAGAGATTCTGGTTGGACTTTATTAACCATAACAGGGCTAGATGTAAGAGTGCATAAACATGGGTACGGAATTAGAGAAAATAGCTACATCCCTCTACCACAAAAGATTATGAATACTATATCCTGTATCAACGTGCAAAATGAAGATAATGAATGTTATAAATATGCTATGTTGGCAAAATATGTAAAAAACAATGTGTGTAGACCTAGTAGAGAATATGAAGAAGTCCAACATAAGTATAACTTTCAGGGGATGAGTTACCCTGTTGCAATTAAAGATGTATCTTAATTTGAAAAGCAAAATCCTGCAGCTTCTGTCAACATTTTTGGTTTGGATTCTTCAAACAATGTGTATCCCTTGCGCATAACACCAAATGAGTGCAGAAATCATACAGATTTGTTATTTGATCACTAAAGGAGATATATCACACTATGTATGTATTAAAAAATTTGAAGCTCTTGTTTCGCAACAGGTATCCAAAATGCATGGAGAAAAAAATTTGTAAAAGATGTTTTTGCCATGTAAGCAAACCATTAAGGGGAGGTTCAGAATGGTTATTAGAACATCAAAGGCTATGTAGTGGAAACTATAAGGTGAGAATTAAATTACCACCTCTTAGCAGAGCATATGTAACATTTGATGAAGTAATTCAACAGTACCATATTCCAGTTGTTGTTTATGCTGATTTCGAACAACTTTACGTCCACTTGAAGTCCAAGAAGAGCAAGTTACAAGAAGAAGCAGATATCAGCGACATACCACAAACAGTTATTGTTTATTAATCAAATCCACACTTTCCGAACAACATTTTGAAGAATATGGACTGACATATTCACCGAAGATTTATCGTGGTGAAGAAGCGGCACGATACTTTGTTAATGATTTTTATGACATTGCTGGAAAGGTTGAAGAACTGTACCGAAACGTTTTACCGATGTTACCTATGGAAGAAGATGAATTACAACAATATGCTTCGGCAACAACATGTTATTTGTGTAATAATACATTCACACTTGATAACGTAAAAGTCCGTGACCATAACCATCTTACAGGAGCTTACAGAGGTGCAGCCTGTAACGCTTGCAACCTAAACTACAAAATTCCATTTTTTATTCCAGTTGTTCTGCACAATCTTAGTGGTTACGACTCCCATTTTATAATCCCGGAGTTAGGAAGAGATGATGGAGCAATAGATGTTTTGGATACAACTATGGAAAAATGTATAAGCTTTTCTAAAAAGGTTGGTAAAATAAAACTAAGATTTGTTGATTCCCTCAGATGTATGCCTTTTAGCCTTATGACATTATCTAAAAACTTACGAAGAGAAGATTTGATTGAAATGAGCAAAATTGTACCTAATGATAAAATGGATTTAGCTCTTCGAAAAGGAGTCTTTTCCTATGATTACATTGATGGACTGCATAGATTTGACGAAACAACACTTCCCACACCAGACAAATTTAAAAACCCCCGTAGCAGCAAACCTGCGTACTCAGCGAATTTCTAATGCATATATATATATGTATCTTAATACCACATAAAGCCACATACCAAGTTCCATCAATATACATTCATAAATAAACTATTTATGACATTTTAATTATTCTCCATAAGAATAACATGGCGGCTGAGTATGCAGGTTTACTGAAGCAAGGAACACAAAATATGGGGTTTTAAACAAATATCAATATAACTCATGTAGGTGAAGCCACATACCAAATTTCATTAATTTATTTTCATAATGAAGGGAGATAACACGTTACTTATTCTCCATAAGAATAACATGGGGCTGAGTACGCAGGTTTGCTGCTACGGGAGCCTTTGGTAAATTTTTTTTGAGCAAATATCAATGGTCCACAACCAGATGAAGCCGTATACCAAGTTTCATCAGTATACGTTCATAAATAAGCGATATATAAAATGTTTATTATCCTCCATCAGAATAACATTAGACAACGTACTGTGTTTAGCACTTTCAATATCTCGTTAACCAATTGACGTAGAGAAATGATCAAAATACCAAATTGTGTGTTTTTTTAAGCTGAATCCAATGGGGAAAACTAAAATTTGACTATTTCCAAAATTTATGTAAGGAAATTCGAAAAACCCATTTTTGGGGTACAAAACCCCCAAAAAATACCTCTTCAGATAGAGCGATCTGAGTGGTTTTCGAACTTAAAGTCATAAATGGTACTTTACACGTTTATACCAAATTTCATCAAAATCGGATAATTTTTACGAGAGTTATCGTGCTCACGGACATATATATATATATATATATATATATATATATATATATATACTTATATAGATATATATATATATACATATATAGATATATTTATATACAGTTTCGAACGAATGGTGTTTTTGGGGTCTGGGGACCTCAAAACGAAAAGTTATCATGGTCCCGGGCCTAGGTCTTACCATGCCGACTACGGCAATAGCTTCTTACCTATAGGGGAAATTCGCTAAAACAAACTTAATGATACAGAAATAGAACCTGAAGACTATCAACACGCATGTCGAGTATGGAACGAGTTGGATATGAAGACCTTAGGAGATTACTCAGACTTTTATGTAAAACTTGACGTCACTCTTCTTTGCGATGTGATAGAAGAGTTTCGAAACACTTGTTTTGCTGCATATGGTTTGGACCCTTTACACTCGTATGCTTCTCCAGGATTAGCTTGGCAAGCTATGTTAAAAGAAACAAAATGCAAACTACAGCTTTTAACAGATATCGACATGGTTTTAATGGTTGAATCCGGAGTTAGAGGCGCGTTGGCTCTAAGTATTACGAGACATGTTAAAGCCAACAATAAATACCTTCCCGACTATGATGAAAGGAAACCATCGGTATACTTAGGATATTTCGATGACAACAATTTGTATGGATGGGCTATGTCAAACCCACTTCCATCTGACAATTTTAAATGGGTTGATCCAGACTCTATTGGCGATGTTTTACAAATTCAAAAACATGGAAACACTGGTTACATTTTGGATTGCGATTTTGAATATCCCGAACACTTACACGATCTTCATTACGATCTTCCACTCCTTGCAAAAACAGAAGTTTCTCCAACTGGAAATCAACCTAAATTGATGATGACATTAAACAACAAACAACGATACGTAGCTCACTTTTTGGTTGTTCAACAAGCTATCGAATTGGGATTACGTATTACAAAGATTCATAGAGTTTTGGAATTTTCCCAATCATGCTGGCTGAAATCCTACATTGATTCGAATACTACCAGAAGAGCAGCAGCTACATCAGTCTTTCAAAAGGATTTCTTTAAATTAATGAGAAACGCAATATTTGGTAAAACACTCGAAAACAAAAGAAAACACAAACATGTTAAACTTGTTACTAACCCGGGAAAACTACAGAAACTCGTACAGCAGCCAAATTTGGGACATCTGTAATTATAAATGAAAACCTTGTAGCAGTATCTATGAAGAAAACAAGTGTGAAGATGGATCGACCTTTGTATATTGGAATTTCAATCTTGGATATTTCTAAAACACATATGTACGACTTCCACTATGATAAAATGGTCGCGTTCTACGGAAGAGAAAATATCTGTATTACATATATGGACACTGACGCTTTTATATATCGCATACTAACATTGGACATATATAAAGACTTACGTACATTTATTTACAAGAACGACTTTGATTTCTCCGACTACCAGAAAGATCATCCCAACTATTATAACGACAGAAACAAAAAAGTACTAGGCAAATTCAAGGATGAGTGTAATGGTGTTCTACTTGAAGAGATTGTTGCACTTATGTCTAAACTGTATTCTTTAAAACTGTACGATGAAAAAGAGGAAGAAGAAAATAAGAGTAGCTTTATTAAGAAAGCTAAGGGTGTAAAGAATTTATATTTACAAAACAATGTGCACTTTTAACACTACAAGCAATGTTTATTTGAAAATGAAGTTATAACAGCAAAATTTAATACAATCAGAAGTTTTAACCATCAGCTGTACAGCCTAACAGAAGTAAAAATACCCCCGTCGCAGCAAACCTGCATACTCAGCGAATTTCCAATGGAGATATAAATGTCTTAATACTACATAAAGCCACTTACCAAGTTTCATAAAAATATATTCACAAATAAGCGATATATACAATTTTAATTATTCTCCATAAGAATAACATTGGGGCTGAGTACGCAGGTTTGCTGCAACAAGGAACACAAAAAATGGGTTTTTATGCCAATGTCAATATAACTCAACTAGGTGAAGTCGTATACCAGTTTTTATTCATTTATGTTCATAATTAAGGGAGACAGAGCATTTAATTATTATCCATAAGAATAACATGGGGGCTGAGTACGCAGGTTTGCTGCTACGGGAGAATTATACAAAAACAATTTTTTGGAGCAAATATCAATAGACCTCAACGAGATGAAGCTGTATACCAAGTTTTGTCAGTATACGTTCATAAATAAGCGAGATAAAAAAATTTTCTTTTCCTCCATAAGAATAACATTAGACAACGTACTGTGTTTAGCACTTTCAATATCTCGGTAACCAATTGACATAGAGGAATGATCGAAATACCAAATTGTGTGTTTTTTTAAGCTGAATCGAATGGTCAAAAATAAAATTTGACTTTTTCAAAAATTATATGTAAAAAATTCAAAAAACCCATTTTTGGGGTACAAAGCCCCCCCAAAATACCCCTTGGGATAGGTCGATCTGTCTGGTTTTCGAACTTAAAGTCATAAATGCTGCTTTACATATTTATACCAAATTTCGTCAAAATCGGATCATTTTTACGAGAGTTATCGTGCTCACGGACACACACACATATATATATATATATATATATATATATATATATATATATATACAGTATCGAACGAATGGTGTTTTTGGGGTCTGGGGACCTCAAAACGAAAAGTTATCATGGTCCCGGGCCTAGGTCTTACCATGCCGACTACGGTAATAGCTTCTTCCCTATAGGGGAAATTCGCTAAAAGCACTTTCCTCTAATGACGACAGACGACACATTCTTCCAGACAACATACAGACTTTACTATTTGGCCACTATTCCATCAACCCTATTGACGAGTAACGCTTTCATCGCCCTACATCCTTTTCCTTTCCGTATTTCCTTTCCTTTTTTACACTATTTTTAGATGACCTTGAACTATTAATAACGATTATATACAATCAATATTTAATACTCCTCTAGAAGTGCTGGTATAACCATCAACTAATATGGATCTAAAGAGTAAAATTGTTACTGAGCTTAATAAATCTGCAAGGATACACTTTCCAAGAAGAAATACTGTTATAAAAGGTATAAATGATTTTTATCAAGCAGATCTAATTGAAATGAGACCTTACAGTAAAATAAACAAAGGATTTAAATATATACTAACAGTTATAAACTGTTTTACAAAAGTCGCAGATGCTATTCCACTAAAAGACAAAACAGGTCAAAGCGTGTAAAAAGCAATGGAGATAGCTATACGTAGAGATAAAAACACTATAAAACATTTGCAAACTGACGACGGAAAAGAATATTTTAATAAAGATTTTTCAAAGCTGATGAAAAAATATAATATAAACCATTTTTCTACGAAATCTGAAACGAAAGCAGCTTCGAAAGGTTCAACAGAACTTTAAAAGGGGCGATGTATAAAGCTTTTTCAAATAGAGGTTCCCACGTGTGGTATGACATACTTTCCGACTTAATACACGATTATAACAACAAGTTTCATAGAACTATCCGGATGAAACCGATTGAGGCGACTAAAAGTAACTCCAAGCAAGTATTGGAAAATATTAAAAAGAACACCAAACCAAAAGTGGAAAAGAGATTTCCACGAAAATTCGACGAGGGGGATAAAGTTCGTATTAGCAAATATAAAGGGGTATTTAGCAAGAAATACTTACCCAACTGGACTAATGAAGTTTTTACCGTATATAGAGTACAACCGACATATCCAGAAACTTATATACTTAAGGATGATTAAGGAGAACCTTTACAAGATGGTTTTTACGGGCATGAAATGTTAAAGTCTACTGTTGGAGATGTTTATCTTGTGGAAAAGATATTAAAACGAAAGAATGATCAAGTATTGGTGCGCTGGTTGGGTTTTGATAAAAGTGCTGACTCGTGGGTAACTAAACAAGATCTTTTATAGGATTTCACTATCACATTAACCGTCGAAGAGTGCTGACATGGAGATTATAAAACTCAAGGATTCTTTTATAATTGCGAATATAGACGAATTAACTGTGGATAGTGTAAAACATGAAGAGGGGAAACATGGAAACTTATTACCAGACAGCGTAAGGTGTATAGTGAGTGGACCTTCAAATTGTGGGAAAACAAATGTAGTGTTTAATTTAATAATTAATCCTAACGGATTAAATTTTAATAATCTATACATTTTTTCAAAGTCTCTGCTCCAACCAAAATATCAGTTATTAGATTAAATAATATCTGATGTACCAGAAGTAAATTTCTTCAAATTTGATGCAAGTGATAAAATTTTGCAGCCGAATGAAGCAAAGCCTTACTCAGTCTTTATTTTTGATGATGTCTCTTGTGAAAACCATGACACTATTAGAAACTATTTCGCGATGGGGAGACATCACAATATAGACTGTATCTACATTCGTCAAACATATAGCCAAATCCCAAAACAGTTGATTAGGGATAACGCAAATATTATCGTTATATTTAAACAAGACGATTTGAATTTAAACCATATACACCACGATCATGTTGGTTCTGATATGTCGTTTGAAAGGTTAAAACAAATTTGTAGTAAAGCATGGGAAGATAAATACGGATTCCTGGTGATTGATAAGGAACAAAGTGTTAAAAATGGTAGATATAGATTGGGATTAGATCGAATCGTTTTAACTCAATAACATAAATACATATTCTTAGATAAAATTGCTGAATTTGCCTTTATTTTGTAACGTATATAAATAGTTTCAGAAACGATGATGCAGTCATTTGTAACATGAGTGTGGACAAGTTCGGACGTTATACCGAATCCGGTGCAAGATCAAGATTTTATGATAAAGAAGCTCACACTGGTTTGCCTCTTATACCGGAGGGTGACTGTAACATTAGTAATAAACGTTTAAAGTATGTTAATTATCCTCAAGATAGTAGTGACGCTATAAATTTAAAAACTTTACAATCGGAAATATCAACAAGCTTAAAACTTAAGAGAGATGTGTACGATGCAAAAACTCATAGAATTGCAAATATCGTAATCCAGAAAATGAACATGATTCAGTAACAAAAATGTATTTAGACTCTAAATTGGAAAAGACTATAACTAGACAAGGAGATACTTTTGTTCAAGGAAAAATGAATTATGAATGTTTAGAGTTGAAAGATAACATGTGGAATGGTAAAAAACGTAAAATAAATAATATACTACAAGCTGAACAACCAGACGAAGTACCTGTGATGGGGCAAACTCTAACTAGACTAGGATACAACTTTGTACAATGTGGTAATAAATATAATTTCTTAGAATTGAAAGAAGACAAATTGAATGCTAATCACCATAAAATTTGTAATCTAATGGATGGTAAAGAAAGCGGCGATGCTGTAAATGTTTCTCAAATACCAACAAAGAGTAAAGGATGTTGGGATTTTTAAAATAAAAGATTAGTTCGTGTTAAAGCCGCTGTTAATGATAATGATTGTGTAACAAAACATCAAAGTATAACATTAAATGAACATAAGTTTGATGTAAAAAATAAGCAATTAACAAACATTTTAGCGGGAACCTCACCAAGTGACGTAGCTGTTGTAGATCAAATATTAAAGTATGAGGATGGTTTGTTAAAACAGGGTGATAACAAATACGAGTTTTTAGAATCCAAAGTAAATGAGTGGGATGGTAAAAAGAAAAAAATTGTAAATTGACTTTGTGGTACAAATACTAATGATGATGTATGTGTCTCACAAATACCCAAATCAAATATCGGTGAGTGGAATTTTAATTATAAAAGGTTGGGTAATGTTAAACATGGTGTAAGTGATAATGATTGTGTTACAGAAAGTCAGACTATTACATTAAAGGGGGATAAGTTTAATGCTAACAGTAAACAAATAAAAAATACAAAAGAAGGTGTATTGCCAACAGATGTAGCAGTGGTGGGACAAATATTAACAAAGGGTGAAAAAAGCATAATTAAACAGGGGGATAAAGAGTACAACGTATTAATGTTTAATAAAACCGAAAAATGTTGGAATGCTGAAGATCAATTCATAAGGAATTTACCAAGGGCGTATATGATGATGATATTTGTTTAATGTCACAGGCTGTATGGTATGATGATACAGTTAAAAAATTTAAATATGCGGGTGTAGAATTTGATTTGATGGTGTACAATCGTGATTTGTTGGATGGTGATCCCACATCTGTGAGCGGATTAAAATATGTAGACAATAGACCATATATACCGCAAAACTATGTATATAGAAGAATAACAGATGATGTATTAGTTGATGCTGATGGTAACCCTTTTAGAACTAAAGAAAGTGGTAAAGTGGTAAAAAGAAAGGGATAAAAATGTTATACCTATATATATATATATTCTCGTACATAAGGAAATAATCATTTATAAAATGAGTGTGGACAAGTTCGGACGCTATAGCGAATTCTGTGTAAGATCAAGATCAAATGACAAAGAATCGTGCACCGGTTTGCCCCTTACTCCAGAGGGTGACTATAATATTAGTAATAAACGATTAAGAAATGTTAGTGATCCTCAAGATAAAAATGATGCTATAAATTTGAAAAAGGTACAGTCTGAAATAACGTCAAATAAGAACTATTTTGTTCGAGTTTTAATCGAAATGTTTTTTGATTTTTATAATGATTTTGCAAAAACTAAAATTAAAGAAAATAAGAAGAATGATCGGATAAAAACAAATATTGAAAACAAGTACTTTGTAAATCCTGCAACAAAAATCTTACGAAATGTTGAGTGAATCCATAACTTTTATAGCCAAAATACAAAGGGATAGAGATACATTTGCATTATGAACAAGGTTTCCGTTGGGTGAACATGGTTAACCAAGAAAAGTTGATAAAAGAGATAAAATCGCTAAGCGATTCTATTAGAAGTAAAAACAGAGCATTAAGACTAGGGATTAGTGAGAAAGATAAATTTTTTGAAACTACATTTAAACCAGTTATTGATCCTTTAAGAGAATTATCTCAAAAACTTAAAAATGTTTCAGAAGGCGATTTAATTTTACCCTTTTTAAAATCGGATGATAAAACTGAAGAATTTGAAGAAACTGAAGAAGAACTTGAAGAAACTGAAGATGAACCGGAAGAAATACAATATGAACAGGGTAAAAATATAAGTGAAGAGGAAGAAGAAGAGATACAAGAGGGTGCCCCGTCAAATATTAGCAGATTGGGTTTAGATATTCAGTTTAAAGGTGATCTTGGTAGAAAATATGTATTAAAGATGTTACAGTCTACTATACCTAATAGAAATTATCATGTATCAGGAGCTAGACTGGAAGGAAAAGGTTTAATGATAGGCGATAGCAAGTTAGATGTGGATGAGCAGGATAATATAATTATAAATGGTAAAAAGTACAAAGGAACAAACGGATTGTTTGAATTGATTTTTAAAAGCAAACCTGTCAAATATCCTGCACGAGACTTGGCAACTTTTAAAGGTATATGTCTAGATACAAATAATCATAAAAATAATTATAAACCAACATCTTCAATACATAGAAATCAATCTATAAAGTATAGGAACATTATTTCAGAGTTATTTCCAACAAAACTGGAAAAAACTAAAAAAAGGTTTATGTCTACTGAAGAAGTTACTCCATTTTATACTGAAAGGAAAAAAAGAAAGGTAAATGAGAAAACAGCTTCTGGAGAAGGATTATTAAAAAATACTTATAATACAAATATAATTTATTATAATGATATTAATAAATTAGTAAATCGAATGCGGTTGATACATGAAGCAATAGAAGTGGGTCACACAGGTCTTCAAAACGAATGGGTTGCTTTAGTTACTGAATAATTAAATAGAGGTATAATCGAACGATGAAGGTGTATATAATGATGATAAAGTATAGAGAGGATCATTCTTTGTTCAGCCACCACCTGACAAGGGGATAAATATCAATGGGTAAAAGGAGTAGTGTTAGTTCTCATCGAGATTCGATAACGAAAGGAGGCGGTGTTGTCTCTTCAACACTAAACTTGCTAGGAAAACCAATTTCAGCTTTAGTTACTAAACCCATAGATTTGTTACCTATTGAACTTCTTCTACCTGGCGGTTATCAATATTGTGGACCTGGAACTAAATTGAAAAAAAAGATTGACAAGAGAAGATCCGTATATCAACAAATTAGATCAGGCTTGTAAAGAGCACGATATAGCCTATTCAAAGTTTAGTGATTCTGCTCACAGATCAGTGGCTGATAAAATACTTGCAAAAAAATCTTGGGAAAGAGTTAAAGTGAGTGACGTTAGTCTTGGCGAAAGAGCGGCAGCATTAGCAGTAAAAGCAGCAATGAAAACAAAAACAGCAATTCGTGGTGGAAGGAAAAAGAGAGGAGGGGGAAGGAGAAAAACAACTCGAAAACTAGGAGGAAGAATTAAAAGAAGGACTAGACGTTCTACTAAAAAGGTCAAACCATCAATATGGTCCATGATAAAAAAAGGAAAAGGACTTTACCTAAGACCGTATCGTGCTTATTAAATACGAGAAAACAGTTAATAGTTCCTAACCATGCACTAAGTAACCAAGATCCTTTTAGATATGTTTCTTGTTTAAAAATACCATTCTTCAGAGGGGTGTTTATGAAAGATAATTTGCCATCAGCAATGTGGAAAAATGAGAGCGGTATAGTAAATCTAGATAATAGTGAGGGCCGGGTACACATTGGGTATGTTATAAAAAACTCGGTTCAACAGTTTATTATTTTGACGGTTTTGGTAATTTACCACCTCCAAAAGAACTTCAAAAGTATTTTCATGCTGCTAAACAAGTTTTATACAATTTTGAGAGGGTGCAACCTGACGATACATCAGGACATCTATCTGTGGACATTTATGTTTTGAGTTTTTAGCAAAAAGTGTCAGTCAGCTTTAAGATGTCTTCATATACGGTCTATTTGACTGGTACAACGTCAACCTTGCGGAGTACTTTATTCCCCGCATTAAGTTTACATAAAGAAAAACAATGGGAAGCAACTTTACTAGATTTTACAACTTATAATTCTATACCAAATATTACTGAAGGCGTGAATAATAAACTTCACTACTTCATTCAGCTTAACGAAGTTGCTCTATCCACGGGTTCTTATGAAATAGATGATATATGCAAGGTAATACACAAAAAGCTGGGAGAAGATAATATTACTATAGAAGGAAATAATAAAACTTTAAAAACAGAAATTGAGTCAAAGTATTATATAGATTTTAGCAAAACACATTCAGTTGGAGGATTATTAGGATTTCCTTCTACAACACCGATATTAGAGAAAAATGTGAAACATAAAAGTTCAAATACTGTAAGCATACTTACATTGAACACAATTGATATATCTTGTAACATTATACAAGGATCGTACAGGCAGGGTGAAAATCGGCACATATTGCATACATTTTACCCATCTGTGCCTCCAGGATTTAAAATAATTGAAAGACCACAAAACCTAGTGTATTTACCTTTAAACACCAGTTACATCTCAGACATTGTTCTGAACGTATTAGACCAAGACAATAACATAGTTTACTTTAGAGGTGAAACTGTTACCATAAAGAATACATATAAAATAGATTTTATAAATAATGGGATTGACGTTTAAAAAGAATCGAGTGAGTAATAAAAAGCTCAGTAGCGTATCAGCGTCATAAGAGTTAACAATTGAAAACATTCGATTTTTAAAAGAGATTGGTTTTAAAATTATTAACAATGGATATTCTGGATATAGCGCACGGACCAACGTTCGACGAGACCTTGTGGGAAAAGGAGTATCACACTCACAACCCTTACGCTTCATCGAAATTAAACAATAACGATGAAATCGGGATTCCTATTCAACAACAAGATATCTACACTTTACCTTCCGAAAGTTATTTATACATCGAAGGGAAAGTTACAAAGAAAGATGGAAATGAAGGAACAACTATACCGTTTATTAATAACCCAATGGCTTTTTCTTTTTGATGAAATAAGGTATGAAATTTCAGGTGTTACTGTGGACTCTACAAAAAGTTTGGAATAGCCAGTACATTAAAAGGATTATGATCCATAACTCCAAACGAGAAAAACCTGCTAGCAGTCGCAGGATAGGTAACACCAGATTCATCCACTATAAAACCCGAAAACAAGGGATATTTAAACTTTAACGTACCTTTAAAATTATTATTAGGTTTTGCAGAAGATTACAATAAAATATAAATTAATTTAAAACAAGAATTGGTTCTTTTAAGAGCTTCAAATGATAAAGATATAATATTAGCTCCAGGAACAATAACTGAAACGACTCTGGACTGGAAGTTGGATTTAAAGAAGATCGTTTGGAGGGTACCACACCTAAAACTTGCAGATGAACACAGGATTACTTTGTTGAGGCAATTAAAGGCGGGCTGCGATATAGTTTTAGCATTTAGAAGTTGGGAGTTACACTAATATCCTATTCTACCCGAAACGGAGCTACATACATGGACTATAAAGACTTCAACACACTTTGAAAAACCTAGATATGTTATATTTGGATTACAAACAGATAGAAGAAGTAAAATAACAGCTGATCCGACATCGTTTGATAATTGTAAACTTAAAAATTGTAAACTATACCTCAACTCACAATTCTTCCTATCATTCGATAAAAACCGATATAGCATTCTATAAGATATGTACGCTAGATTTCAAACATCTTACTACGGTCAAACAAACACACCGCTTCTATCACCAGCGGAGTTCAATTCAAAAGCTCCTATCGTGGTTATTGATTGTTCTAAACAAAATGAATCTGTAAAGTCATCAAGTGTGGATATTAAGTTGGAAATGGAGTTTGAATCTAACATACCAGCTAATATAACTGCATATTGCTTGATTCTTCACGATAAAATTGTAACGTACACAACTCTAACAGGTATTGTAAAGATGGTTCTGTAGATATATGGAGGGGGAAGGGTATAGATAGCGTGCTCTACAATAGCAGTTCAGTTGATCAGCGTTTGCGGTTGAAACAACATCTAATACAGTCGAGATGACCTCTGTAGTACAGGAGCATAACAATGCAGAAGTGGAAGGTTTGGTGCAAAACGAAGACTCTTGCATCAAAGAGTATGAAGATGAATTGGACGAGTTTCTCAAGTTTCGCAATGAAGAAGTAAAGTCAGACAACGCTACAACATCTAAGTCGACTTTAAAGAGGAAGAGAAAACATGAAAACATCCCTTTAAAAATACTGACAGATATTTTTCTTCGCATACTATATCCAATCTCAAGATGTATGACTAAAGGCATAGCAATCGGTTTGGTAAAGGACTTGGGTTATACACCTAATGAAATTCTAAACCAAGGACCTAAAATGCTATTTTTTCCAGATGTCGCATGGGATTCTTTTCTTAAACACTTACACCTTATCGAATGTTGCTTGGCAAAAAACATGTTTGGAAAAAAGACAGCTATTCGCCTATTAGAATGTGACATTGAAATTTACATTTTAAAGTGCCGCGGAGAACAGCAAGTACGGTTTAGAGATCTGACAAAACATGATGACAAAATTCAACTGACACCGGAAGAATTCTACGTTTTGAGTTGTGCAGCTTCACCTATAACCAGGTATATAAAACAACTTGTATTTTCAAGTAATGTGGTGAAAGACTATTTGGTAGATGCGACTGAACAACATCCCGATGCTCAAATTCTTTACGGTCCAATAGATACATCTATTTTTAACCGAATACCTTATGAGGTTGAAATGTGGAGATGTCTAAAGGAGTATGAACAAAAAGTTAATGAACAAAAGATTAAAGAAGAAGAAAATGTTAAAGAAGAAGAAATTGTACAAAATGAAGAAACAGAAAACGTTTTAACTGAAACAGTTTAAAAAAACTAAAAAAAGTTCGTGGGGTAGGCCTACCGGGGATGGTGTCCACGTTAAATATACAACAACGCGCTGAGAACTGTACGGCCTGAGCTATAAAAGCTCTACCGTGGTGTGGAAACAGTTCAGTCGACATTCGAAAGATGGAGAGGTCTGGTATAATTGAATTTCAAGCTTTCCGTGGAAACAATGATAGATACATTGTTAAAGAACTAATCATCTTAGACCTGCAAACATATGTTATTTATAATTTTGTATTCAAACCTCCATTTCCTTTTTACAAATTAACCTCCAAATCCAAAAGAATTAATAAGGGGTTGACGAGAAACTTGCATCACATTTGTTGGAATGAAGGTTATACAAGTTTTGAAGAAGTGGAAAGCATTATGAATCACTACTGCAGTAAATTTACAAGACTTTATACAAAAGGATTAGAAAAGCGCAATTGGATCCAGCTTTATACTACAAAAAATGTAATAGATGTTGAAATGGATAAGTGTTTCAAATTTGAGATGGACAATATTTGTATTTTAACAAAGAATGATAAACACGCACAATTTCATTGTGCCGTACGGAACGCTTATCGTTTAGCTACTTTTCTACATCCTCAAAGTGGAGGGGGAACCGGTGGGTATAAAAGCGGGGAGAGCGAGGAGACCCACCATCAGTATTACTCTAGACTCCAACGAGAGAACACGTATCAAGATGGCATCACAGAAATTTCTGCAGACATTGGTGGATCAGTTTAACACCCAATCAAAATCAACTATACTACCAACAAGAAAAACTTCAGAAATTAAAGAAAACAAACATTACATCATGCACGACAAGAGGAAGATTGAAACATCAGTGGGAGACGTTATTCTCGTATCTTTAAGCGATGCTCCATACACAGTAGGAGATTAAGCGAAATTCCAAATTTTCCTGCCCAAGAGATTTGTTCAACTGCTTCAAAATGAAGATCTGCAAAACATCGAACCTGGAACCTTGTATATAGTATCACACGGAGTCAGCGGGAACAACTCTACCGAGCTATCTCTGCATTTAACCTCGTCCGGAACTTCACATTGTTAGATTAAGCCAATATCATGTAAAACTTTAAATGTATTTTATGTAAAAAAAATAAATAAATAAAAAAAATGTCAGTATTAACTCCAAGTACTGATATTTAATCTTTTTTTAAAAACATTCTTTGGTGACCTTGACCTAGATTTAGAACTTATAAAATGCGCTGTATTGGTTAAAGGATTATCACTTTCATACAGACTGACAATGAGTTGGTGGGGGAACATTATGGTGGGGGAAGGGTAGGTACCTGCCCTTCACGCTTACGCCATGTCAGTATACCTCCGACATTTGCCTTGGTATAACCTACAAAAACAAAAATGGAACATATGGTAGTAAAAAGGAGAATGAGATTTCCTAAATATGCACAGTTACAATTGAGATTGGATACGTTTGATGCAGCATTAAAAGACTCGTTTCTATAGAAGTCTAGAATGGAGTTTGCAGATGCTGGTTTCTTTTACATGGGGCAAGATGATAAGACCGTTTGTTACAATTGCGGAGGAGGATTGCAGGATTGGAAAGTGACAGATAACCCATGGGATTCTTCCCAGGAGTGCAGGAGTGCTTATCTGTTAGTTCAAAAAGGTAAAGAGTTTGTACAAAACCATCGGAGAGTTTATAAACCTCATCCTGTTAAAACACCAGCAGAAGAAAATAAGAGCGAAGGAAACGAATGTGTGTATGTTTGTCCTCTGAGAAAAATTTACTATTTTTACCTTGTAGATACTGTTGTACATGCGCTGATTGTGGACTGATGTATAACCATTGCATTATATGCAGAACTCCAATAGGTTACGTTATGAAAATATTCATATCGTAGATGTGATAAAAGTGGAGGGGGTGCGTATAAAACGAAGGCGAGGAGGTGGGTAGCTCACTCCGCGAGTAGCCGTACACGAGGTAACATCATGGTTCTCAAAATTAAATGTGTCCACTACAATACTGTTAATCTTTCTACAGTTCATGATTTGCAACTTCTTTCCGATGACTTAAAAGTTTTGATTGTAAACGGCTACAAAGTAACATTGGATATTTTTGAAACAAACACTTTAGCTCAAGAACACTGGAGAACATCCGCAACTACACTTCCACTGACACAGGTGAATAGATATAATTTTGAAGAGTATGAACCTCTCGCCTCTTTCAATGTTGGCAGCTCTACGGAATCGGAGACTTCATCGTGGCAACCAACATCACTTCCACCCGCGCCTAGAATGAAGTATTATTGTGGAGAATGTGACCCCTACCCATCTACAGAACAACGGCCACCGCAGGATCGACGGTTCTCTGACAATCATTGCCTATGTGAATAAAGAAATAGAATTAAGTCCACTGACTTGCACATGTTTTTTTATTCGATGTGTATTATTGTAAATAAAGAAATAAAAATAAAAGTTAGAAATCTTGCACAGGTTTCATTTGATCTTTTTCATTCGATAAATAATCTATCTTGCACAAGTTTGATTCGATAGTTTTAAACTATCAAAATTATTTTATGCCAAACTTTTTAGCCAAAGTATGGCATGTGAGTACTCTGCTGACGTGGCTCAACAAGACGAACAATATGGTGCATTCAGAATTCAGATCCGACGAAGGAATTAGGAGAAATAGCGGGAAAACCTTCAAAATATTGTTTTTTCACTATTACTGCTATACCCTTAGTCGGATCTGAATTATGAATGCACTAACTTGTTCGTCTTGTTGAGACGCGTCAGCAGAGTACCCACATGCCATGCTTTGGGTAAAATGTTTAGCATCAAATAATTTTGATAGTTTGAAACCATCGAATCAAAACTTGTGCAAGATAGTTTTTTAAAAACTCATTCAGACAACCTTGACCTACTCCAAACATCCATGACGACACTAATACGTCGCCAACTACGTCATTCCTACGTCATTTAAGTCATGTGACCGGAAGCTGTCAATCAAATAAGCTGAAACTCCTAAAGTCACACTACTTAGCTAACATATGGCAGTGGCGAAGATAGACCTTTGTCAAGGAGGGGTGGGGGGGTATCTCATTAGGGAATACCAAACATTAAAAAAAATTATTTTAATAGCTCCATCCCCAAATAGCTATCTCCAATATAAATTTAACATAATATATTTTTAAAAATTCTGGGTTTTCCCAAAAACCACTTTTCCATTTGAAAAGTTAATTACCCAAAGTACTAAATTATTCATTATTTTTATCTAAAAAAATCGACTAAACCCAACATTGGATTTTGATCAATGCTAAAACAATTCACAAGAAGGGAAATTGGAAATTCGCTAACCAATTCAGTATACAATTAATTAAAAACTAAACAATAGTGACTGCCAAGTCTGCGGTTAGACACTTCTAATATAAGTTGTTTTTAGCGAATTTCCCCTATAGGGAAGAAGCTATTACCATTGATTATACATCCAACGGATGTATTCCGTAGGATGTATAATCAATGCTATTACTGTAAGCATGGTAAGACTTAAGCTCGAGACCATGATAACTTTTTGTTTTGAGGTCCCCAGATGCCAAAAACACTATTCGTTCAAATTTATATATATATATATAAGTATAAATATATATATATGTATTCGTTACCGCAATAACTTTTGAAACAAACTCCCAATTTTGATGAAATTTGGCACAAATGTGGAGAGTAACATTTGTGAGTTTAGTTCGAAAACCAGATCGATCGGTCTATGGAAAGGGAGTTTTATGGGTGTTTACAATTTTCCAAAAGTCAGTTTTAGCGAATTTCCCCTATAGGGAAGAAGCTATTACCGTAGGTCTCATGGTCAGGCTTAAGCCTGAGACCATGACAATTTTTTGTTTTGAGGTCCCCAGATGACAAAAACACTGTTCGTACAAATTTATATATATATATATGTGTGTGTGTGTGTGTGTGTGTGTGTGTGTGTGTGTGTGTGTGTGTGTGTGTGTGTGTGTTCGTGTGTCCGTGAATGCGATAACTTGAGTAAAAAACGACCAATTTCGATTAAATTTAGCTCAAATGTGTAAAATGACATTCATGGCTTTAAGTTCGAAAATCGGATTATGGGAAAGAGGGTTTATGGGAGTTTTAAATTTTCCAAAAATCAGTTTTTTGCATTTTCACCCTAATATTCTTTAAAAGCTTAGTTTTGGTTTTGACCATGTTGTAGAGCTTAAACAAAAAAATAATATAGTATTTTGAATTATTAACCTAGGTTCAGTGGTTGCGGAGAAAATCCAAAAAACCTACTCATAAAATCTTCCATGTTAATCTTAAGGGAAAAAGGTTTTTGGCTTTTCCTAAAGTTATTTTAATGTAAACTTTACTTTTGCTTTTACCAATCTGTTCAGTTTCACAAAACAATCATTTTGGTTTTTAAATTGTGATTCTACGCCCAACCTTTGCTGAGATATTCAAAGTGCTAAACACAGTACGTTGTCCAATGTTATCCTTATGGAGAATAAATAAAATTTGATATCTCGATTATTTATGAATGTATGCTGATGAAACTTGGTATGTGGCTTCACGTAGTATTGGTATATTGATATTTGCACAACAAATTGATTTTTTGTTGATTATTCCCGTAGCAGCAAACCTGCGTACTCAGCCCCCATGTTATTCTTATGGAGAATAAGTAAAATGTAATGACACCCTTAATTATGAACATAAATTAATGAAACTTGGTATGTAGCTTCACTTGGTTGAGTTATATTGATAATTGCATAAAAACCCATTTTCCCTTGTTGCAGCAAACCTGCTTCCTCAGCCCCGCATATTATTCTTATGGAGAATAACTAAAATGTTATATATTGCTTGTTTATGATTTAATATTGATGAAACTTGGTATGTGGCTTCGCCTAGTAAAATTATATTTATATTTGCATAAAAAACAATTGTTTGTGTTCCTTGTTTCACCAAATCTACGTACTCATCTACCAATGTTATTCTTATAGAGAATAATTAAAATCACTTATATGTGAATATATTTTTATGAAACTTGGTATGCGGCTTTATGTGGTATTAAGACAAATATTATGCATTGGGGAATTGTTTGGTATTATTTAACTTAAATTCACAGACGCGCATAGGAATAACCAGTTCTCTTAAAATTACCTGCCGGAAAATCCCTTTAATTTGACGTTTCAATCGTTAAAATCGGTTAAGAAATAAAAAAGTTGTTCCCGGGATAAATCTATTAGAGAATTATTATTAGAGTAAGATATTCCCAATGACAAGAGAGACCGAGAGAGATAGAGAGAGAGGAGAAGAAGACATCTCCCCCACGCCCATAGGGTAGTCAGAACACTTCTGTGACGCGTTTTTTTAGGAACTACGGAAATAGTCGCCTCTATGTGTGAGTGCGTCTGTCAAGTAACAGGGTTGCCAAAGCGTGGGTAATTTTAAGGGCCGTGGGAAAAATAGTGGGTAATCGCTGAAAGTGAATTGTGGGTAATTTACTCTAACGACCTGATACAGTTTTATTTTGAATAACTTTAATTTATTTGGCCTTTTTGGGTCATGCCAACAATCTAAAAATTTATTTTTAGTTCGGTGATATACCTCTACTACAATAATACTACTATTTAATATTGTTGGACATTCGGTTGTATTTTTTAGAGCTATGTTTAATGCTATCTTACTCTATGGATGTGAGCTCTTTGTTTTCGTTTTCAGGCAAGGAGTTCTCCTGGTATTACTGGAGACAACACTGATGAATAAAACTGCGAGTCGTTCTTTCCAAATTTTTGTGAGGCAAATAACTACTCGCTAATCGAACGAGTCGACGAAGTGAATCAAACAAATGCCTACCCATTGTTTGAAACTCAATAAATTTGTATTTGTTTATTTCCTCGTAATTAATCATATTTCACGGAAAATTAGATACATAAATCAAACAAAAAAAATTAATTTACTCCAACTTTTATTACTTTTATTCCAGTGATTTGCGTGAGTAAATTCACTTATAGGAATAGAACAGCCAAACAGGATAGTTCAAAGAACGCTAAATTTGCCTCACCAACAAAATCACCGGCTCGCTTTTTTGACCAAATTCATTAAAAATAGTGAATAATAATATTAGTTTTAGTTTTTGGCCTAAATTAATTATTAATAATAATAGTATTACTAAATTAATATTTGCGCAAGTGTCAATATAAACGTGCAAAATTTTGCATAGGCCTATTTGTAGGTTAAACCAAGTGGTGGGTAATGATGGGTATTTTTTTCAGGGACAGTAGGTAAAAGACCCAAACCGGATTGGCAACACTGGTCTAGTAGTACTAGTAGTAATTTTAGTTAGCAACGTTGGGAATTCGAGGGTAATTACCCTTTTCGAGGGTTATTTTACCCGTCGAGGGTATTTTCGAGGGTAATTTACTTTTGAGGGTAAAAAAGGGTAATTAATGTCATTCAAAGGTTTATTACATTATAATTGCTCGTTATATAAATTATTTGCCACTCTTATTGTTAGACTTAAGCATATTATTTACTATTTGTTATTTAATAACATAGCAAGAGATGGCCTACACAAATTCGGCCTACAAACAAATTGTTCTATGTTCTATCATAGATTAAGCATACTCCTTAGTAGATCACCCATCTTAATGGGACAAGAGTACACGGTCTGCTCGTCTGCTTGTACGTCCAAGGCGTCGGCGGAGTTAGTTCGGAACGTCTACGTCGCCGCGCTGCCGTCGCTATCCTTCACCTCCCCCCCTTCGACCGCTCACCCATCCCATCAGCCCCTCCGCTGTCCCCTCTTGATCATCCATCTCCCAGCTCCCAACACACACACTGCGGACTGCGCTGGCTGACGGGCTGGCTGAGGGCACCAAAGCCCACAACACAACGTTTTTTCACCGCCACCCAGGGCCAGGTAAGAAGGGCCGTAACATTTCGCGTATGAGCGGACCCCCCCCCCCCCTGTCACGTGACCGGCTACGTCACTGCGCTGACAGCCGGCTCGAAGTACCGCGCTACAGTGCTTTACCCCTACAACTTGCATGGCTGAAACTTGTGTTCTATTAGACACCGTGGTTATATGACTTCACCCTTATTTTGTAGATAAATCAGGCTTTATTGCGATATAATTTTCAAAAGGATTGGCAGCTGAACTATTTATTAAACGATTTAGAAAGAAATAGAGGTTTGTATTAAATTAAATGGAATCACGTTGAAAAACCATTAGTTTTTTATCGGTATATAAAAATAAAACTTAAAAACTAAGACCAAAAGAATTATTTTGATCAATTTAAAAATAAAGGAAGGTAGTTTAAGTCACATTATGTTTTTTTAACAACAACAATCTCCTTTAGTGGCAACGGATTCATGCGAGGATTTAAGAATCAACTTTGCTAAAGATAAATAAAGCGCTTGGATAATGATAAGGAAACACTCACATGTTTTAGTTTATTTTATATTTATATAGATACAGATCATACTCATTATAAAATATTTCTAAATTTTAACATAGAAATATTTACAAATTAATTAGATTTTCCACGCTTCATCAATCTTTCTTATACAGTAGCCAGATTTCACTGAAAACAGCAAACCTGCTTACTCCAAGAATTTCTAGGTATATACCTCACCAACAAATAAACTATACTATCTTGTTTAATCATAATATTCTATTGGTAAATAAGCGAGATATAAAGTTTTAGTCATCCTGCATAAGAACATGGAGGGTGACTGATTGATTACGAAGGTTAGCTGTAATAAAACCGACTAGAAATGGGGTTTAATGCAAATATAAATACACCACAACCAGAACGTTTTTACTATAAATTATGACACAAAGAAGCTTATACAATATTAGTACTGTACACTCTTAAACACCCTGTATTTGCTGTGATGTCTGAAAACACGATATAGGCACGGTGACCATACCTCACACAGTCACGCATTTTCCCACAAGAATAGTTTTATGTATGATTAAACTTTATAAAAGTACTGTTTGTAAAAACCTTTGAGATGTTTATCTTTATGACTGTTATAGATAAAACAGACTTTTATCAAATACACATTTAGTGAAAACAAACATAAACGATGTTAAACATTAATTACAAATGAATTAATTATTTCATAAGACCGTTTTATTGTATGTATCAGTAATGCGTCCTATGTCCCATATTTAGATGCTCACCGTGCTTAGTAAGCAAACACTTTCCACTTTCTGAGCCAAATACCAAGATTATATTTTAGGATATTCAAAAATAGATACACAGACACGTGTACGAGAGGAAACGAGTGAACGGAAGGGCCCTTGGATTTAGATTTAGACGTAAAGATTCGTAGAAATATGTTGATAAAAAGTATTCATTTAGCATTTGCGCCAAGCGCGTGGTGAGTGGCTGTCAGCGCAGTGACGTCACGACGCTGTCCGGCGGGGTGGTAGCGGGGCGGGAGGCGGTCACGGTGGCAACGCGCCGCGAACACAGAAATGGTATAGCCCTTGTTAAAGGGGCCTGCCGCCACCGCACAGTGGGTCAATTTTAATAATCTAGCTGGACAAAAATGCCTATCATAAATATTGTTATTTAACAAAAGGACATAAAATATAAATAAACAAATAGTCAAAAGAGTCAAAACAATGATTATTATAATTGCATTGTCATTGAGCGGAGTGCAGATAAGGTCAAATCCTCAGATAATGCGGGAGCCGGTCAGTAGTTAAAACTTGTCGCAGTCAATTAGTCGCTGTGTAGAACCCCAGTATGTGATGTTCTTCAAATAGGTTTTTATTTTATTATTAATACAATGGATAAGGAACACACAGGTAAGTCAGTGTTCCTGTTTTGATTATTTTTTTTTAATGTGAGGATTTTTTTTCTTAATCTTTAAAAATTAAATGTGTTACAAAGTGTTTTAGAGTAAAGGTTTCAAGGAACCTACCAGAACCTTGAATATTATATATTTCCATGAAGGGCGGATTGTACACAATCCAAAAATTCGTGTTTTAGCTGCTACTTTTTGCAACTTTAAATTTTTAAAGCAAAATACTCTAGGATTACCCTGCAACACTAAATTTTGGAGTAGTTGTACGTAAATTCTTTGGCGTACAAACTTTTATAGCAAACTTGATTTTCAAAATATTTGTTATTTTCATTAAAGAACAATCGATATCAAATGTTTTTCATTCGCATTTAATCAAAATCGTGGGCTCCAATGATATTTCAATAACAAAAAATGTTAGATTACAGTCATTTGCTCATTAAATTCATACACGCTTTTATTTACATATATGACAGGTTATATGATCAGAACCTTATAAAAATGTATTAATGTTTTTAAAATTTTTAATTTATTTATAATCCCAATAGTAAACTATTATTGGTTGATTTTCGCTACAGTGCAATACAAGTATCAGGATGTTTTTTTACTAAACAAGTTAATTGTCATCTTTAACAGTTAACTATATAGGATTTCAAGGTAGGTAAACTTAATAAATTTATAGCTTTTCCTAAAAACCTCTATGAGGTTATGTCAAATTAAACTTGCATAGGCCTACATCACCTTTTGTAAAAAAATTCATTATACAATGATTTTAGTTTTACTCTTCTTAATTGAATATATTTTACAATTGTTAACCACACTTAATTCACTCACCAGTAATAAAAATAGCTCTCATGAAAAATCTCCCATTTTTATTGAGAAAATGCACATATCCTGCACACAAAAACATTGTTGCTTACATATTCTACTTCAATATTTATTTAGTAGACTAATATTTAATAAGGTACCGTAAAAGTAGGCAAATAATTTAAATATTTACAGTAAAAAAATATGTACTACCTCTTTAATAATTAAATAATCATATAAACGTAAAGCACATGTCAATGGACTAGGAAACCAGTAATAAAAAGGCTTTTTAGCGATGAATTATTTTTGTTTAACAAGTTAAAAAATCCTAAGTACGTTGGCCGTTTAACAAGTAGTGCTTTTTTTTAGGTGCAGCCCTGTTCATAACCAAGAGAGAACTATTTGAGAAATTACGAACTATCGATCCACCCTTCTAAAACTTTTCTGAAGGAAAAGATTTATTATGTGAATACTTAAATAACAAGTTTCAAATTTGAGATCCGTCAAATGAATGTAAACAAGAAATTCGATTCAAAGTCGAGTGTTTTTTAAAGTGCTTAAGAAAAAGTGGATTTCCTGCCAAAGGATTGTGGGTCATTTTAACAAAAAGAACAGCACGTGGCTAAGATTTATAAATCTTAAATATTGATTCTCCGTCGTCAAGTACCTTTACATGTTCGAGCAATCGCGGCCGCCCACGGAAGGGATTTTCTGAAACAAGTTACAGTGACACTGAGGTGTTGACGGCATTGAGCGACTTGTCCCTGTAAATATCGTGATACTGTATATTAATGTATATAGCTGAAAATGTGTGTTTTTTATGTATTTTAATAAGTAAAAGTGGTTTTAAGACTATTTGTTTATTTTTTATCACTCCTTGATTTTTGTCCCGCTAGATTACTGTTTTGACCCACTGTGCACCGGCCGCGGTGCGGCGCCGGCGCATCGCCGAGCTGGTCTACGGCCTGAAGCTGACAGGCTCTTGCGTATTTCGATCATAATATTTCTATAGGAATTTCATGATTCATTCACATTACAATATTATGTTCATAATTAACAGGTGAAGACTAAGAAAACTATGTTTGAAAATGCAATATAAATAAGATTGATGTTGAATTATTTAGTTTCCCCAAAAATTTAAGTTAATGACTTTTAGTTAGTTATATTTATATTTTTTGCGAACCATAAATTTATAAATAATATTTATGAATAATTTTAATGTTCTTTATTTTTGTCAGTATACTTGTTCATGCAGATAAAAGTAAAATTGGATTGTAACCGTCTCTATTTTATTAAGGATATTAAAACTACAGTACGATTATTGTTCTCAAATTTAAAAAATACAAACATTAAAACTAATTTTAGTAACATAACAATTTATATGTATTAACGTATTCACATATGTAAGGGTTTATCTTTATTAGCAGTTTTAAGCGTAGCTCTACCGGTAATCCTGAGTTAAAAATGATAAACTTTAAAATTACAACAACTTCTTTATTTATGGGCTAATTTTAATAAATGTGTAGTTGGATTTGTATTAAGAAAAACTTGCCGATTAATATAATAATTTGTGTAGAGGTTGATTGTATAAGATGTGGTATTTTTCTTTAAAGCCCATTTCGTTTTGCGTCCAATAAAACCCTTTACATTAAAATTATACCAATTAGAGGAGACCGCGTGAAAATGGTCCGATGGTTGATTGCCCATATGATTCCACCCTCACCCCCTTTCGTCGAACACTATTGCCATACGAATTGCATAAACAATGATTCCGTCTGACTGTTTTTAGCGAATTTCCCCTATATAGGGAAGAAGCTATTACCGTAGTCGGCATGGTAAGACCTGGGCCCGGGACCATGATAACTTTTCGTTTTGAGGTCCCCAGACCCCAAAAACACCATTAGTTCGAAATTGTACATATATATATATATATATATATATATATATATGTGTCTGTGTGTGTGTGTGTGTGTGTGTGTGTGTGTGTGTGTGTGTGTGTGTGTGTGTGTGCGCGCGCGTGTGTGTGTGTGTGTGTGTGTCCGTGAGCACGATAACTCTCGTAAAAATGATCCGATTTTGATAAAATTTGGTATAAACGTGTAAAGCAACATTTATGACTTTGAGTTCGAAAACCAGCCAGATCGCTCTACCCGAAGGGATATTTTGAGGGGGGTTTTTTACTCCAAAAATGGGTTTTTTGAATTTTTTACATATAATTTTTGAAATTGTCAAATTGTAGTTTTTACTATTGGATTCAGCTTAAAAGAACACACAACACACAATTTGGTATTTTGATCATTCCTCTATGTCAACTGGTTCCCGAGATATTGAAAGTGCTAAACACAGTACGTTGTCTAATGTTATTCTTATGGAGGAAAAAACAAATGTTATATCTCGCCTATTTATGAACGTATAGTGACGAAACTTGGTAGTGGTTTTCATCTGGTTGTGGTCTATTGATATCTCGCCTATTTATGAACGTATAGTGACGAAACTTGGTAGTGGTTTTCATCTGGTTGTGGTCTATTGATATTTGCTCAAAGTAATAATTTTTTGCATACTCAGCCCCATGTTATTCTTATGGATAATAACTAAATGCTATGTCTCCCTTAATTACAAACATAAATGAATAAAAAACTGTTATGACTTCAACTAGTTGAGTTATATTGATATTAGCATAAAAACCCACTTTTGTGTTCCTTGATGCAGCAAACCTGCGTACTCAGCTCCAATGCTATATTCTTATGGAGAATAATTAAAATTGATATATTGCTTATTTGTGAATATATTTTTATGAAACTTGGTAAGTGCCTTTATGAAGTATCAAGACATTTATATCTCCATTGGAAATTCGCTGAGTATGCAGGTTTGCTGCGACGGGGGTAATTTTGTATGTTGTGTACGATTGGAATGGATTTCAAAACAGACGACAGATATACTTTACCATATTTATTAGACCAAAGCGATTTGGCAACACTTTATTAACTTCCTCTATTAGGCCTAAGGTCGAAGTATTGACGGTCAAAGTACGACAACAGTGAGCGAATAGTGGTGTACAGTACTAAATCACAGGTAAAACCTATATTCTCGTACTTAATTTAGTTTCTCCCTTCATTATCGGGTTATCTTTACTTGTATAAAAGCCTAATGCAAATTTGCTTGTACTCAATTTCCCCGTTTTTAGCTGCACAAGTTGTCTATCAACGAACTGTTGATGAACCAAGGGTTTCTACCTTCGTTGCGTAGGTCCTCTGGTTTGCCGGTATTCATATACCAATGTTGGTATCTATCTGGAACCTACATTGAACTGAAACTTTTTTATGTTGAAGTTGCGTTGTTCTTCAGGGTGTCGCGAAAGATGAAAATGTTCAGGTGGGGAAGCGGAACGATTTTTGTAACTTGCTATGAAAACTTTCACAGGCGTTTGTGGTCCGCTTAAGGTCCGACGAGTTTAGAATCCAAATGATCATAAGAATCCGTAGATTGTTTATTATTTGTTTACATTCCAATTTCCGCCCGATTACCTGGGCTACATGGCTACCTGGAGTAGTGTTGGCGCTTTCCCGGTATACACACAAAATCAATATACAGTAATGTCTATAGGAGTACAATTTTGTTTACGTTACAAGCCTTGCTTTGAAATATATTGATGAGTAAATTACGTTCCAATAAAGTAGACTCTCTCTAGTCCGGCCACCTCGGGACCGGGCCCTCGGCCGGATTACAAAATTGGCTGAACCAGCCGGCGTTTATTGTAAATGTAAAATACCGATCTATAATATAAACATACCAGCTCATAAAAACTCTACCGTTAAGATCGTTTAAACAATCGAAAAATACCCCCGTCGCAGCAGGCGCAGATCCACGGGGGGGAATGAGGGAAATCCCCCCTCAAGGCAGAAGGTTGGAGTTGCGCGCGAACCCTCGCACCAGCGCTACGTCTGCCTTGCAGCGTCATCACGACTTGTCGTCTGATTGATGCATCGTCCAGTCAGACTCAAATGCCTGTAAAACTATACTACAGGGTGTCCATAGACTAAGATTTCCAGGAAAATTGGATAATTATTTGGAATATTTTTTACTAGGAAAACGCGAGGAATATACGGGAATTTCGGCGAAATCGTCCGCCGTTCTCGTTAATGCGGCTGGGTTGTTGTTTCCAGCCAATAAAACACGTTTTGGTTGTTATTTTCAGCCAATAAGAAACGTTGCTGATCGTCATTTTTGGGCCACTAAATTTCTGTTTTTGACCCAAGTGACGCGACGCGGAAAATAGGCGCTCATTAGCGATAGAACGGGGTTGATCGCCGGTTGTATTAGTAAAAGTACGTTCCGGTTGTCCTTCGGGCCTTTAAAACGCGATCCGGCTTTATTTCTTGCTGAGAAAATGTGCTCCAATTGCCAATTTTGTATGATTAATCCAATCACGGTTAGATTGCGATTTTAGGCATAGGCTATATTGAGGCTCAGTCGTCATTTTCGGCCGATAAAACACGGTGCGGCCGTCGATTTCGGACTTTAAAATGCGAGGAACGGTTGTTTTCGGCCAATAGAAAGCTGTGCAATTGCCCATTTTGTTTTACATAATTTATGTCTTAGTTAATATTTTCTGTAAAACGCAGTCTGGCAGTTATTTTTGCACGGTAAAATGCAGCCTTAAATTTTGTTTGATTTACAGTCGATGTTTTTGTCCTACAAAGCTTAGTATGGGTTTTTAGTCAATTGCCTTTTCGGACGCTAAAACGAGGTTATATTGCTATTTACATGAAAATATGCGGCTCGCTTACCGCTTCAGACCAATAAAACGAAGTCCAGTCCATTATACCTAAAAATTTAGTCATTTCGGTGTTTTTGACGACCAAGCCGAGGCAAAATTTACGTTTTTAACGATAAATCAGGCCCAAATCTCTAATTTTGCAAGATAAAACGCGTTTCGGATGTCGTTTTTGGTATATAAAACACAACCCGGCTTTATTTATTGCCGAGAAAATGCGGTCCGATTGCCGTTTTTGAGCGATTAAGCACATTTCCGGCATAAAATAGGGTCTGCACTCAATTTTCGGCCGATAATAAACATTGCGGTCGTAGTTTTTGGCTAGTAAAATGCTGTAAAATTTCCGGTAAAATTACCGATTTTGACTGATAACTCACGTCCGATCGGTAAATTTGCCTAAAACACAGTTTTTCCGTTTTCAGGCTAAAAATGTGGCCCGATTGACGTTTAAGACGGCAAAATGAGAATATATTGATATTTTAGACCGATAATATGTATCTCGGGTGTCTTTTAAAATCGTTTGAAATCGCCGTATCTCGGCCGATAAAATTAATATCGATCTTAGTTTAAGTAAAATCCTTGTTTTCGACGATTACATACTTTGACACCTCCCCGCTGGCGTGTTGGCATTTAAATTCGGGTTTGGTATAAATTATTGCGGGTTTTTTGCCGATAAACTACGTTCACTTGTCGTGTTCGGTCTAAAAATTACGGCGACCATGAATTGCGGTCAAATTGCCATTTTTAATCCGAAAAAAACTGCTGATTTTGGCTAATGAATTCAATACAGTCATAGTCCGGCACTATTCTCGAATACGGATTTTTGAGTGTCCATGAGGATTTCATCTTCGGCCGATGTAATCAAAAGGAACAAAAAATAAATTGTGAAAATGTATTAAATGGGATTTTAATAAGGAATTATTGGTTGTGATTTTCTGAATCATTGGTAATGAAATATCTGTTTAACATATCATATACACTTTTTAATTATATACACTAAGTTTTAATTACAACAGTAAGACCATTTTCGCGAGCCAATGTAAAACATTTATTAAGGGAGAATCCGCTATGATTTGACGAAAGGAAGGCACTGGGGCTGGCGGCTGGCGGCTGGCGGACACCCTGCGAGCAATCCACGGAGTGAGCCACGGCACTACGGCAGTGCAGCGATCTCTTGTAGTTATAGAGATCGCTGCGGCAGTGTCGTCGTCGGCGGCGCCGTTCTCTCACTCCCGCTCTTTCTCTCTCTCTTGCACAAGTACTCCCGCTCTCTATCGCACTTGCCAATTGCCAACTTCTTTATTTACTGTCCGATTTGTTTAAAATTTGGATATGTTATTGTTGTAGGCTAGTGTATATGCACCATCCACATTTTACAAATATTGCGGTTAAATTTTAAAAAAATTGGAAAAATACTGCCAATTGGCAACTTCTTTATTTATGGTCTGATTTGTTTAAAATTTATATATGTCATTATTCTAGGCTAGTGTATATGTACCATCCACATTTGACAAATTAACTATAATGGTCAAATTTAAAAAATATTTTGAAAAATATACTAACAATTTCAAACTTCTTTATTTACTGTCTGATTTGATTTATTTTCGGATATGTTATAGCTCTTATATAGGTAACAAGACCACACTACCACACGTTCCATTACCCCCTACAATACAGTATTTTGTCTTTTTTGTTTGTTTATTTTGCTGTAATCCCAAAACTGACTTTGCTGTTTATTGTCCGATTTGCCTACACTTTGGATATTGTCCTAAGCATTTATTGTCTGATTTATTTTTGGATATGTTATAGCCCCCAACTATTATATCTAAAATTACAATATTATTTCCACCTATAATACAGTTGATGTGTTGTTTGTTTTGCCGCAACCTAAAAACTAACATTGGTATTTGTGTTTTTACAAAACTATATTTTGTAAATTACTTCCAATAACTCCTTTATTTACTTTTCGACTTGTTATATCCCCTTATATCTAAATTTACCGTATATTTTTTCACTAAATACCCCATTTCCAAATTCAATATTACGGTTGGATTAAAAAAAATAAATGCAAGCTTATTATATTTGCCACAAGCTTATTATATACATCCAGCTGTTATATTTGCCACATTTCCAATATTGTTGTGACCCTCTCAACTACCTCTCATTGTAATATAATAAGTAATATATATCCACAAAATATTTATGGTCAGAACTGCCTAAATTTTGGATATGTTTTAAGCCAATGCGATAACAAAAAATAAATGTTTAAAACCCAAAACAACTAAACACAAAACTCTAATCTTTCTTTGTGCTTGTTTGGAGTAGTCTTTATTTTATCCAACTTAATTTTAATTTTGTAGTTAAAATCAAACTTCCCACATTCTAGCTCCCTTTCCAGCCAGTGGTTGGAGACATAAAGGTTACGAATATTTTCAAACTGTACAATATATCTTTTTCTACCCCTATGTTGGACTTGTTTAATAGCGCTTATTAATAATTCCGCACCATATTCCAAATCCTCCAGTCTACTACATTCTTTAAATTTAACATTGCCTTTAATATCTTGCATCTCTATGTCTTCTTGTCCAACATCATCCCACTCATTGTTACGGAAACTTAGGTTTTCTATTTTTGGAAAGGAATTGCCATAAAATGTTGCGGTTCCGTTAGTGTTAAAGCTTGCAAGTGGCTCGTTGGTAGGTAGATAAATAATGTCCAAATCACCACTGTATGGCAACACGCTATAACCTTGCCTATTCTTATTTATCTCTATAAATACAGTTTTACAGACACCTTTAACATAGTATACACCCCTCCGTCCATCCTTTTCTGCCAACACTCCCACAAACTTGTTGTTTACTACAAACGCATACACTATATAATGTCCATAATGCTCTAGATCCTCCCAACGTCGCAGGAAGTAATCTTTTAATTTATCCTCTCTTTCCCTTCTTTCTTGTTCTTTAGCCAACTGTGCTTTGTATTCCTCTGCAACAGTATTTTCCACATATTCCAATTTACGCTTATTACTGTCAATGTCTTCTAATTCCAATTTCCTCTTTTTGGAACAACTCTCTAAGAAAGGCTTGGAAAGTGGCTCTATTTCTTTAATAGTGTATGGGTACAGTTTATTGGTCCGGCTTCTTAAAACGTAGGGAGTAAGGTTAGGACTTTCCACTAAGCCTAATTCTTCTAAATTGATGTGTTTAGGTATAGTGGAGAAAGGTGTATTTGATTTTGTAAAACATGTGCCCCCAGATTTGATGTAACACTTATGCTTTACACTTATGGCATCAGGAAACTCCTCTATTACCTCTACATAGTTAGTTGGTAAACAGTTAAAGCTAAATGCAGATAGAGCATACTTTATTAACTTTTCCCTTTGTGTACTATCTTTTGGCAGTTTTAGTTGTACTCCAGTTATCTTCTTCGTATTACTATTACCCCAATGCGTATTGTAATAAATCGTTAAACACTAAACAACAACTGTTTTGTAATTGATTGGCAACTTTCACCCACATCTTATGCAGAGGTACGGCATAGAATGGAGCATTTTGAAAGTACCGTTTGTTGTCTTCTATTAGACTTAAACAATCTCTTAAAGGTTCAAACCCTTTACCAAAACCTCTACAATAGTTATAGATTGTTGCCTCTAACCTTGTTATTCCATTCTCTCTAGCTAGTTTAGACGAGAACGTTTCTTTTAGTCTCGCATCTGGACAGTTTACAAAGTTTATTATATGGTTTCCTATACTTTTAATTACTCCAGGGCTTGTAATCTGGCATATAAATTTATTATATATTTTTACCCTGCTATTTACATTAAACCATGTTAAACAGTCTTTACTAACATTATCTACAATAACATTATATCCATTCTTGTACGCCCCTTGGTAGCAAAAGTTAAAGTTTTCTGTAAGATATTGGCACATTTCCTCTTTATTAAATATTCCAGCCAAATCTAGTGTTATATCGAAATCCATAAGATAGTACATTTCTTTTTCCAGATCTTGCAGTATCTTTGGAAGATCTTCCAACAAATCCTTAATTTTAACATTTGCAAGCTCTATTTTATAGGGAATTGCTACAGGATCATCATACTTTTGTTTAATTTGGTCAATATCTTTCTTTATTATTTGTAACACACCCTCGCTTTGGACCCCAGAGGACCTCTCCAAGGAGAATGGTAGTTTGGCCACAACACCATGTCGAGCTAAAGAGAACTTTTTAAATATTCCTCGTAAGTAGCTATTAAACGAGCCACATATTTCCTTCTTAACTTTAAATTTATTCCGAACGTCCCCATCACAATCCGTAACATTGGTTATCTTAACTAACATTATGTTATCACAAAACGCATCCGTTATAGATGTTAAGTTATTTAATTTTGGTTCGCCCTCACAATAGTTTATATTACCTATGTCTGTAAGAAGGTTATTATTACGTAGATTTTCTAATAAAAACCATATACCGAATCTTTCGTTAGTAGGTTTAATACAATTTCCCAATAAATGGCTAACAGAGTACATTTCTTTTATACAAAAAAAAGTAGCGGAAACATGTAAACAGGACAGATTACACTATAGGTATATATGTGTTGTAAATATATGGATATTGTATATAAACATAGGCGAGCGGTAAGTGTAACATTTACGTGGACACCCATATGCAAATATGGAATACCCACTATTAATATAATTCCAAATTCGACTAAATAAGTTTATAGTCTCAATATAATTAACATATTAACTAACGGTGCCATCCCGCATTAGTACCCAAATTGTCGAAATTCTATAATTCTATTCTTAGTCCTTGTATTAGGTTTTGTACTATTAAACCCTACATTCTTATCCTGTGCAGTAGAGTAATATATGTATTTAATACAGATACGCACATTCTACAAGACCTGTACATCTGTTGTATAAGCAGTAGAATAGACGTCTCACCCATTGTGTTGTTGTAAAGTAAAACATAAATGTAAATTGTGCTGGATACAACCGGCCAGATATTAGACAGGAAATGTGTTGGAAGTGTATTGCCAAATAGTAAGACAAATCACATAGTGCAGCATGTAATCAATCCATTACTATTTAGACAAATGTATAAGGTCAGTATTGGTACAACATCTGATATATTAGCCAAACCCAGTCCAAACGTTGTGTCCTCAAAATGTTATGATTGTGTTAAATTTGTTTATATTACATATATTTCTTACACAATTTACAAACTATTTTTTGTGTCAGTTGACAGAACCTGTAAAGCTGTGTAAAATGGCTGTAAACCAGTATCTGTGCCTGTGTCGTAATGTGTTGGAGTGTGTTATTGTGTCTCTGCATTTGTGTTGTTTTATAAACTTTAAATATTACTATGTCCTTATACTCTTACTATTTCTGTTACTATAATATTAATTTTTTACTGTTTGTTTTCCAAGTTTGATTGTGGGTTTGGCTAATATATCAGATGTTGTACCAATACTGACCTTATACATTTGTCTAAATAGTAATGGATTGATTACATGCTGCACTATGTGATTTGTCTTACTATTTGGCAATACACTTCCAACACATTTCCTGTCTAATATCTGGCCGGTTGTATCCAGCACAATTTACATTTATGTTTTACTTTACAACAACACAATGGGTGAGACGTCTATTCTGCTGCTTATACAACAGATGTACAGGTCTTGTAGAATGTGCGTATCTGTATTAAATACATATATTACTCTACTGCACAGGATAAGAATGTAGGGTTTAATAGTACAAAACCTAATACAAGGACTAAGAATAGAATTATAGAATTTCGACAATTTGGGTACTAATGCGGGATGGCACCATTAGTTAATATGTTAATTATATTGAGACTATAAACTTATTTAGTCGAATTTGGAATTATATTAATAGTGGGTATTCCATATTTGCATATGGGTGTCCACGTACATGTTACACTTACCGCTCGCCTATGTTTATATACAATATCCATATATTTACAACACATATATACCTATAGTGTAATCTGTCCTGTTTACATGTTTCCGCTACTTTTTTTTGTATAAAAGAAATGTACTCTGTTAGCCATTTATTGGGAAATTGTATTAAACCTACTAACGAAAGATTCGGTATATGGTTTTTATTAGAAAATCTACGTAATAATAACCTTCTTACAGACATAGGTAATATAAACTATTGTGAGGGCGAACCAAAATTAAATAACTTAACATCTATAACGGATGCGTTTTGTGATAACATAATGTTAGTTAAGATAACCAATGTTACGGATTGTGATGGGGACGTTCGGAATAAATTTAAAGTTAAGAAGGAAATATGTGGCTCGTTTAATAGCTACTTACGAGGAATATTTAAAAAGTTCTCTTTAGCTCGACATGGTGTTGTGGCCAAACTACCATTCTCCTTGGAGAGGTCCTCTGGGGTCCAAAGCGAGGGTGTGTTACAAATAATAAAGAAAGATATTGACCAAATTAAACAAAAGTATGATGATCCTATAGCAATTCCCTATAAAATAGAGCTTGCAAATGTTAAAATTAAGGATTTGTTGGAAGATCTTCCAAAGATACTGCAAGATCTGGAAAAAGAAATGTACTATCTTATGGATTTCGATATAACACTAGATTTGGCTGGAATATTTAATAAAGAGGAAATGTGCCAATATCTTACAGAAAACTTTAACTTTTGCTACCAAGGGGCGTACAAGAATGGATATAATGTTATTGTAGATAATGTTAGTAAAGACTGTTTAACATGGTTTAATGTAAATAGCAGGGTAAAAATATATAATAAATTTATATGCCAGATTACAAGCCCTGGAGTAATTAAAAGTATAGGAAACCATATAATAAACTTTGTAAACTGTCCAGATGCGAGACTAAAAGAAACGTTCTCGTCTAAACTAGCTAGAGAGAATGGAATAACAAGGTTAGAGGCAACAATCTATAACTATTGTAGAGGTTTTGGTAAAGGGTTTGAACCTTTAAGAGATTGTTTAAGTCTAATAGAAGACAACAAACGGTACTTTCAAAATGCTCCATTCTATGCCGTACCTCTGCATAAGATGTGGGTGAAAGTTGCCAATCAATTACAAAACAGTTGTTGTTTAGTGTTTAACGATTTATTACAATACGCATTGGGGTAATAGTAATACGAAGAAGATAACTGGAGTACAACTAAAACTGCCAAAAGATAGTACACAAAGGGAAAAGTTAATAAAGTATGCTCTATCTGCATTTAGCTTTAACTGTTTACCAACTAACTATGTAGAGGTAATAGAGGAGTTTCCTGATGCCATAAGTGTAAAGCATAAGTGTTACATCAAATCTGGGGGCACATGTTTTACAAAATCAAATACACCTTTCTCCACTATACCTAAACACATCAATTTAGAAGAATTAGGCTTAGTGGAAAGTCCTAACCTTACTCCCTACGTTTTAAGAAGCCGGACCAATAAACTGTACCCATACACTATTAAAGAAATAGAGCCACTTTCCAAGCCTTTCTTAGAGAGTTGTTCCAAAAAGAGGAAATTGGAATTAGAAGACATTGACAGTAATAAGCGTAAATTGGAATATGTGGAAAATACTGTTGCAGAGGAATACAAAGCACAGTTGGCTAAAGAACAAGAAAGAAGGGAAAGAGAGGATAAATTAAAAGATTACTTCCTGCGACGTTGGGAGGATCTAGAGCATTATGGACATTATATCCCAGGTAACACGTAAGTTTACGGCAAGCCTTGCCCTAGAATTGCCAGGAAAAACTTTCCGAATAAAACATTTGAAACGCTTGTGCAATGCATTCTGGGAAAGTGTGCCGTTGGCTGTCCGACCACAGTTTGAGGAATACTTACCGCCGAACATAAGAGACTCCTCGATTCACCGCTTGGAGCGCTAGCGGCGTAATCTGCCGGGTGCGCTCTGATATTCCGGCCGCCATTACAACGCCATTGTTTATTTGTGTTAGCCAAGGAAGAAAAGTGCAGAAGTTCTCTGTTTGTTTGTTCTCTGTTTAACTTATTTGTTAATTTGATTCTTTGTTCAACGGCAAGCGGGAATAATAGCATCATAATATCAGGTAAGGATTGTGTTGTCACGTAAATTATAAGCAACTCTAGTATAATAATGTTAATAACGTCTACCGGTACGTTTTTATTGCATAGCTGTACTCGCTCATAGCTCATATGGTATCAATCTTAACAAAGCAAATCAAAATAAGTAGATAATGGGTTTGTATTATATTTCTCTCACGTATTCTGCATGAAAAATAATCGTGTGTGAAGTTGTTTGGCTAAAGAAAGTGGCAAGTTCCAACAGCCTCGGCCTAGGTTGGGTAATAGCAGTCTAAGGTAGGACCTGAATTGAGCTTGTCATCGATAATCAAGATGATGCTTTATTGAATTAATAATAAGTGTACTAGTACAACGAATGTGAATCACTAACTTTGGTGGTTTGTATTCTAGACTATTGTGAATCTACTTTATTAATATCCTTACTTAACCCAACTTTGTTTGTTAAGCTAACTTAGGCCTATCAATGTCTCTTATAGGCTAAGTTAACTTCTTATACAACTAGACTGTGTTAAGCCTATATTGGCCTAACCCAGTTGTTTAGTGATACACATACCGTACCTACACATCTTATCGTCCACTCAATTTTAGTCAACTAAGTACCGGTACTTTTAAAATTTATTCCTGGCATTATGAATTAAATGAGGCTAGCCTACTGGTATAATTTGGGGTTGCCATCACACCGGATTTCCCTAGAGATTACCCGGTTTTGAGGGTAAAAATATAAATCCGAGGGTTTTCCAAGAGACATTTAAAATTCCTCTTTTTGAAAATTTTTCCCAAAAATTTATTAAGTAATGCAAATTTTGTGTTCAAATCCCATCTGTGAAAAAATGTAGGTTATTTACGTTTGTAACTCGTCATGGAACGACTGCAAAAGCTAACTTAAATCCTGTCTCTCTGTAACTCTAACCTATATTATTTGTTACTCGGGCTTTATTTCGGTGGGAAATATTGTTAACTTTCACGTATATTCGCCGTTATCTAATGCTGAAAATCAGTAGGTAAAGCCTATATTGTTTTAGACTATATACGGTACATTTGAGTTTTTATTTTTTTGTATGGCTAATGATTTAAATCAAACAAAAAATAATAATGTTTTCCCTCAAAGTGTACTAATCAATAGATTAAATTACTTTATTACTATCGAGTGATCCAAAATGTCGCTGTATTGGATACATAGCAGTTTGGTTATTTGAATATTAAGGTTAGTAGGGTATATTGGACACTCCGAGGGCAGGAGGAGCAGGAGGAGCCCCCCCCCCGAGGTCTCGTCTGTGACACTTTGCGAATTTTTTTTTGCGAATTTTTTTTGCGAATTTTTTTTTTTGCGAATTTTTTTTTTTTGCGAATACTAACCTAACGTAACCTAACCTAACCTAACCTAACCTAACCTAACGTAACCTAACCTAACCTAACCTAACCTAACGTAACCTAACCTAACGTAACGTAACCTAACCTAACCTAACCTAACCTAACCTAACCTAACCTAACCTAACCTAACCTAACCTAACCTAACGTAACCTAACCTAACCTAACCTAACGTAACCTAACCTAACCTAACCTAACCCATCCTAACCTAACCTAACCTCGGATCAGATTTCCGATTGCAGATTCTTGTTCGTCTAGTCGAGCCGAGAAATTTGAGTACCCACATCGTACACTTTGGATGATGTTTACAAAAAAGGGGCCCGCACCACACTTTTGACCTTTTTTTTGCATTTTTGGAATCTCCTCGTCAAGCCGAGTATTCTCAGTACCCACATGACATACTTTGGATAATTAATACAAGAGTTGAACAGGGTAACGCTACAACCAACAGAGCTAGCCCATCAGCGCTTGCGGTCAATTGAACTACCAGTGAATGCAAATTTTGAGGAGAATATAATTGCAATGCTTTGAACATATACTGCAAAGGGGGGTGTATCGATACACCCCCCTTCAAGTACTCTGCACCGAGGCAGCTGTTCGCACAACCGACTGACGCGTCCAGTCTACTGTCTGGGAATGCGGATGTTGTAATTTGATACCTCGACTGGAGGGTGCAGGTGTTCACACAAAAAACCGACAAGTTGAGACCTGTCTGGGAATGCGGATGTTGTAATTTGATGCCTCGACTGGAGGGTGCAGGTGTTCACACAAAAAACCGACAAGTCGAGACCTGTCTGGGAATGCGGATGCTGTAATTTGATACCCCGACGGGAGGGCGACGCGACCCTTCCAGGAACCCATTATAGTCCGCCCGTATCGAATTCCGAGCAATAAATCACCAGTTGTCAAACACCCACAGTATCATTCTTGTTTTTGGCTTCAACAATTCCTGACGTATGGGGGAGCGAAAATCTCCCCCTAACCCATTATGTGTTAGGGGGAGCGAAAATCTCCCCCTAGTAATTAAATCAACAGAACACCAGTTGTCACGGTCTCATTCTTGTTCTAGTCTTCAACAATTCCTGACGTATGGGGGAGCGAAAATCTCCCCCCTAAGCCATTATGTGTTAGGGGGAGCAAAAATCTCCCCCTAAGCGGTGCGCGGGTCGCGACACGCCACAGTCTCTTGATAGACTTCTTCGAAGACGGACGTCTACATTAATTCGATAACAATGTCGTTTATTCATCAGAAATCGTGTGAATGTGTGAAGACTGAACTGGACTTGTTTTCGTTACCGCCTACGCAGACCAGCATCGAGAGCGGTAAATGGGTTCAATACAAACCGATCTCATCGCTGACGGACGATTCGCCAATAGAGTTTGTAATACCCGGTCACGGTGACGAGTACACGGACCTGACACAAACGTTATTACACGTGAAAGCCGCTATTGTGAAACAGGACGACACTAAAGCGGACGGTGGGCAACCTGCTAAAGAGGTGGGCCCGGTGAACAATTGGCTCCACTCGATATTCAGTCAAGTGGATCTCTATCTCAATCATAAACTGGTGTCACCACAAAACAACACGTACGCTTACCGTGCCTACTTGGAAAACCTATTGAACTACGGATGTAGTGCGAAGAATTCGCACCTGACTAGCGAGCTGTTTTTTGAAGATTCGGCCGGACTAATGGACGATTGTGACGAATTGAACGAGGGATTGAAAAAGCGTCGCGATCACACGAAAGAAAGCGATGTTTGCGATATGGTCGGTCGATTGCACATCGATCTGTGCAATCAGAACAAATTCATGTTGAACGGTGTCGAGATGCGATTGCAACTTAACAGATCCAGAAACTCGTTTTGTATAATGTCCAAAACGCTAACTACCTACAAGGTGACAATTAAAGAGATTAGTCTTTTCGTACGTCGATGTAAGATCAATCCGAGCGTATTGTTGGCGCACAGCAAAACTCTCGAGACCGGCACGGCCAAGTATCCGATCACGCGTGTAGAAGTGAAATCCTTCACACTACCCTCCGGTATAATGAGTAAAGCTTTAGACAGCGCATTTCTCGGTCAGTTACCGAAACGTGTGATAATTGGACTGGTCAGTAATCTTGCGTTCAACGGAGATTTCAAGAAGAATCCCTACAACTTTCAACACTACGATATGAATTATCTCGCATTGTACGTGGACGGTGAACAAGTACCGGCCAAACCGTTACAGCCCGTTTACACATTGAACAGTGAGACATATATACTCTCTTATTACACATTGGTCACCGGCACTGGAATCCAGTTCTCCGACGCAGGTAATGAGATCAAGAGATGTGACTATCCGTACGGTAATTGTCTTATGGCGTTCGACTTGACACCGGACATGTCCGCGGCTGAGTCGAGTCACTGGAATCTCCTGCGCAACGGTAATCTACGTATCGAAATCGGATTCTCCAAAGCGTTGTCCGAGACCGTCAACTGTATAGTGTACGCCGAACTGGACAACGTCATCGAGATCGATCGTCACCGTAACGTAACAGTTGACTTCAGCGGGTGAATAAAAGCGAACGCCAAACAGAAATATTGTCTGGCAGCGAGTGCATACAGTTTACTTCAAGGGTGAGCAGACGCAACACCAGTCAGTAGTACGGTTGAAGTCGCACGGTAAGGACGTTAACATGGACGCTTACGCTTCTGCGGACGACTATATCAAATCGTTTATTCAGGAGATTGAGGTTATGAACAATAATGCTAGTGATCAGACGTTGGCATCACCTCAGTCGTCATTTGTAAAACCGACAACTGCCTGCAAGAGACGAAGGAGACCAACTCCCATCGAAGTGGAAACCAAGAAACCAGGATGGGTACCAAAACCAACAGATGATTGTCCCATAGTGTCATGGATGGACGATGGGAATACGTTTGCTGTTCAAAACCCGGGAAACAAAGGACAAATTTTATTGAAAATGGAAATGTACGATGGTACAGATATGGTGTTCATGTGCGGTTTATTTTTGGACAAAGATGGTGATATGCACCAAAATGTCAAACAAGTAGTTGATAAAGTGGAAAACATGTGGATCTATAAATCAACAGGAGTACCGAAAATTACAGGCTTAACTCAAACTGTTACACAACGCAGTGCAGTTTCGCAGCCAATGCCTAAGAAGCGAGCTGTGAGGAAGAAACAACGAGTGGCGCCGGCATTCAACTAGAGCATCCGCATTCCCAGACAGGTCTCGACGCGTCGGTTTTTCGTGTGAACACCTGCGCCCGACCCTTCGGACCACCCACGTAGAAGAAAATGGCGGCGAGGGTTTATAAGGCGGGGCCCCGCCCGATTGAGCATCATTCGCCACCAGACCACCACCTCACATAGACCTACTCCAACTACTACTACTAGAGATGTCGAGCAGCAGCACTTTCAAGCCAGAGTTTTCGATTTTGAACGGCACTGCAACAACCGCGGACCTGAGAGCTACCCTCAACAACTGCAAGTCTGACTCTCCGCTCTACACCAGGATAGCCGATCTCCGAGAGGAATGCGGCTATCTCATCACTGCGATGGAGCGAGCCACCACACCCTTTGGCGAGACAATCATCGTGATCCTGGAGGGGCAGGTCGGGGACGACTTCTTTCTGCGAGTCTACCTGCCTAGGCGCTTCAACGAGGCCCTGAGCAACACCGACATCGAGCGCTACAACAGCGGGTTTGGAGAACGCCTTCGCTTGGTGAAGCGCAGCCCGAGGGGTTCCAATAGCAGATTCACACCGTTGGAGTTTATGTAAAGCAAGACTTGAAGATTATGTTAATGCCTTTGTAAATTAGTTTTCGTAGTCAATACTTATAGTCACGTTCAGAACATAACCACTGTGTTATTTATTTCACTTAACCCCAAAAATGTCCTTTGGTAGTAAGTTTAAGAGTGTGAGTATGGTAACTGTGAGGTGTTTAGTAGCTCAGTAGTAATCATGGGCTTGATGTGGAAACATCCGTTCTCAGCCATTGTGGCGGGGCCTTCGGGTTGTGGCAAGTCTCAGTTTGTGTCAAAGTTTATAAAACACATTACAGAAATGTGTCACACACCATTTACCAGTATAAACTGGCATTATGGTAGTGGTGGTGGTGGTGGTGGTGGTGACCCGAAAAATGTCAACATTAACCACGTAGAAGGTCTACCAAACTTGGAGGATTTTTCTGGTAACGAGCCGATACTTGTGATTATAGACGATATGATGCGTGAGGCCGACAACCGTGTGGTGGATCTTTTCACAAAAGGTTGCCATCATCGCAACATTAGTGTGTTTTTCATTACACAAAATTTGTTTCATCAAGGACGCGGGCAGAGGGACATCTCACTTAATGCGCATTACATTGTGTGTTTTAAGAATCCTAGAGATAGAGTTCAGATTAGGTACTTGGCCAGACAAATATATCCAGACAGCCCGAAATTCATCGAGGAAGCGTACGCTGACGCTACTAGGAATCCACACGGCTACCTACTGATAGACTTGAAACAATCAACAGACGAAAATATGCGAATACGAAGTTGCATATTTCCAGACGATTCTACCAACTATGTGTACTTGCCAAAGAAAAGGTAATTTCGCCATCAGTAGTAATCATGTCGTGCTTGCGGAAGGACGCAGCTCTGCTTACGGCTTTCATACACGCAACACCCAAGGAGCGGAAGGCACTGTTAAAGGTGTGTGACAAGAGCCGCATTCGCTCAGTGTGTGAGTGCGCATACAACGTGTTGCGAGGTAACGTTCCTCTGGCGAAGAAGAGTAAAAGTCAGCTAAGCAAACACAAGGCGACGCTACGTAGATTGGTGAAACGCGGCGAAGGCTGGTCAAAGAAACGAGAAAGTATCTCATACAAAAAGGCGGTGGAATCTTTATACCATTACTTTTGAGCGCAGTACTACAAGCAGCACTGAGTAGATAAAAATGGCTGGCATCAACAATCAGTTCTATTTGACACTGCCCAGCAACAGTTCGATGCAGTATTATCCGAAAAATACAGTTGAAAATTATATAACACATTTGCCGAGAGCTATTCAACTGGACGCTGGCGACTGGGAAATTGCACTTGTGGAAGCGCACTATCCAATGACATTTCTATCTGTCGGTAATGACGAAACAATTGACATTTGCATACAACCGCAAGAGGAAGCAAAAGTGAACATAGAAGCGTTGGCGCGGGTTATGGACAGCACTGCCGATGTAACACCGGTAGTGTCTGCTACTCCAAAACAAAACCACAGAATTAAATTGAAGACTGGTGATTACGCAAATATTCAAGAATTGTGTGATCATATCAATTCACAAGAACTAGCGATTACTTTTGGTGTAAAGTTCACCGTTGAAAACTCATACAACAAATTCATTGAAGTATCGATGGGAACTGATGTTGGAAAAATTACATTAAGTCCAACGTTAGCGCTTCAATTGGGGTTCGATCCGAATGAATTGACGCTGGAAGGTGATGCAGTTAACAAAAGCATCCGTTCGCCCAACATTCGTCTTGGCTTACCGTCACACATGTACGTGTATTGTGATTTAGTCGAGCCGCAGATGGTCGGCGATACAGTCGCACCGTTATTGAAAATTGTCAATATATCCACGTCTACTTATGTATACGGATTGCATAAATCAACATCATTCATCGATCCGCACTATGTGCCTGTTATGAATAGATCTTTTGACAGTGTGGAAATTGACTTAAGAGATAACATTGGTAATCATTTGCCATTCCACTTTGGAACGTCGTGCGTGAAGTTACACTTTAGAAAAGTAGCTAGTCATTAGTGCAAATATGGAACATGCGAAGAAGATGGTAGTTGTGCCGCAAGAGTTGATTGATCGACTGCAATCAAATGCTACGGATAACAGACCGACTAATCTATCCAGTGAAAACAGCCTCGACGCGGAGATGCAACAAATATTGAATAACAAACGTATGGACGATAGTGAAAAGTGGAAATTGTACAAACAAGCGTTACATCGCTTCTTGCATATTGCAGAGAATAGACGCCAACCGATTAGCATACCAATCGTGGAGACGGGTGGGATTGAACATAGTCAACGATCGCACCCCGCTGCGGAAGGTGGTCCAGTGGAAGAGATTGTGGAAACGTTTTCCAAAACTTACAGATCTGATGCCCGCAATCTTTTACGTTTCATGAAACGTGTCGGCAGCTTAATCAGATGGGACAGTGGCTATTCAGTGTACATCAACGGTGTAAAAATCCCAGAAGTAAATCTAGTGGATATCTTAAATTGCATAGTAAAGGTGCGTATGCGTGATTACATACCGCCAGGATGGCGGGAAGTGCTCAACGCATTGAAAGCGATGAACGTGCCAAAGGACTATATGAATAATCTAAGAGCACTAAAGGAAATAAATGCCGAATATCGATCATCATTCACAGGAGGAGAAGGATCAGACGATGACGTGGAAGACACATCAACTGAATCAATACTGAGAACACCGCTAGTAAATCGGCTTCGATCGGCAAGAGGAAAACGTGTAACATCTACACCGACAGGGCAGTTTGATCTTCTAACTAGAAACAAGCCGTCGTCAAATTTGGACAAGTGGGAAACGTACACAGGATAGGTTTTCATTATGGAGCGTTTGTATTACAATCCCATCGAACCTTCGTCGTATGGCGGTGTAGCTCCTTTAGCGCGAGCTGCAAAACCAGTTTCAAAACGCAAAGTGATTGAATGGTTACAAACACAGGACACTTACACATTGCACAAACCGGCACGCAAGCGTTTCCCGCGCAATCCTTACATAGTGTATGGTCCATTTGAATTGTGGCAAGCGGACTTGAACGATATGCGTGGTCTTAGTAAACACAACGACGGCGTCAACTACCTACTGACTGTAATAGACGTGTTTAGCAAACACCTGTATGTGCGGACGTTGAGGCGGAAAGAAGGAGCTGAAGTGGCCAACGCTTTCGAGGAGATATTTGCCGAAGCGACCGATACACCTCGCTGTTTACAAACCGACAAAGGTACTGAATTCACAGGTGCCAAGACGAAAAGGTTATTCAAACAATACGGAATCATCTATGTCACTACACAAAACCCAGATGTTAAAGCGGCCGTAGTGGAACGCGTGAATCGCACTTTGAAAACACGCATGTGGCGATATTTGACTTACAAAAACACATATCGTTACGTAGATGTGTTGGACAAACTGGTTAGCGCATACAACAACAGCGCTCACAAGAGTCTAGGCAACAGAATACGACCAGTCGATGTGACTGTCGACAACAAGCGAATATTGCATCAGGTATGGCGTCGCATGTTCGGTAAGATACCGCGTCGTGTTAAGGCAAAACTGAAAGTTGGCACCACAGTGCGCATATCTAAGGAGAAGGGCACATTCGCAAAAGGTTACGAGACTAATTGGAGTAAAGAAGTGTTTGTGGTGCGTCGTGTAAACACATTGATGCCTCTGCCAATGTACACTTTGGCGGATCTCAACGGTGAACAAGGGACTGGTCAGTTTTACGAATACGAATTACAAAAAGTGACAATATACAACGACCATCTGTTCAAGATTGCTGAAATACTAGACGCTAAGGGTCGCGGTCGCAGTAAGCGTTATTTCGTCAAGTGGGCAGGTTACGGAGACGAGTTCAATTCTTGGGTAGGAGCGCAAGATTTGCAAAATGCCTAATAGCAACCAGTTCTATTTGACATTGCCCAGCAACAGCTCAAAGGATTATTTTCCAAAAAACACAGTGTCCAAGTACACTACACATCTGCCGAGACAAATTCGATTAGAAGGCGATGGCGAGTGGGAGATGGCTTTGGTCGAAGCGCATTATCCATGCTCCTTTATGACTGTGGACGAGGAATCGTGTATTTGGCTCGACTATAAACTCGTTCTGCCTAGTATTCCCGTCACACTCAGTGTCGAGCACATTATGCTAAAGATGAAACCCGGTTATTACAAGAACATAACCGATTTATTGAAAATGATCAATAAAGCGAAGGATGTAACCCAGTACTTGTACTTTGAGTATGACAAAGAGCAGGACAGTGTCAAGATCACGACAATGGTGGACGGTATAAGCAAAGTGCATTTCACCGAAGCGCTGTCTCTCCAGTTGGGTTTCGATCCGTACGAGAACGTTTTGACAAATGACCTCACAGCGATATGGCCACCAAATCTGACTATGGGACTGCCGACACACTTGTACGTGTATTGTGATCTGATTGAACCGCAGCTGATTGGCGACACTACAGCGCCACTTTTGAAGATTATCAACATTGACAGAGATAACTACACACACGGCGCGCATAAGACTGTGCATTTCATCAGTCCTCATTATGCGCCAGTTATGAAAGGAACATTTGAAACGATCGATATTGACCTAAGGGATCACGCTAGTAAAAAAGCGTCATTCCTCTTTGGGACGTCGTACGTGAAGCTTCATTTCAAAAGAGTAGCTCAGCAATTATGAATACAAACGATCCCTACTTGGCTTACTACCGTCGCCAACAATTGCAGCAGACCGGCGGCAGTATCGATAGGGTATTTCGCGGTGCACCCTACCAGCGCGGACATGGAATTGGCAGTTTCCTAGGCGGTATGTTCCGCACCATCACACCGCTGCTCAAGTCGGGAGCCTCTGCTGTGGCCAAAGAGGCGTTGAAATCCGGTGTTGGATTCTTGGGCGACATGGCCATGCACCAGCGGGATCCCAAAGAAGCCGCTAGAGATCATTTCAGCCAGTTTACAGACTCGCTAAAACGCAGGGCGGATGGCAAACTTCAACGTGTGCTAAGTGGCGGCGGCGGCTCTCGCGCGAAACACCGTCGCGTAACGCGAAAGAATACCACGAAACACCGACGCGCTACTCCTGCGCGAAAGACTAACGCGAGACTCTCGCGTAAGAGGAACGCGAAGCGCGCCATGTTCGGCGGCCGTCGTGTCACACCGCAGTCTTTGACGAAACTCCTTCGAGGAAGGTCGTCGTCATCCAAGAAGGGCAAGAAGAGAAGGACAGTTAGGAAGAATACGAGGAAGACGAGGAAAGCAGTGAGGAGAACTTCCGTACGTGATATATTCAATTAACACACACGCTAGCAATGTCGTTTCTACATCAAAAGTCGTGTGAATGCGTCAAGACGGAATTGGACTTATTCTCCCTACCGCCGACGCAGACCAGTATCGAGAGCGGCAAATGGATTCAGTACAAACCAATCTCCACACTGACTGATGATTCGCCCATCGAGTTTGTTGTGCCCGGCAACGGCGAAGAATACACCGATCTTTCGCAAACAATGTTGGAAGTTACAGCGTCTATTGTCAAGTCGACGGGAGCGGTAATCGCAGATGCCGATGAATCGAACAAAATTGGCCCAGTCAACAATTGGCTGCACACGTTATTCAGTCAAGTCGATATGAGTATGAATCAGAAACTGGTCACACCACAAAACAACACTTATGCATATCGAGCGTATATTGAAACATTGCTGAATTACGGCTATGATGCTAGGAAATCACATTTAACATGTGGATTGTGGAACGCGGACGATGCCGGCCACATGGACAATACTCTGGACGATAACGATGGACTAAAGGCGAGACGAAAAATGACAAATAAAAGTCGTGAAATCGATATGCTCGGTCGCCTACATGTGGACATGTGTAATCAGAACAAGTTCCTGTTGAACGGTGTGGAACTGCGTTTTAAACTGATCCGATCAAAAGATTCCTTCTCCATTATGTCGGATGATGGTGACTACAAGGTGCACATTGTTGATGCGAATCTCTGGATACGAAGGTGTAAAGTTAGCCCCACTGTACTGTTGGCGCACAGCAAGACGCTTCAGACCGGCACAGCTAAATACCCAATCACCAGAGTGGAATTGAAAACATTCACACTGCCGTTTGGAGTGAGGAGCAAAACTTTGGACAATGTGTTTCTAGGTCAAGTGCCGAAACGAATCATTGTCGGACTGGTCACCAACGCCGCTTATAATGGCGATTTAAAAAAGAATCCATTTAACTTTCAAAATTTCAAAACCAACTACTTCTCGCTGTACGTGGACGGTGAACAAGTGCCGTCCAAACCGCTACAACCACACTACGAAACCGGCAAGGGAAAATACGTGATGGCGTATCACAGTCTGTTTTCAGGCTCCGGCATACACTTTAGCGATGCTGGTAATCTCATAAATAGAGACGATTACGACGATGGATACTGTCTGATGGCATTCGATCTAACACCTGATATGTCAGCAAGCGACACGACTCATTGGAACCTAGTGCGCAACGGCAGTGTGCGTATGGAGATTGCTTTCGACACGGGGCTCACAGAGACTGTCAACTGTCTGGTATACGCAGAGTTTGACAACGTCATAGAAATCGATCGTCATCGCAACGTGTCTGCGGACTTTGGTGGTTAGATCGTCGGCAGCGGCGTCATCGTCCTCCTCCTCAGTCAACAACCAACACTCGCACAAGATGGATCGTTTATGCAGAGTACCGCGTAAAAATTCCGCATCTCCAATTATTGTAGATTTTCAATGTTTCAAGGACAACGCAAATGACTACATTCTGAAGGAAGTGTGCGTCTTGGAATTGGTCAGTGGAACACTGCTAATGCATCATATCGCCAAATCACCATTCAGTCGAGATTTCCTATCACAAGAGAAACTGCGTGAAAGCTATTGGCTCACAAAACACTGTCACGGATTGGAATGGGACCAAGGTGATATCTGGTATAATGTGCTAGAGGAAAAGTTACGTGCATGTATCGCCAAACGACCGATTGTCTACGTCAAAGGTGCTGAGAAAAAAGAGTTTGTACGATACAATTTCATCACGGATCACTGTACTACTAATGTCATGGATATCAACGATATTGGCTGCGGATCACTGTCGTCAATCAACAGTCTACTATCAACAAACGCAGTGCGATGTCGCCACCACAGAACAGCTCACACACGTTGCGCTCTAGCCAATTGCATCACATTACGCAGTTGGTTACATCTAAGTACAAATATCGCTGACGCTGATGATTACGCTGACGATGGTGAGAGTGATACCAGTTCCTGCTTTTGTTTTGCTACTAGCACTACTACTCCTACTACTGACTGTGGCGTCGACACAGTAGAATGAATACCTTAGAGATACAAAAGTGTATGGCTAAACTGCCCGTACAGAATGTTGGTGTCTACGCTGCGGATCAATTGCCCCATTATATTTCACCATCTACTGCTATGATTGTGAACACTGATCCACACAATGAAGACGGCACTCACTGGGTCGCTTTCTACCTTAACAAAGGAGGAGGAATAATTGAATTCTTTGACAGCTACGGTCAACCGCCACATCTTCAATTCTACCAAGGATTCCTGAGACGCAACGCTCGTCGCTACCTGTACAACGAACATCGCCTTCAAAGTGACAACACTCTGGTCTGCGGTCAATACTGCCTTGTATTCCTGTACTGCCGCACCCACTACGGCATGAAGATGACGGACTTTGTGCAGCTCTTTGAACACTCTTCTGTCGGCTACAACGACACACTGATCAGAAGACTCTCTGCACAAATGTATACCAATTGAGTTTTGAAATTTTGCATTTTTATCAATAAACTAGTTGTGTACTCAGAATAAAAAAAGAAACATTCTTATTATTTCCCATCCTCGCCTCCTTTAGTAATTACTTTTAGCAATTAGTCAGACAGACACATATTGAACGAGCAAAACAGATATTGAATGCAAATTTTGAGGTAAAAGATGAATGTAATGCTTTGAACACATACTGCAAAGGGGGGTGAAAGGGGGGTGTATCGATACACCCCCCTTTCACCCCCCTTGCGTGTTGGTGAAAACACTAGGTCTGACCCAATTTTGGACATACCTATCATACAATGATTCTAAAGTAACATTCATATCCTCACCTCCTTTAGCAATTACACTTTTAGCAAGTAGTCAGATATTTGAATTGGTAGTTTACTTTTGAATCTTAAGACTATGTGAGGGGAGAAAAAAAAAGACGAATGTATATACGAACAATTTGGCTATTTATTTACACACCTTATAGATACTTTACATCGAGTATGTGCTCCTGAACATTTGTGTTTGGCTAGCAAAAACGAGACTCGACACAAACTAACGACTAGAACAAAAAAAAGGAGCACATTTCTAAGTTTTACGAGACTCGATACAAACTAATGACTAGGTTTAGCAAAATCGGAAATTTACAAGTCAAGTCAGGGTCTTTGGTAATATGACACAACCACTCAACGCTCCTCATCCTCCGCCTCTTCATCGTCTTGAGGGATGTCTTCGGGCTGAGGTGGAACGTCAACATGTCCCCAAGGCAGTGTATTTACTCCGTCCGGAAGGATGTAGCGTTTGTCATCGTTACAGCTCAAGGATAGCTTGTCGACTTGAACTGTGAAGACGCGGTGGTTTCGGGACTGGAACCTGGTGTTGATGGTTCTCTTCAACACGCCGTTGAAGAGGCATTCCCGATAGTCGTCAGAGGTTAAATTGTGTTTTACAACACCTCTAGCGACTCCCTTGGCGCGCTTCACTGTCATGACCTGCAACTCGTCATCTTCGGTCCTCTCCTCGAACTCGACAATGTCCATGAAATAAAGTTTCGAGCGAAGACCGAGGTACTCGAGCAGAGGAAGTCCGTTTGCTTCATCCTTGAACTTTCCGATGACTTTTGCGTTGACGGGGCTGTAGCAGGGATGGTTTCGGGGGTATGCACTGGTGTCGAAATCGTCCAGATGCTCCATCATGTCCTTATAAACATCTTCAGTCTGGATGTCGAACACGAAGCTGTCAGTGTCCATGTAGTCAACCTTCAGACGATCGCCGTAGCGGTTCTTCATCTTCCGAAGGAAGTCGTACATGAGCCACTTGCTCAGATCGAGGACACACATTCCGACGTACAGCGGTTTGTCCAGGACTATATTGACTTTCGACATGTGGACAATGGCGACGTCATCGTTGAAGTAGGTTCGGTCCAGGAAGTTTGACTTGGCTACGTACTTCCTGAACATCTCCGGCGTACACACCAGTTTAGCGTTCATTCGCTTGCGAACATTCTCGATCGTCTTGCCAAAGACCGCATTGTTCATAAGCTTGAAAAAGTCTTGTTCAAACTTGGTCGTGGCCTTCTTCCTCAGTTCGGTGTTCATTAGGATGTAGCTCTCTAACCACCGAGACTGACGGAACGAGATGACGCGATGCACGTTCACAAGCTCCACTCCGTTTTCCAGCGCCTGTTGCAGGATTCTGTAATGACAGATGTAGTTCTTCTTGTCATCCAGAGTCGTAACGAGCTTCTTGAATTTCCCTCCTGGCGGACGTTTGGTCTCGCAGCAGTAGGGGAGATCCTTGTGAAGGTCGTGCAGGTGGGCGGGGTAGCGAAGGTCAACTTCCAAGACATAGCCGGTGGGTCCTTCCGGGTCCAACGCTGCAATGTCCAGGGACGTGATCTCCTCGCGGCTGAGCCATTGGAAGTCTCCCTGTGGAAGACACTGGGACATGGCCCAACCGTAAAGGTTGTTGGCGTCCAAGTATAGCAGGTGATTCGTTGGCTCTTCAGGTCGTCGATCTTCAGGACGACATCCATCATGATTGGCCTTGGCGTGTCTGGTGATCGCCTGGGAAATACCTCCTCTGATGCCTTGCTCGAAGAAGAGGTACATATCAAAGTCCTGTATCGTATCAAGCTCCACTCGACAGGTCCTTAACATAACATCCCAGGCGTATGACGGCAGGGTGTAGTAGTGCGCAGGGTCTAGTTCGTATTCAGCCATCGATGTGTCCCTGAAGCGTTCAAAGACGTCAGTCAACAGCGCAATGTCACAGCGCAGGTACTTCTCAGCGTAGTCCTTGAGGTTCCTACAACCGAAGGTTTCCCACACGTTGCGAGCATGCTCGTAGTCTGCATCCGTTATGTCCTCCAGGGTAAGGTCGTTGTGAAAATCTCGCTGCAGAGGCAGTTCCGTAGTATCTTCCAATACGGCGTTCGACGTTACAAAGTTGTACGGGAACACGCCTTTCCTACGGACTAGATCGAAGAGGTGGTCTTCGGGGAATCTCTTCCTCGTCTCCAAGAGTTGAGCTGGTGGAAGTGCGGCTGCGAGGCTGGCGAGGCTCAAAGCCAGGAACCTGTAGGTGTCGAGGAACCTGACTCTGAATCCTGGCTGTCTTTTTCCACGCCCTTGCATCCCAACCGGTGCCGCTGCTCGGTCGAACAGGAACCGCTTCGTGAAAGCGATGTACCGCTCTTCCGTGTGAGCCAACACCTCAACATCACCAGGGTCGACCGCCAACTCCCGCACTATGAAGTGAGCGTCGTAGTTGGAGAGGTTGTGGAAGTAGCAGTTGACTACTCTCTGCTCCCTGTAGCGTAGGTTACATGATCTGTGCGCAGCGCCACGGAACTCGTAGGGCGGTGCGTGGTTGTGATCACGAACCTTTGGGTCTTCGCTTGAAAATGCCGATCCGCAGAGGTAGCAATTCGCTGTCGAGTTGTACTGCATAGTTTCCGCTGGGGTCAGGACAGGGCGCAGATTTCTTGCTTCGTACAGGAAGTTCCACAATCGCTCAACATCAGTTTTCAACATCTCCATAAATGTCTTTGACGCATCATCCCCGAAGTAGACTCGAGGCTCAAACTCCTCAAGTCCGTACGAGTCGATGATCTGGTACGCAAAGGCGTATGGGATGTGAATGTGGGTGGCTACTCCTCCGTGCGGTTCATCCACTTGTTCATCCATCTCCGCGGTCGGCAGTAGAGCACACTCAAAGTCCGCGTAAATGGTGAAACGCTCGCGTCGGGTGAACTCTGGATGGCTGAATTTGATTTCTGTCTTCTTCGGCGTATCCATGCGAATAGGGGCCGAAGCGGAGCAGTACCGCCTATGCTCCTCCAGACGCTGTGCACCCGTCAGACCGAGCTTGTTCGGACGGTTATCAAAGTGCGCGAAGCACCGCTTACAGATGAATATCCTACCCATATGTGCTGTAAGCTGGGGACGGATCAGTCGACCAAGGTCCTTGATGTAGGCGTAGTGACTATCACCGTCCGTTGTCACGTACAAAATGTCGCAATGGTCCTCACGCTCCTGCCTACAAATCTTCAAGGGGAAGACGGTGTCCTGATACTTTGGTCGTCCGTCAGGTTTCTGACCCACGCACGTGTGATCAATACCATAGACGTTGATGCTGATGTTGTTTGTCCGCTCAAACGTCTTGATACTCTTCAGAGCAACGGGGAATTGAAGGCCGGTCCAATCGTATCGGGCGATGATGTCGTCGGTGTACGATGCCGGTCTTTTAGGGTTCTCTTGTACAAACTTTCCCAGGACTGCATACATAAAACACCGCTCATCGGCGTTCAATACGTTGACGACTGCTTGGGTGTTCTCCAGACACATAGGCAGTGGGAGCCAAGCTCGACCATCTTCACCTAGAGGAGTGTATTCGTTGATGCCGACCTCCAAATCACGAACGCGAAGGTATGTCCACCCGGAGCCGATATGATCACACTCAGCCTTCTCTCTGATAAGCTTCGCAAAAGCTGTTGTGATGTACTGGTTCAGGTCCGAGGTCGTCGTCAACGGAGTCATCTTCGTTTTGAAGTTGCGCAGGCAGGTGTTGTTGTGCACATTTTGGAATTCACACTCCAGCTTCAAGTTGACCTTAATGCTGCGGTGTTTCGCCAAGGTGTTCTCAAGCAACTCCGTAAGGCTAACAATCAACAACGCCATCACTTCTCCGATTGTGACGAGATTCTCCATCGGTCGCTGCAGACGGTAGGTTAAGAGGCGGTTGCGAAAACCCCGTTGAATGATTGAGAATACGGGGCTTGACTGTCCTGCTCCAGTCATCTCAACATCATCTGGTTGCGGGTGTGTGCTCGTTCCAGGTTGTGGCTCCGTGCTGGGTCCTGGCTGGGGTTCGTCCTGCACCATAGCCACTCGGTTCAGGATCAGGTCCTTCATGATCGGGCAGGTGAACCGCTCATGATGGTCCTTGTTGAACCCCGTGTTGAAATCCCGGTCGCAGTATGCGCAAGGGAATCTTCGTCCATGACCATCGCCGTGAAATTGCATGGTGTGTCGACGCAGGTTGTCTTCCCTCTTGAATTCGGCGCCGCATGTGTCGCATATGAACCTGCGGACTCTGCTGTGGGTAGAATCCACATGTCGACGCAGGTTTCTTTCACGACGGAAACGGCGACCGCATTCATGGCAGGTGTGGTGGCCAGGACCCGGTCTTTCATCTGAAAATAAAAATAAAAAAACAGATTAGGATAACTAAAGATACAAATTCCCCTCTCTCGAGAATCACATTTCAAAGTTAAGTTTGTTAATTAAAAATATCAAGTTTCAAACAGGGAATGTAATCTTCTGTACTGTTTGTCTACATTCATGATTCGGGGTTCAAGGCTAAGGATGTAGCTACAATATTGAGCTGCGCCAACCCTAAAGAAGCATTATGTTTTAGGGGGAGCGAAAATCTCCCCCCTAGCAATTAAATCAATTGTACACCAGTTGTCACGGTCTCATTCTTGTTCTAGTCTTCAACAATTCCTGACGTATGGGGGAGCGAAAATCTCCCCCTAACCCATTATGTGTTAGGGGGAGCGAAAATCTCCCCCCTAGCAATTAAATCAATAGTACACCAGTTGTCACGGTCTCATTCTTCTTCATGTACCTAGTTAAATAATTATAAAAAAGGTAATTAGTTTCAAGGGGAAAAAGTTATTTTAATGTGGATTCTCACCTTCAACGGAGTGTTGATTGACCTCGGCAGTCGTCTGCGGAGCATCAATCACCTGCCGGGGTGGAATGACCCGGTGGTTCGCTTCCATGTGACGCTCTAAAGCTCCCCGGTCTACAAAGTTGGCCCGACATGCAGCTACTCCATCTGCAAACGCACAAAACGATTAGATTGTGAAATGTTTAACACCTACCTTTTTTAAAGTATGTAATGTGGGTACTCTGATGACTTGATGGGGCGAGCAATAACATAAGTTATTAAAATTAAATTATATTGATATAGTGATGTAATTTTAAATTTAAAAAACAAAGAGTTCTCTATTCGCGCTAAATAGTTAAAGCTGTTAAATAAAAATAATAGTATCACTCTGCGGTTATATTGCATAACGTATTTCTATATTACTAACATTTAGGTCTGATTAAAACAATAATGCAACGCAAAAAACGTACCTTGCTGCGTTGGTGTTGGTGGTGGTAGTTGTGGTCTCAAGCCGTGGAATCTGATGTGGTGTTGCACCAAATTGTTTCTACGCACGAAAATACAACCACAAATGGTACAAACGTGTGTGGCGTTCATCTTTAATATGGATTATAAGTTTTGATAATCACAAACAATACAGCACAACACGTACGTTTTAAATAGTTCAAAGGTGCTTTACGCAAATCGCAAATGATGATAATCAGCAACTAACACAAATCGCGTAGAACGGAACAGGATCGGACTAACACGTCTTCACGCACTGAACTCTCGAACTGAACTGAAGGAGGGCTGGTGATGTGGGTGACTATCCCCACTAATGGATTTCGGAGAAGGTCGGGACAAAAACTCTCAACCGCTGTCTTGGGTAAAGACCACCCTGCTCTAATGGAACTCGATACGGGCGGACTATTATGGGTTCCTAGAAGGGTCAGCCGTCTTCCCGTCGAGGTATCAAATTACAGCATCCGCATTCCCAGACAGGTCTCGACTTGTCGGTTTTTTGTGTGAACACCTGCACCCTCCAGTCGAGGCATCAAATTACAACATCCGCATTCCCAGACAGGAGACTGGACACGACGCTTATTTGTATGAACGTCTGCCTCGGTGCAGAGTACTTGAAGGGGGGTGTATCGATACACCCCCCTTCAAGTATATGTTCAAAGCATTGCAATTATATTCTCCTCAAAATTTGCATTCACTGGTAGTTCAATTGACCGCAAGCGCTGATGGGCTAGCTCTGTTGGTTGTAGCGTTGCCCTGTTCAACTCTTGTATTAATTATCCAAAGTATGTCATGTGGGTACTGAGAATACTCGGCTTGACGAGGAGATTCCAAAAATGCAAAAAAAAAAGGTCAAAAGTGTGGTGCGGGCCCCTTTTTTGTAAACATCATCCAAAGTGTACGATGTGGGTACTCAAATGACTCGGCTCGACTAGACGAACAAGAATCGGCAATCAGAATTCAAATCCGACTTATGGTAACCGATATAGCCCGCCCCCCCTACATCGTCCAAATGTACATTGTGGGTATGCAAATTTCTCGGCTCGACTAGACGAACAAGAATCTGCAATCAGAATTCAAATCCGACTTATGGTAACCGAGATAGCCCCCCCCCTACATCGTCCAAATGTACTTTGTGGGTATGCAAATTTCTCGGCTCGACTAGACGAACAAGAATCTGCAATCAGAATTCAAATCCGACTTATGGTAACCGAGATAGCCCCCCCCCTACATCGTCCAAATGTACTTTGTGGGTATGCAAATTTCTCGGCTCGACTAGACGAACAAGAATCTGCAATCAGAATTCAAATCCGACTTATGGTAACCGAGATAGCCCCCCCCCACCCGCCCCCCCCCTACATCGTCCAAATGTACGTTGTGGGTACTAAAATTTCTCGGCTCGACTAGACGAACAAGAATCTGCATTCGGAAATCTGATCCGAGGTTAGGTTAGGTTAGGATGGGTTAGGTTAGGTTAGGTTAGGTTACGTTAGGTTAGGTTAGGTTAGGTTAGGTTAGGTTACGTTAGGTTAGGTTAGGTTAGGTTAGGTTAGGTTAGGTTAGGTTAGGTTAGGTTACGTTACGTTAGGTTAGGTTACGTTAGGTTAGGTTAGGTTAGGTTAGGTTAGGTTAGGTTAGGTTACGTTAGGTTAGGTTAGGTTAGGTTAGGTTAGGTTACGTTAGGTTAGTATTCGCAAAAAAAAAAAATTCGCAAAAAAAAATTCGCAAAAAAAATTCGCAAAAAAAAATTCGCAAAAAAAATTCGCAAAAAAAAATTCGCAAAAAAAAAAATTCGCAAAGTGTCACAGACGTGACCTCGGGGGGGGGGGCTCCTCCTGCTCCTCCTGCCCTCGGAGTGTCCAATATACCCTACTAAGGTTCATGTAATGATGTGTGTATTGATGTGATGAATGACAAATTTGATTTAAAGCTAACAACAAATCTTTTAATAACCAATGTAATATATATGTTTTAGTTCAAGCCAAAATTGTACTGTGTAAAAATCCTTTTGTTTTAGCAGCTTCAATTGTGAAGAAGGTTTAAATTTATTGTTAATACATTTTCTATATATATATATATGTGTGTACCATAACTTTCATAAACAAAGTCTGATCATGATGAAATTTGGTATAAACCTGTTGTGCAGCATCCATTTTCATGAGTGTGAAAACCAGCCAAATCCCACCATTTTAAAAGTGGAGTTTTCTACTTCAACAATTTTTTTTACTTTGTTCATATAATTTTTGTAGCCCAAATGTTAGTTTGCTCCATTTAATTCAACTGAAAAACAAACGATTTGGTATTTTGATCATCTACAACAATGGGTTACTGAAGTGAAAGTGCCAAACACAGTACGTGGTACAATGTTAGTCTTCCAATACCACTGACGGACTGACCTATCACGAAATCTCCATAACTAAAAGGCCTACAGAGATGAAATTTGACATATATAGGTTCCTCTTGGCCCTAGGTTCTTGCTGAGAAACGGTATTACTAAATTCCCCCTTGTTTCGCCCTGCTCGGTCCCAAAGTTCCCATGTATTCCTTATAGACATTCACTTTGGTTTGAGCTGACAGAATGCAGCATTTGAGAGGATATTTTTGAAAACAACTTGTTTCGACTGTGCTTTGTATTCTATATTTATTAAATAAAAGTAATTTTTCATTAAAGTTGGGCTAGAAGGGAGAAAGTGTGTGTCAGTTTTCTGATACTGTTTATTACCCCTAACTATCTTACCTACATAAATTCTCACCTTAAAACTTAAATCCCTTATGGGCTTCCGTCACCTCACACCTTCCTCCTCTACACTAACCTACGTTACATTTCCTGACTACCTACTCACAATCCTTACCTACTCTACATACACATACCCTCCCTCCAAACATGTTTTAACAGTTAGTGACAATGTTTCTGCTTTTTGCCCTACAGACGCTGTAAGAAGACGTCACAAGGAGGTCATAAATGATGAAAAAGGAGTATGAAAAGTTCGCTGCAACAAGCTACTCCGAGAATTCAAAAAAGGTAAAATTATTAATAATATAATTTTGCCAGTATTGGTGACTGACTAACTTTGCCATAAAAACTATGGACTACAGGGACATGACCATGGAAGCTTTAACGAGCAACTAGTATTTTGTTAGTAACAAATAACCATATAATGATTAGGGCTTGGCAAGATTCAAGATTTCCAGGCTCAAAGTAAACTTTTTGAGGAATTTGTTGGTACCTAAACATTTCTTGCACCCATGGGCAGTAAAAAGTATGCATAAGATTTTAATTTAAACTAGATGATTGTCACTGTCTCGCCCGTTAAACTAAAACATAGGATTAATTAATATGCAATGTTGACCCTATATCCTTATGTTTACCAATCATCCACACTTTACTACTTCTCCATGGATCACATTTTCCGTAGCTGATGTTTTATACCTTTTGGTTTTAAAGTTCTCTAAAAACAAACTTAAAATGTTTGTGTCGGCTGCTAGACTTTTTGAAAGGTAAAACCCAAATTAGTAAAACATGAAAACCCCTAAATTGTAATTTAGTCTGTAACATTATCTGATACACAAAATTATATTACTTTCAAAACTGCCTACACAGATTTCCCACACACAGATCACAGATTGGATTTTATGTCGTCTCAGAATCTTCCTAGGAAAAAACATCAGTTTCTATATCAAAATATTATTTAGGACTAATTTAAAATGATATCATATGATTCTCCCTCATAGAGGTTGATGTTTTCAGAAAACAAGTTTAAAGGTGGTTTCTTACAAACGTCTAAGTATACGTCTATATAAACAAATGTATACATTTTAAATCTTACACCTTTATTTTCTAAAAGTTTGAAATCTGAAGCTTGTTAAATCATTTTATGATTTAAATCTCTTTTGGATTGGATGTGCTCTTAAAACAAGTTGTACGTAAGCAATAATTCAAGAATATTACAGGATTTAAAACCTGTAAATTTTGGTAAAACATTACAGACCTAGAATCGGCCTGAAATTTACAAGTAGGCCTACCGCTATTGTCCAAAGTCTCTGGAGAAATTTATATTGTTACATTTAAATATAAATTTAAAAATTAAAATTGTTTTAAATTAGATACACTCGGAACTGAGTTTCACGGTATTTTGTGGAATCCTTTAACATAGCCTATTACATTTGGTTTCAATTTTGTAACTAAGGTATATCTTTAATTACCGGACGTATCATCATTAATGTATAGTGTATACATTGCTCCCAATACTTATGGGATTTTGATCATTTAACCCCTAAAATGTCCTTGATGGTTTTTAGCGAATTTCCCCTACAGGGTAGAAGCTATTACCGTAGGTCTCATGGTAAGACTTAAGCCCGAGACCATGAAAACTTTTTGTTTTGAGGTCCCCAGATGCCAAAAACACTTCGTTCAAATTTATGTATATGCATGTATATGTATGCATGTGCTTATTGCAATGTATTATTACAATATTACCAAGTTTTTTTAATAAAAAATGGGAATGGTGTATATATATATACCATTCCCATTTTATATATATATATGTGTATATATGTGTCCGTGAATGCGATAACTTGAGTAAAAAAAGTCCGATTTCGATGAAATTTGGCTCAAATGTGTAAAGTGACATTCATGACTTAAGTTCGAAAACCAGAAAAATCGGACCATGGGAAAGGGGGTTTATGGGGTTTCAAAATTTTCCAAAAATCAGTTTTTTGCACTTTTCAACCTGAAATTTCTAAAACACACAATTTTGGTTTTAACCATTTTATAGAGCTTAAAAAAACAAATAATATAGTATTTTGAATCATGAACCTAGGTTAAGTGGTTGCGGAGAAAATCAAAACAAAACGTGTTCATAAAATCTCCCATGTTAATCTTATGGGAAAATGGTTTTTAGCTTTTCCTTAATTAATTTTACTTTAACTTCACATTTGCTTTTACCAATCAGTTTAGCTCTACAAAACAATCATTTTGGTGTTTAAATTGTGATTCTACGTCCAACCGTTGCCGAGATATTCAAAGTGCTAAACACAGTACGTTATCCAATGTTATCCTTATGGAGAATATTTAAAATTTGATATCTCGATTATTTATGAACGTATACTGATGAAACTTGGTATATTGCTTCACCTAGTACTGGAAAATTTATATTTGAAAAAAAAAAATTTTGTTGATTATCCTCTTAGCAGCAAACCTGCATACTCATCCCTAACGTTATTCTTATGGAGAATACGTAAAGCTTTATATCTCCCAATCTCCCTTAATTATGAACATAAATCATTAAAACTTGGTATGTAGCTTCACCTGGTTGAGTTATATTGATAATTGCAAAAAAACATTTTAATCTTTCTCATTGCAGAAAACCTGCGTTCTCAGCCCTTATGGAGAATAATAAATAAAATGCTATATATCAGTTATTTATTTAAGTATTTTTATGAAACTTGGTAAGTGGCTTTATGTGGTAGTAAGAAATATATTCATGCATAGGAAATTCGCTGAGTACGCAGGTTTGCTGCGACGGGAGTATTGTAATTTGTTGTATGAACCATGTACCAAAAACTGGATAAGAGCGTGTTAACACAAAGGTCAAATAATTTTTTGCGGTTATTTAAAAATATTGGTTGTACGGTATGCATTGTGTTTTAATAACATTTTCTGACAATAACACTAGTTGCTTGTTTGTCATAAAACCCCTTTCAGGTTGAAGAAAATTATATCCAAACTATAAACATTGAATCTATGAATGATTAATTTGATGGTTTCATAAAACCTTTGGGTTCAAGAATATTATTTTGTTTTCAGGGAAAAAAGACAGGAGGTTGCAGCCATTGGAGCCAGGGAGATTGAAGAAGACGGCTTGGAACAATGAAGTTTTAAATGTATTTTGATCATGATGTAAATAGTTAAATTGAAACAATATAAAACATAATATGTAAAGATTGTTGTTTATTCCTATCTTTGGTACCTATATTATTCCAATAGCCATTTTAACATTGGTTCACCAAGATTCACAAATTAACTTGTTAGTGAAGACTAATAGATCAATGGAGAAAATTAAACGTACATTGTATAGTTATTTTAATTATTATATATTTTCCATTAAATTTTACCTTCGCCTAAAAATATAATTAAAAACATTTTAATTTGGTATAACAAAATTTGGTATAATTGCAGTGGTTTTGGACAGGCACCTTTATATTTAAATGTAGTTTGTAGCAATTTGATAAGGATACTAAGGCCAATGTATTTCAGTCTACTAATGAATTAAAAAGGAAAACAATGTTATTAATCTGTTTAATAATGAAAGCTTGTAGTATAAATTAATACCATTTATAGTAACAACAATATTATGCAACTACATTTATAGTGACAACTTTATTTGTTTTCAATGAAGTTTTTGAGAATTCTGTTGAATACTAACAGACGTTTAGCCGATAGACCTAAGTATTTTTTAAAATTATCCAAGCAATCTATTATTTTAATAAAATTATCTATTAACCAAGCAATTTGTTTAGTAGAAGTCCAAAACCAGTTATTATTTCACAGGAAGTGAGTGTGATTATGAAACATTATATTAATCATTAGTAATTAAATAAGTGATTTATTTAACAGTTTATAGCAGTTGTTTTGGTTGGTAGATTTTATTTGTTGGTAAGAGCACAAAGTTGTGTTTGAGGATATTCCAGGTAGGTTCATGCACAGTAATTACAATATTACCAAGTTTTTTTAATAAAAAATGGGAAAATTTTTTATTTTTCCTAAAAGTATACAAACTATTAATTCAGTTATTTCAACTAATATTAGCATATCCATTCAGCGAAGTACAATTTTGTGCACTAGTTGTGCAAAAATACTAATTATTATAGTATTCAGGTTTTCATTAAGGTATTACCGGTACACATAAACTTACCAGGAAAGTTTGCCAAAAGCTTACCAGGACAGTTTTCTAAAAGCTTACCAGGATAGTTTTCCACAAACATACCAGAAAGGCTTTCTCAATGTGTTTGTAAGAAAGCTTTCTGAAAGCTTAATTGAAAAGCTTTTGGAAAGTTTTGAAGGAGGGAACTAGAAAGCTTGCCTCAAACTTTTCACAAGTTTGGTTGCTTGCCACGGAAAACTTGTAGAAAGTGTTTAAGTGTGTCATGGCAAGTTTTGGGCAAGCTTGCCTCAAGTTATTTTTTCTACCTGGGATAGTGTATGCGTTTGTAGTAAACAACAAGTTTGTGGGAGTGTTGGCAGAAAAGGATGGACGGAGGGGTGTATACTATGTTAAAGGTGTCTGTAAAACTGTATTTATAGAGATAAATAAGAATAGGCAAGGTTATAGCGTGTTGCCATACAGTGGTGATTTGGACATTATTTATCTACCTACCAACGAGCCACTTGCAAGCTTTAACACTAACGGAACCGCAACATTTTATGGCAATTCCTTTCCAAAAATAGAAAACCTAAGTTTCCGTAACAATGAGTGGGATGATGTTGGACAAGAAGACATAGAGATGCAAGATATTAAAGGCAATGTTAAATTTAAAGAATGTAGTAGACTGGAGGATTTGGAATATGGTGCGGAATTATTAATAAGCGCTATTAAACAAGTCCAACATAGGGGTAGAAAAAGATATATTGTACAGTTTGAAAATATTCGTAACCTTTATGTCTCCAACCACTGGCTGGAAAGGGAGCTAGAATGTGGGAAGTTTGATTTTAACTACAAAATTAAAATTAAGTTGGATAAAATAAAGACTACTCCAAACAAGCACAAAGAAAGATTAGAGTTTTGTGTTTAGTTGTTTTGGGTTTTAAACATTTATTTTTTGTTATCGCATTGGCTTAAAACATATCCAAAATTTAGGCAGTCCTGACCATAAATATTTTGTGGATATATATTACTTATTATATTACAATGAGAGGTAGTTGAGAGGGTCACAACAATATTGGAAATGTGGCAAATATAACAGCTGGATGTATATAATAAGCTTGTGGCAAATATAATAAGCTTGCATTTATTTTTTTTAATCCAACCGTAATATTGAATTTGGAAATGGGGTATTTAGGGAAAAAATATACGGTAAATTTAGATATAAGGGGATATAACACGTCGAAAAGTAAATAAAGGAGTTATTGGAAGTAATTTACAAAATATAGTTTTGTAAAAACACAAATACCAATGTTAGTTTTTAGGTTGCGGCAAAACAAACAACACATCAACTGTATTATAGGTGGAAATAATATTGTAATTTTAGATATAATAGTTGGGGGCTATAACATATCCAAAAATAAATCAGACAATAAATGCTTAGGACAATATCCAAAGTGTAGGCAAATCGGACAATAAACAGCAAAGTCAGTTTTGGGATTACAGCAAAATAAACAAACAAAAAAGACAAAATACTGTATTGTAGGGGGTAATGGAACGTGTGGTAGTGTGGTCTTGTTACCTATATAAGAGCTATAACATATCCGAAAATAAATCAAATCAGACAGTAAATAAAGAAGTTTGAAATTGTTAGTATATTTTTCAAAATATTTTTTAAATTTGACCATTATAGTTAATTTGTCAAATGTGGATGGTACATATACACTAGCCTAGAATAATGACATATATAAATTTTAAACAAATCAGACCATAAATAAAGAAGTTGCCAATTGGCAGTATTTTTCCAAATTTTTTAAAATTTAACCGCAATATTTGTAAAATGTGGATGGTGCATATACACTAGCCTACAACAATAACATATCCAAATTTTAAACAAATCGGACAGTAAATAAAGAAGTTGGCAATTGGCAGTATTTTTCAAAAATATTTTTTAATTTGACTGTAATAGTGAATTTGGGAAATGTAAGGCTAATTTATTAAAACACTTGCCTATAACAATAACATATCTAAATTTTAAACAAATCGGACAGTAAATAAAGAAGTTGGCAATTGGCAGTATTTTTCAAAAATATTTTTTAATTTGACCGTAATAGTGAATTTGGGAAATGTAAGTGGAATTTATTAAAACACTTGCCTAGGACAATAACATATCTAAATTTTAAATAAATCGGACAGTAAATAAAGAAGTTGGCAATTGGCAGTATTTTTCAAAAATATTTTTTAATTTGACCGTAATAGTGAATTTGGGATATGTAAGTGAAATTTATTAAAACACTTGCCTAGGACAATAACATATCCAAATTGCAGACAAATCGGACATTTAATAAAGAAGTTGGCAATTGGCACTATAGTATTTTTCAAAAATAATTTTTAATTTGACTGTAATAGTGAATTTGGGAAATGTAAGTGTAATTTATTAAAACACTTGCCTACGACAATAACATATCCAAGTTTTAAACAAATCGGACCATAAACACTAAAGATGGTTTTTTAGCCTGAATTTGAAAATTAATTTTTAAAAATATAGAGGAGGGATGGGGATTGGGAAAATATATTTAATATAGGCAAGGGTTGGATGTTAGTATAGGCTAACAAGGAAACTTGTGTAGGGCGGGAGCTGGTGTCGGTCCAAAAACGGCTCCCCATAAGAATAACATGGGGAAAAAGCGCCGAATAGTATGTCTCTTTGCTAGTTCTTATCTACTTGTTTCGTGTTCTTTTAAATTTATAATGAAATCTTCGAACACGTTTCAGCTTCATAAAATCTACTAGCACTACTCATTTTGTATTCCAACAACCACCATTTTCCTTCCAACTTCGAAAACATCTATCTACTATCGTAGTCAACATTCAATCGATAGAACAACCGGTTGGTAAAATTGTTCGATATCGACCAATATAACCTCTAAATTTTGTAGTCGAAAAAGTGCTCACCCGCTGTCGCTGGCACTGGCAGTCAGGAATCGCTACGCGTTCAACGATGCATCCGAAATATTTCTGTGGTGGGGGTGGTGAATGACGTCATTGTCCAAACTTCTGTCAATAGAATCTAGAATGCGCCGCTAGTCGCTAGTCTTCCAGTTTTCCTCACGAAATACATAAATATTCCTATTGTTAACAATAAAGTTAAAGTAAACCGTTTACATTTTACTGTTAACGAAATGTAAGAATAGTTAGTTAATAAGTAGTTGTTTAAAGTAATAATAGCTAACAAACAATAATTAATATAATGTGAAGAGTAAGAAGTTTCAGTTTTGGTTCTTATAGTTTGGAAGAATTCTTTGAGACCAAATTAGCCTAATGTTAGCCCAATAAAACAACCATCTAACCAGCTTAAAAAGGTTTGGGCCTATGGCCGCTCCTAAAGTTAAGAGTCAACGGGAAATAAGAAAAAAGTACAGTGTGACATATGATGGATGTTTTGTAATATTCGCCAGTTGAAATTTGAAATAGTAATTCCACACACTTGAATTTTTAATTATAGAGTAATAATAATAGTATTTATATACATCTTAATTCCTTAAGCTTAGGAACGGTGTAGTTGAGCTTCATTTTTTAGTTTTATTCCATTGGTTTATTGGACTAGTAAAGAAACAAAAGTTAGAGAAAATTTAGACATTCTCATCAGTATTTCAGTTTCCTGAGAGCAGTGATCCTGAGAAAAGTAATACTGAGTGAGTGTTGGTTATATTTTTCTTTCCAGTTTACTTACTGTTATTTCTGTTACTTTCAACCTTTTGAAGGTGAGACATATAAATAATTATTATTGGAAGGCGTTTTTCGTATTTCACATAGACTCCCTTAACTTCCATTGTGAAATTAAAGAGTTCTTTGTTGTTAAAACACAAACACAATCATAACCTTCAAAAACTGTTTCCAAATAGACCTTCAACATCTTCAGTAAACAAGGGTAAAACCAAATGTCTAACGCAATCTGCTAATTTACCAACAGCAATGAAGGGGACAGACGTACAACCTGGCTCAAATGAGTCTAATTTTGTTTTTCCTAGCAAACGCAAGAATATTTCCGATACAAATTCTCAACCAAAAAGGTACGTTTTAGATTCATATGAGCTGTGTAAACAGAACAAATACCAAGTTCTTTTAGACCATCCGTATGCTTCAAATAGTGGTAACGTATCTGAAGTAATGGAAGATAATTCTAATGAAAACCAAATTACTAAGGAAATTAAAATTCCTCCGATTTTCCTCCACGACGTTAACAATCATCAAGAAATAGTAAAAGACATTAAAACCATAGTTAAGGCTACCTTTTCCACTCAGGTCCGTGGCCAGTCCCTGAAAGTAAATCTAACAACCATCGATGACTTCCGCAACCTAACGTCATTCTATGACTTATCTGAGGTTAAATATCATACATTTCAACCACCCCAAGATAAAAAACGTGAGGTTGTTATTAGAAATGTCCCAACCTCTTTGACTGAAGACGAAATTAAATCTGAACTGTTAGGTCTCAGCTTTCCAGTAACCAGAGTAACTAGGTTGCTGAACAAAAATAAAATTCCTATTCCTTTGTGCACTGTTGATCTGGTAAAAAACGATGAGAGTAACGATATTTTTAAATTAAATACTCTGTGCTATGCAGTTATATCTGTCGAACCGAAAAGGAAATCCAAAATGATCCCTCAGTGCACTCGATGCCAAAGATTTGGTCACACGAAGAACTTTTGTAAGTTAGACACACGATGTGTACGGTGTACCGATCGTCACCACTATTCAGAGTGTCCGAAACCTAAAACTGACACCCCTCAATGCGTGAACTGTGGGGAAAATCACACTGCACATTTCAGGGGCTGTTCTCATTACCAAAGCCTCTTGTCTAGGACAAAAAATCCGAACCTGTCTAAAACTAAGCGGTTGCAACCTGAGAATTCTACGCCACCTGCAATACATGTCCGTGCAACAGTAGCTCAAACCCCGCCAACCGAGGAAGCACAGCGCCAAACACACGAGGCTTCCTACGCTGATGTATTAAGTGGTAAGTCTGCGCATAAACATCCCTCAAAAACTAGGTTCACTCCTCCAACTCTGGCGGAGCAAGCAAATAAATCGGGTCAACCGTGCAGTTCTGATAAATCAAGCTCAACTAATTTAGAAGCACTGATAGTAGAATTAGTTAAATCGATAGTGCCAATGATTAAAACAATTTTGACTAACGTTATAAGTTCTTTTCTTAAACATGCCTCCCCCTAATAGAGCTGCGTTTCAAAATTTAAAAATCCTAAATTGGAACGCAAATGGTTTGAACAAACAAAAAGCGATCTTTTCTGCTTTTTTAGTGCGTCACAATGTTGACATAGCTTGTGACTCAGAAACTCATTTAGTTGATAATCAAAATTTTAAAGTATGTGGATACAATGTCTATAGAGAAGACCGGGCTGCCCCTGTTGCCTCAGGTGGTGTAGCTATTTTTATTAAAAGATCCATACAACACAACACTTTGTTTTTACCTCAACTAGTGTCAATTGAAGCTACTTCTGTAAAAGTTATGCTGGAAGATGGTAGTTCTGTAAATATCATAGCGGCTTATAAATCCCCTAATCGAAGGCTCTACTTAAACGACTTTATGAACCTATTTACTGGACATTCTCCCACGCTAATCGTTGGTGACTTAAACTGTAAAAATCAAAACTGGGGCTGTAGAGTTACTAACCCAAATGGTGCACGTCTTTTTCAATTTATCACAGACGAAGGGATAAACGTGTCCGCACCAGATGAGCCCACGTTTTATCCATTTCAATTGAACTGTGAACCAGACATTTTGGATACTGTTCTTTATCGTAATTTTGCAGCTCCCATCCAACACAAAGTCGTACCAGAATTGGACTCCGATCACCTCCCCGTTTTAATCAGTTTCTTTCTACAACCTGACAATAGCACACCTCCCCCTAGGTTAATATCGGGAAGAGTTGACTGGCATACCTTTGGTGTAAAGTTAGATGGATTTCTTCAGTTTCCCCAACACCTGAGCTCTATTGATGGCATTAACAAGGCTATTGAACATTTCACTGGGTGTCTTCAAAAAGCTACCAAACTTGCAACTTATAAAAAATTTCCTAATAAGACCAATAGCTTTCTCACTCCACCTTTAAGAATCATTAATTTACTAAAAGCTAAACATGAAGCTCGACGTCAGTGGATTAGACACAGGCAACCTCACATGCGGCGGAGACTGAACCAGCTTATACGTCAAGTAAGGCTGGAAATCGAAGAATATAAAATTATGTGTTATAAAACTTACGTCAGTGACATAAATCCAAATGATTACAGCCTCTGGAAAGCAACCAAACGGATTTTACGCACCCCAACTGTAATTCCGCCTCTCAGGCACGAAGATAATGTATATGAAAGTGATCTTGATAAATGTAACATTCTTGCTGACTTCTTCGAGGAGGCGTTCTCACCGAACAATGTGACCGATGAACATACTGCTGGTCTTGTCAACAGTACCATGACAAATGCATCATCAACAGTAGAGCTTCCCATAAAATTTGTTTCACCAGTAGAAATAAAGCAACTGATCAAGAAACTTCCTTTACGTAAAACACCTGGACCCGACCTTATTCCAAATATTGTTCTTAAAAATCTCACCAAAAAAGCAGTGTCAGTTTTAACTTCGATTTTTAATGCATGTATTTATCAAAGCTTCTTCCCTGACACGTGGAAAAAGGCCGAAATTATAGTTTTCCACAAACCCAATAAGCCCAAATTCTCTACTTCCAGCTACAGACCAATAAGTCTTTTGTCATGTCTATCGAAATTGCTGGAGAAGATTATCCAAAGAAGGATAAACTCTTTTCTTGAAGAATCGAGCGCAATTCCACCACACCAGTTCGGATTTCGACCCAAACATTCCACCACTCACCAAGTTCAGCGGATTGTTGAAACGATTGTGAAAGGATTTGAACGGAAGGAACACTCAGCTGCGATATTTCTTGACGTTTCACAGGCTTTTGATAAGGTGTGGCATGAGGGCCTTCTTCACAAAATTGAACTTCTTGGATTTCCACTTTACCTGAAAAAAATAGTAAAATCCTTTCTATGTAACAGACACTTCTGTGTAAAAATAAATTCTTCTACTTCTAACTATCGCCCAATTTCTGCTGGGGTACCACAAGGGTCAATTTTGGGACCTTTACTTTTCAATATTTTCATGTCTGACATTCCAATTCCGCAAGATTCCACTTTAGCGCTATATGCAGACGACACCACAATCATCACTCAAAGCACCGAAATTCTGCAAGCTTACCAACAACTTCAAAATGCGCCTGATGAAGTGGTGCAATGGTTCAACAAATGGAATTTATGCTTAAATCCAAATAAATCGGAAGCTAAGATATTCACCTTAAGAAGACCGCAAATTCCCCCTGAAATCGTCATTAACAATTCGAATATCAATTGGAATCCACCAGATCAAGCAGTTAAGTATTTAGGTGTGTTATTAGACAAAAAGTTAAATTTCAATTTACATGTAAATTCAAAATTAAATCAAGCGTACTCTCGACTGTCCATCCTATTTCCTATTGTCAATAGAAAGTCGACTCTAAAGTCTTCATACACTATTCTCATTTATAAAACTATTCTCCGACCTCTTGTTCTGTATGCCTGTCAAGTGTGGGGGCTTTCAATTTCATGTAAAAAGCTTTCGAAAATTCAAATCTTTCAAAACAAGGTCTTAAGAATTGCTGTAAACTCACCATGGTACGTACGAAATTCGCAAATACATAGGGAACTTGGAATAGAAACAATCAGTGAATACATCAGAAAAACGACACTGAAGTTTTCTCATAGGTTAATATTTGTACCTGGAGCAGAACATTTTGGAATTGGACTGCCGCTACAAGATAGACGATTAAAAGCAAGACTTTTTCAAGACATTTTGCCAAACATTGAAAATTGAATATTTTTCTAGCCAGATTCTAAATTTTATTTACATGGTTTTTATTCGGTTTTTTTTCGCTGTGAACTGTAACGCAATTCAGCTAATCCGATTAGAGCGAGCCCGATATGTTTTTTTTTAATGTTACTTATAACTTATTTATTGTTAATAATTCTGTGTATAACATAAGTTGTTGAGCCGGAAATAAATGTTATAAAAAAAAAATCATCAGTATTTACTGGAACATTGAATTATGCATTTATTTATAAATAATTGTACAGTACTATCTTTTATATTTTGTAATTCCCGTGTTAAAGAGTCGTCAGCTGGTAAGACATGACGTCACAAGACTAGGGGAGGAAAGACCCCCTCCATTTCCCCCACCATAGACATATTTAGGATGCACTGTTGAGCGCGAAGTCAGCTGTGATTGAAGTGATGACAACACGTACGGTTTTTTCTCCTTGATATTTTGTGATAAAAACTAAACGCTGAGCGACTATTTAGTGTTTTATAGTTAGTTTTTAATTGCGGACATATTATTTTGTTACTTTCGATAACTGTTTCATTTTGTGGTTTAAAAGTGAAAATGTTTTACACTTGATTGCGTTCATAACCTACCGCAGGTTTGTTTTTGTTTACTTGTGACAGTTGATTGCATGGGTACCATGGCAGACGAAAAGTCAACAGAAGGTGCTAAGTATCTAAACTCTATACTTCTTGGTGACCATAACTATCCAGTCGAGGATGTTTCTGATTTGTCAGAACAAACTAATAATATCACTCAGCATCATTGTACTGCAACTAATGACACTACCAATTGGCAGACTATTTCGAAGCGTAGGTCTTTTGACCCGTTGTCCAGTAGAGGTCAAAAAAAGTCTAAACACGAGACTTCTACATCGAGTAACATTAAGCTTCATAATAGGTTTGAAGTTTTAAGTAAAGCAAATGACAACAACATGGAAGCTGATGCTACTACTTCTCAACAGTCAGAACCAAAGCCACCACCAATTTTCATTCCCGATGTGGGCAATGTACAGGCAATGATTCACACATTTGAATCGGTTGTCACTACTGATGATTTCTCATATAAATGTGTCAATCACAATTCGGTAAAAATTCTTCCGAAATCTGCCGATATTTACAGGAAACTTGTTCGGATATTGAACGAAGGTAATGTCAGTTTCCACACGTATCAACTTAAACAGGAAAGAGCATACCGAGTGGTTTTAAAACACATGCATTATTCAGTTGACACGAATGAACTGAAAGAAGCTTTGAGTCAGATGGGTCACACCGTGAGAAATATTACGAATGTACTTCATTCTTCCACTAAAAAGCCATTGTCTATGTTTTTCATTGATTTGGAGCCAAGCTCTAGTAATAAGGATATTTTTAATATACAATATTTGTTACATGCAAAAATAACATTTGAGCCCCCTTATAAAAAAAGGGATATCGTCCAATGTAAACGATGTCAGCAATATGGACATACAAAAAGTTACTGCAGACATCCCTTCAGATGTGTTAAATGTGGAAAAGAACACGACACTGCCAAATGTACCAAAGACAATTCTACTCCCGCAGTCTGTGCTCTGTGTGGGGGGGACCATCCGGCCAATTACAAGGGCTGTAACGTATTTAAAAACATTCAAAGTCGTACATATCCCCCGTTACGGGAGAAAACTGTCAGTCCAAAAGAAGTAACTACAACTCGTTCTAACACTTCCAGCTCTCGTCTAATCCGACCTGGCTTGTCATATGCTGAAGCAGCCACGAATGTGAACGTAAGTGATAATGCAACTAGTTCTAAAAGCACCGGTAATGCGCGTAAACCAGAAAATACTCTTTGTGATGTGACCACAAATGACAATCTAGCACATACTATTACAACATTTTTTGACCGGTTTGAAAAACTTTTCATGCAACAGTCTCAACAAATAGGCTCCTTGCTCGACCTACTTACTGCTGTTCTTAAGAAGCTCAATTAATGATTAGATCCTTAAAAGTAGCTTTATGGAATGCTAACGGCTTGGCACAACATTGTCAAGAGTTGAAATTGTTTATTGTTAAACATAATTTGGACGTGGTTCTAATTTCTGAAACACATTTTACTGATTTAAATTATTTCATAATTCCAAATTTCACGTTGTACACCACCAATCACCCTGATAACAGAGCTCATGGTGGTAGCGCAATTTTAATTAAAAGACATATTAAACATTATGAACTGCCAAAATATCAATATGAATATATCCAAAGCTCAACCATAGTTGTGGAATTTTCGAGTGGCCCACTTACTATCAGTGCTGTTTACTGCCCACCTAGGCACAATGTAAATCACCAGCAATTTAACGATTTCTTTGCCTCTTTAGGTGGTAGATTTTTGTCAGGTGGTGATTATAATGCCAAAAATCCTACTTGGGGCTCCCGGCTGGCGAATCCCAGAGGTCGACAACTTCTACGGTCTCTTCACGAGCAAAATCTTGATCACCTGTCAACTGGTGAACCAACGTATTGGCCTTCTGATCAGCAAAAAATTCCAGATCTTCTAGATTTCTTTGTTACTAAGGGTTTGCCCCGAAATTGTTTAAATATTGAACAATCTCTTGATCTTTCCTCGGACCACTCACCTGTGATTGCAACGGATGCTTCAACTGTTATATTAAGACCAACTGCACCTTTCTTGTGTAACAAAAACACAGATTGGAATCGTTTTCGAGAACTTATTGATCAAAATCTCAACGTTAAAATGCCTCTAAAAAAACGAGAAGATTTAAACATCGCTGTTGAGCACTTAAACAAAACTATTCAATATTCTGCTTGGCGAGCAACTCCAGAAAGGAAGAGTGGGCAAATTGTCCAAAAAAATTATCCGATTGAAGTAAATAAAAAAATAGCGGAAAAACGCCGCCTTCGTAGAGTGTGGCAAAACTCTAGGAACCAGATTGATAAAAATAATCTAAACAGGGCTACCCAACAGCTAAAGAGATTGCTTGGTAATATTAAAAATGAGAGATTCCAAGAATTTACATCGAAGCTCTCTCCAACCGAGGCAAGTGATTACTCTCTCTGGAAAGCTACAAAACACCTAAAGCGCCCGCAGGTTTGTATCCCTCCAGTGTTAAAGACCGACGGTACTTGGGCGAAAAATAGTATAGAGAAGGCTGAAACGTTTGCTTCCTACTATAAAGAAGTGTTTAAACCGCATGCAGTTCATTCCAATGTTGAACAGGACGTTACTGAGTTTCTTGATTCTCCAAACCAACTAGAAATGCCAATCAAACCATTTACTCCATCTGAGGTCAAGAAAGTTATAAAAAGTGACTTAAGTGCAAAGAAAGCTCCAGGATATGATTTGATTACTGGCGAAGTGTTAAAGGAATTGCCAAGAAAAGGTATAGTCTTACTTACGGTAATTTTTAATGCAGTCCTGCGCTTGGAATACTTCCCGTCGCAATGGAAAGTTTCACAAATAGTAGTCATTCCAAAACCAGGCAAACCTTTAAATCAAGCTTCATCTTATCGGCCCATCAGTCTTCTCCCGGTCATTTCTAAAGTTTTCGAGAAACTCTTTTTACAACGACTTCAGGTTGTGATTGATGAAAAAGATATAGTGCCACCTCACCAGTTTGGATTTCGGCGTAGACATTCTACTATAGAGCAAGTTCACAGAATAACTAATGTCATCAAGGAAGATCTTGAAAATAAACGTTTCTGTTCAGCTGCATTCTTAGACGTGGCACAGGCCTTTGATAAAGTCTGGCACGCTGGTTTATTGTTTAAAATTAAATCTCTCTTACCTCACACTTACTACGGGATCTTCAAATCTTACCTGTCCGAAAGATTTTTTCAAATTAAGTATCAAGATGATATCACTGATCTGCATGAAATCGAATCGGGAGTGCCCCAAGGTAGTGTTCTTGGGCCTATTCTGTATATTTTGTATACCTTTGACCTTCCCCAGACACCAGGCATCACTACTGCAACGTTTGCAGATGACACTGCACTGTTATCTTCCGACCTGGACCCTGTTATAGCATCCTCCCGTTTACAAACAGCTTTGGACGATATTTCTGAGTGGCTGAAAAACTGGAAAATAAAGGCAAATGAAACCAAATCAATCCATGTTACTTTTACAATGTCAACAACTACTTGCCCACCAGTCTCATTAAATAATGTTCTGCTACCTCAAGCAACTGAAGTTAAATACCTTGGCATGCACCTAGACAGGCGACTTACATGGCACACTCATATCTGGAATAAAAGATTAAATTTAAATCTGAGAACAAATAAATTGGCTTGGCTTCTTGGCAGACATTCAAAATTATCTGTTGAAAATAAGTTACTTTTATACAAAGTTATGTTAAAACCAATATGGTCCTATGGCATACAACTCTGGGGAACAGCGTCTAATTCGAATATTGAAATTATTCAGAGATACCAATCGAAAATGCTGAGAAACATTTTACAAGCGCCATGGTACGTAACTAACCGAGTTCTCCATCGCGACACTAAAACTCCAACTGTCCGAGAAGAAATTTCCAAATTAAGTGTACGTTATCAAAGTAAACTGGAAGACCATCCAAATTATCTTGCAGTGAACCTTTTGGACAATAGTGAAGCTACATTTCGACTAAAAAGACATCATGTTCTGGGTCTTTGTACCAGTTTTTTGTAAAAGTTTTGTTTACAGTTTTATGTTCTTATTCTTATGTTAGTGCGCACAGTGGTGCGTAACTAACTCATGTTCATAATTTACATCAAATTTGCTTATTGTTCATGTTGAACAGATTGTAAATAAAAATTGTTATAAAAAAAAAAAAACTGTTGAGCGCGTAGCGATTCCTCTGGCACTGGCAGTCTGGCCTGGCAGTGGCACTAGTGGCAGTTGGTTAGTTTAGTTACTTAGTTAGCACTTAGAACTGTTAGCAGTCAGCAATAGCATTTGAGGTTAGGGATCGATATGTTTCCGATTTCAACTGATATAGTTAAAAGTAAAGAATGTACTATATTTGATATAATTATAATAAACTTCTTGGGAGTTTTGTGGGAAAATAGTATCTGAGAATGTAAGTCAACCACATTAAACTTAGTGCTAGGGCTAGGCTGAAATTAATATAGGATACCAAGTAAAGACACATTTACACTAGGAAATTTCACCATAGAGATAGTCATGCAACTTGTGTGCTAAAAAGAAGTTAGCAATATGTAATACAAATGCCGTTTTCTAGTGAAAGGCCTTTCAGAATATTATGAGTTACAGTATAGGGCTTGCAAGGAGGCTTTTTAAAAATAAGTCATGAAATAAGCTTTTTATAGTATTCAGAACAGTATAGGCTAATTGTTACAAATTACCTCATTAAAGCCAATTCAATTTCCATTGTACGAAAAAGCCATTACCCCTGGTGTCATCGTGGAAGTCTAAAAATAGAGAATAGGGTACAGGTACCATCGTCAAACATAGGCGACGGTATATATTTTTGATTGTAACTACTGTATTTTTATCTGTAGATTCCAGATGTAAAACAATTTTTTGTCAGAAACTCATATTAACCCTAGCCGTGGCCATCCCATTTTTATGTCGCCTAGAGTGGCCACCGACCAAATTGGTCGGATATGACTGAAAATTTTGTAACGTTAATAAACCAATAATAATAAACTCAATAGTGATCAATATATATATATATAGCCTATATAATTCGAAAGATCACATTCTGAACGTTAATTTTATTACATAAATGAACCGTGTAGCAGCTGTATAACAATGTTAGGACGATTAGAAATCTAATGAATTGCTGCAACCGACACTCTGACAATGGCAAAACACAATACTTTTGAAATCACCCAGCTCGGGTAATTTTTCTCGCAGGAAGATGTAGTTGGTACCAATGCACTGTTAAGAGTAGGCCTAGCGTTTTATGTTGGTATTGATCTTTAGAATGAAATATTGTTTGGACAGGTTATATGACTTTAAGAAAACAGGTGTTTGTTTTTTTTTTTTTTTTTTGTGGAATAACCAATCTGACCAAATTGGTCGGATCAGAAAATCACGTTTATAAGAAGTATTGTTTTAGTTACTAGTCAAATAATATGTTATTTTGAAGAGGAAGAAATGTACAGTAATTTAGTTTTGCCGTTGGCAGCACTGTTTTCCCTTTGCTTCATCACCAAGGAATTGTTTCATTATGTCACATTTTTGCCTAATCGGCAACTGTGCAGCTGTTCACGAAGTCTCAGTCAGTTTGTTTGGCCTGCTCCAAATTTTATTTGGTATCACTGTAAACAGCAGACTTCAGGCTTTCTTCGGATGTCCATCTCGATGTGTTGTGTTTTTGTTGACAATATGACTTGACATCTGAAATAACTTATGCAGTGTCCAGTCCCAGTCCAAAATGGCACGCTATGTCATTGTTTGATCGCTGTCAGTTGTGTAAGAGTGTTTTAGTTATTTATTTAGCCGAATTTACGTACCACAAATGGAGCACCTCTGAAAAAAAAATCGAACGTGGTTTGGTCCGAGATTAGTTTTGAGGAACCACTTTGAAATTACGTGGACAAATACACACTAGGCCTACTACTTTATTACTGTAGACTCTGTGAAACTGTCACCTAATAAATGTTTATTTCAGATGATTAAGTAATCTGCCAAAATATCCATCATGGATCCAAGCAAAGTTACAAGCAAGACCAGCAGTTTAAAAGCTCTCTTGTTGCGGGCCTGGAGAGAACGGTGGTCTGATCTACAATGGGGAATTCATATCAAAACTGTGAGTATGTTACAATAAATTCATATCATTAGCTATTCTCAATAATGTAACCCTTTGTTACAGAAGAAGAAAAAATACAAAGAAATATTTTAGACAAATTTTTGTAGAAACTATCAATATAAATTTATAAAACTGTCTCAGATAACTTACCCCATGCGTGCGTTCTGCATTTGGGGAATAAAATCAATTGTAATAGTGTAACGTTTTTTATTATATTTTTTTAAATAAAGCATTTTGTAATGAATAAGTGCTGTGGTGGCATGATATCTGATATCCTATGGCATCTCTAGGGCCAGTGCCCTCTTCATTCCTTCATCATCCTTGTAATATAAATGTAGGTCTACTCCAGCCCGGAAAAACTGAGGAAAAGTCAACATAGGTACGGTAATTTATAAAAAAACTAACAGTTTAGGGATTTGATATTATTGGGATTTTTTTAAAGTAAAGAGAGTATCAAGAATAAAGAAATTTAGTTTTATTAAATTTTATATCACTTTATCTGAACAGCATATAATCTAAGGACTTTAACCCTAGGAGTGGCCCAATGCTAAAGTGTGGAATGGCAGGCTAAATTTGTCGATTTTGCAGAAACTTTTTTGAAAATTTGTATAAATTCAACCGTAGAAGTAAACCTAGCCAACCTTATATTCATTTTGATCAGGAAGAACAGGGCAATCTAGATATACTAAAATGATAAAGATCTAGAAGGGAAATTTTTCCGGTAAAGTGAAAAGAAGAAAAACAATTAGAATTTTATTTTAGAAATTTCAAAAGTAGCCTCGGTGAAATTTTTTCTACTGATTTTTTATGGAAAATTCATTATATATACATTTTGTAAACAATCTAATTCCCTACTTAGAAATATATAACATGGTATGGAAATAATTTGTTTTGTAAGTTTTAGGGGTGTAATATAATAATAAACGGAAACCCGAAATATATGTAAACTGTACGGTGTTAGGTTGTGTTGTAAATAAGTCATGTAATATATGTATATACTAATAATTATATATACATATTTGTAAAGATAATGAAGTAAGGAATCCAAAAAAGTCATAAAGTTGATGGTAAAAATTGTTATCACTTATAAATAAATGTAAATAAAAGAATGTTTTGCAATTTTTGTGTATTTGGAAAAAAATATTTCACAGTATTTAGTATATAACTTTTTTGTCTAATATTTTGCCCCCAAAGCAATATAATCATGTTGTAGTACATTCAATTCCCTACATAGAAATATATAACATGTTATACATAGAATACATAGGAGTATACATATAAATATATAACTCACCACTGCCAGATAAATAATCCAATTAGCCTAGGCCTACGACGCAACATCAGAAAAGTCGATCATCTCAATATCACTGCCTATATTACCTTCTAAATCGTCATCAACGTCACTAATACTTTATTCAAGAGCACCCCGAATGTCACTACAATCCATATTTGGGTAAATTCGGCTAAATAAAAAACTAAAACAATCTTACACAACTGACAGCGGTCAAACATAGCGCGCCATTTTGGACTGGGACTTCGACATTGCATATTTCAAATGTCATGTTATATTGTCAACAAAAAGTCAACACATCGAGACAGATATAAGAAGAAAGCCTGAAATATGCTGTTTACAATGATACCAAATACAATACAGTTTGGAGCGAGCCAAACAAACTGACTGAGACTTCGTAAACAGCAAACAGCTGCGCAGTTGCCGATTAGGCAAAAATGTGACGTAAAGAAACTATTCCTTGGTGATGATTTTCAGAATAAAACAGTGCTGCCAACGGCAAAACTAAATTACTCTACATTTCTTCCTCTTCAAAATAACATATTATTTGACTAGTAACTATAACTTACACTAGATATAAATCTGATTTTCCTGATGGCCCTTTTTCGGCCATCTGCCATTGTACAACAAAACAGAAAACACCTGTTTTCAAAAAATCATATGATCTGTCTTATCAATATTTTGTTCAAAACATCAATACCAAAATAAAGCGCATCTCTTTAGCAGTGCATTGGTACCAACCACAACTTCCCAAGACAAAAATTACCCGAGCTGGGTAATTTCAAAAAAGTAGTGTTTTGATATTTTCTTAGCATCGGCTGCTAGAATCGCATCGCGCCAAAAATTCGTTTGATTTCTAATCATCGTAACATTGTTGTATAGCTGCTACAGGGTTTGTTTATGTAATAAAATGAAAGTTCAGAATATTATCTTTCGAATGATATATATATCGTTCACTTTTGAGTTGATTATTAGTGGTTTTTTTACGTTACAAAATGTTCGGTCCCGAATGGCCGATTCTCGGCCCCTGCCACAGTAGGCTGCACAAAATAGGGCCGAATCTCGGGCATTGGCCACTCCTAGGGTTAACCAAGAGTTTCGTTAAAGTCTGATCATCAGTTCTCTAGGTGACCAGGATCTAAAAGTTATACATCCCACTGACAAACTAATAATTCTGTCTTAAGAAAAAAACTATTTGTGTTTTACACAATTATTCTGTCGGGCATGATATTTGATTAGTTTTGATAGGTAACCAAGAGTAGGTTTTCACCAGTATATCTTGTGTCGTGTGTTCACCGTGCAGATTCTCCCCCGCGGTGTGAGCGGGGACGTGTACAACCTAGCGGACTGTATCCTGCAGCAGGCCTTGGTAGGCCCCGGGCCTAACAATCTGGTGCTCTCCTACCTCAAACACTCTCTCAGCTCCCAGGTACCCAGATCTGTTTCGTTCATGCTCTAAACTGTTCTTAATATTTAAAAATATGCAGCAATACAAATCTTATACTCTAATAATGAGTAAGGTTTGCTTAGTTGCTTGCTTGCTTGCAACTCTGATTTCTAAAAACGGCTCCAACAATTTCCATCAACAGTTGTAATTAACTTATTTCTGGGTCAAGAATAAGTCCTAGACACATCTCATCCCCATAAAAAATCTAATTATGTTAAAAAAAATTTGAAAAGTTAAAAAAATTAATATTGGGGTTATGGAGTTTTAAAACCATAACAGTTGTTCATAATCAGCCAGTGAACTTTCAAAGTTATACTCACTTAGTTTTAGTATTAACATGTGGTTTCCTGAGAACAGGGACTCAAACCATTCAATGAAGATTACTTATAATCAAAATACTAAAAAATAGTCAAGTTCGTGTAACCTTCTGGCCAAGGTCTGTTGTCAGAGTTTTCAGGTGGCACTAGTGCCTCTGACATGACCTATCGGCTTCTTATGTAGCCTGGACCAAGGCTTAAGAGGGGGCAGGAGTCAGATAGAATTCCGCCTTTTCGTTTGGAGTTTGGCCACTAGAGCGCTAGCAGTTTTTCAAATAATTCTTCCTTACCGACCGGCAGCGTGTGAAGGCTCGGCCTTCAGTCAACGGATCGGTATTGTCTAGTGTGATTTACAACACCTAGAATGACGGGTTCACTGTCACTGGCGGCTTCTCGCACGCCCCGCATACAAGGGACTAAACCCAAAATTCTTGTCAAGACTGTTTGGTGTGAAGTCTGATCAAATATGTTGCAACTTCGTCTAAATCTTATGTCTGATAATAATTACTAGTAACAATATTAAGTTATAAGAAATACATTAGACATTTATTTATTAATTTATCTGGTTCAAATTTGTTTTTGTAGTATCAGTTTTGTAGCCACCGCCTTATATCGATTTAAAGAAAAATTTTTAAAGAAAGTGTAAATATATTCTTAAGTGTTGTAAGACGTCTTTTATTATATCCCGTAATAAAATTGCATAAGCTTTAAGAACATCACTTTTCACTATTATATTCGAGTTTAGCAATTTTCATTAACACAATTTGTGATCTATTTTCTATAGACCGTTGTATTTTTTTGTTCCAACGGACTTTGTTGCTATAGTCAGGATAATACCCCCGTCGCAGCAAACCTGCGTACTCAGAAAATTTCCAATGCATAATATATGTCTTAATACCACATAAAGCCGCATACCAAGTTTCATAAAAATATATTCACATATAAGCGATTTTAATTATTCTCCATTAGAATAACTTTGGTAATGAGTACGTAGGTTTGCTGAAACAAGGAACACAAACAATTGTTTTTTATGCAAATATAAATATAATTTAACCAGGCGAAGCCACATACCAAGTTTCATCAATATTCAATCATACATAAGCGCTATATAACATTCTAGTTATTCTCCATAAGAATAACATGGGGCTGAACGCAGGTTTGCTGCTACGGGAATAATCAACAAAAAATCAATTTTTGTGCAAATATCAATATACCAATACTACATGAAGCCACATACCAACTTTCATCAACATACATCCATAAATAATCGAGATATCACATGTTATTTATTCTCCATAAGGATAACATTGGACAACGTACTGTGTTTAGCACTTTGAATATCTCTTCAACGGTTGGGCGTAGAATCACAATTTAAACATCAAAATGATTGTTTTGTGGAGCTGAACAGATTGGTAAAAGCAAATGTGAAGTTTACATTAAAATGAACTGAGGAAAAACCAAAAACCGTTTTCCCATAAGATTAACATGGGAGATTTTGTGAGTAGGTTTTTTTTGGATTTTCTCCGCAACCACTCAACCTAGGTTAATAATTAAAAAAAACTATATTATTTGTTTTTTTTAAGCTCTATAACATGGTCAAAACCAAAATTAAGTTATTTAAAAATTGTATGGTGAAAAATGCAAAAAACTGATTTTTGGAAAATTTAAAACCCCCATAAACCCCCCTTCCCATGATCCGATTTTTCTGGTTTTCGAACTTAAAGTCATGAATGTCATTTTACACATTTGAGCCAAATTTCATCAAAATCAGACTTTTTCTACTCAAATTATCGTGTTAACGGACACACACACACACACACACACACATATATATATATATATATATATATATATATATATATATAAATTTGAACGAATATCGTTTTTGGCATCTGGGGACCTCAAAACAAAAAGTTATCATGGTCTCGGGCTTAAGTCTTACCATGAGACCTACGGTAATAGCTTCTTCCCTATAGGGGAAATTCTCTAAAAAACACTAGTAACTTGTAGAGGTTATAACTTCTAACCTTCTGTTTAGCCTGCATTTTATCTACGGTTTACTGGAAAATTAATTAATAATGACTCCTTTAGCTACAAACCGAGCTAAGTTATTGCTAATAAGCTCTACGATTATCAAAAGAAAGTGACTGGCAGAGCGGCAGTGCGGCAACCTCATAACCTCGAGAAAAGATAACATTCCAATAAACGTTATTTAAATAGCCAGTTAAACACCTTTGTAGTAAATTTGCCAAAGATTTCACACCTTATTCCGATGATTTTATATTGATAGTTTTATTTTTAAAAACCCTAATTGAGAAATTTTAAATTTAAATTCATGCTTTTTAAAATATAACTATCCATATAAACTCATCGGAATGAAATAACAAATATTTGAAAAAATTGCTCTAAACATGTTTAACTGACTATTTTAATAACGTTTATCGGAGATTTCTACCCTTGTGTTTTACTTTCCACGAGGTTATGAAATAGAATGTTCGGTCGCTCCGCCAGTCACTTTCTTTTGATAATCAGACAATAATCTTGTTATAATTTCAATGGTTTGTGTAACTGTATTTATCTCATAACATATGTTACTGCTGTAAGCCCTGTCCACAATGGTGCGCTCAGGCCTAAAAATCGGATGAGAAATAACAGAGGAATTTTCTTAACTAAAATCGGCTTAGCGTAGTATTTTAATGATCTAATGAACAGTCAAAGCCAAAATTCAAAATTGTAAAAACATTTGAATAAGGTCACTTGAGGTTAATTGCGTCAAACCCTATTCCCATGATTTATTCTCGTTGGTTTTCGAATCCATGACAGTCAATTTTCTTTTACTTAATTAGATATTTCCCCTCGAGAAGACCTGTCTATAAATTATTTTTAACCCAGAAATTACAACTTTTGAAGGTAATCGTTGCAGCCGTTCTTGAGATCAGAGTTGCAAGCAAGCAACCAACAAACTTAGCAAGTAAATCTTACTCATATTTAGAGTCTACGATTTAACAGCTGTTGAAACATTAACAAAAAACAAGCCTTGAAAATGTGTACAATGTTAATCAATTAAGTCTTTATTGGACACAAAATAATACTCAATTGCTAATTTCCAGTTATACACACAACACGTGTAAATGGAAATTGATATTAAATATTTATATTTATGTCCATTTTGTTACATGCGTTTTAATAGTTTATTTACAACTTTCCCAGGATATTTTTCGTATTTACTAAGTCTTCTAAAAATGACAGATCCTTTTATGGTTATTTAAAAATTCCATCGAGTCTGAAATCCGATCACAATGGTTTTCTTACATCCAACTCTACACTGACGGCTCTAAAGCTGACGAACGAAGACTTGTAAGTTGTTGTGTGTATGATAAAACCAACTATAAGCTTATATCATTTAGATTAAATTAACACTATTCGAGTTATTATGTTGAAGCTCTAGCTATTTTTACTGCCATGAAGTACATAGAAAGGTTACCACAAAGTAAAATAATAATAATTCTATCTGATTCCAAAAGTATTATTCATGCCAAATCTGCACACATCGAATATGAAATCAGACTACAGTTTACAAAATTATTAAATTTGAAGTACGAAGTAATTTTGTTTAGGATACCTCTTCGCATTGGCATAAAAGGGAACGAGTTACCGGATTCTTTTGATAAAGATGCTTTACATTTAAACAATATTAATAACTCGTTTCTACTTTGTTTCAATTTCACAAATTCGTTCGTCACCAAGAAAGCTAATGTACAATGGGAAGATGATTGGAGGCTGCTTCAGTTAGGCCTACAAAGCCTAAGTTTGAATCAGCAGAGTTTTTGGACTGAAACCTGAAATTACGACTCCGACTTGGTTTTCAAAATTCAAGACATCAAGATCAAAAATTCCAAATCATTTCACGTCTTAGAATCGGTCAGTGCATTGTTCCGGAACATTTACGCAGACTCGAAATTATATATTACTCTCTTCTAGTGAAGTCTGGTGTCGGGGAAAAAGCGGCCAGCGAAATAAGCGACCTGTTAGGTCAACACTTCAGTGAAGTTAGTGACCAGCGAAATAAGCGACCATCATGGAATTTTATCTGCACCTAAGAGGGCAACACTTCCTGTGACATACTGATTTCCCACACTTTTCCCAGGTTTGGACTGGCTAAATGACTGACAGACATTTCTAATTGAAATATTTGTTATATTTTATGAATAGTAATACTAGGGGTTTCCGGCGCGTTGCTCAGTGAGCTGTATACAATCTGGAGAGACTAATGCCTTGCAGTTTATGACAAAAACCGTGCCGTGTTTGAAAAGCAGCTGGAAGCACAATATCTCCCCTCTACAGTACCAACATAGCAAAACGAACACCATGTACTAAGGTGTCATTATCGTTTTGTAAAACAAAACACAGCATAGCAGTAAGAACAGATGTTACAGACATTAAATAATAAATGATTACTGAAATGACAGGCAGTATGTCATGAGGAGCCATGTAAATTCAAAAATATGGGGAAAAATGTACTGGATTTCGAGCAGTAGGTGATAACGGTTTCAAGAGGAGAATCAAATCTGCCGCGCAAAATCGGTTGCGGAAACGGGATCTTTGGTCGGTAAGCGACGTTGCTGCTATCTATCGGGGTGACGGTGAACCAGTTGCAGTCTGTGGGCCTACTCGTTTTGTAAGACTTCAAAAAAGTCTTAGTTTGGAACAGTTTCACATTTTAAAACCGAAAAAATACTCAGGCCAAACATTAACAATAACATGACTGCTATTATGACGTTTTCAAATTTAATTTATATAAAACGTGTTATTTTATAAATTGTTTCAAAAGTACACAACTCCTTATGGGAAAAAAGAAACTTAGTTTACATGTTTTAGGTGTTATTTTAAAAAAAATAATACATTTAGATTCTAAGGTCATACGGCTAACAACTATCAGATTGTTTGGCCTGCGATCATTTTTGCATTTAAAGGCGGGCATTCAATAAAATAAAACATTTATGGTAGCGCCCCATGTTAAAAGACGACCGGAGCCGGCGGCTGGCGGAGCTAGGTCCGGCCCCCTCTTAATGTGCCTTCCGAAAATACTACTATTTGCATTGAGCTATAATAATAACTGCGGAAAAGAGGCAAATGAGCTAAGAAAATCTGCTCGTCAGAAGGGAGACACGGTGAAAAGTAACTTCAAGTAATTTAATTAAACTCACTGACCTTCCATGAGCAAAGCTCAGTCTCCAGATACCAACCATTATGCCCGTATGGGTATTGGAAGGCTTTAGTTGTCTCAAACTGTCAGACAATGGGTTCCAGTAGGATATATTCTTCAATACCAATTACAGTTGTGTTAAGCTAATGGATGCCTTTATTTAATTACTAGTGGCTTGAAGGGGCCATAGCCCCTACCCCAATACTCTGCCTCAGATGATTTTAGCGAATTTCCCCTATAGGGAAGAAGCTACTACCGTAGTCGGCTTGGTAAGACCTAGGCCCGGGACCATGATAACTTTTCGTTTTGAGGTCCCCAAATTATATGTAATTTGTACTAAATGACAGTTAAATTTTCTGATATTTGCAGATTTGTTATCATTGTATGATATATTTTATATTTTATCAGTTGATTAAGACAGCACAAGATGTCTAAAAACTGTTAAAATTCAGGGATTCCTGTACATGTGGTTTTAGTTAAGCATAATTGTCAATAACTAATGAACATTACTGTGTATTTTGTTTTCAATTTACATGACAGTGATACTTTTAAAGCTAAATTTCCAGAGCCTTACATGGAGCTTTGCTCGGTTTCGAGCAATGGACGCTCTATTAAAAATAAAGCCACATGTAACCCAACTATTGAGATGCTAATTAATATTTATTGAAACTTGCCAGATGAATCTGTAAATTTGTATAGTTTTGTTGTTTAAATTCACAAATTTTCTCTCAGATGAATTAAATTTCTCACAAACAACATAGATAATAAAATACTATTTTGTAGAAATAAACTTACTTAAGCACAAATATTTTACAATCCTATCAAAAGTCAGTTGTTATTGAATTAAAACAAATCAACCCATTTATGCCCAAATTATTTATTTTTCTCTGATTTCGTTTTCCTCACAGTATTTTGTTGTTAGGGGTTGGACTAACTAGTTTTTATCGTTTTTTTAATTTTTAAACTAATAAATATATTAATTAAGGAGTGTCGACATATGTCGACAGTGGTCACGAGCGAGTCCATTACGTTCGTGCCAAAAATTTTGACAGTGAGTGTGAACAGGTTTATAAATAGAACATAATACCCCCGTCGCAGCAAACCTGCATACTCAGCAAATTTCCAATGGAGATATAAATGTCTTAATACTACATAAAGCCACTTACCAAGTTTCATAAAAATATATTCACAAATAAGCGATATGTTCAATTTTAATTATTCTCCATAAGAACATTGGGTAACATTGGGGCTGCGTACGCAGGTTTGCTGCAACAAGGAACATAAAAAATGGGTTTTTATGCTAATACAACTCAACTAGGTGAAGTCGTTTACCAGTTTTTAGCGAATTTCCCCTATAGGGAAGAAGCTATTACCGTAGTCGGCATGGTAAGACCTAGGCCCGGGACCATGATAAATTTTCGTTTTGAGGTCCCCAGACCCCAAAAATACCATTCGTTCGAAACTGTATATATATATATGTGTCCGTGAGCACGATAACTCTCGTAAAAATTATCCGATTTTGATGAAATTTGGTATAAACGTGTAAAGCAACATTTATGACTTTAAGTTCGAAAACCAGCCAGATCGCTCTATCCGAAGGGGTATTTTGGGGGGGTTTTGTACCCCAAAAATGGGTTTTTTGAATTTTTTACATATAATTTTGGGAATAGTCAGATTTTATTTTTTCCCATTGGATTCAGCTTAAAAAAACACACAATTTGGTATTTTGATCATTTCTCTACGTCAATTGGTTGCCGAGATATTGAAAGTGCTAAACACAGTACGTTGTCTAATGTTATTCTTATGGAGGAAAATACAAATTTTATATCTCGCTTATTTATGAACATATACTGACGAAACTTGGTATACGGCTTTATCTGGTTGTGGACCATTGATATTTCCTCAAAAAAAAACAATTTTTTGACAAAGGCTCCCATAGCAGCAAACCTGCGTACTCAGCCCCATGTTATCCTTATGGAGAATAAGTAACGTGTTATCTCCCTTAATTATGAAAATAAATTAATGAAATTTGGTAAGTGACTTCACCTAGTTGAGTTATATTGATATAAGCATAAAACCCCATTTTTTTGTGTTCCTTGCTTCAGCAAACCTGCATACTCAGCCGCCATGTTATTCTTATGGAGAATAATTAAAATGTCATAAATTGTTTATTTATCAATGTATATTGATGAAACTTGGTATGTAGCTTTATGTGGCATTAAGATAAATATATATGCATTGGAAATTCGCTAAGTATGCAGGTTTGCTGCTACGGGGGTATTATTCATTTATGTTCATAATTAAGGGAGACAGAGCATTTAATTATCCTCTATAAGAATAACATGGAGGCTGAGTACGCAGGTTTGCTGCTACGGGAGCCTTTGGCAAAAAATATTTTTTTGAGCAAATATCAATAGACCACAACGAGATGAAGCTGTAAACCAAGTTTTGTTAGTATACGTTCATACATAAGCGAGATAGAAATTTTATAGAAATTTTATTTTCCTCTATAAGAATAACATTAGACAACGTACTGTGTTTAGAACTTTCAATATCTCGGTAACCAATTGACGTAGAGGAATGATCAAAATACCAAATTTTACGTTTTTAAGCTAAAACCAATGGTGACAGCTAAAATTTGACTATTTCAAAAATTATATATAAAAAATTCAAAAAACCCATGTTGGGGTAAAAAATCCCCCAAAATACCCCTTCGAATAGAGCGATCTGGCTGGTTTTCGAACTTGAAGTCATAAATGTTGCTTTACACGTTTATACCAAGTTTCATCAAAATCGGATCATTTTTACGAGAGTTATCGTGCTCACGGACACAAATATATATATATATATATATATAGATATATATTTATATATACACAGTTTCGAACGAATGGTGTTTTTGGGGTCTGGGGACCTCAAAACGAAAAGTTATCATGGTCCCGGGCCTAGGTCTTACCATGCCGACTACGGTAATAGCTTCTTCCCTATTGGGGAAATTCGCTAAAAACTATATTTTTTCGTAAATATTGACTAAAATATGTTGTCTTCGATACAAGGGAAGCAAAAAATGTTAGACAATATATATATATATATATATATATATATATATATATATATATATATATTATAATAATGTTATTGAAAAATATCAATGAATAACCTACGTTTTACAAGTTCAAATACAAAACATTTAGTAAAAGAGAATTCAAAATAATAGTAAGTTAGATGAGTATAATATTTTGATAAATAATGTATAAAGTGAACTAGGTAAAAAAGTTATAAAATGGTATAAATTTGAGTATAAAACACATATAAAACTAAAACTAGAGGCACTTCTATTGGTTTTTTTAGAAATCTACATCGTTTTCACTCAAAAACTTGATAAGATTCTGGTCAATCGATCTATTGCGTTAGTGGATGGAATTTCTTTATCTTGTGTGGAATGGTTTGTCACACAGTACATGACAGCCAATTTTACAGGTTCCACAAACTTTTCTGGTGGCTTTACCTCAGTGGGCACATCTGACTTGAGTCGCCGATGTTCCTAGGAAATGGTTTCCAGAGTGGCGGACATCCTCTTGGACCCTACTGGAGGACTTAGAGCTCGGGCATCCTGCTGTGGGTCGGTTCACGATGTATTTTGCTACGTAACACTTGACTACGTAGCGTATGAAACCCAGGAAATCTAATTTGTCTTCTTGACCCTTAGCAGTGAGGCGATAGATTAGCCAGGCGTTGTTCATTGACACACTTATCATGTAAGAAATCATGGGCCAGTACCACTTCTTCGATCTGATATTGATCCTAGAGGATGCGACGTTCTCGTCCATTCGATCCACTCCCCCCATATATGTGTTGTACAATACAACTTATGCAGGTTGAACGTTAAAAATGTGCCTTTTATGCTCATTTGACCAACGTTTTGCTTTGCCAAGGGGCTCAACACCAGCTACAGTTGATGCCATGGTAAAAACGTTATCGTTGTAACACACCAGCGTTATAAAGGTTTCTTGGTCAGTAAGCTGGTAGTAGGAACCTCTTGGTTCTTTTCACAACTTTAGGCCCTGGCAGAGGAGCGTTCTCTACACGATCAGCCCGGACTATTCCCGGTCCATTATACCCCTTTGCTTTCAACGCCTTCAACAAACAGAACGATGTGAAAAAGTTATAAAAAGGACGCAGTACCTCCTGTTTTGGAGTAGCTCTCCAAGCAAATCAATCCCTACAGACCCTCCAACACCTAGCCCAGGTGCAAGAGTTCCAGTGTTTTTACCTTGATATGGCTCTCCTTGAATTATGCACCCTAGTCTGGTTGTCATAACCCATACTTTATAGCCAAACCGAATAGGTTTCCCATGAATATGCTGTTTGGCACCGTATCTCCCATAATAAGGTACTGTGGATTCATCAACTGATGAGTTGGCATCTCCAGGAAAGAATGTCAGCCACCGTTCGTTCAACATATTCCACACTGGTCTTATTTTCCCGAATTTATCAGCTTTTTCAATTTTGGCATTTTTACAGAAATGAATGTACCTCATCTTTTCAAATCTATTACTGGGCTTGGATACAGCATTGTTGTGAACGTCCTCCGAAGTTTCCCAATACATTCTTGTTCTCGGCAATACAGTGTACCCAGACAAAAGTAAGATTGCAAAGTAGAGACGAATCTCTTCAATGGATGTTACAAATCTATTGTTACCTTTCTCTACTGCAAACTGATTAGTGCAATCTACAATGTACTCAACTACTTCCTCATCAGAAAAGAATTCAAAAGCTTCCATGGGAGTAATATTTCTTTGTAAAAACCTAGGGCGTTCAAATTCAACCGAGGAATTTTCATTTATGTTCCGTTTTCCCAATTTATATATTTTTCTCTTTTCTTTGGAATCTTTTTTGGATTATCTGCTTTATTTTTTTTAGCTTTCTCTACTTTATTTGTTGTTTTACTATCAAAATTTATTTTTGGCTTCACTTTCTTAGCACTGCCTCCCTCTTCTACTTTGGATTGACAAGTTTTTTTATTTTTAGCGAATTTCCCCTATAGGGAAGAAGCTATTACCGTAGTCGGCATGGTAAGACCTAGGCCCGGGACCATGATAACTTTTCGTTTTGAGGTCCCCAGACCCCAAAAATACCATTCGTTCGAAACTGTATATATATATATATATATATATATATCTATATATATATATATATATATATATATATATATATATATGTGTCCGTGAGCACGATAACTCTCGTAAAAATTATCCGAGTTTGATGAAATTTGGTATGAACGTGTAAAGCAACATTTATGACTTTAAGTTCGAAAACCAGCCACATCGCACCATCCGAAAGGGTATTTTGGGGGGGTTTTGTACCCCAAAAATGGGTTTTTTGAATTTTTTATGTGTATTTTTTGAAAAAATCAAATTTTAGTTTTTACCATTGGATTCAGCTTAAAAAAACACACAATTAGGTATTTTGATCATTTCTCTACGTCAATTGGTTACCGAGATATTGAAAGTGCTAAACACAGTACGTTGTCTAATGTTATTCTTATGGAGGAAAATAAACATTTTATATCTCGCTTATTTATGAACGTATACTGACGAAACTTGGTATACGGCTTCATTTGGTTGTGGACCATTGATATTTGCTCAAAAAAACAATTTTTTACCCAAGGCTCCCGTAGCAGCAAACCTGCGTACTCAGCCCCATGTTATTCTTATGGAGAATAAGTAACGTGTTATCTGCCTTCATTATGAAAATAAATTAATGAAATTTGGTATGTGGCTTTACCTACATGAGTTATATTGATATTTGTATAAAACCCCATTTTTTGTGTTCCTTGCTTCAGCAAACCTGCATACTCAGCCGCCATGTTATTCTTATGGAGAATAATTAAAATGTCATAAATCGTTTATTTATGAATGTATATTGATGAAACTTGGTATGTGGCTTTATGTGGTATTAAGATACATATATATGCATTAGAAATTCGCTGAGTACGCAGGTTTGCTGCTACGGGGGTATTTGTACTTACTCTCTTATTGTCAGCCTTTTTATCATAAGCCACACAATCTTTTAAAACTTCGACGGGTGACACACCTTGCATTTCTTCATCATTCTCTTCAAAAGTGTTTTTTCTTCTAAAGATGCTTGTTTTGGGATATTGTCTACTTCATTTATTTGCTGTCCACCTCGTTCATCGGTGATCTGGTCTTTCGTCATTTCATCTTTTTCATGATTTTGCTGTTCATCTCCTTCAACTATTCCCGTGTTCTGAAATGTGTCATTCACTTCACTACTATTGTCAGCAAAGTTAGTAACTTTTTTTTCCTAAAATTCAAGACGTACGAGGGGATGAGAGTTGGGCTTGGTGGTGGGGTTCCGGGTATTTCATCATCAGTGTCTTCACAAAATCCGTATCAGTCTGTTTCAAGACCATCTTCTGTCATCCTTTCACATATAACTTCCGCTCTAGCTCGTAGTTGATTGCCACTCAGCTTGTTGATGTCGCATGTGGGGTCTTCGTCATCGCTGTCGCCATCACTAACAAGAGCGTTTTCTGGAGGCTCAATGAATACGGTAGCCTTGACCACGTCGCTTGCATATTCTAATAATGCGGCTATCTCGTCCACGGTCAACCTGAAATAATCAAAATCCCAATTTCGTAACACTAACCGACCTGTACCCGCTCGTGACCACTGTCAATGTTTGTTGACGTCATTTTAACGACGTAGTAAAACTATGTTTATCGTTTAATTTAAACTATGCTAACGCATGCATACGATAGAATGAATCATAAATGAAACTATACTACTGTAATTACAAGGAAAAATCCAAAATTTAATAGTAAACAAACTTACGAATCATAGTATGACATGTTGTGCTGTGCAGGCGAACATAACCTCAAATGTGACACACACAAGTTTGTTAAAACCTGGCGCGAAACGTTGTAGTTGCGTAGTAGGTAGGGGTCTCAATCCCGGACCTAAATTTCAACCCCGGGATTTCGGGATTGACAAAAGCCGATCCCGGGATCCCGGGATTCCCGTTTTATACATATCTAGAATATATTGTTGTGTGATGACAACGCTAATAGAATTTTTTATTAAAATTTTAAACTAACTATAATTTTATCTTACAAACTCGTCAAATCTGGGTAGCTTGACGTACTTTAGACTATTGTCTTGAAGGCTGCAGCTATCAGATATTGACGGTTTTGCCGAATACCATGTCGGCAGTGCACTTTTGACTGTACCTCACGCGCCTCCAATTCTGGGGAAGATAAGACATCATTCTGCTCCTTTTGTATTTAGTTCCTTAGATAAACTATTTATTTTAGCCCAAATAAAGAGAGATAAAAAACCTCAGATTATTTTGGCTTTATATTATTATAATTAGTTTATCGTTTTCACCAATGCTATAAAAATAGTGTTTGCTTAAAAGTTAAAATAATACTGAACAACAGGTGAAAAATAACTGAAACATCATAATTTTTTCAAATTATTTAATACAATTAAATAACAATTAAAAACCCCCATTAAACATATTTTTTAACAATATAATATATTGTTTAATAAAAAACCCTCTACCAAATTAAGTCAATCAAATCGTACGTATTGTTAACATATTACATAGTGATATCGTAAAAAAATCATAATATAATAATGACTTTAAAATGTTTGTTTACAATAATGGATAATTAAGTCCATAATACAAGTATTAAATATAAATTCAGTAAGACAAAAAATATCAAAATAAAGTCACCTGTGCCTGTGTCGTGTGGCCGTAGGATACCTCGATTCGTGGGAATTAACTGCAATGGAAGTTCGGAGCGATAAGGAAACTATTCAGTGCTGTCTCACTGCTGTCCCATTATATTCCAGGAATAGGTTGTCATTGTTGAATTGAATTTTGGTTTAGGACAAAGTCAACTTTGGGAAAGGTAAATAACAGTCTTAAGGGACGTGAATTAAAAAAATAAACAACTTTGCTATTAATTATTAATATTGAAATATTAATTACCTAAAACATTTTATGTTTATATGTTTGTTAAGATGACTTTTGCAGTAGTTAAAATACCCCCGTAGCAGCAAACCTGCATACTCAGCGAATTTCCAATGCTTATTAATTTATCTTAATACCACATAAAGCCACATACCAAGTTTCATCAATATACATTCATAAATAAACGATTTATGACATTTTAATTATTCTCCATAAGAATATCATGGCGGCTGAGTATGCAGGTTTGCTGAAATAAGGAACACTAAAAATGGGCTTTTATACAAATATCAATATAACTCATCTAGGTAAAGCCACATACCAAGTTCTATTAATTTATGTTCATAATTAAAGGAGATAACACGTTAATTATTCTCCATAAGAATAACATGGGGCTGAGTATGCAGGTTTACTGCTACGGGAACTATCGGCCAAAAAATGGGTTTTTGTGCAAATATCAATAGACCACAATGAAATGAAGCAATATACCAAGTTTCGTCAGGATAAGTTGATAAATAAGCGAGATATACAATTTTTCTTATCCTCCATAAGAATAACATTGGACAACGTACTGAGTTTAGCACTTTCACTATCTCAGTAACCAATTGACGTAGAGCAATGATTAAAACATCAAATTGTGCGTCTTTTTAAGCTGAGTCAAATGGGAAAAAATAAAATTTGACTTTTTCAAAAATTGTATGTAAAAAACTCAAAAAACCCATTTTTGGGGTACAAAACCCCCCCAAAATACCCCTTCCGATAGTTCGATCCGTCTGGTTTTCGAACTTTAAGTCATAAATGCTGCTTTACACATTTTTACCAAATTTCATCAAAATCGGACATTTTTTACGAGAGTTACCGCACCCACGGACATATATATATATATATATATATATATATATATACAGTTTCGAACGAATGGTGTTTTTGGGGTCTGGGGACCTCAAAATGAAAAGTTATCATGGTCCCGGGCCTAGGTCTTACCATGCTGACTACGGTAATAGCTTCTTCCCTATAGGGGAAATTCGCTAACATTCAAATCACGCAAAAATTGTGAAACAATTATTTGTTTGTAATCCCGTTAATCCCGGGATTGAGAGGCTCTAATCCCGGGATTATCAGGTACTCAAAAGCGACCGGGATACCGTGATCCCGAATCCCGGTATTGAGAACCCTAGTAGTAGGGATACCAACTGAATACTAAAAAATACCCTTCGATGTCTGTGTCTAACTGAGCCTTAGTTAAAAATTCCCAAATATTACGTCGATAAATGTCGACAGTGAGCATGAATGGGTTAAGAAGTGCTTTATATACCTGCACCCAAGTAATCCAAATTATTGCTGACCCAACTAGTTTTGGTTCCTAAAATGAAACTATTATCAGGCCAGGCGGGAGTCAACAACAATCTTTTCGTATGAAGATCTGCAATATGATCATAAAACGTACATTTAAACGGAACTAATATAACTTCATGTAAAAACTCCATCGGAACAATTATCTGTTTGCCACGTGACCAAGAAGTGAAATCATAGGCCTAGTATTTCTAAGTCGCTAAACCACTTTAAAGTAATAAACAATTCTCATTTGGAGTATGCTACACATTGACTGTCTCCTTAATTATGGTAATAATTTGCTAATTGAAGACTACAGGGGAAGAAGGGGGTAAGTCCAAATTTTGGTCAACCTCATTTTATTAGGTCAAATTATAGCTTAAATACTGTAGAATACTAAGATGTTAACAATCAGGGGAAGAAAGAGGTGAGTAACATGAATTTGTAAAGTTGCAATATACACGTACAGGGGAAGAAGGAGGTTAGTCCACATGTTACTGGGGAAAGGGGGTAAGTCCACTAATCATTCATGTTTGGTGGGATTTTCACGTTTATGTAGGTCAACCTGCAGCTGTGTAGCTGTCTTATTGTTTACACCTGATTTGTTCTGACTCAAGTGTTCTAACCTCTCAGTTTCAGTTAGTTATAACTACATTTACCTTAGAGTTGCGCTTTAGTGATTTTTTTATGATAATCCTCTAAATAATTATCAAAATGAAGTTATTGCAATAGTACTAGATTATCTAGAAATATATTAAATACAAACAGTTGAATACAAAGTAAAGGACCTGGGATAAAAAGCATGTAAAAGAATGCATTTAATTTATTGAACAATTTGCAGATATGGACTTACCCTTTTTTCCCCAGATAATTGTGTTTCAGAACGGTAAATTTCTTTTACTGGATACAATTTTTCTTTTCATAAAAAGGCTTTACAGGTTATGGACTGAATATCTAGCAATAGTTAAAAATGAATCTGCTGAAATAGAGTAAGTGTATGCATAGGCAAGTGAGTTGAAAACTTTGATTTTGCTCTCCCAAAAAGTTCGGAAATATGGACTTAACCCATTGGCTTACCTGAAATTTGCCACCTGACAAACCGTTCAGTTTCCTAAGAAAAATTACATAAATGTAGTCTTTTACTATAACTGTCACTATAGCAACAATTATTGCTCAAATTACTTAATTTTTGCACTAATATTTAGAGAATAAATTATCTACAAGAAGAAAATACTTTTGACAGCATTTATGTATAGTAAATATTATATATATATATATATATATATATAGTTGTTTTTATATAGTTAATAAAAAACAATAATTTTAAAAGGAGTTACATGTAAAAAATAAAAAAAAATGTTTCAGCCCAACAACTATTATGTACTTGTAGATTATTTATTTTTTTACATGAAAATAAAAAATGTTAGTGATACATTTATATTTGACCTAGATATAACATATTTTCCAAAATCATATTTTTCCTAAATTTGACTAAGTTTCTCCAAGTACGGGCATATGCATAAAAAATACATACACACAATAAATGAAAACAAAACAACAAATAAATAAAAAATAAAAAATTTAAAAATAAAAAAAATAAAAAGTGCTATCCCGAGTATACTCGGGGTTGCAAGTCCGGGGTACTTTCGGCGGCCACGAGTATACTCGGGGTTGTGATCCAATGGGTTACCCCTTTTTCCCCTGTGGTCTTCAATTAATAGTTCATTTAATTACTCAATTCTCGATTCATTTCCTTTATTTACTCTGTCACAAATTACTCCATATACAGTAGAACCTCACTTATTCGAAATTCAGGGGACAGCCAATTTATTTCGAATTAAAGGAAGTTTGAAATATCGAGAGTTTGAATTATAGAGGTTAATGTGAATGAAATTCAAATTATAGAGGCAAAGAAAACACACGTCAATGAATTCAGATCTGGAGGAAACTGGGTATATGCATTAGTTCATGTTTGAACAAGCTTATTTTTTGCGCTTAATGTGAATTTCAGAGGCTTAACGGTATCACAGTTCGTACTGAGATTGACTTTGAATTTTAGAGGGAATATTTCAAATTACAGCAAATAAAGTTTGAATTCTAGAGGCTGGAGTATAAACATATTCAAATTTTAGAGGCTACATTACGCGTTAAAACACTTTGAATCATCGGTATATTATTTTTAAAATGTTAGAGGCTTTCTGAAGGAAAAAGATAAAAGTTACTAATTATAGAGATTTTCGAATTATCGAGGTTCGAATTAGTGAAGTTCTACTGTACAAAGGTTGAACCTTCATGACAGGTACCAGGTCAGTGGACTACATTTAAACAATAAACTATATAAAACAATATGTACAAGTTAACCAATACATCAGTGGTATAATTTCAATTCAATTTCAAAATTTGATTGGTATTTTAATTTATATATTTTTATCTATTTGTTTTTTTTTCCAAATGCAAAACTAAAATAAATCGTCAGGCTCATGAAGAAAAGCTGTTTTAAAGAGTGAATTTGTTTACACATGCAAATAGTGTTAACTATGAATATAGCGAGGTTTTGTTATTTTCAGCTGGTGTCCTATGCTGCTGTTCTCCAACGAATCAGCAAGTATGACGGGTTTCATAAACCCCATTGTATTATAAGCCTGCTCGAGTTCCTGGAAAATATTCTGGTGAGTCTGATTTTCAGAAGAGTTGTGTGTGCCTGAAAATGTTTTTTAAGTTTTTAAAAGATTAGGAAGCGTTATTAGTTTTAACTTTGAATGAGACGCCATTTTTACTAGGGGAGGAGAACAATTTAATTAATTTTACACAGAGTCAGCAGCAGTAATATAACAATGAAACATTTTTACATTACTCACAGATAACTAAATATTAATTCAATGAGGATAATTATACTATAATAAGTTACATGGTGAATCATATCATTAGTAGTCTATATCTATTTTAACACACCCCCTTAATGTAAAAATGTTTTTTTTTTTTTTTTTATGTTTCAACTATTAGGCTACACATAATATTAAATTGAATTGAACAATTAAAATCACATAACATATTATTAACATAACATAAGCATTTTTATAAAATATTCAATGACAAACAAACCAAATTATTATAACTTTTAAGTAATTAAATTATAACTATAACATCAATAAACAATGACAATGAAGATTGTACCAGACAAAATGCCTAACTTTTAAATGGGCTATATATAGGCTTAGTCACATATTACTGACAGTAAGAAACTTAATAGGCTATATCATTTAGGAAGTGTACTTATTCCTTTACACATTTTTCAACAATATATTTGAAAATTTTTCAAATTTTGTGCTTGACAAGGGTTTGGTGAACACATCGGCCAACTGATTCTCCGAACAGCAGTACTTTAAATCGAATAATCCTTCATGAAATTGTTCGCTTACATAATGGAATCTAACATCGATGTGTTTACTTTTTCTGTTCATCTGACCTGACTTTATTAGCTTTATAGCACTTTGATTGTCTACATGTAGGGTGGTTTTCATAGACTTGTCCGTTAGTTCTGTGATTAGAGTTTTGATGTACTTTATTTCTTTGCAACATTCTGCTGCAGATATGTACTCAGCTTCAGCTGTTGAAAGAGCAATAATTGGTTGTTTTTTAGAACTCCATACAATAGGTGAATTTCCGAGCATTAGAACATATCCACTGGTACTTTTCCTGTCTTTTACATCTCCTGCATAGTCTGAATCGCAATACGCTTGAATTGTTGCTTCTTCAGATTGCGCTGAAGGAAAAAATATTCCTTTATTTACTGTTCCTTTCAGGTATCTTAGCGTTCTTTTTACATTTTGTATGTCTTTCTTCTCTGGATTTTCCATGAAACGACTTTCAAAATTTACTGCAAATGACATATCTGGCCTGGTTTTATTTGTCATATAAAGTAAGCTTCCTACAGCTTCTCTGTAGGGAAAATTTATTCTTTTACCTTCAACTTCAGTAGTCTTTTCTTCATTTATAATAGGAGTAGATATAGGTTTGCAGTCTATCATGTTGAAGTTGTTCAGTACTTGATTAGCATAGTTTTTCTGTGTTAGATAAATACCTTCGCTTTTCCTAGTTATTTCCATTCCAATATACACAGATGGATTTTTGTTGCTTGTCATCTCAAAATTTTCCTCAAGTTTTTCTAGCAGGGTTTTCAGTTTGTTAGGGTCTTTTCCCATTATTAATCCATCATCAACGTGAATCGCTAAGTATAGTTCATTCTTTGTATCTTTGAAAAGGCACTGGTCCGTTTTAAGTTGTTTTAGACCTTCACTTTTAAGAACTGATGTTAGTTTTTTATTCCACTTGTTTGGAGCTTGTTTTAAGCCATAAAGAGCTTTATTAAGTTTGCAGATTTTTCCTTTCTCTTCAAATCCTTCTGGTATTTTCATATAGATGTCATCTTCAATTTCTCCATACAGGAAAGCAGTTTTCACATCAAATGTTTGAATGTGCAGGTTTTCTTGTGCAGCCAATGAGAACAGGATTCTCAGGGAAGCACTTTCTATTACTGGACTGAAGGTATCTCTAAAATCTAAACCATTTTTCTGTTCACAGCCTCGAATAACGAGTCGAGCTTTATAAGTTCCATCGTCTTTTACTTTAAACACCCATCTACTGCTTAGGATTTCTTTTTCTGCATTTATTTGGTTTTCATCAACTATTTCCCATGTATGATTCTTTTCTAATGAATCTTTTTCTTTTTGTATTGCTAGTTGCCATTTGTTTTTATCATTGCCTGTCATACACTCATCATAAGTCAACATCACTTGGCCGTTTTGGAAATTTTCTTCATATCTCGCAGGACGTTTAATATTTGTTCTTGGTCGCAAACCATAGCGCCGTTCTTGTTTCATTTCATCATTTATATTAGGCCTAATTTTTTCATGTGTTTCTTCTAGGTCTGTAAATATCTGATTATCTTCGGGTCTTACTTCCATTTGGTCTTCATCTCTGTTTCCTGGAGCATCTAGGTTGTCGTCAGGTTGATTATTTTCATGTTCATCAACATTGATTTTTACATTCTGATTGTCAATCACTATTTCTTGCATTTGTTTTACGTTCCTTACAGGGTTAGGATTATTAAATATCACATCTCGTGAAACAAAGATTTTTCTTTTTACTGGATCCCACAATCGGTATCCGTTCAATGTGTATCCTACAAAAATAGCCTCTTTACTTCTGGCCTCTAACTTCTTTAAATTACCTAAAACCTTTGAATAGGCTACTGACCCGAAAATCTGAAGTCTAGAGAGATCTGGTTTTCTGCCATACCACTTTTCAGCAGGTGTTGTGTCTAAATTAGCAGTAGGACTTCTGTTAATTAAGTATGCAGATGTTAAAATAGCTTCACCCCACATTTCTTTATGCAAATTTGAGTCAAAAATCAACGCTCTAGCCTTTTCCATGAACGTACGGTTCATTCTTTCCGCAGTTCCATTAAGTTGGGGAGAATACGGTATCGTGTAGTCAATGACAATTCCTTTTAATTTACAATATTGTTTCAGACCGCTGGCGATGTATTCACCACTCGTCCACTTTCTGGTCCAGCCTGTTGAGTTTGAATGATAGGTTCTGAATGTAGGTTATGTTTGACATCATGTCCTTTTGTTGGTCGTATTTGTAGTTGTAGAACTCTTGCAGCAAAGAACATTTTTGCTGGGATGTATCCCTTTGAAATATTGTTTTTAGTGTGTCATACATTTGTTTAGATGTCTCACAGGTAACAATGTGCATTTTTACTGATTGTTCTAAGGTCATTAAAATGATATGTTGGGCTTTGGCATCTAAAGACTTCCATAATTTTACCTTCTTTGCATCTTCACCTTGATTTTCCAGAGTTTCTGTTCCATCTACTATGTCCATAAGGTTTCTGGCTTTGATTACGATTTTTATTTCAAAATCCCACATATTAAAAGAGTCGGCGTCTCTCAGCTTCCCCACGTTCAACACGTCACCATCACTACCGGCACTCATTTTCACTCTTACTTTTACTGACTTAGGTACTTCCTAGTATTACTTTTACTCCCAATAGTTAATTATACTGTTTTAAGTTATTTTAAATTATTCTGGGCCCATAACCTGAAAATGTTTTTTAAGTTTTTAAAAGATTAGGAAGCGTTATTAGTTTTAACTTTGAATGAGACGCCATTTTTACTAGGGGAGGAGAACAATTTAATTAATTTTACACAGAGTCAGCAGCAGTAATATAACAATGAAACATTTTTACATTACTCACAGATAACTAAATATTAATTCAATGAGGATAATTATACTATAATAAGTTACATGGTGAATCATATCATTAGTAGTCTATATATATTTTAACAGTGCCTGCCAAGTTATTGGAGTTTATAAATGTCACTTTCCGAGTCCATTATGTTATCAGTAACTTACCAAACAATATTCTGGAACACAACCAGAGAATGTAAGCTTGGGTATCCACATACGTTTATTGCTACATATCGTTGTTTTCCTTTAGCTCACTACCACGCTTTCTTAGGGTTTAATCTAGTTAATCCACTACCAGTCCAGAATTTGAATTTAAATTATAATTACTGTATTCCTTTTTCTGTTTGATATATCGGGATTATCTTCTGCAGCAAGCTGTACAAATATAATTTTAAATGGTGTAAACCGTTGTATGGCATGCTGCGGAGATTAAAATAGGTTGGGTTATTGATATAAATAAAACCAAAAAAGTGTGTGTTTTTAAAAGCGTAGTGAATTCTAGACTGAGAATAAAGTAACAGAATTAGGCCTTAAAGAGGAATAATAGTGATTTAATGGGAAAGGATGTTTTATTCTATTGGTCGATTCACAGTTTGATTTTCACAGCCTGGGATCACTTGCCGGTTTAAGCCGGAGGAAGAGATGATCGCAGGCTCAGTGTTGTCTCTGGCCCACTGGCTGCTGCAGTGCTACCACCATCACAGCCACAGTCACAACAGCAGCGCCAACACGACAGATAACACGGAACTGCTGACCAAGCCTGCCAACCTGCTGGACCATATGTTGAGGAGGGACTTCACCACGGCCATGCTTTACTTGGCCAAGCACGAGCAGAAAGATCTATACTTGCAGGTATAACGATAAAAGTTAATACAATGGAACATCAATAACTCGAACCTGAGAGGGAATGGAAACAAATTTGAGTTATCGAATATTTTTAAATATTGAGGTTCGACTTGTCAAGGTGATCTTACATTGACTTTGACTTATTGATGGTCACAGTAACGCAGCCGATGGGTCCTGGAAGAGTAGATTCCTCACAATATTTTTGTTTTGAACCCAGCGTATTATAACTAGTAATACAGTAAAAATAATAATAAAACATATTTTGAACAACTGCAAATGTCTACTACAGTAAGCCTGGGACTGTTTATCAGCTTTTTTGGTGAACGTACTAGAGTATGAAAAACAAACAATAACTCACAGTTCGGCAGTTTGGTGATATTTTGTCCATTTTACCATTTACTGTCTATTAGTAGTTAAGCTTTTTCTCTCTTCTAATCGCTTGCCCCACAACACACCTCTCCCCACCTTTGAAGCTAAGTCAGTTCTAAAAAACTATGTTCCACACATTTCATCCACGCACTAGAACCTTCAAATTCGGACTAACTATAATGACACCAGATAGAAGTAGATGTAGGGGGGATAGAGGCTGGGAATATCGGGTTGCAACATGAACGATGGATGCTCAAATACAGTACCTAACTAGGGTTTAGGAGTCCGAACCAATAATGTAAAATTTCAACTTATAGAGATTTTCCAGTTAAAACTTCAACTTATCGAAAAAGAATACCCATATTTGAAAAATTGACTATTTCGAGTGGGATGAACATATCAAGGCGAATATGATATCAAATTGTAGAGGAGGGTTGGGAGTTTTTGTTTTTACAGCTGGTAGTAGTCATTGCGTTGTGTTGTTGGGTCGTCAACTTTAGTGCCAAAAATAGCGTTGTGTGTTGCTGTCCCTATCTAGTCAGTTCGATGTGGACCACGCAGCGGAAAGCTCAGTGTGTGCTTTGGTTTGCAGAGCTTAAATAAATTGTACGTGTTCAAATTAATTTTAGACAAACTTATGGTTGTTGCGATGCACTTGATAATAAATCCATTCTTATTGGCTGCAATCGCTAGTGTCCCTCCAGCATGCAAGGCGAGAAACATAGTTTCAGTCTCTGCCGTGCTACCATTGGGGCTCATATCAAACCTTATTAGGGTAGGTAACAAAACTGTAAAGAATTTCTTGACTTTTGTTTGGCGATTTTAGACTCTAAAACTATTATTTTATAAACATATTTGGTATCAATCGAAAGCTCTTACCCTCTCGATGTGCCTTTTGGGGTTCCCATAAACTCTGATCCACGGGGCTCTGCCTCATGAGCTCTCAAGTTTCAATGTTAATCTTAAGAAGTTATATTTTATTTAGTATGTAAATAGATTTTAAAACCGCTCTCTATGGCTTTATGCCTGCTAGATCCCTGTGCGGAGAACGGGACATCTGCTCGTAGTATTAAATAGGAAAGTTCAAGGGAATGACAAAACTTCGATTATCAAGGAATTGTATTTATTGATGTTTCACTATAATTTATTTTAGACACATCCCTGTGCGGAGAACGGGACATCTGCTCGTAGTATTAAATAGGAAAGTTCAAGGGAATGACAAAACTTCGACTTATCAAGGAATTGTATTTATTGAGGTTTCGCTATAATTTATTTTAGACACATCCCTGTGCGGAGAACAGGACATCTGCTCGTAGTATTAAATAGGAAAGTTTAAGGGAATGACAAAACTTCGACTTATCAAGGAATTGTATTTATTGAGGTTTCACTACAATTTATTTTAGACACATTTGAGCTTAAATAATTTATTCCTTCATCATTTGACATAATTAAGGCTCTTTAACTAACACTACTATTCATGCAAAAACGTTTTATGAATTAAGGAAAAGATTCAGACAGCAGGGTAGAGTATAAGTGAATAAATGAAGAGCTTACAACAGAAATGATCCTGCGAAGTACTGAATGGTGTACTGATAGAGCAATGAAAATGTGTTGTTCTACTGACTATTCCTCATAAGCTGAACACTAACACCAGTTGTATTTAACATTTATATATAATCAGCTGGTAATTTACTTTTTTGTTATTGTCTTTGTTATGTTTAACCCTTTGCGATCGGAAGGCCAGCAGGAGTGGCCACAACGCAGTCGGCAGCCAGTCGGAATTCTTTCCGTATAACTTGGTTCCGACGGTCGAACGGCCAGCTTTACTGGCCACTTCCTACTCCGTGTGTCACCTCGGCATTCATCATGGCGGCTCACTCCCAGCAGCTCGGAATTATTTATCTGATCATTTAGTTCAACAATTCCTCACTAGGTTGCAGCACTCTACAGGCATCATACCACAGTTGGAATATTTCAAGCGAAAACATTGTTGTCGGCCAGTCCTGCTAGACGCCCGAGCGTTCGTTGGATTTCATGTTGGCTAGATCGCAAAGGACAACTGCTGTGGAAAAAATCTGACTTCCGCGCGCTAATGGCGGCGGCCAGTAGAGCTGGCCGCGCGATCGCTGAGGAATAGCGGCAAATATCCATTCCGATGGCAAAGGGTTAAAAATATATTTTTCTCCTGTTTGTTTCCACCCAAAAATGAGTTTTTTTTAATTAATACTCTGCTAAATAAAAGGTTATGGCTCCTAGCAGCATTTCCCTAACTTGCCATATTTTCTAAAAGTATTTACTTCATCATTTTTGTTAAGCTGAGTATTTACAATGGCTCAAGAATATCAAAGTAGGGTTTCCAATGCAACACCTATGTTTGAAAAGTTAAATGGAATGTCAAACTATCAGGGATGTGTCGGTCCTTAAAGTCGGTTGTCGGTTTTACCGGTTTTTTACAAAAAAACCGAAACCGAGAACCGATGGTCAAGTGTCGGTTTCGGTTTTTCACTGCCAGTAAATGCTCGTATTGGAAACAAGCATTATAATGTTGTACAAATATCGGAAGCTAAACAACATTTAATAAAATAAGTGGTCGAAATAAGACTCTTCCCGACAACTTATCACTTCCTTTCCAGTCCCAAAATAACTCTCAAGTAACACGAAAGGAGAATAATTGACAGGAGTTAGTTCTATTTATGGATGTATGTGAATAAAGACAACAGATAAGGAAGCAAGGCAAGGGGGGAGGGGAGGGTTTGGTTGCACAAAATATTTGACCTTGACAGTTGACAGGTCCCGAGCAATTATCAGTCACTGTTAAACATTTTTCTCTCTGAATACGGAAGAAATGTATATTATTTTATAACCGTGCTCTTTTCTCATTATAAATTTAAATTAAACTGATTTGGTTTATTTTATATTACTGTAGGATACTGGTGAAATCAATATTAAATTGCAATTGACAAGGTTGTAAATTAGGTTAAAACTTAACGTAAAATACCTACTAAATAATTGTAAAATGGCTGCATGATTTAAAATTGTATACGTTATTTAAAGTAAAATCAATTAGCCAATTAGGAATTTAGTATTCTTCTACTTCAACGGGATTCATTGTTTTCATAAACTCTTAGAGGCATGGAATGACAGGTACAGATAAGTGATTTATTGCTCTCTATTCATGAAAGGTGCTAATGGAAGATGTCTGACAGTGAGCAAAAACTACCTGGAGCGGACACAACAAAATGCTGGTCTATCTGTCTAGGAGTATTATTTGTGATCACTTCCTTGTTTAAAATGTTCTGGTTTGGTTTTTATAAACTAATCTGTAAACTGTATTTACTGTTAGACTATGGGTTTCCAAAGTCTGCAAAACTAAAATATCAGCAAAACAGTAGGGTAAACTTATTTTGTTTTCAAAGTTAGGCCTACATAGCCTGTATTTACGATTAGATTCTGGGTTTCCAAAGTCTGCAAAACTAAAATATCAGCAAAAACAGGTAAACTTATTTTGTTTTTAAGGTTATGCCTTCAGTAGGCTAAACTTAAACCTTAACATCTTAACAAAGTTTAAGTTAAAGATTATTTAGACTACGTTATTGCCCTGGGCTAACTTATTATTTGGATAAACAAGGTTTTAAGCCTAGGTGATTAATTAATTTTGTAATGGCCCATGATATTTAATTTAAATTTGTCTTTGATGGATTACCTGTGACTTTTTAATAACTCTCCTGCGTAGTGTCTCTGCAGCAGTATTTAAGTAAACCAGTGAAACAATGTATGAAATAGGGTTTTATAGGTACCGGTATATAATCAATTAAAGTTTTTTTTAGGCAGAAATTCAGAATCTAGGTAGAAACTTAAATTTAAAGTAGGGACGAGACAGTTGTAAGTTCTTTGAAAAATAACCGAAACCGACTACCGACAACCGTTTTTTGAAAAAAACCGAACCGATAAAAACTGCAACCGACCCATCGCTACAAACTATTCTGACTGGAGTTTGGAATGGAAATGTATTTAATGCTTGAAGATTTATGGGACTGCATTGAATGTGATGTGATGTGCATTGAAGGTTTTAAATGATGATAAGAAGAAATATACTAAGGCAAGAACTAAAATTTGTCTTATGGTTTCACCTTCAGTATATCCACATGTCCGTAATGCAAAGTGTGCAAAAGAAGCTTGAGACAATTTGCAAAAGGTTTATTAAGACTGAGGTTTAAATTTGAAGATTGATCTTTTACAAGTTTTGATGAACACAAAATTGCCCTAACATGGAAGCCTATATTAACAAGATAATGACTATTTCACATGGACTTGCTGAATATAATTCCCCTCTGGATGATGAGTTCATGGCTGCGTTTATGCTAGCAGGATTACCAGAAGAATATAAACCGATGAGAATGGCAATGGAAAACTCCGGCGTTAAAATAACAACTGAGTATGTCAAATCTAGACTTCTTCAAGAGAATTTCAAGCAGGATGCATTTGATGGTACAGCTTTTCTATCAAAAGGTAAAAAGTTTAATGTTAAGTCAATGCCTTTTAAACAATCATCAGAAATCAAATGTTTTAGGTTTTACAAACTTGGTCATATTGTTAAGCATTGCAAAGCTAAAGTTTTACTTCCTCCTAATAATACAAATAATTGTGCAGAGTCCATTTTTTCAGGCCTATAAATCTAAGCTCAATTCAAATAATGTTAGAAATGAGCATGAAATGCCCAGTTCTCAAGTTCAACATAATTTAAATTCAGATAACAAGAGGTCTTTACTAACTGCTTTACCAATAAATGTTGATTCAAATGGTTGGTATATTGACTCTGGTGCAAAAATATCACCAGACAAAGGCCAGACAAGACAATGAGCCAGGAACGTCCTGTCACTTGGTATGGACTCATATGACTAATTCTAGCGAGTGGCTGAGTGATTATGATTTTTAGCTAAACATGAGGTATCAGTAGCAAATAATCAAAAGGTATATAGTGAAGCAGTTGGCAACGCAACTGTAGAAATATGTAAGATAGTCCGCTTAGGTTGTACAAAAATAAATACTTAAAGTAAAATTATAAAATTGAGATCACTTGGCAATAGTGAGAGGTTACTACTAATTATTACTACTAATGAGAGGTCACTTGATTGGAGAGTTTAGGATCAGAAGTAATTGAATGCTACGTTTCTGATAAATAACAAGTATAATATAAATTGGTATTAGGATTTTAAAATATATTTCCTTTAAGAATGAATTAACTATGACATTGATTGTATATAAATATACAAAAAGGTTTAATTTATATTTATAATAAATAGTCAAAATAAAACAAATTAATGAAAGTTCACATTTCAAACATTATTCTCATAATTCTAAATTATATTACACTTCTGTGGTTTTAATGTTACTTGAACGAACCATTTTAAATTAAATGCAATTATAGTAGAGTTGTTTCATATTTTCTGCATTGAGCTAAATCATTTATCAATTTAAAAGGTTGAAAACATAATGTGATTACTAAATTCACCAGTTCATTGTTATATAAGGCGTTTGAGTTAATTTAAAAGAGTTACTTGGGTTTTTGGGTTTATCCAGATTTTTCACTACACCGACACTTCACAAAATTTCAAATTGCCCATTTTGGCACAAGGCCTCCCGCACTACTAGTCACTGAAACTTTCTAATACATTGTTCTAGGATGATGTTGGCAGACTAAATTAATTTTCTTCATCTTCCTTCAATCCCCTTCCACCCCAAAGCTGTGGATCGTTGTCATTGGCTGTCTAAGTGTAATTTTTCATGGAGAGGAAGAAGGCTATTGGTTCAATATGATATGGGGAGGTCTTTAGTTGGAGTTAGTATTGTATCAGCATTTCTCACGGGTACTGTGCAATGTGGATGGATCTCATGGTGATAGGGTTCAGGGTCAAAAGGGATAGGTTTACTGGCTCTATTGTCTGAGAAAGGAATTTGTTCTTAGAAAGGTTTAATGTCCGAGAAAGGAAAGATTCATTAGTTTGGTTAGAAATTGTAAGGGAAATGATTTTAGGAAAATTTAAAGTCTCTTACACTCCCCAGGGACCGAAAAGAATTCGTCCCGAATTCTATTATTGTGGTTCTTCTCAATGGAGGTAAGTTGAAAATCATGAGAGTGGGAAGTCTGCAGTGATCAGGATGTGTGGGTTGAGGTTCTCGAAGGTGGTCTTGGAGTCCTTGCAGGTCGTCTTGGAGTTCTTGTAGGTCGTCTTGGAGTCCTTGCAGGTCGTCTTGGAGTTCTTGTAGGTCGTCTTGGAGTCCTTGCTGCTGTGTTGTGGGATTACTGCTGTCGGGTTGTTCTTTGATGAGAGTGTTTTTTATAATAAGTTTTTGATTGAAATGATTTGCAGAAATGTTTTTGTTGGAATTAACCTATATTTTTTTATTTTTTTTTTACTTAAATTAATATAGTGCACTGAATTCATATTTTTGTTTGAATGTAACACTGCAAACAATAATAAAAGGTCAATTTTACTAAATTGCTCTTGGTTAGTCTACCATATGTTGCTACTAAAATCTACAATAAACTAATACATGTAATTCATTTTTTTTAATATACATATACTCTAACCCTGTTCAACTGAAAGTGGTCATGGCGGAAGATGATGACTTTTATTTTATTTTTTATTTTTTAAATTAGCCTTAGTTTTACAATTGGTCTCACCACTATTATTTGTATATTACAAATTTCCTATATTTCTTACGACACCACTAATCTACTTTTGTTTTTGTCTCTTGAACTTTAGAGATATTTTTTTTTAAAGTCGGTATAATACTTCAACAATATATTAACTTTTACTTCCATTTGCGCAACTCATACCTTCCGGGCCCTAGAAAGCAAATTCCACAAATGGAGTAAATATAAAAATAATTTTGAAAAGTGAAAGAGTAAAACAACTTTTGCTACACTAAAAGTAAAGTAAATATGCATTAACAAATTTAATTAAACAAATATCTTGATGTATTCAAGAGACAATAATGTGTGCTTTTCTACAAATCTATACACACACATTTTATTTACATTTTGTTGTATTATTCTTGTAAGATACATTGAGTTTTTTTTTGTTTGCTGGCCAGCATTTTTTTATTTGTTTGTTTATCCTTTGACATTTATTCTTTGACAAGTTATCTATCTATTTAGGGGCATATTTATAATGTCCTTTTCATCTTATAGCCCTTCACAGTTTGTATTTCTTATACACATTCACATTTATACATAAACCCTTTTCATTTGATATATTTGGAAAAAACTATATTTACTATATTTCCTTATATAAATTATACTTATTTACAAAAGTTACTGTAGCGTAGTTTATAAACAACTGCTATACTCATATTCATGAGCGAGTGTAAACAGAGTGTGCTGACCCTGACCCTGTTATTAACCTGTGCATAGATAAGCACTTTAGTAATGTTTGATAAGGCACATCTTCTGGAGAACGCCTGCTAGTGTTTCTCCCACACATTTTGCCTGGATTAAGTTTCTTTGTTGAAAGATAAGAGACTGCTTGTAAGAAAAAATCCAGGTTACTATATACATGTCTTACACTGTGTCAGTGTCTAATTGAGATTTATAGTATTAGTAGCATGTTTGTTACAAAATCCTTGTGTTTGATATTTAATGTATTATTTGTTGTGCCATGTTGTAGATGCATATTGGATATAATGCAGGAACGAGCAGTTTTAAGTATGTTTTGTTATGTCTTAAAATTGAAAATATCCATTCTAAAAGTTTAACTAAGTTAAATCTTTGCATTTTGATTTCTTTTAAAGTTAAAGTTTGGAATGTACAAATTATGAATGTACTTGCAGAAGGATGTTTTATTTTATGTTCTTATGAAAGATTTTCATTCTAGAAACGTGAATTGCTTCATGAGCAATTTTTCCATATTTAATTAATTGAACTAAATAAGTAACCTCGTTTAGTTTTCGTATTATTGGGAATGGACCTTTGAATGGTGAATAAAACTTGCCTTTTTTGTCATTTGGCGATCGTGGAAAATGTATCATAACTTCATCACCTGGTTTTAACTCAATGTTTTGTTTATTTCTGTCATAATACTTTTTTCTGAGAACTTTGCGCTTTTTCTGAAATTGATGGTAAAGATTTTCTGACTTCTTCAATGATTTTGGCTGCTTCAACGATGTTTTGATCCGCGTCTGGACGAAGGTAGATGACATCTGTTACTAAAGGAGGCTCCATTCCAAATGTTAGGTAGTATGGGGAAAATCCTGTTGAAATATTCCTAGTTGAGTTATAGGTGAACACAATGTGCTGTACATATTTTGACCTATCCGTAGGGTGTTCATTGACGTAATGGGAAATGCCGCGTACTAGAACTCCATTGAATTTTTCTGTTAAACCTTGGATATGCTGAAAATATGCTGGTGCGGATCTTTTGTTCTATGCCTAATGCTTGGCAAAAATCTTTCATTACTTGACTCATAAAATGTGTTCCTTGATCATGAGTTATGATTGAGAAATATCCAAATGTTGTACAAAAATCTATTAAGTGTTTTGCTACAGTCTTTGAGTCAGCTTGCCTGCAAAGATATGCGAATGCCATTCTTGTTGTGGCATCTGTTAATACTAATACATATTTATATCCATATGACGAGTTTAATGGTCCTATGAAGTCAATAATAATTCTGAAGCGTGGCTTTACTGATGGAATTTGAGGTTGCAAAAGGCCATAATTTTTGTAAGTTTTAGGATTGTGTTCTGCACATGACACACAATTTTCGCAATAGTGAGGAACATCTGTAGACATATTTTCCAGTAAAATCTTGGCTTAATTTTTGTTAGGGTCCGGAAATAAGAACTGTGAGCACCTGTTTTACAGTCATTGTGAAATGCTTTTAGTATTTCTTGTTTCAGAGAGGTGGGCAATGCAATAACATTTTTTGCTTCGTTGTTGCTAAATGTTTTATAATACAAAACATCATCAATCAATCGATAGTTTCTTGATTCACAAGCGATTTGTTTGTTTGTAGAATCTATGTCCGTCAATGCTAACCTGATTTGTTTAAGGTATGGGTCATTTGTTTGTAGCAGTGGCAGATTTACATCTCTTATTACATTAATCGTTTCTTCATTTTGAATCACTCCTGGTTCTATGTATTTATCAATTGGATTTCGACTTAATGCATCTGCTAGAGTGTTATGTTTGCCTGGTTTATATTTTATAATTAGATCATAATCTACCAATGTAAGTGCTAAACGGTTCAGTCGAGCTGAAGCATTTTAAATTGTTTGTAATACTGAAGGCTAGAACAGTCTGTGAATACAGTGACTTGCCTGTTAAGCGTAAGTTCTCTTCAATAATTCACACAGTACGATAAGGCTAGAAGTTCTCTCTCTGCGTTTTCACATCCTGTTTCATAGTCTTTAAGTTTGCGAGATACATATGCTACGATGTATTCCCTGTTATCTGTTGGATCTGTTTGTCCCAAATAACCACCAATACCATCAAGGCTGCTATCAGTATGAATGAATGTTTCTCGGTCTTCTTTAAAATGTGCTAATATGGGGGGTTAGTTAATGCCTCTTTGATTTTGTTGAAAGCTATTTCACATTTTTCATCCCACGTAAATCTTGTTCCATTGCTACTTGATTTGATTAACTCTGTTAAGGGATAAGTTACTTTAGAGTACGATTTTATATATTTTCTATAAAACGATGAGAGTCCCAAAAATTGGCGAACTTGTCGGATTGTTTTTGGGCGTTGGAAATCCAAAATCGATTCTACAGTTTTTCTCTGTGGTGTTGTTCCTGATTTTGAGATTGTAAATCCTAGTATGTCAATTTTTTCGTACAAAAATTTACATTTTGTTGTGTTTAACTTTATGTTTGCTTTATGGAGTTCTTGCAACACCGTATCGATGTTTTGTATAGCTTGATGTGTTTTATTGCCTGGTAGAACCATGTTATCGAGGTAAACTAATGCTTTTGAATAAAAATGTTTGCTTAATGCTTGTGACAGTCTTTTTTGCCATATGTTTGAGCTTACACTTAAACCCATAGGTAGACGTGTATATCGAACTAATTTATCTTGAGTCCGAATTGTTAATAGGTTTCGAGATTCCTCTGCGACTGAGTTGATGAAAAGCCATTTTTGCATCTAGTTCTGTGAATAGGGTGCAGTCGTTTAGGCAAGATAGTATGATTGATAGGTGGTATTACCGAAATTTCATTCTTTAGTGTTTTGTTAATGAGTCTGAAATCAGTTACTAATCTTTGATTCTCTCGATTTTTTTCTTGGGTTGGTTTTGATTTTACGATGAAGCAAGGGCTGCAATTTTCTGTGAAGTCGGGAGATTCCTATAATATGTTTGCTTTAATCAGTTTCTCGATTAGGTGGTTTAATTCCTGTCTTTCCTTCAGAGATTGCTTATAGGGAGGAAGATTAACTGGTTTCGCATCTTGCACATGTTGTAATTTTACAGGAGGGAGATTAGCTGCATCTAAGTCTTCAATTTTTGTTGTAAATATTGTTAAGTATTTCTGAAGGACTTTGAAAAAATATTAAGTAGTTCAAAATTATTATTAATAAAGAAACAACAATAAACTCTAATAACTAGCTCATTGTGTTCTGTAACAGTTAAGTGTGGTGATATGTCAAAGGGAACTTCATTCCTGTCACATAACGTTATTTTATCAGGGTGATTGGGTCTTTCGCTTTTACTGACGGTGGGGTTCCTTAGGTTACTCAAATCTTTTTGTTTATCTGGTTGTTTTAAATGTCCTAGTAAGGTTCCATTTTTTAGTCGTTAGTGTGAGTTTGAAGCATTGTATACAACTAACTCGTTGCCATTTATTTCCTTATTCTCTGCTAAGTAAACATGACATTTCTTTTGGTTCCTTATATTGTAGTTAGTTTCAAAGGTTGAATGTGAGTTTGAATTTGGTAGAGATTTTATTTTCAGATGCTGCCAAGGTGCTACAATTGTTTCTGAGTCAAGTTTTATTTCTGTTGAATCTAGGCTTTCTGTTTGGGAGATAGAGTTTATGTTTGCTAGTTTAAGCATCCAATTTTCATTCATTGGAATTTTATATTCCTTGTTTTGCTGAGTGAAGATGATATTGTTTGTTTTAAAGTTTAGAATTACATTATTTCTGAACAGCCATTTGTTTCCTACAACCAGGGGAGTGTTCATATCACTTGAAACGTAGAATTTATCTGTAATAGTTAACAGTCCTATTTGTAGAGTGACGTTGGTGCTTTCCAAAATGTCTAGGGGTGCATCGTTTGCTGCAACAACAACAGGTTTATCTTCACTGTTTATTGGCAAATGTTTTGTCAGATCAGATCTTATTAAGGCAATGTTACAGCCAGTGTCAATGAGTAGAGGTGCAGTTAGTTCAGGGTCTGATTCTAAGTTAACATTTTTTGTTAGTGAAGGGAGATTTCGTTTTATGTTTTTCTCCTCAAATAATAAGTCATAAATGTTTGCCAAAAGCATATTTTTAAATTTTCTTGGTTGATGAATTCTTTCTGGAGTTAAATTATCCAACTTCATTGAGTTTATGTGACGTGACTTTATATCTGAATTTATTTCTTGGAGAAGTGAGTTAGGGTCATTGTCTTTAAGTGTAGCGCCATAAACAATGTGAGTTCGAGTTATTGTTTCATTTTGTAATGTGGGAACTGGAGAAGTACTGTTGGTGTTTACTGACTCATGCTTGAGTACAGCAGGGGGGTAGGAAGGTCACTCCGTGTCAACAGCTGATTGTCGCGGTCACATGGACTGGATGCTGAGGAGGAATGTGAGACTCTGACGTCATTGTGTGTACGTGCCTTGCTGATGTGTGAAGAGAGTGGTTGTGTGCGGGGGTTATTGCTCTTAAGATGCTGATGCGAGTGTGACATCACTTTCTGTGCCACCTGGGGAAACTGTCTGACAGTGGAATACTGGTTCTGGGCTTTTGTTGTGGAAGTAAACTGAGGTTTTTGTTTATCGTTTCCTGATTCTCCTAATGGTGGGAAATCTTGATCGTAATTATAGGTAAATGTATGCTTGGAAGAGGGGTTTTGATTTTGAGCTCTCCTATCATTTACAAACTTTTCCTGACTTAGGTAATGTTTATGTTTATACCAACAATCACTTGTTTTGTGACTATTTTTGTTGCAAATGTTACAACACTGTTTGGGAGATACTTTGTGGGATTTTCCTGATTTTTCAACTCTAGGGAAATATGAGCTTTTGTACCAACACTGTGTAGCTCTGTGGTTTGTTTTGTTACAATGAAAACAGCAATACTTTGTGTACTGATTTCTGGGACTGAATGAAGTTGAGTTTTCCTTATTGTACTTATTGTACTCTCTGTTATAATGTTCAGTAGGTTTAAGAGTACTTTTTGGTTTAAAACTAGATGGTTGGGATGTTTCAAATTTTTGTAAGGTTTGTGTTACACTCTTAAGCTCACTTGTTATTTTATTTATCAAGGTCTCGTCTTGAGGGGATTTGCCTTGCTTAAGTGAAGCATTCCGCTCAAGTTTTAGCCGATTTTGACTTTGTAACAATAAGTGTGATTCAGCTAACTTAAGATTCTCTTGAAACTGTTCTAAGTTACTGTCATCCATTGGTATTACTTGGTCACCAAATTTTAAGTCCCTGTATAGTGTGTTTTATTATAAGGGAATCTTGCATGTTAGGGTCTATTCTTTTACAAAGAGTTAATACTTCTATGAAGAAATAAAGTGATGGTTCGTCTTCCTTTTGGATCTTTTGTTCTAAGAGAGATTGTAGTTTAACAATTTTGTTTACGGGTGTAAAACTTTTGATTAACTCTTGAGCTACAGTTTCAAAATTTAAGTCTCCGTGTTGGATTTTGGTTTTATAATAGTTATACCATAAAAGTGCCGTGTTCGTTAAATGTGCTGGGAGCAATCTTAGTTTAGTTTCATTTGTCCATTGATTTGCTTTAGCTGCTGTCTCATATTTTTGAATGAAGTCTAGGGGGTCCTCTGATTGTTGTCCACTAAAATTACCTGCTGATATTAGAGGTAACCTTTCTGCCATTGTGACTTATTTATGAGTTGGACTATTTATAATAATCAAGGCGATATTAGTTTTATTTAAATATGATATCGATTATGTAATACCTTTGTAATATTTCTCAGTGCCTTAAAGTCCTTTATTGTATGCTCATTTTATGATTATTTATCACCAGTAATGGCTACGTTTAATTAATGGTGCTAAGCACTATTTATGGGTAATGTGCTTTTGACTGTAGTTAAAATATTAACTTTAACTTTTTATTAGTTTCTTTTGCTGCTCTAATTATGCCGAGATGGGATGAGAAGTTAATTATCTTCTGTAGGTGTCTTGAAGTTCATTATTTATATAGGTAATATATTTTTTAGGCTCTCTTCTGTGTCGTGTTAGTGCGGGGTTTTGTGTTGAGGAAAACTGAGTTTGAGGCTACTTATTAATATTATTATTGTTTGATATATATTTATTTAAAGTATATTCAGTGCAAATTAATAACGATTTAAATTGCTTAAAGTCTAAATTAGCAACTTTAAGCTGAACTGGATTCTAGAATGATTTGTAAATATGAATAATTAATGTCCCTACAACCTATTTCTTAATATCTTCCGCCAGACCTTGCCTGAAATATTAGTTTCATAACATATTCTTCACCTAGACTCTCCAAGTAATTTTTGTTTTTTTTGCGCCTGTCCACCATGTAAGATAGTCCACTTAGGTTGTACAAAAATAAATACTTTAAGTAAAATTATAAAATTGAGATCACTTGGCAATAGTGAGAGGTTACTACTAATCACTTGATTGGAGAGTTTAGGATCAGAAATAATTGAATGCTACGTTTCTGATAAATAACAAGTATAATATAAATTGGTATTAGGATTTTAAAATATATTTCCTTTAAGAATGAATTAACTATGACATTGATTGTATATAAATATACAAAAAGGTTTATTTTATATTTATAAACAGTCAAAATAAAACAAATTAATGAAAGTTCACATTTCAAACATTATTCTCATAATTCTAAATTACATTACACTTCTGTGACTTTAATGTTACTTGAACGAACCATTTTAAATTAAATGCAGTTATAGTAGAGTTGTATCATATTTTCTGCATTGAGCTAAATCATTTATCAATTTAAAAGGTTGAAAACATAATGTGATTACTAAATTCACCAGTTCATTGTTATATAAGGCGTTTGAGTTAATTTAAAAGAGTTACTTGGGTTTTTGGGTTTATCCAGATTTTTCACTACACCGACACTTCACAAAATTTTGAATTGCCCATTTTGGCACAAGGCCATCACTCCCGCACTACTAGTCACTGAAACTTTCTAATACATTGTTCTAGGAATACATACATTGTTTCTAGGATAATTGCAAAAAACCCACATTTTTATCTTCCTTGTTGCAGCAAACCTGCGTTCTCAGCCTTAATGTTATTCTTATAGAGAATAAATAAAATGCTATACATCACTTATTTATTTAAGTATTTTTATGAAACTTGGTAAGTGGCTTTATGTGGTAGTAAGAAATATATTCATGCATAGGAAATTCGCTGAGTACGCAGGTTTGCTGCGACGGGGGTATTTTGTTATTGTCTTTGTTATGTTTAAAAATATATTTTTCTCCTGTTTGGTTCCACCCAAAAATGAGTTTTTATTAATTAATACCGTGTTAAATAACAAAATTTAAATTGGTTTGAAAAAGAGGGAATGTCACCGGATGGGTAGGTAAAATATGCAAGCTTTAGGGGAGGAATATGTTACAGAAATAAATCTAATAGATTTATTATATGATTGTCAGTATTATCTGCTTAGTCTGAATCAGAATATGACTAGAATTTTTTTAAGGTGAAATTGTGAAGCCTAAGATCTTCTTTGTCTTTGTTCAAGAGAATACAGAAGGTTCATTGTTCAGGTTTCCTGAAGCCTTTTAGCCAAACTGTTCCAAATCTCTTTAAAGTTGTTGGTTAGAGTTAAATACTAGATATTATATACAATCTGCAGATGAGCCAGGTTCCTGTAAGTTCACGAGAACCAAATTAAAGTTAGTGATCATGGATCTGTAACCAAGAGACACATGAATCACTACTCACTTTTTTATGAGATTGTCCTGATTTTCCCTAAACCTGAGTTGGTACGCTGGTTGACTTTTTTTATTATTAATTTAGTGAATGATCATTCAGTTTTTATTATTATTCTCTCTCCCTACCTTTTTATCAGAAGGTTTGAATTTGAGTTATATTTCTCCCCATACAAGTCCTGCCAGTCATATTTTGCTAGTCTATAACTAAGTTCCTGCACGTTTGGTTCGCTACAATCCCTAACTACAACTGAGGTTTGTCTAAAACTACGGGTAACCGGAATCTCAAGAACAATTGCACAATGATCCGAAATAGTTGAATCAGCTACATATGATGCACATTGTGTGTCCTGTTAGTTATAAAAATATCGAATCGACTCTCTGAATATTCGGTTATTCTTGTAGGGCTATGGATGTTTTCCTCTAAACCGAAATTGAAACTGATAATGTGACAAAAAATTGCATGCTCTCTAGGATGAATGATGGGAACGATGTTGAAATCACCTCCAATAATTATACTATGGGAGTTCTTAAAAATATACTTAAGATATTCTTCAAATTTAACAAAGAAGGCAGGAAATTTAATATCATGTGGTGGTCTATAGACAGAAGCAAAAATTGTAAAAACAAAATCAATAACTCTAAAATCGTAGACCTCAAAAACTGTTTCAACAGAAAATTTGACAGTAGAGACTTGTTCATGCTCTGTAATTAAATGGTAAGACTTATTGGAAAACATTTCGACTCCACCACCAACGGAAGTTTATCTTCAAAAAGAAGACTGCAACTCATAGTTCTCAAAAGCGAGGCTATTTAGGAAGCTTTCACATAGACCACGCTCACCCAAAAGGACCTCATTTTTTTTTAATACCACATTGAACGTTCATATGAGTCACTCTGATAAAAGCAGTATTATTATCCAATATAGGGTGTTGCATGACATTAAAATCTAATAAAGAAAAATTAAAATTAAAATCAGTGTGAGATTCCGGTGTACAAATACATTAACAAATACATTACCTTAGAGTCTAATTGTCTAAAAAACGTGTTGAGTTTGTTGAGTGCAATTATTCTTACCACTAATAGGCCTACTTAGTGATTTACTCAATGAAGTTGCTATAAGTTTGCTGATCAAAGATTTTCCTTTATTATTCAAATGAAGACCATGCCTACCATAATGCATTCTAGACAATGGAAAAATTGATCGGTACAAAAGTCCAGCCCCTATTTGTACAAAGATTTTTCAGTCTGTCATTTTATCCCTGTATTGATTTATTAAAACTAATATCATCGTATCTATATGGAGTTTCTACTATCACTACTTCGTCAAAAGCTAAAAAACTGTAACATTTTACCAAACAATCTAAAGTACTATCAACTGCCTCACTAGAGGTATCATTTACTCCCTCTAACAAAACTTTTTAGAAGTTCGGCCAGAAATAGGCCTATTAGAGGACCTAGAGTTGGACAGGCACTTATCTACAAAGACATGCATGGGAGTGTCAGGATGAAAATGTGCAGTTACCTTTGCCTTGTCTAGGCCTACTTGAGATACATCATTTTGCAAAAAGGATCTTAAATTTCGAGCATGGCTATCATCAACAATATTAATATTAGTCACAAGCAAACTTTCATCCAAAATTAAATTTGGTTGCGGCACACAGTCATTTTGTGAAGGCCGAATCTCAGACCTAGACTTGCTTTGATTGTTTTTCTGAACCGCATCATCCGCAGGTCGGGTCACCTCGTCAGGAGTGCAGGGCAACGATGCAAGTTGACTATGGGGTAGGCCCACACCACTAGGTTTCGGTCGTTCTAACTGAGACTTAATATCACTAAGTTCTAGTTCAAGCTTATTGAGATCAAATTTTAAAACTACATTTTCATCTAATAATGACTTAAGGCTCCCTAATTCTACTTCGAGATCATTGGTTATTGATTTTAAAGCTAAATTTTCTTCAAAAAGTATAAAATTAAGGTCTCTAACCTCCAAAAGTTCCTCTTTCAACTTCTTCGACTGATCTACCTTTTGTTTACCTACAGCTACACACTTTGGGCAGACCCAAGAGTCATTTTTCCTTATCAACTTAAAGATACTTTGTTTTAGCCTACTGCACTCCTTCCAAGCAAGGACCCATCCACCACAGATATCACATTCTATTGAGTCACATTCTGCATCGACTATGATAAGACTACGATGATTGCACTTTAGAGAATTTGAAATGGTAAAATCAGGCATCTTAGTAATAAAAAATGCAAATAACTTAGGCCTGAGCCTGAAAACAAGAGTTGACCATGGGAAAAAACAACTGATTACCTGAAAAAGTGTAGGTTGGCAGGTGGATGGAATAGAAATGGACAGAAAAATTGGTTATTTAAGAATAATACGGATAAAAACACTAAAAAGATTAAAAAGGTGGTTAAGGCTCAATATGTCAACAGGAAAATGAATAGGTTTGCAGGAAATGGCTGGCGTCTGAAATCATGCTAACTTGGATTGAAGATTTCTTGGTGAGTAAAAATGTACTGACTGAATTCTATAGCTTCAAATTGATTAAAACAGTATTTAAAAACACTTTTGACTACAATTTATAGTGAAAATACATTTTAAATTAATTAAAGGTTGAAAAATAACTGGAGCCACATTGAGGATGAAGTGTTGACGACTGAGCAGAGCTGCCAAGATCATATCATGGCTCATATAACTCTTACTTATAACTAATCTTTATTGTTTATTTATATTGTGTGTTTATATTGTACTGTGACTTATTTCATTGTTGGTTTTATATAATGGCCGTCCACTCACATTTGAGGCTTACACTACAACAATAAGCGCTTTTACCAGTAGGCTAGTAAATTGTATATTTTTCATGGTCATTATAATTCACACAGCTGATATAGGGGTTAAATGTTTAGTGTAGCAGTCTAGCTGTTAATTTTTGTAGGCTGCAATATGAAGGTCAGTTGTTTTTGTTGTTGTGGCAACCGCCCTCAACAAAGTTAACTAGGCCCTAGTTAAGTGTTTCTCATTTACTCGTGCTGCAAGCTACAGTGTTTTAATTTTTGGCCTATAACTCAATTATTCATAGTTAGCAAGTAAGTTCTAGCATTCAGTTAGCAGAATTAGACTAAACCGTTAGCTCGCCGTTAGACCTCAGTTTCGCTACAGCTCAACCCTCCACTTTCGAGCAAATTATGTAGTGCAAGCGAGTTTACGACCAGGCTGCGCCTTTTTCTGTGCAGCGGATAGTTATCAGTCGTCTAATGTTTTTTTCATCTCATCGGATATTAGTAATTTGTTTCCTCTCTCAGTAAATTAAAGGCACACCAGTATCCAGCAACAGCATTTCCAGTATCTTGCAACAGTTTTAGTAGCCTTTGCCCCCAAAGCAGTTCAGTTTTTTTTCCGACGCCGTAAAGATGAGTAGGCTAGTAAACTTTTTCCCATGTTCAAGTTGCCGTAGTACAATTCATTTTTCATGTTGCAGTTGAGGTTTTTACTGCCCCGCCTTTCACAAAATGGCCTCATGTGGTCCAACCAGACTTTATCAACTTCGATACTTGACATGATCCCTAGTTCTGCTACTCAAGTGGTTGGAAAAATAGTGAATTGAAATTTTTCTGTTTTTTTTTTACATTACAGACATTTTTGGTCACACGTAGTGTATTGGGTGTTAGTTTTAAAGCATTTTTTTTAGTACCCAAGCAAAGCAACAATTAGGTTTTTTTTAACTCTCTTTTGTTCAACGATGTACACTCCTCAGGGTGTCTGTTGTCCCTTGCTTGGCTTCCCCCTTTTTACACAGTCTAATCACTAAATGTGCCAAGCAACCAACTCCGTGACCCGTCAGGTTTTGGGCGATTCATTTGCTGTCCGATTCAGCAATTTTTTCCTCAGCAATCAAAGATTAGCTGGAAGTTTACACCCGATTCTAGTAAGAGGATTCTCTGGAGGAAAAATCTCTGACCTCAAGGCATTTGTCAAAGTGAATATTTCCAACTTGCATCAGCACATGGCTAGGTACAAATGATATTTTAGCTAACGTCAATATTACCACATTCAAGAGTAAATTTTTGTCCATTTTCAGATTGTTACGTCAAAATTATCCCAGGATGGCTATAGTGGTCACCACCTTGCCTGTGTATCCTCGGATAAGGAATTCTGCACCAGCACTTGCATGTTTGAACCAGATAAATAGTTGTTTGCTCACCCTACGATCAGACCTGGTTAAGGTAATAAATCTTCCCCAGGAACTCAACGAAGCACAGTACTTTCACGTCTATTATAGGAATTCGGTGCGTCGTGATGGAATTCTCTTCAACAATGATGCATTTCTGAAGTTGATTCCCTTGATAGAGAAATCTCTTTTGCCATCGCCGACGTTAAATTCATTCCCTCCTCCAGCACAGTCACCATAGCGTTTGTGCTCCAGAGAAATTCACTCGTACCCCAGTTAAAAAAAAAACCAATATGGCTTTGAATTTTCACTGTCTCAGTCCAGACCAGAAACGCTGCTCCAATGTGATAATAGGTTAAGTCTTCTCATCTGTCACTTCACCCCAGCAACACATGGGGGACTTGTGAGTCTAAGGGTATCCTTCCCTAGGATGGGCTGCCCTACACGTACCTACCCCGCTGTTGGCTAAATCTTTCCCCCTCCCCACTTCCGTCTCTGACACCCCTGCTGAGTCGTTTGAATAAATATGTCCTTTTAACTATTTTTGTAAGAAGTACTTCCTCGCTGGTGCCTACCTTTTATTTTTGATTTTTTTATATTTTTACCCCACAGGGAAAGGGCTCAGTAGTGGCACCTTCCGTGGTGACTTTGACGTCGGTCGAGTGTCGGGAGACAAACTCTTCAACTCTTATCTTTACTATATCCCATTTGTTTTTTGATTTCACTCTTATTGGCCTAATTAGTCGTCACTAGTTGTAGCAGTAGTTAGGTCATAAATAGATCACACCATTAGTTAAGTCTCAGGATTTTCTTTTGGAATACAGAATAGTCAAATTCAAAGTGTCGGTAATAGATATATACTGCCAATAGGAATTTTTTGTTGTTGAAAATTTTGTGGAAAACTTACCCAGTACTCATTGTTCGAGTTACTCATCAATGAACCCAAGAGAACCTTCCCTTTCCCACACCATTCCGTGCTCAGCGCGAGGCGCCATTGCACATGCGACATTTTTTCTTTTCATGCTCGTTTGGTCAATTAAAAAACAACACAAAAAAACAAAAAAATAAAAAGGTAGCAGTTTTTGTATCCTATCTCACCTTCCAAACCATACAGCACACTCACTCTCAATTCTCAAGATCGGTTCACGCGACCCTAATCAGTCTGGTCTTGGTTACCCGGCACCAGTCGTGGTTTAACTCCACGCCGTCCCTTGCTAGGGTAAAACCGGTCTCGTCAGTCATCGGACTACCGTCTTGTAATCTGTTGCCTTCCACCACAACTCACACCACCACTCATGACAACAGTTTCCTTGTTTGGATCAACATTCATCAATAGTTAACTTACGCGCAACTATCCCTGAACTTAGATTCTTAAACTGTGTAACAACTACACAATCAATAAAAATAAAAGTACATTAATAAATAAACCAACCTAAAAACTATTAAATTTCATTGTTTAAGTGGATAAATCACAAACCAATTTCTCCAAAGGCATAATCTCAACAACAAGTCTTGACTTAATTTTACTGCAACCTGCTGCTGCGAGCATGACCTACCAGAGAACTTCAGCGCCAGCAGCCATAAGCACCAAATTCAACAGGAAGTGCTGTGATGGTACCTCCTCGGACCTCACCCCGACAAGGCTCAAACCTCGACACTTAAACTCCAAGGCCTCCAGCAACTGCATGGAAGAAGTTGGTGCGGTGCAACCATTGAGAGGGTCCAGGGTGTATGGAACACTGGGGCTGCAACTTATCAACACAGCCTACCCAGCACAGTCAGCCCAGCACAGTCAGCCCAGTACAGCCGTGTCATATCACTTCCAACATGTTCATCATTGTAAGCCACGCCAATTCCTCTACGAATGTCAAACGAGCTACCAAGAGACACATTTTAAGCTCAGCCTCTACTATCACCCCAAAAAATAAAAAAAATAAAAAATAAAAGGTATATAACAAAATTGTGAGTGCAGTTGTCCTTCCCACATCAATTCAATTCAATTCAACACATTTAAATTTCAACCCAGCGATCTTTGTAGTAGGCCTAGTATGGCTGTCATCACCCACGTTACCTTCCTCTTTCGCAAGCGGGGGTGGACCCCGATTTCTACCGAGACTGGTAAACAAAACAATTCAGACACAACCCAAAATCCATGGCGACCTAGGGACCAACCCGAGCTAGACTGGTTTAGGGTAAAGCTTCCTTCATCGATTTCTCAGCTTCCTTGGAATCCAACCCGCGCCAAGATATCTGAGGACCCAGAAACAATGATGGAGGGTGACTACGTACGCTCAAGCCTTTTTGACACATTGCCACATCTTCACACTCCTTCACCTACCCCTAAACAAACTGCTTTTTCGCCGCGAGGGGGTAGTTGTGACGCATAGTGTGCACACTCCCATAAGGAGTTTTCGACGATATACATGTCTTACAGTAATTCACTAATTTTTGCCACTATTCTTTCCCTTAGGCTGTTCGCCGTCAACTGTTTCTAAGGCGACGATCATGCTAGCAGCGAACCCCTTCCTTGACCCTCGCTTGTCTGGTTTCCATCGCCTGGGTCGATACAGCACTAAAAGATTTATGCTAAGTACTATGTTTAGTTGAATAAGTTAATTCATTCCAAAATGCAAGTCTAAGTAAACAAATAGGGGGGAGGCCATCAGCGGCCTTCGCCATGACTTGAGGGTGTCTGGTAGTAGTTTTTATAGGCGGCAGTCGTTTACGACCGACTGGCCCTTTCATGCCGCCAAAAGAATTTAACACACAGTAATTAATTAATCATCCTGGAAATGTTTAGTGGTACCAAGTCAAATTAACTATAAATTATAGTTTTCAAAATGCATATTTAGTCAGATTCACATATCTACAGTTATCTGACAGTTTCACTAGTATTAACCTTGGAAGGTGTGTTAGGTTTAGGATAGTTTCAGTTATGTTTAAATATTAAATCAAAGCTGGCTGGAAGAGATTTCTGGTCTGGGTAAAAGATCCTCATCCTCTGGACCCCAGTATCGTTTCCACATTAAGGTAATCAACCCCAGCAATATTGTAGCTTCACTGCAGGATCCGACAGTCTTGGCTAACCCCCCAGCAATCCATCAATCATTTACATAACCCCCACATCCACCAGGTCCCTTAAATTGGTTACACTGAAGACTAAACCTGTTTTCCAATTTTGATTAAATTTGGTATGCAGATAATATTCCAGGTACAGTAGAGTCTCAAAAATCCGGATCACACTTATCCGGACTCTCGGTTATGCGGTCCGATGATCTTTATTTTTTGTTGCAAATAAAAACTAAAAATAAACTTGCTTTTAGTGCCTTCAGTTTTTACGTGATTATCCCGCATTACACAAATATCATGTACTTTGCATTGTCAGGTGCTCTGTGTTTCCAAACCATTATCAGCGTTTGTTTTTGTTTATGTACACAGTGCGCTGATCCATTCAAGTATTTTCCTGTTGATGACTCATCACTGTCAATGTAAATCAGTAGACCGGTGACAGTCTGTATTACAGTATACTTTATTCATGATTTACAATGTTGTATTAAATCTTTACAAATGTACATACATTTCAATAATTTCTGTTTAAACTACAGTTTTATCTTGTTTTCAAGTAATAAATGTGTTCCCCTGATAATCCTGATAATCCGACCTTTTTTGGTTTCCGACCATGCTCTCTGTACCGTTGGTGACAGATCAACGAGGTTCTACTGTATTACAGAGTGTTTATAACTTTCTTCTGGAAACTTACTCTTGTATTAGCACATAAATATAAATGCATATTGTCAGAATTTTATTGTCATAAACGCATAGGTGGAATTCATGATCAATGCCCACCTCCGAGAAATCCGGATTTTTCTAAATCCGGACCGGCTGTTCGCCACAATAGTCCGGATTTCCGAGAGTATACTGTACTAACTCCAGACTTTTATTCTATTTATTTTTAAAGAAAGGAGGGTCAAAATACAAAGGTGTAAGTTAAGTGTCTTGTGAATAAAGTTTAGGTTACAGTAGTAATTAGTAAGAAACTCTCAGCTAAATGTAGGTGTACTGATTACTAGGGAAATAATTATTAAGAGAAAGTGCAGATGGATCAAAGTTGATGTGCGTGTTGGATCCACGGTACAAACAACAACAAAATAGAAGTCATCATTGTTCAATATTATTATATTTATTTAGACTTATCGCTTCTAGTGTTTAAAACTACACTACGTTTCGGGAGGTAAGGAAACTCCTCCCGTTATCAAGTGAACCCTACTTACATCTAAATATCAAGTTCTTATACCTTACTAACCTACATTTTTTTTTATTTTCTTATCTTTTTTTACATTTTGACACGCCACAAACACACGCCAGTTCCTTATGTTCCAGTTGCTCCCGCGTCTAGAGTCCATCCAATACGGCTACGACACATGCGTCTGTGATCGCCCTTGGAGGAAACACGGCCACCTGATTGCATGACTAGTTCTTAATGCTCACCTTGGAGGCATGCGGTAATCTCTATGAGGATATCGTACGGGTGCCCGTGTAGCATTCTAGGAGGAATCGTGCAATTTTTGGTTTCCGTGTCATGTTCCCGTCGACACAGATGGGTGGGTAGCCACAGCTGTGTCGTCACATGCCCCTGGCGGTAGGTGGGGGTAACGGCTCTCCCCCCCTCCACTACCGCTAGCCACTAGTCGAGTGCGCAGTCCGGTAGTGAGTTGATGTGTGAGAGGAAGTTTCCCGTTTTTGCTGTCAGCTTGGAGGCATTGGTGCAGAATAGGTAATGTATTGTCAGTTTTCCATTTGTTCGTGTATATAAATGTTGTGTGTGTTAGTGTATTGTATTTGAATTTTTGTATATATTTGTTATTGTTGTGTTTGTGTAAATAAAATGTAAAAGAAAAAGATAAGACAATTCAAAAAAAATGTAGGTTTGTTAGGTGTAAGAACTTGATATTTAGATGTAAGTAGGGTTCACTTGATAATGGGAGGAGTTTCCTTACCTCCTGAAACGTAGTGTAGTTTTAAACATCAGAAGCGATAGGGAAAGTCCAAATAAATAAAAAAATAAATTCAAATCCATCGCTATTATGAGTTTCAAAAATATAATTATTATATGGTCTCAGCTAGCTATGTATAATATTGTAAGGAAGATTAATTTTTACTTAATTACTTTACTTACTTCATGTAACATTTTGAGTGCTGTTTGTTTATTTGTTCAACATAATTTTAGTGATGTATATTAAAATAAAAGAATTAACATATTTTATTTCCTGCACTCAGTGATTTTAGGAAAGAGTTTTTTCTCCCCTTCCCTTCCATCTTATAGCTAGTTTGTCTACACACAGAAACTTTGGCCTATCTGAAAATCTGCCAATTTTCTGGTACTGTACATTTAATTGAATTTCTCCTATGTTTGAAATACTATCCTCTTTTTGCCTGCCAGGTGGTCAACAAATGCCAAGTGCTGGAGGCTGCAGTCAATCAGACCCCAGGGATTGCCGGGGCTCTCACCATCAAACATGTCATGCTGTAAGTGCTCTATTTTTAACAGTACTAACAGTATTTACAAACAATACTCTTTACCTAGTAAGAAATATGCTTTTGAAGCTTTAAATCAAGTCTAATGGCTAATAATCCAAGGTTTCATTCCCAGTGTTAGGCCAATCTTATTCAGTTTGATTGCAGGAATTAACAAAAATGTTTATTGTTAGTGAATTTCCTTTGGAAAGTGAACTATTAGCATGACCCGCACGGTGAAACTTAAGCCCGGGACCACCATAGAAGTTCCTAACGTGACCCCCTGAACACGTTTTGGGGGGTCGTTCAAAATTTTATATATATATATGTATATATATATATATATATATATATATATATATATATATATATATATATGTGTATGCACTCTAGCGGTCACATTTTTTATCCGATTTACTTCAAATTTGGTAGGGACGTTCCTTTCTATAATCTGTTAGACAAGTTCGTTGGGCAAAACAATCGGAAAACTCTAAACCCATTTTTTGGGGATTAATCTTTCAAATTTCGAGTTTTTGGGCCCAAAAAGGGTCAGAAAAGCCCCAGATGTAAAATTAATGCATTTAAAAAGATGGGAATTAGAGAGGCGAAAGTTTTAAGTCCTCTCTCGTCATTCTAGCATAAATATTTACCGAGTTATTAAAGAAAATGTGTATCAGCTAAACACAGTACGTTGTCTTATGGGGGTTTTACACTAGAAAAGCCTGTTATTCCTTTGTTAGAGTACTTTTATTATCCCCAGCAACCTCACGCCTACTTTAAAGCCTCTCTGGACCTTCTCCAAACCTTATAATGCGCAAAATTGTATTCCCAGCTTTGCAAGTAAATGAAACCAGGAGTATCAGAACAGCCAAAAAATCAATGTTTTCGGATTTCAATAAAAATTGGACAAATGTTTATTTTTACACATATTTTGAGTTTTAAAAGTTTTATTATGGAAATTCACTTCCCTCACGTCAGCGTGCGGCGTGCGAACTCGTTTGGCTTTGATTTCCAAAGTATTAATCCTATATATTAATATTCTATGGTTTTTTCTTCACAGCCATAACTTGATAACGGCTGGTTGTTTTTTAACGTTTGAGGTGTCAAATCAAAGATTTAATTTATTTAGATTTTCCAATGTAGATTTGCCAATACGTCTCAGAAATTTAAGAAAGGGCATCACTCAAATACAGTAAAGGGCTGAATTTTCAGAACAGTGGAGCTATCTTGACGGCGGAAGTCTAAATTATGTGTTGATTTGTAAGTATACGTTGTTATCATCCGTTTTAATATCAGATGGTTTGTTATGTTTGTTTACAACTGAAGTAACCTTTCGGTGGTTACAAACTTGCTTGGATTCGAGCAACAGGACAACTAGTAAGAACAACTAGACCATATTTATTTGTCCTTACAAATAATACAGTGTGTGACATCGTCAATGATAATTACTTGACTAGATTACAAACATTCCCATTATATTTGTATTTAAGTCTATTAAGAAAGTTAGAGTAATTTGATATATAAATTTAAGTTTTTCAAACATAATACACAATACCCATTTGTACCCTTACCCTCCCATTATAATGTCCACTTTTTAACTGACTTCAAAAAAGAGGAGGTTTTATATTCGATCTGTCGGTATGTTACTTTGTGTATGTTTGCGCAATACTTTGTTGTTTTTAAACGGATTTTGATGACTTTGGTCTTGTTTTATTACTAAGTGGTTTAGTAAAAAGAATTGTCAGATATACTTATATTTTTCTCGCCCGAGGATAAGTTGTATAAGTATTTAAAAAAAAGGTTCACAATTTTACAAAAACCAATACTTAAAACTTTATTTAAGGGAATAAACTCTTTCAATAACAATTTTCTATTCTTATTTACATCATTTGCTCAGATCAAAACATACCAATAAACAAGCAGCTGTGACAATTCATCAAATATACACCACATGTTCTTAACAATATCAAACCCAAACCACTGAATAAAAACACACACACATTACTGAATAAACACAGTGTAGTTGAAAACATTAAGTGTAGAAAAACAAAATATAATCGATGAATAAATATGTTGTGCTCATAATTTACGTAACTTGCAACAAAAACACAAATGTAAACAGTGACCAACAGGGCCGTTGCATGGGCAGGGCAACTGGGGCATGCAAAATTAAACAGCACAAATTGAAAAAAATTAAGTATTTTGGAAATAACTTATTTTTTTAAGTTAGGTGTAACAGAATTTTGAATAATACGTTGCATGTATTTTTTGAACAAGTACATATCTGATACTAATAACCTTATATTTGCTATTTATTAGATATCCCAAAATAAGTATTTGCTGAAAATTGAACAGCTTGCTTGTGTACTATTAATAATAATAGCCTAATACTAAACTCCACTGTGTAGTAGGCCCCAGCTCTTTCCTTGTAATATCTCTACATCTATAGTACTTGAAAATTGAACAGCTTGCTTGTATATTGTTAATAATAATAGCCTAATAGTGAACTCCACTGTGTAGTAGGCCCCAGCTCTTTCCTTGTAATATCTCTACATCTATAGTACTTGAAAATTGAACAGCTTGCTTGTATATTGTTAATAATAATAGCCTAATAGTGAACTCCACTGTGTAGTAAGCCCCAGCTCTTTCCTTGTAATATCTCTACATCTATAGTACTTGAAAATTGAACAGCTTGCTTGTATATTGTTAATAATAATAGCCTAATAGTGAACTCCACTGTGTAGTAGGCCCCAGCTCTTTCCTTGTAATATCTCTACATCTATAGTACTTGAAAATTGAACAGCTTACTTGTATATTGCTAATAATAATAGCCTAATAGTGAACTCCACTGTGTAGTTGGCCCCAGCTCTTTCCTTGTAATATCTCTACATCTATAGTACTTGAAAATTGAACAGCTTACTTGTATATTGTTAATAATAATAGCCTAATAGTGAACTCCACTGTGTAGTAGGCCCCAGCTCTTTCCTTGTAATATCTCTACATCTATAGTACTTGAAAATTGAACAGCTTACTTGTATATTGTTAATAATAATAGCCTAATAGTGAACTCCACTGTGTAGTAAGCCCCAGCTCTTTCCTTGTAATATCTCTACATCTATAGTACTTGAAAATTGAACAGCTTGCTTGTATATTGTTAATAATAATAGCCTAATAGTGAACTCCACTGTGTAGTAGGCCCCAGCTCTTTCCTTGTAATATCTCTACATCTATAGTACTTGAAAATTGAACAGCTTACTTGTATATTGCTAATAATAATAGCCTAATAGTGAACTCCACTGTGTAGTTGGCCCCAGCTCTTTCCTTGTAATATCTCTACATCTATAGTACTTGAAAATTGAACAGCTTGCTTGTATATTGTTAATAATAATAGCCTAATAGTGAACTCCACTGTGTAGTAGGCCCCAGCTCTTTCCTTGTAATATCTCTACATCTATAGTACTTGAAAATTGAACAGCTTACTTGTATATTGCTAATAATAATAGCCTAATAGTGAACTCCACTGTGTAGTTGGCCCCAGCTCTTTCCTTGTAATATCTCTACATCTATAGTACTTGAAAATTGAACAGCTTGCTTGTATATTGTTAATAATAATAGCCTAATAGTGAACTCCACTGTGTAGTAGGCCCCAGCTCTTTCCTTGTAATATCTCTACATCTATAGTACTTGAAAATTGAACAGCTTACTTGTATATTGCTAATAATAATAGCCTAATAGTGAACTCCACTGTGTAGTAGGCCCCAGCTCTTTCCTTGTAATATCTCTACATCTATAGTACTTGAAAATTGAACAGCTTACTTGTATATTGCTAATAATAATAGCCTAATAGTGAACTCCACTGTGTAGTAGGCCCCAGCTCTTTCCTTGTAATATCTCTACATCTATAGTACTTGAAAATTGAACAGCTTGCTTGTATATTGTTAATAATAATAGCCTAATAGTGAACTTCACTGTGTAGTAAGCCCAGCTCTTTCCTTGTAATATCTCTACATCTATAGTACTTGAAAATTGAACAGCTTGCTTGTATATTGTTAATAATAATATCCTAATAGTGAACTCCACTGTGTAGTAGGCCCCAGCTCTTCCCTTGTAATATTTCTACATCTATAGTACTTGAAAATTGAACAGCTTGCTTTTATATTGTTAATAATAAAAGCCTAATAGTGAACTCCACTGTGTAGTAAGCCCAGCTCTTTCCTTGTAATATCTCTACATCTATAGTACTTGAAAATTGAACAGCTTACTTGTATATTGCTAATAATAATAGCCTAATAGTGAACTCCACTGTGTAGTAGGCCCCAGCTCTTTCCTTGTAATATCTCTACATCTATAGTACTTGAAAATTGAACAGCTTGCTTGTATATTGTTAATAATAATAGCCTAATAGTGAACTTCACTGTGTAGTAAGCCCAGCTCTTTCCTTGTAATATCTCTACATCTATAGTACTTGAAAATTCAACAGCTTGCATGTATATTGTTAATAATAATATCCTAATAGTGAACTCCACTGTGTAGTAGGCCCCAGCTCTTTCCTTGTAATATCTCTACATCTATATTACTTGAAAATTGGACAGCTTGCTTGTATATTGTTAATAATAATAGCCTAATAGTGAACTCCACTGTGTAGTAGGCCCCAGCTCTTCCCTTGTAATATTTCTACATCTATAGTACTTGAAAATTGAACAGCTTGCTTTTATATTGTTAATAATAAAAGCCTAATAGTGAACTCCACTGTGTAGTAGGCCCCAGCTCTTTCCTTGTATTATCTCTACATCTATAGTACTTGAAAATTGAACAGCTTACTTGTATATTGTTAATAATAATAGCCTAATAGTGAACTCCACTGTGTAGTAGGCCCCAGCTCTTCCCTTGTAATATTTCTACATCTATAGTACTTGAAAATTGAACAGCTTGCTTGTATATTGTTAATAATAATAGCCTAATAGTGAACTCCACTGTGTAGTAGGCCCCAGCTCTTTCCTTGTATTATCTCTACATCTATAGTACTTGAAAATTGAACAGCTTGCTTGTATATTGTTAATAATAATAGCCTAATAGTGAACTCCACTGTGTAGTAGGCCCCAGCTCTTTCTTTGTATTATCTCTACATCTATAGTACTTGAAAATTGAACAGCTTGCTTGTATATTGTTAATAATAATAGCCTAATAGTGAACTCCACTGTGTAGTAGGCCCCAGCTCTTCCCTTGTAATATTTCTACATCTATAGTACTTGAAAATTGAGCAGCTTGCTTGTATATTGTTAATAATAATAGCCTAATAGTGAACTCCACTGTGTAGTAGGCCCCAGCTCTTTCCTTGTATTATCTCTACATCTATAGTACTTGAAAATTGAACAGCTTGCTTTTATATTGTTAATAATAAAAGCCTAATAGTGAACTCCACTGTGTAGTAGGCCCCAGCTCTTTCCTTGTATTATCTCTACATCTATAGTACTTGAAAATTGAACAGCTTGCTTTTATATTGTTAATAATAAAAGCCTAATAGTGAACTCCACTGTGTAGTAGGCCCCAGCTCTTTCCTTGTATTATCTCTACATCTATAGTACTTGAAAATTGAACAGCTTGCTTTTATATTGTTAATAATAAAAGCCTAATAGTGAACTCCACTGTGTAGTAGGCCCCAGCTCTTTCCTTGTAATATTTCTACATCTATAGTACTTGAAAATTGAACAGCTTGCTTTTATATTGTTAATAATAAAAGCCTAATAGTGAACTCCACTGTGTAGTAGGCCCCAGCTCTTCCCTTCTAATATTTCTACATCTATAGTACTTGAAAATTGAACAGCTAGCTTTTATATTGTTAATAATAAAAGCCTAATAGTGAACTCCACTGTGTAGTAGGCCCCAGCTCTTTCCTTGTATTATCTCTACATCTATAGTACTTGAAAATTGAACAGCTTGCTTGTATATTGTTAATAATAATAGCCTAATAGTGAACTCCACTGTGTAGTAGGCCCCAGCTCTTTCCTTGTATTATCTCTACATCTATAGTACTTGAAAATTGAACAGCTTGCTTTTATATTGTTAATAATAAAAGCCTAATAGTGAACTCCACTGTGTAGTAGGCCCCAGCTCTTTCCTTGTATTATCTCTACATCTATAGTACTTGAAAATTGAACAGCTTGCTTTTATATTGTTAATAATAAAAGCCTAATAGTGAACTCCACTGTGTAGTAGGCCCCAGCTCTTTCCTTGTATTATCTCTACATCTATAGTACTTGAAAATTGAACAGCTTGCTTTTATATTGTTAATAATAAAAGCCTAATAGTGAACTCCACTGTGTAGTAGGCCCCAGCTCTTTCCTTGTATTATCTCTACATCTATAGTACTTGAAAATTGAACAGCTTGCTTTTATATTGTTAATAATAAAAGCCTAATAGTGAACTCCACTGTGTAGTAGGCCCCAGCTCTTTCCTTGTATTATCTCTACATCTATAGTACTTGAAAATTGAACAGCTTGCTTTTATATTGTTAATAATAAAAGCCTAATAGTGAACTCCACTGTGTAGTAGGCCCCAGCTCTTTCCTTGTATTATCTCTACATCTATAGTACTTGAAAATTGAACAGCTTGCTTTTATATTGTTAATAATAAAAGCCTAATAGTGAACTCCACTGTGTAGTAGGCCCCAGCTCTTTCCTTGTATTATCTCTACATCTATAGTACTTGAAAATTGAACAGCTTGCTTGTATATTGTTAATAATAATATCCTAATAGTGAACTCCACTGTGTAGTAGGCCCCAACTCTTTCCTTGTAATATCTCTACATCTATAGTACTTGAAAATTGAACAGCTTGCTTGGCTATTGTTAATAATAATAGCCTAATAGTGAACTCCACTGTGTAGTAAGCCCAGCTCTTTCCTTGTATTATCTCTACATCTATAGTACTTGAAAATTGAACAGCTTGCTTTTATATTGTTAATAATAAAAGCCTAATAGTGAACTCCACTGTGTAGTAGGCCCCAGCTCTTTCCTTGTATTATCTCTACATCTATAGTACTTGAAAATTGAACAGCTTGCTTGTATATTGTTAATAATAATAGCCTAATAGTGAACTCCACTGTGTAGTAGGCCTCAGCTCTTTCCTTGTATTATCTCTACATCTATATTACTTGAAAGTTGAACAGCTTGCTTGTATATTGTTAATAATAATATCCTAATAGTGAACTCCACTGTGTAGTAGGCCCCAGCTCTTTCCTTGTATTATCTCTACATCTATAGTACTTGAAAATTGAACAGCTTGCTTGTATATTGTTAATAATAATAGCCTAATAGTGAACTCCACTGTGTAGTAGGCCCCAGCTCTTTAAGTCATAAGTCATAAGTACTATCCTTGTATTATCTCTACATCTATATTACTTTGTCTTAATGGGGCGCCCCTATCCAAACATACTCGTTACCATGTTGTATGTTGCTATTATTTCACTCGACCTTGCGACGCTGATTCTTGATAGAGACACTGATTTCACATCCCCTACCACCCTAGCCCACGTATCCCTCCAACCTCTCGCATCCACCTGCCTTGCCAGTCTACCACACTGATTCCGCATTGATGAGTTACGTGAATTGTGCCAGTATCCAAAATGCCAAAAAGTTGTCAGGTGCTCAGTGGCAAGATATAAATAAGAAAAGTGAATTAGCGTGTGAAGTGTTACTGTCCAAAATAGACCGGCTGTAGGTCCCTAAGCGTAACCAGTGGTGCGAGCCCTTACCTTTTATTTTGCTTGTTTGGGTGCCAAAACTAACTTTGCAACGGATGTCTAGGCACGATGCGGCTTAGAACTTGTCTCACCACCTCCAAGTTGCGTTCCTCGTTGTGTGTTTGACCCCATCTGTTTATATGTATTTGATAGTATCGCTCATTGTCAACTTGCGTAGCTTGCTGTATGTTAGTGTTTGAATCCTTATATATAGGTTTAATGTTGGGTGGAAAGGAGGAATGATTTGGTTGGGGGGGGATGCCTGACGAAATCTCGCTCCGGGCGCCAACAAACCATGCAACAGCTCTGGTGACCAAAATAGTCAAGTCATGTAATCGTGTTTTGACAGAAATATGCATACTGGTAAGCTGACTGTACTAAGACGCGTCGAGGGGAAAATGTATTACTGTGCATGCGCAAACCAGGAGCAAATTACCGCAGTAGGGCTGCAATTCACGGTGCCTGGCGTGTAGCGGAGGTTGTGCGAGAGAGATGGTGAATACCCCCCACTACCATTCCCCTCGAACAAATTTTGTTAGAAATTTTGTAAAATTTTGCGTGGTTTTGCTTATTGTCAACTCAAAATTTCGCATGGATAGTTAAGTGAGTGAATTGACTTATGCTATGTTTGCATACTTCTTGCTAATTTAAGTAATTTGCAACCACAGCACAAATGTAAACAATGACCAACGTAATAAAAATATATGTTTTGACATAAATATGTGTATTGGTTACTGTGACTGTACAAAGGTGTGTTGAGAGCGAAAGGAATTACGGCTCATACACAAAACAATTACTACAGTAGGACTGTAACACGTGACGTGTGACTGGAAGCTGTGTAGTCTGGAGCTGGCAGGCACTGGGCTGGAGGTGGACAAGGGCGTGGAGCCGCTGACCTACTGCCTGCAGTCTGTGTTGGCCGTGCAGGTGCTGCTCAGCCCCAGCTGTGACTCCCAGGTGCCAACTACCACAGTACCACAGTAGGACTAACATGTGAGGTGTGACAGGAAGCTGTGTAGTCTGGAGCTGGCAGGCACTGGGCTGGAGGTGGACAAGGGCGTGGAGCCGCTGACCTACTGCCTGCAGTCTGTGTTGGCCGTGCAGGTGCTGCTCAGCCCAAGCTGTGACTCTCAGGTGCCAACCACCACATTACCACAGTAGGACTGTAACATGTGACATGTGACAGGAAGCTGTGTAGTCTGGAGCTGGCAGGCACTGGGCTGGAGGTGGACAAGGGCGTGGAGCCGCTGACCTACTGCCTGCAGTCTGTGTTGGCCGTGCAGGTGCTGCTCAGCCCAAGCTGCGACTCCCAGGTGCTGGTCAACCAGCTGCTCATGATACAGCGCATCAAGGTACACCCACACTAACTATAATCGGGAGCAGGAAAGATGACAGTTGGGCTCCAACCAATAACATGGTCCATGCTGTACTGTTGCCGTTTTTCCCTAGAAAAATATTACTCGAGAGTTATTCCAATGAGTGGGTGTGTAGTTTGGCAATGCAGCACGACTACTATTGGCTACTATTGGTCTTGGTTGATAGGCCTGTAAACGAAGCCCTTAACTGTCTTCTCTCTTACTCGCAGGAAGAGCCATGTTATTTGTCAATATTATATAAAACTAGCTGCTTGTCGCAGCCTTGTCTGCATAAACTAAATCATATTATTAACTACTACACCATGTTTACTCTATATCCTTATGACTCGCTCACCTTCTGGAAAGTCAGAGGGAGTCGGGGAAAGTCAAGGAGTTTGAAGGCCAGGGAAAATGACAGACATTTTATACAAGTCAGGGAACATTTTAAATTGAATTTAAACACAAAACAATATGGTGCAAAAATAAATGGTTTTTATGGTACAACGTAAAGGAAATGAGAAGGTAGAGGTGTGCGGATATTCGAAAAGCCTGTTCGGTTTCGGATCGGATATCCGAATCCGATCCAAAGGTTTTTTTCAATCAATCAAATTTTCTTTATTCAATAAGTAACACATTACATGTTTTGAATAGGGTCACAAATTATGATTATAAAATAAACTTATAAATTAAATTAAATCAAACGATGTCAACAAGTTCTTGCAATGTCCAAAATAGTCAATTTTCAATTTACAAATCTTAACTCTGAAAAATGTACAACTGAGAAAATCGTAACATTTAAATTATAAATGAAACATATTGCAAATTATGAAATTAATAAGAAAATAATAAATTTCCAGTACAAAAGTCAATTCTCAGACATTTTTGTACTTGTCACTTGTTGGGATGATTATGAAAAGGTTACAGCAGGATGGAATTCAAAAGATCAGCATTTGGTATTTATAAATTCTTGAATTTAATACGAAGGAGGTTATTTGTTAATAAATCTTTTAGTAGCCGTTTCAATTTATTTAAATTGCTTTCTAGCCTTAACCCATTGATTACTTTTCACGGAACGGTTCCGCGATAGCCGTTTTGGCCCAAAATCTTTATCACGGAGTGGTTCCGTGATGATATAATACCATATGTTTTTTTTCGAAAATTAAATATTTTTTTCAAATCTTTTGGTTTTTTAATTTTGTTGTTGTAATTGTTTTAACTTTAAGCTTATATCCATAAATGTCTTTTTTGGTAAAATATTGCATTGTGGTCCATTTTTGGCAAACGGGTAAAAATATAAAATATTCAAGAAAAAATTGGTTTTGCAAAAAAATCATAACAAATTTGTTTTTTTATAAAGTAAAAAACTAAAAAGTTTTATGTAAGGAAATAGATTTTACACTTTACTAGACAACTGATTAGACATTTATTTTATTTTTTAATTTTTACTATATTCTTTAAAAAAAAAAAAATTAATTATTTTTATTTGTTAACAAAATATTTTAAATATGATTTTTATTTGTTGTTTTCTATTAACATATTAAAAAGAAAATGTTTCCAGCTTCAAGAAAAACACTATGTTTGCCCAATTAGCAGCAACAGTAAATTGTTTACAGTTTATTTACTAAAACACTGCAAAATGTTGAAATTTAATTGGACTTCTGGGGCCATGCAGTCATTAAAAACTCTTAAGTATCCAATAGGGGTGTGCGAGTAGTGATTTTTTTAATCAAGTCGAGTCGAGTAGTCCGAATTATTTTCGAGTTTCGAGTATTTTTGAGCGAGTATTTGCCATCAGTTGGTAGTTTAAAATAGTGTAATGGGATTTGGATACCACTCTAGATTTGATAATCTAACCATGGTTCCAACTAATACATGAGTAGCAATACAAATTTTTGGCCAGTACAATCAAACTGGATTACGTATTGACAAACAAAACACGGTTTGACAGGGTCCGGTTCAGGGAACAGGGAAACAGGGTCCGGTTGTCATTTGACCAATTTCACCTGGTCCAGACATGGCTTATAATCAATATTAAATGACAAAATCGTTAAGTCACGGCCGAAATTACGCGGTCCGATTGTCATTTTCGGCCAATTTTACGTGATGTCGCCTTTTGCGGCCGTTACTAAGCTTTTTGACCGGTCACAATCGTTTGCGATCGTCCGGAAATACTCGCTCGAACTTTTGAGTAGTTTTCAAAACTTTGAGTCGAGTTCGAGTATTAAAATACTCGGCCGAAAACTCAAAGTTTCGAGTACTCGCACACCCCTAGTATCCAATGGGTTAAGGGTGGATGCAGAAGGAATTTAAGTCCTGCGTAAGAGGTTTTTTTTGTATCAAATTCTAAATTATGTCTAGGTAGGTTAATTTTGAAACGTGTATTATATTCACCAGAAGTGAACAACTGAAGCAGTTTTGCATAAATAATTGTTTCATAAATATACAAATTGTAAACTTTTAATATCCCCAATTCGCAAAAAAAGTCTTTTAACTCAATCCATTCTTTTTAGTTTCATCATTACACAAATAGCTCTTTTTTGTTGGATAAGTATTTTATCTAAGTTTTTTTCTTGTTGTTGCTCCATAAATAGCAATACCATAAGATATTATGTGGTAGTAGATTAATGAATAATATATTGTCTTAAGAGTTTCCAAATTGCAAATCTTAGACATCTGTCGCAGTACATAAATACCAGAAGATAATCTTTTGACCACATGATTGAGGTGATCATTCAAAGAAAGTTTTTCATCAATAATTAGACCAAGAAACTTTGTTTGGTTCACTTGGTCTGTTCTATCTGCCTTTATAAAAATATTAAGTTCAAATTTTGCTTTTGATTGTTTAGTTGAAAAACATATGAATTTTATTTGTTTACATTCATACGAAGATTTGTTAAATCCAGAAATTCTTTAGTAAACATAAGACTTGTAGTTGACGACTCTTCAATATGTACTTGTGATTTTCCTGAAAATAAAACATTAGAATCATTAGCATACAGACACATGGACCCGTCACTCCCAGGAATCGTCTCCGGCATACCCCTGATATAACAGAGGAACAGGTCCAGTATAAATCCGACTTATTCGGATAGACGGTATATCTGGGGATAAAAAGCCAGAAACAAAACAATAAATACGTTTGGACAGTAAAAAAGAGGAGGGGGGAGACCCATATGGCAAAGTTTGGTGATAGATGTGCTCCTGAATATTTCAAAGTTTAGTGTGAAAATAGTGTCATTTTCAAAAAACATTTTAGTAGCTTTTGTTAAGTGTAAGTAGTTTGTTTAAATTCTGTTTTTACATTTTGGAGGTGCAAAAGGGATTATCTACAAAGTGTGAAAAACTGATTTAAAATCCTGAAAATCACAGAAGATCAGGTAAGGGACGGGTCAGTTATCAGGTGAGATAAGGAAGGTCAGTTAAACAATATTCAGTTCAGTTATTGGACATTCAATATTGCCGTTTCCTATCTAACTCCCTGACCTTGGGGATTGCATAACGTTATCAGTCATCACTCATCTCAAGTTTATTTACTTCCTGGTTTCTTTTATTTTTAAGTACTGAGCCCTGACTTTTAGTAAATACTTATATTTTTGTTACTTTGTTTGTTTTGTTTGTTAATAAAATGGCTAATAAAAAGAAGTTTTTTTTAGAGAATGCTCTAAGGAAATTAAAAGAGCTAAGTCTATATTATGCAGGGGTAATTGTTGTAAATGGTTTCACTTCAAATGTACCACCTTAACAAAAAATGATGATTTTGAAAAAATCTACAAGTCAAAAACAAAATGGTTTTGTAAATACTGTCTGTCCACTGATGTTACTGACGGAACTGATTTAGAAATAAGTCAAGTAGAAATGGATGTGACTCATGAACTTGAAACACATATAGAAATTATTAACACTCTAACGGAAGATCTTAGACAGGCACAGGAAGAAATACAAAAACTAAAGAATCATAACACTCAGCTGGAAACTTTGGTATTACAAAAGGAGGAAACCATAATAATTTTAGAAAAGAAATTTCGTGATCAAAATTCTGTAATTATGGAACCAGTGTGGCCACGGCTACTGCAACAAGGTAGAGGAAAATTACATCAGAGTCTGCCGCTGGTTCATTCAACACCAGGAAGGAAGTGTACAGGTGTCGAAAAGAGGTTATCTGCACACTATTCTTTTGTTGCAAACAGGAAAAAATAATAAAAAAAAAACACCTAATCGAGAATTTTGAATAGTAACTCAAAATCGCTATGAAGTCCTTACAACTAAAGAAGAGGGTGATAATCCTGTAGGCCTAAGAGATACTAGACATAACATGAGTCTTGCTAAGAATAAGATACTTATTTGCGCCGATAGTCATGGTCAAAACATGGCTTGGCATCTGAACACTTCAGAAACAAAACACGAAGCTACGGGTTTTGTTAGGCCTGGAGGAATAACAAAGGATATTTTAATTAAGAGAAATGTCGAAGGAGAAAAACTAAGCAAAAACGACGTTTTAGTAATTATGTGTGGGTCTAACGATGTAGCACATAACGATGTAGCAGAAGAGGTTGTTGCTAATTTAACAGAAACACTAGAAAGTACTAAGAACACCAATGTTGTACTTGTGGATTTGCCAAAAAGATTTAACTTGATTGGCTGGTCATGTGTAAATGAGGCAATATCCGTAACTAATGGACACTTGCATGAATTAAGTCGGAAATACTCACATGCTACAGTGGTTGAAGCAAGTAAAGCTGAAAGGCATTTACACACTTACCATGGCCAACACTTCAACGTCCGAGGGAAGCAGTGGCTAGCAAAACTAATAGCCGAAAAGGTGGAGCAATTCATGACTGACACCCCAGTTTCAGTACCAGAAGAGCGGAGATATCGCGAGGAAGAAAATCCATCATCCCCTGTGAAAGATGTCGTGTCGGAAAACTCCCAGGCCTTGAAACCGGACATACAACCATGAACCACAGTGATGACGGGTCTTTAGATGTCTTTCATATTAATATCCGTTCAATTAGAAAGAAATTAGACATGTTGGATTTATTTTTAGGTAGTATTACTTGTAACATTTTAACAATCAGTGAACACTGGTTATGTGGGGATGAATTGTCCTTGTATGTTCCTCATGGGTTTATTTTGGGAAATATTTTTTGTAGAGAGGAGGTATGCAAGGAGGAGGTAGTGCAATTTTTATCAAGCAATGTTTAGATTTTATGGCTGTTGATGTTAGTAATTTTTGTATTTAAAGTATTTTTGAAGCAACTGCAGTAATGCTATCGAGGGAAAACATTGTAGTTTCAGTGTACACAACACCGAATTCTAATGTATATATTTTTCTTAGTTATTTAGAATCAATGCTGTCTTTTTTAAACAACAAATATGGTAACTCAAAAATTGTTTTGTCAGGAGATTTTAACATAGATATTTTGGTAAATACTTATGAAACTGAGTCTTTTTTAAATGTTTTAAGATCATATAATTTATATTGTATGAATAAAGAACCGACTAGAGGGAATGCTTGTCTTGACAACATCGCCACAAATATCTCGAAGGAGTATGTTTCATGTACAGTGTTACAGCCTCACTTGTCAGATCACAAAGGAGTTTATGCTAGGTTTTCTGGTTTTGTTACCAACTCAAACCGTGAAAAAGAGGTGAGATGCATTAGAGATGTTTCCTGTAATGCAATACAAAAGTTTAGGGATAGTTTGAGTGTAACAGATTGGACACAACTTGGTAGCTTTTTAGATGCTGATGAGTCTTGTAATTATTTTATTTCTCAAGTGACAAAGTCTTTCAATGAATGCTGTATGATCAAACAAGTGAAAATTATTAATTTAAAATCGTCAAAACCCAAATGGTTCACACCTCAGTTAAAAAGTTTAGAGAGGTTGTAGTTACATTATATGACAGATTCAAAAATAGTAAAGGTACTTGTAATGAAATTAACTATAGGCAGGAATATCTGTTAGCAAAAAAAGAATACAGATGTAAAATTAAACAAGAAAAAATGTTTTTAAATGAAAATTATATCAACAATGCCACAAATAAGTGCAAAGCTGCATGGAAGGTCATTAAAACAGAAACCAATTCCGGTAGTAATAAGTGTAATCAAGCAAGTGTAATAGACTGTAATACATTTAATGACTATTTTGTTAACTTAGTGGGTAATCTAGATTTAAGTAAGGACTTAGGTGAACGTTCTTCTGAAAATCATGCTATCAAATTTTTAAATAAATATATTAGGAATTGTAATAGGATTATTAAACCTTTCAAATGGGAAACAATAACAGGAAAGGATATTATGACTTTGGTTACAAATTTAAGCTCTTCAAGGAGTGAGGATTACTATGGTTTTTCAAACAATGTTGTTAAGAAAAAAAAACTTAGAGAACAAACTTAGAGAAAAAACAAACAGTAAAGTTTTTCAAGCTCATCTTTCAGATCATGCTGGTCTTATTGCTTCATTTACCAATAAAACTTTTAATGATGAAAAAGAAACTTTGTATCGTAGTATTAGAAATGTAAAACCAAGTGCAGTAGCTGTTTTTAAAGCTAATCTTGAGTTGTTGGATTGGTTAGATTTAAGATTACTCAGTAATGTAGAGGAAGCTTTTAGTTTTTTTGTTGACAAGTTATCAAATATTTATGATTGTTGCTGTAATGTTAAGTAAATTAGAATTAAGTCATTAAAAAAAGAACAAAAAAATAGATGGTTTACTGATGAACTTCAAGAATCAAGAAAAATGTTGATGGTCCTGTATGATAGGTTACAGAACTGTAATAATGATTTGGAGAAAGATAAGTTTAAGAAAGACTATTTAAAAGCAAAACGAACATACAGATTTGAAATAAAGCAGGCAAAAATATCAGCAAATAACAAATACATTGAAAATTTCAATAATAGTGCAAAGCAGCATGGAATATTATTAAAGCTGAATCAGGTCAAAATGTTAAAATGGATGTAAAAATGAACATTGAATCAAAACAGCTAAATGAGTATTTTGCTAATGCTGCCTATATTGTAAATAATAATGTAAAAAAACAATAATACCTATGCTTTACAGTGTTTAAATAAGTATGTTGAATATAGTTCTAGTATCGTAAATTCTAACTTTAAGTGGTGCAGAATTACAGAACGTGAGGTATTAAAATGTGTAAAAGAGTTAACTTCCTCACCATGTGAAGATATATATGGGTTTTCTAACAAGATTTTAAAAGAAATTGTATTGTATATAATAGAACCCTTAGTATATTTATATAATATGATGCTTGAACAGGGTATATTTCCTGGTGTTTTGAAAGTAGTCAAAGTAATTCCCATCTACAAAAAGGGAGAAAGGTCAAACTCTACCAGTTATCGCCCCATATCACTAGTGCCAATTTTTAGCAAGATATTTGAACATTGTATTAAAGATCAGCTTTATTTGTATATGGAAAATAGAGGGTACATTTGTAAAGAACAGTTTGGTTTTATACCTGGCCGTAATACCATTAAAGCTGTAGAGTCTGTAGTGTCAGATGTGTTAAATAGTTTTGAGAACAAAATGGTGTGCTCGGCCTCATTAATAGATTTATCGAAGGCCTTTGATTGTATTCCACATGACTTACTCTTAAAAAAACTTCATGGTTATCATGTTAAAGATAATGAATTAAAACTTTTTTCGTCATATCTTGATGGTCGGAAACAAATGGTTGCACAAGGTAGAGAGATAAATCAGATTTTATTAGTGTCACAATAGGGGTACCACAAGGTTCAGTGCTGGGGCCTTTTTTGTTTGTCATAGCAGTAAATGACTTTGCTCATAATATGTCATGTTCTTCCATATTATATGCAGATGACACCACTCTATTAAGTAGCGATAAGAAAATGGATAAGTTATTGACCAACCAGGTTAAGCTGATCAATGAAGCTAATGAGTGGTTTAGATCTAATTCTTTAGTTGTTAATAATGATAAAACAGAGCACATATGTTTCTCCTTGGATATTAATTTGTATGATGATTTAAATTTTAAACCTATTAAAATTTTAGGAATATATTTAGATAGTAAGTTAACCTGGGATGTGCATGTAAATATGTTGTGCAAGAAACTTGCAAGGGTTATTTATTTACTTCGAAAGCTAAAATTTTGTTTTAGCGTGGATATGCTCATGACAGCCTATTATGCTTTTTTTCAACCACATTTAATGTATGGAATCCTGTTGTGGGGCAATAGTAGTGCTGCTCAAAAAGTCTTTGTGTGGCAGAAAAAAGCAATAAGAGTAATTAAGGGTATGTCTGCCGGAGTTTCTTGCTATCCTTTTTTTAAAGAACTACAAATTATGACTCTTCCAAATATGTATATTTTGTCTTGTTTGGTTAAATGCAAAGAAAATTTAGAAAGTTATCAACTTTGACAGAATGTTCATAGGTATAATACTAGAAATAAAGGCAAACTTGATTTATTAAATGTTAGACTAGAAAAAACAAAGAAAAGTCATTTATGTATGGAAATCAAACTTTTTAATAAATTACCTGATGTAGCGTGGTCAGTAAGTCTAGCTAAGTTTAAGAATTCTATTAGTAGTTGGTTGAGAGACAAAGCTTTTTATTCAGTTGACGAATACTTGAATACTTGAACTGTGATATTGGTGAATTAAGATTTTAGGCCATAATTATTTATTTTACTGTGATGTTTTAGACTGAGTCCTTGTTGTTGTTGTTATTTCTCTTGTTATATATTGTTAACTTTATATTAGTACTATTAAGAAATTTGGACGATGTCAATTGCTTTTTTATATGTTTAAAGACAAATAAAGAATCTTAAATCTTGAATCTTAAGGATATTATTGACATAATTTTGGTGCCAAGGATATTATTGACATAATTTTGGTGCCTTTGACTCTGGTTTACAATCAAATTCTAGAACAGGGTAGATACCCTGATGCTCTTAAGATAAGTAAAGTCACTCCTATTTTTAAGAAGGGTGAAAAGATTGACCCGTCAAGTTATCGCCCAATTTCTTTGACACCTATTTTTAGTAAAATTCTGGAAGGTTGTATAAAAAAGCAATTTAGTGGTTTCTTTTTTGAGAATAGTTTGTTTAGTGAAAATCAGTTTGGTTTTATTCCTGGTCGCAATACTGTTAAAGCTGTAGAGAAGGTAGTAGAACAGGTTCTTGTTAATTTTGAAAGAAAGCTAATGACATCTGCAACATTAGTAGATTTGACAAAGGCTTTCGATTGTATTTCTCATGAGTTAATCATAAAAAAAACTGTCTTGTTATGGTATTAAAAGTAATGAGCTTAACCGTTTCATGTCTTATTTAGATAATCGTAAGCAAATGGTTGTACAGGGACAAGAAAAATCAGATTTCAAACATATAAGAGTAGGCGTTCCGCAAGGATCAGTACTAGGTCCTCTGCTTTTTGTTATTGCAATTAATGATTTAGTTTTCAATGTACCCTGCACAACGGTATTGTATGCAAATGATACCACGATCTTAAATTTTGACAACAATCTTGATCAACTGATTAGGGCAGAAAATCAGGCAATACAAAATGTACTAGAGTGGTGTCGGACAAATCAACTGGTGGTAAATAATAACAAAACTGAAAAAAAATGTTTTCTCATTAAATTGCACAGTATTTAAAGATATTAAGCCTGTAAAACTATTAGGGATGTATCTGGATAGTAGGTTAAGTTGGGACAAACATTTTGAAGAGTTATGTAAAAAATTATCAAGGATTATCTACTTATTAAGAAAACTAAGAAATTGTTTTACAATTGATATGTTAGTGAAAGCTTACTGTGCATTTTTTCATTCACACTTGAGGTATGGTGTTACATTGTGGGGCAACAGCTGTCACTCTCAAAGAGAATTTCTGTGGCAAAAGAAAGCTCTTAGAAAAATAAAAAATTTACCAGTAAGGGAATCATGTGTGCCAATTTGTAAAGAACTGCAAATAATGACCTTGCCTAGTTTATATGCCTATTGCTGTTTGGTTAGTGTCAAAGAATGTCTTGAGTGTTTTAAAGTGAGAGAGGAATATTACATAGGTACCCTACACGACAGAATCATTTGTTAGAGCGACCTCCAGTAAAATTAGAAATACCCCCGTCGCAGCAAACCTGCATACTCAGCGAATTTCCAATGGAGATATAAATGTCTTAATACTATATAAAGCCACTTACCAAGTTCCATAAAAATATATTCACAAATAAGCGATATATACGATTTTAATTATTCTCCATAAGAATAACATTGGGGCTGAGTACGCAGGTTTGCTGCAACACGGAACACAAAAAATGGGTTTTTATGCTAATATCAATATAACTCAACTAGGTGAAGTCGTATACCAGTTTTTATTCATTTATGTTCATAATTAAGGGAGACAGAGCATTTAATTATTATCCATAAGAATAACATGGGGACTGAGTACGCAGGTTTGCTGCTACGGGAGAATTATGCAAAAAAAGATTTTTTGGAGCAAATATCAATAGACATCAACGAGATGAAGCTGTATACCAAGTTTCGTCAGTATACGTTCATAAATAAGCGAGATACAAATATTTTCTTTTCCTCCATAAGAATAACATTAGACAACGTACTGTGTTTAGCACTTTCAATATCTCGGTAACCAATTGACGTAGAGGAATGATCGAAATACCAAATTGTGTGTTTTTTTAAGCTAAATCGAATGGTCAAAACTAAAATTTGACTTTTTCAAATATTACATGTAAAAAATTCAAAAAACCCATTTTTGGGGTACAAAACCCCCCCAAAATACCCCCTCGGATAGGTCGATCTGTCTGGTTTTCGAACTTAAAGTCATAAATGCTGCTTTACATGTTTATACCAAATTTCGTCAAAATCGGATCATTTTTACGAGAGTTATCGTGCTCACGGACACATATATATATATATATATAGATATATATATATATATATATATATATATATACAGTATCGAACGAATGGTGTTTTTGGGGTCTGGGGACCTCAAAACGAAAAGTTATCATGGTCCCGGGCCTAGGTCTTACCATGCCGACTACGGTAATAGCTTCTTCCCTATAGGGGAAATTCGCTAAAAATAAATAGCAGTCCTATTGCAATGAAGCTGAAAATGTTTAATAAATTGCCTAAAGAGGCATGGACTGTAACTTTAAACAGATTTAAGGTAGTAACTGAAAGATGGCTTAAAGAAAATATATTTTATTCTGTTGAAGACTATATGACCTGTGATAAGACAAGCTTAACATTTTAAAATTGTAATTGTTTGTGTTCACTTAATGTTCTATGTCTTTTATGTAATTTAATTCATTTGAATGTCCTATATGTAATTTAACTTTTTATTTTTTATTTATTTTTTATTTTTTTTTATTTTTGAGCATTATATGGAAATTCTTTAAAAAGAACGAAGCCGATAGTGTAATCGCTGAATGTCCGAAATGCAAGCTTTAAGGTTATGTTGTATGTTTATATTCCAGTGACAAACTAAACAAAGGAAATTCGGATGTTTTTGGTTAACTCATACAGAGAAGGCCTACTGAGTCATTGTTTCATTGCTTAAGGCGTGCTAGGCCTAATAGTAAGCCTATGTTGTGATGTCTGCTACTTTTTAACTTCAGTGATACCGGTCTTTTAATAATCAGGCAGTCTTCATATTAAAATGTTGCCTTGTTAGTGAATTTCCTATGGAAAGTGAACTATTAGCATGACCTGCACGGTGAAACTTAAGCCCGGGACCACCATAGAAGTTCCTAATGTGACCCCGTGAACACGTTTTGGGGGTTCGTTCAAAATTTTATATATATATATATATATATATATATATATATATATATATATATATGTGTGTATGCACTCTAGTGGTCACATTTTTTGTCAGATTTACTTCAAATTTGGTAGGGACATTCCTTTTTGTAATCAGTTGGACAAGTTTGTTGGGCAAAACAATCGGAAAACTCTAACCCCCTTCTTTGGGGATTTTAAATTTAGAAATTTCAGTTTTTGGGCCCAAAAAGGGTCAGAAAAGCCCCGGATGTAAAATTAAGGAATGAAAAACGAAGGGAATTAGTGTGGGGAAACTTTTAAGCTTCTCTCTCTTCATTCTAGCATATATATTTACTGAGTTATTAAAGAAAATGTGTATTGACCAAACACAGTACGTTGTCTTATGGGGGTTTTACTTTAGAAAAGCCTGTTATTCATTTGTTGGTGTACTTTTATCATCCCCAACAACCTCACGCCTACTTTAAAGCCTGACTGGACCTTCTCCTAACATTATAATGCGTAAAATTGTATTCCCAGCATTGCAGGTAAATAGAACCAGGAGCCAAAACAGCCAAAAAATCAATATTTTCAGATTTGAATAAAAATTGGAATAATTAATTGTATGTTTTTAACTGATTTTGAGTTTTTATAGTTTTTTTATGTGGAAATTCACTTCCCTCACGTCAGCGTGCTGCGTGCAAACTCGTTCTTATCTTGTCTGACCATATGTATAAGTTTGGTTTTTTACTACATCCAGATAGTTATATTGTCGGACCATATGTATATTTGAAACTCATAATAGCGATGGATTTGAATTTATTTTTTGATTTATTTGGACTTTACCTATCGCTTCTAGTGTTTAAAACTACACTACGTTTCGGGAGGTAAGGAAACTCCTCCCGTTATCAAGTGAACCCTACTTACATCTAAATATCAAACTCTTACACCTAACTAACCTACATTTTTTTGGATTTTTTTTGATTTTTCTTTTACATTCTAATTTACACTAACACAAAGATAACAAAAAATCAAATACAATACACTAACACAAAATTTATATCACACCTAACTAACCTACATTTTTTTAAATATTTTTCTTTACAATTTAATTTGACTAACAGAAAGATAACAAATATATATACAAAAAATCGAATACAATACACTAACACAACATTTATATATACGAACAAATGAAAAACTGACAATACATTACCTGTTCTGCATCGTGGCCTCCAAGCTGGATGCCCGTGTTTGCCCGTCAGCTTGGAGGCCACGATGCAGAACAGGTAATGTATTGTCAGTTTTTCATTTGTTCGTATATATAAATGTTGTGTTAGTGTATTGTATTCGATTTTTTGTATATATATTTGTTATCTTTCTGTTAGTCAAATTAAATTGTAAAGAAAAATATTTAAAAAAATGTAGGTTAGTTAGGTGTGATATAAATTTTGTGTTAGTGTATTGTATTTGATTTTTTGTTATCTTTGTGTTAGTGTAAATTAGAATGTAAAAGAAAAATCAAAAAAAAATCCAAAAAAATGTAGGTTAGTTAGGTGTAAGAGTTTGATATTTAGATGTAAGTAGGGTTCACTTGATAACGGGAGGAGTTTCCTTACCTCCCGAAACGTAGTGTAGTTTTAAACACTAGAAGCGATAGGTAAAGTCCAAATAAATCAAAAAATAAAAACATATGTATATGTTTGGTTTTTTACTATATCCAGGTAGGTAAGGAGTTATATCATAACTAGGTGTTACCCGCAGGCTTCGCCCCGCATATTATTTATAAAAACTGTGATGGTTTTGTATACTGCATTCTGTGGCCTGTGGCCAGTTGTTATTAGCCTGTGGAACTACTACGAATCAAGATCAGCTGTTTGTATTTTCATCAGCTCAAACAAAAATGAATGTCCACTAGGAATCCATGGGAACTTTGAACCCCCATGGGGCATTGCCCTATAGGATTTTCACAACTTTAATATGCCTATATGTTACTCAGGACTATCAAGTACCTCTCTGCCTAATTCATGTAAATCTGTAATTTTTGCTGATGACTCCACTTTTTTTTTTAGTGATGTCAGTTCTGATAATATTAAGGTTCAAATGACTAACTGTATCTCTGAATGTAACTTTTGGTTCCAAAGTAATGGCTTATTATTAAATAACACCAAAACTCAGACCATTCTGTTTAGTTTGAGTCATCAAAACTATAGCCTATCACAATTAAATGAAAGCGTAAAATTATTAGGAATATCCTTGGATGCAAAGTTAACTTGGAATGTTCATATCAGTAATGTATGCAGTAGGCTTTCAAGAGTAATTTATTTACTTCGTAGATTAAAGATTTTCATTCCAAAATCTTACCTAAGAATGGCATATTTTGCTTTTTTCAATAGCATAATTAGCTATGGCTTATTACTTTGGGGTTGTGGCCATGAAATGAAAAGAGTATTGTTATTGCAGAAAAAGGCAATGAGAATTATTACATATTCCAGCTACAGGGCACACTGTAAACCTCTTTTTAAAAATGAAAAAAATCTTACTGTGTATAACCTTTTCATATTTAAGTGTCTGGTATATGTCAAACTTAATTTAGGATCTTTAGCTTTAAGAAGTGATACCCACGACCATTTAACAAGGAATAGAAATAAAATAGATTTGCCACAAGTCAGGCTTGTGAAAACGCAGGAATTCTATTCTTATGTGGGTATCAAATTAGCGTGGCACGGCGCGTGGCATGTCTTGGATAGAGCGCAGCGAAAAGTTTCAGCATCTTTCCAAACGAATTGTAGGCAAACCAACAACTTTACCTAAAAATGTTAGAAATAAAAGTTTTAGAGAAACTAATTATCTACAACTTTCTCGCTGGAAGTTTGTTTCTAACCTAAAAATAAAAAACTTCCTCGCTGAGTAACTTTTTCATGTCCCTCTTTAATAACACGTAAGATTTTTAATTATTAAAAATATTAAAACACGGTAAACTAAAACAATATTTATACTTTCGGATTCCTTAGTTCACGTACACAAAGAATATATAAACTTCATTACAATTCAAACATGGCAGTGAAGTCCAGGAGCGTGTAAACGACAGCGTGTTCAACGCCAGAAACAGCTCTGAGCACACAGTGGCCCACCATTTCTGTTCCGCACAGACCTACGCAGACCGTTTTTAGCTCACTTAGCGATCTCTCCAGTAGTTTTACCTCGATGGGCTAAACTAGTTTAAGGCAAGGAGTTAAGGCATGAAATTATCAGGGTAGGTTCCTTTAGATTACAGCTGTTGTACCTGACTCAGTTTCCTCTAAATTCTCTAGGGCTACTCCCCGTGGGTCATCCAAAATTCCAATGTTAATCAAATGAGACCATACGGTTACAGTTTTCTGCTATTTATTTAATGTTATTCAAATAAACAGCTGACATTAGTGATTTACTTTTTTGACTACATTTTATACCCGGGTGAAACCGGTATAAACAGCTAGTTTGTTATAAGACTAAGACTAAGTATTTGTTATAAGACTAAGTTATTAGAGTAAGAACAATGGCTATTCAAATAAAACATCATAAACAGTGGGTTTTATTCACTAATTTAATAACAATTGTAATGTTGCCAAATTACAAAGGTTTAGATCATGCTCATCCAGTACACATATTTATTGTATTTTTCACTGCAGTGAAGATAGTATTCTTGGATTTGTACACAGGTTGGTATATTGCTCCTCCAATTAGACATGCTGTCTTCTAGTGATGTGAAGTCTTCAATTACTCAGAAAGATACAGTTGTAAAAATAACTGTATATTCATATCTTGCAAGGGAAATGAAAATGTAAAGTTCTGACTAAAAAATATGGTAATTCTTAGAGATTGATGTAACGTGCGGTACTGGCAAAGTAAATATCCGAATCCGAAAATTATCCAATCCGAAACCTTTAATATCCGATCTGTATCCGGTCCGAACTTAAGCTATCAGAACCGAAACCGAACCAAACTCAAATCAAATCAAATCAAATCAAATCAAATAATTCTTTATTCGTCAACTGTACAATTGTTACAGATGAATAGTGTCAAAATCGTTTTAAAAATATACTTATAAACTACTTATTTAATTTACATGTCATTATTTATCGTAGCTAATTCTTCAAAGGAGTATAGGGGATGCTCAATCAAAAACTGCTTTAGTTTTTTGACAAATTCTGAAAGATTTTGAACTGTCTTTATGTCATCTGGAATGTGCTTAAAAAATTGTATGCCTCTATAATTAACTTTTTTTTTAAACAACTCAAGTCTATGGGAATCAAAAGTTAAATAACTTCTTGTGTTGTATTGTCGATTTCTAGCTTCCATCTGAGGGATGTTGTGTTCTTTTACACATTTCACAGTGTTAAACACATGCTGAGAAAAAACTGTAAGAATCTCTAGTTCCTTAAATTTTGTCTTAACCGAGTCTTTATTTCTAAGTCCCAGGATAATTCTAATAGCTTTTTTTTGCATTTTTAAAATGGATTTCAAGTTCTTTTTTGAGGTTGCCACATAAATGCTAACCCCATAAGATATGTATGAGTCTATGAGAGCAAAGTATAAAACCTTTAAGGTTTTAAAATTACAAATTTTGGACATTCTTCGAAGTGCATATATTCCAGATGATATTTTATTTAGAATTTTATCGGTATGTCTATCCCAACTTAAATTTTCATCTATGATCATACCTAAAAATGTTGTACTGCTTTCTCGTAGTATCTCATCTTCATCTATTTTAATAATTGGATTAATTTTTGTTTTTGATTGTCTAGTAGAGAATGATAAAAAATTTGTTTTTCTTGAATTTATTACCATATTAATTATTAAAAATTCACTCTCCGCACACGTCTATGAAAAAGATAGGCAAAATATGAATTGCACAACAGCAAATTGTGGTAATCATTGAAATAATAAAATAAACTGTAGAGCGTTGGACAACTGTGGGGAAGGTGGAAGCCAATAAAAAAAAATTGTTAAGTGTTACCTATTTTATATAAGTGTGCATTCTGAGTCGAGTCAGGGAATATTAACTTATAGGGAAAGTCAAGGAGGATTAAGTTTTTGATCAGGGAAAGTCAGGAAGATCATTGACCAAATAAAAGTGTGAACCATATTATATACCAAACTCGCTTTACTCTGTTCCATGGGTCAAATTATTAGCAGTTAACGTGGAACAGTTCACAAATTATGTTGACAAACATTTAATAATAATATTTAAGTAGGCCTATAGAAATAATATGTAATGAGGTCTATACCCTAGATAGGCCTATGTAAAAAATTAATGTGCCCTCATAAGAACTTAATTAGGCCCATTCATAATTTTCATGTGTATATAAAACTGTCTTTTTATAAGCCTATTTACATGATATATATGAACCAATCATCTCATATAAAATATTTCATAACGTCCAATAATAGTGTAAACTACTTCAAACACAAATATTAATGAAATCTGATCTCAAATATAATATTACCAAGCCAAAATTGTATATAGTAATCTCAGTTAAAATTAATACCCCCGTCGCAGCAAACCTGTGTACTCAGTGAATTTCCGATGCATATATATGGGTATAACTACTACCTAGAGCCACTTACCAAGTTTCATTAAAATACATTAATTAATAAGTGATACATAGCATTTTATTTATTATCCATAAGAATAACATTATAATTGAGTAGGCAGGTTTGCTGCAACAAGGAAGATAAGAAATGTGTTTTTTGCAATTATCAATATAACTCAACCAGGTGAAGCTTCATATCAAGTTTTATTAATTTAGGTTCACAACTAAGGGAGATATAAAACTTCTCCATATGAATAACATGGGGGCCGAGTATGCAGGTTTGCTGCTACCGGGAAAAATAAAAAAAAAACTTAGTGCTAATATCATATACCACAACTAGATGAAGCCACATACCAAGTTTCATCTATATACATACATAAATAATCGAAATATAACTTTTTATTTATTCTCCATAAGGATAACATTGGACAGCTTACTGTATTCAGCAATTTGAATATCACTGCAATGGTTGGACGTAAAACAACAATTAAAACGCCAAAATGATTGTTTTGTAGAGCTAAACTGATTGGTAGAAAGAAATGTGGAGTTTTTAGTGAAATTATCTGAGGAAAATCTTAAAACTGTATTCCCATAAGATTAACATGGGAAATTTTATGGACACATTTTTTGACTTTTCTCCACAACCACTAAACCTAGCTTAATGATTCAAAATACTAAATTGTTTGTTTTTTTTAAGCTCTATAAAATGGCTATAACCAAAATCTAGTGTTTTTAAAATTTTAGGGTAAAAAGTTCAAAAAACAAATTTTTGTACAATTTTAAACCCCCATAAAACCCCCTTTCCGTAGACCGATCGATCTGGTTTTCAACCTTAAAGTCATAAATGTTACTCTCCACATTTGTGCCAAATTTCATCAAAATCGGGTGCTTCTTTCAAAAGTTATCGCGGTAACGGACATATATATATATATATATATATATATATATATATATACAATATACATATATAAATATATATAAATTTGAATGAATATTGTTTTTGGCATCTAGAGACCTCAAAACAAAAAGTTATCATGGTCTCGGGCTTAAGTCTTATCATGCCACCTACGGTAATAGCTTCTTCCCTATAGGAGAAATTTGCTAAAAGTGAAAGTGTCAAGAGTTCTGGGAGCCTGAAGAAAGATCATCTGTAAGTGTATTGTTGTGTGGGTGATGACCACAACTCTCTCTCTTCTAAAATGAATGGCCTGGGTGTTAAATGGTAAATGTGAGCCTTGTCTCAAATTAAGTGAATTCACACTTAAATAGTGTTTTGGACATTAAAAGTTCAATCTTTTTAAATTAGGAGAAGAGCTGAAACCATTAAGATCAACCTTTTTTTGCGAATTTCCCTTATAGGGAAGAAGCTATTACCATAGGTGGCATGGTAACACTTAAGCCCGAAACCATGATAACTTCATTTTGAGGCCCCCAGATGCCAAAAACACCATTCGTTAAAATTTTATATATATATATATATATGTATTTATATATATGTGTGTGTATTTATATATATATATATATATATTTATTTATGTGTCCGTAAGCACGATACTCATAAAAAGGTCCGATCTTGATGAAATTTGATACAGTCGTGTTGAGTAGCATTTATTTGAACGAGTTTATTTGAAAACCAGACGAATCGCACCATCCGAATAGGGTTTTTTGGGAGTTTTGTACTCCAAAAATTTTTTTTGGGGGTTTTCACGTGTAATTTTTATTTAAATCAAATATTTAGTTATATCATTGAATTCAGCTTAAAAAAACAAAGAATTTGGTATTTTGATCATTGCTCTACGTAAATTGGTTACTAAGATATTGCAAGTGCTAAACACAGTACGTTGTCTTACGCTATTCTTATGGAGAAAAATAAATTTTATATCTCATTTATGAATATAAACTACGAAACTTGGTAAATGGCTTCATCTGGTTGTGGTTTGTTGTTGTTTGCACAAAAAACAAACTTTTCACTTATGGTTCCCGTAGCAGCAAACCTAGGTACTCAGTCCCCATGTTATTCTTATGGAGAATAATTAAAATGTTGTATATCGTTTATTTATAAATGTATATGAATGAAACTTGGTATGTGACTTTACTTAGATGAGTTCTAAAATTTGCATAAAAACCCATTATTTTGTGTTCCTTATTGCAGCAAACCTGTGTACTCATCCATAATGTTATTCTTATGGAAAATAATTAAAATTGTATTTATCGCTTATTTGTGAATATATTTTATGAAACTTGGTATGCGGCTTTATGGGTATTAAGACATTGGAAATTCGCTAGGTTTGCTGCGACGGGGGTATTTTAACTAGGCCAAGAAGCAAAGGTTTTCAGGGAAGAGAATATGCAGCTTGGTAAACCAAATCCAAACCTACATTGAGTTAATAGACTAGAATATATCAGAGTTAGGGTGGATTGAGCAGCTCTAACTACTGATCCAGTCCAAGATATTTGTTAAATAGACAATCTTATAGTCCAAATTAACAGAAAGAACTCATTTAGTAAATTTTTAACATCAGTAAATTCAGAACAGAACTTATGTCCAAATTGTTTAAAATCATGGCCGCCTTCATGTTTGGGGACGTTTAGCTAAATTCAGTTTTTTGAGCATCATGTCAAATTATATTACAGTCAAGAGAACATAGACAGATCAGATCCAAAATTTAATGGTAGAGAATCAGTTTTATATTAGCAACAACCTAGAAAAAGAGAGGATCACCACCACGAGCCCTTCCTTTAACGCCCTGAGATTAAAGAGACTTTATTCTTACTGCTGAACTGAGCCGAGGACATTTTATACTATTGTAAATAATAATTATCTCGTAAATTCAAGTTATTATACTATCCCCACCTTTGTATCATCCCATTTGTTAGTCCCCTGAGAAGTTTTATATGCTGAGGTGTAAATTTTGTGAGATAAATATGTAAATTTGTTCATTGTATTAGAGTCGTCTTCATTTGTGGCAGAAGTAGCCTTCTTGTTTTTCTGGTACCTTAGAAACTATGTAGTGTTCAACGCCACAGAGTACTTAACCAAAACAGACTACCAATACACAGAGACGAAACTCAAACTGTAAAAGTGGAAGGAGAAATAAGTAGGCATTTATATATTTATTAACAAAGAACAGTATAATTATAAGTGTAAATAATAAATAATAAAAAATGAAATACGTGGGACTCTTTTCAAACGGTTTACACATATGATTTTAAAGTTCTATGAAAACCAATTTAAAATGTTTGTGTCGGCTGATTGAAAATTAAAATCAAACTTGTAAAAATTTAAAACAAATTTAAATTCAGGTTTTGACATTCCCTACTACTCAAAATTACATTTCTGAAAAGAAAAATCATTAAAATCTATCAAGTTGTTGAATGAGAATCTTTTCAGAAAAAAAAACAAAAGACATCAGTTTCTTTTTATATAAAGGATTAGGATATTATAAAAAATAAATTATATCAATGATGTTTCTGACTGTATATCAGTAAGAATTTTTAAATCATTAATAATTTTTAAATTTTGTGAATAAGAGAAGTCAAGGCAGGTGGTTCCTAAATATCTTTCAGTCTCCTAACCTTTATGGGATTTTTTCACTTTTAATAGAAAAATGGATCTACAAATTGTTATTAAACTTTTTTTCTTGCCATGTAAAGCTGTAGGAAGAATTTAAGCTGTTTTAAAAGTTACATTATTACAGCTATGTTTCTTAAGAGTTGGTCAAAATCCCATGTTAACCTTAGTTCAACATTTCAGCACTAAGTACTGATTTATTTATCTATTGTGCATTTCGTCAGCTAATCAGATTTAACTTCATAGTTCTCGGATGATGGCAGCACACCTAGTACACCTGTTGCTTTTCACTTAAAAAGCTTGGACTAAATATGAGGTTTTTAGGTCATGTGAGGAGTAGAAAGTCACAAGCTGTGATTTTGAAAACTCTACAGTAAAACCTCGATGAACCGTCACTCTTTTAACCACCACTCTCTGTTATCCGTTGTCCGTCTATGAGAATTTTACAATTTATTAGCATCAGAATTTACGCCGTATGCCAGTGTTTGAGCTTCTGTACGAGCTATTATATTATTTCTTTAAACATAAATATATATGTACTGTGAAGTATTCCCTTTTGTACATGGTTTTATTTTCATTTCTATTCCAAACTATTTTACATTTAGTTACTGTACACTGTACACAATTATATGATGATGTTTCTGTTATCCGTCTATTCAGTTATCCGTCACAGTCTCAGTGCCGAAGGTGACAGTTAATAGAGGTTCCACTGTACTTATTACAAACACAAAGTTACTTGTAACCACGCTCTGCTACCACTTGAGAGTTAAACCCTTAGGAATAATTATATTGTATTTTTCCTAACAAAAATTGTGTTTTCCGGTAATAACTGTGCTGACTTTGTTTGCAACAGGGCTATAGCAACGTGCGGCTGTACAGTGAGCTGATCAGGGCCTGCTTCATCATCCTCTACGATGTGTTGGACACCAGCAAGGAGTCTCAGTGGGGCGCCTTCACTTTCCTCAAAGTCCCCCACATCCTCAATCAGCTTTACAACTCCAACCTGCCCAGAGGTAACAAGCATTGAGTACCCGTTTCTTTGTTACAAATAGAAATAATTGTGTTCAGGCCAGTTTGAGTTTTATTTCTTTTAATCCATTGAGCCATTGAGATTTCTTTCAATCTATATTTTAGCACTTATGGACAATTCTATTTTGTAAAGAATCGTTGCTTGTCATTTTGTTTGTTCAACAACTAAAAAAAACTAAAGTGAAATGATGTTTGAATACTTTCCAGGATAGTGTTTCTTTCTCTGACAATCTGCATTATCTTTGAGGTCAATGGACTATTGTTGTATAAAGACAAGTCTGTTTTTGTAAACTTAAAAAAAAATACCAGAATCTTATTCATCATCTAACCATAATACTAATCTGCCATGTAACTGTACTAATTTTACAAAATTTCTGGGGGTAACAATTGATCATAAATTAACCTGGAAAATTGACACTTCAGAAATTATTACAAAATTTAATAGAGCTCATTTAGTAATTCTTATTTTATCGAAATCAGTTGAGGTTGCCACTCTCATGATGTTTTATTATGGATATGTCTATCCTATTCTTAGCTACGGTATAATTGTCTATACTATTCTTAACTAAGGCATAATTTTTGGGGTAAGTCTGATAAGAAGAACAAAGTTTTTAACACGTTCGCTACCGAGCGACTCATATTTGCGTCGGTCTGGTCACTCCCACAGACCAAAAGAAATAATCTGAACGTTGCAAACAGGCCGGGAGGTACAGGAGCAACATTAACAACAGACCACGAGAGAAATTGGTTTTTTAAATATACTAATTCACTTCACAATTACCTCAAATGCATTTGAAAACAATAACAATTATTTGTATTTTACTTTGAGCAATTTTAAAAACGTTGTATATATGCGTCAGTCAGCCTATACAATGGAATATAGTAAAAAAGATGTATTTTTCTTCAATAGACCGAGCGACGCACATTTGCGTCGTTGTAAATTTGATCATTTTTAGGCCTATTCCGTTTCACTGTTAATGTTCTGCACAGTACTCAAACACCACTAAAGCACGTCCAAAAACTGTGAGGTTAGCCACGTGTTCAGTTGTACAGTGATGCATCGAAAATGACAATGTAAACAACAGTTCTGCCAATTGTAATGTGACGTCACCAATTGTCATACCCACAGACCAAGCAACACGCATGTGCGTCAGATATCCCTACAGACTGATACAAAGAGATCAGGGCTTTAAAATAGACCGTTGCTAAGAAATACACGTTTGAATAACAATGGGACACTGACAAAAATTCGCGTCATCAGTCTATTTCAGTGTGACCAGCCGAAGCAAATATGCGTCGGTAGTCTATCGGGAGAAACCACTCGACGCACAGCTGCGTCGCGGGTCTATGTGAATGACAAATTCCATATAATTGCGATAGCGAAGTGTTAAATTGCAAAAACAAATCATCAGGATAATATATGGTCTCAAAACAAGGGATTCATGTCAAAATACTTTCAAAAGTAGTAATATCCTTACATTTCCCAGTATATACATCTATAATTTAATTATATTTACCTAACAAAATATTTAAATTTTTTCAATTAATTCAGGTACTACCACAATTATAGCACAAAACACAAGTAGTACCCTGGGTTAATGGCTAATACAGCCAAAAAGCAGCACTTTTTGATCGAGCTATGGCAATTTCTGTGGTCATAGTTGATGCTATAGGTAACTTTTCGGATAGGGAGCCTCTTGAAAATCCGTGCAGGACACCAAAATGGCGGCCATTAAAGATGGCTGCCATGGAAATTATAAAATATGTCATAACTTGATTAATAGATATCCAATTTCATTGAAGTTGGTTTTGTTTAAAAGACCTTTTTAAACAAAGACTTATTTGTATTTAGACTTTTCACGAAAAATAGTGGTTTTCCAGATATTTAAAGATTATTGGTTAATTGGCCTAATTTGCATAATATAAAAGATAATTTCTAAATACCCTCGTTGCAGCAACTCTGCAAACTCAGCGCATTTAAAATAGTACCTCACTACCTCATGAAGCTATTTACCAAGTTTCATCGACGCAAAATCATAAACAAGCCATATATGACATTTTATGTATTCTCCATAAGAAAACATTAGGACTGAGTACATAGGTTTGCTATATCGAGGACCACAAAAATGAGGGTTTTATGCAAATAAATGTCAATGGATCACCACCAGATGAAGCAAAATAAGTTTTACCAATATATGTTTATAAACAAACGAAATAGTACTTGTTTCTTATTCTCCATAAGAATAACATTATGGCTGCTGAGTACACAAGTTTGCTGTCATAGGGACCACAAAAAATGGTCTTTGAATCCATATAAACCCCAACCATATGAAGCCACACACCAAGTTTCATTAATATATGTTCATTAATAAGCGAGATATAACATTTTACTTATTCTCCATAAGATTAACATCGGATAACGTACTGTGTTTAGCACTTTAAATATCTCAGTAACTAATTGACGTAGAGCGATGATCAAAACATCTAATTGTTTGTTTTTTTAAAGCTGAATTTAATAGTGCAAACTAAAATTTAGATTTAAAAATAATTATATATAAAAATTTCAAAAAATTCATTTTTGGGGGACAAAACCCCCCCCCAAAACCCCTCTTATAATGTTTCGATCCGTTTGTTTTTCGAACTCATGAAAATAAATGATGCCTTACACGTTTATACCAAATTTCATATAGATCGGACTTCTCTTATGACAGTTAGCAAACCTATGGACACACACACACATATGCTATGTGTGTGCGCCAATTTAATTTGTGTGTTTAAAAACTGAATTAGTAACTATTCATCTATAACTTGACATTTCGAAGGTTCATTTTAAAATTTAACCTTAATAAACTCAATAAATCATCGTTCAAAATTTAACTTTTAAATTTGTAAGCCGTTTTTAGAAATTATATCTTGTATATGCAAATTTGGCCAATGAATCAATAATCATTAAATATCTGGAAAACCAAATTTTTTGTGAAAAGTCTAAATACAAATGTTTTTGTTTAAAAAGGTCTTTTAAACAAAACCAACTTCACTGAAATCCGATATCATATTATTCAAGTTATGACATTTTATAATTTCCATGGCAGCCATCTTTAATGGCCGTCATTTTGGTCTCTTGTACGTCATTTTCAAGTGGCTCCCTATATGAGAAGTTACCTTTTGGCATCAACTATGACCTCAGAGAGTGCCATACCTCAATCAAAAAGTGTCGCTTTTTTGTAGTACCCGATGTAGGCTTGCATATCCAAGACATAAATATTTTAGTTATGAATTCTCACCATATTATTCTGGAATAAAATTATATAATTGCCTGCCTGCCTGCTCTATAAGTGTGTGAATTCACTGAAGTTGTTTAAAAAAGGTTTATTTAAGTTTTTATGTAATAAATGTTGCTATAAGGTAGATGATTTTTTCAACTAGTATATCTTTAAATGTTTAGATTATAGTATTAACTTAAGTGAAACTATTCATATATGAAATGTACAAAACGAATAAAGGATACTCTGATTCTGATTCTTCACCACAATTTTGCATGGACTTTTTTTGTTGGTAGGCTATTTAACATGGGAAGTAATCATTATACTTTTTAATGTTTTTATTTGCTTAAGCATGTCTTGTTAATGTTGACATCTTGTGAAATAGATAATTATATTAATAACTAGCTGATTATACCGGTTTCACCCGGGTATAAAATGTTGTTAAAAAAAGTAAATTATGTCAGCTGTTTATTTGAATAACATTAAATAAATAGCAGAAAACTGAAACCGTATGGTCTCATTTGATTAACATTGGAATTTTGGATGCCCCACAGGGAGTAGCCCTGGAGGATTTAGAGGAAACTGAGAGTCAGGTACAACAGCTGTAACCTAAAGGAACCTACCCTGAAAATTTCATGCCTGAACTCCTTGTAGTTTAGTCGTATGGCGATCCACACACAGACAAGAACTCTGCTTTATTTATGTAGATTGTGAACTACCTCCCAAATAATTGGAAATGTAGATGTGGTATTGAATAAGTGACACTGAATCAGCGTGTAATCTGAAAGAATTAGATCTTAATCGTAATTAGATACTGAAAAATAACAGGAATTTCTGGAGGTCAGCGAGCCCAGGATTACTAGTAGGCCATTGGTACCATAGGTTTACCATTGGGTCATTAAGTAAATCATTCCAACAGTTAGTTACCCAAAAACAGACGATAAAACAGTTCATCTCTGAATGGTCACTGGGAAATTTTTACTACTACTATTTATTGTACTCGATCAATATTAGGGGTGTGTGAATAGTGATTTCTGGCTCAAGCCGAGCCGAGCCGAGCTTCGAGCTTTCTCGAGCCGGCTTTTTTGATGGGAATTTTCTCTAGGGGTGTGCAATATACTGGTAGTGATTTTCTGACTGGAGCCAAGCCGGGCAGAATTTTGTCAAAGTTCTCGAGCTTTGAGCAGTTTGATTAGGCCTATATGTGCGCTTTATTTGTATTAGGCCTATGTTTAAAATAACAAGCATTTTACTCATTATGGTAATGTAAAATAATTTTTAACTTTCAATCTTTGTCATCTTTCATTCACTTTTTCTTGATTCATTATTCCTACGTTCAATAAATAAAGGCCTACAGTGGGAAAATAACAAAATAAGTAGGCTACTAAAAAAGGAAAAATTTATTGAGACCACTTGTTGATAGTAACGAACAATTTTGATTTCAATATAAAGTAGGTAGCCTTCACAGAAAAAAATAACATAAAGGAAGAGAACTACAAATTTGTAACTTGACTGCCCACAGGTTAACTAATGCAGTTATTACCATATGTCCAAGTGAGGTTAACTAATGCAGTTATTACCATATGTCCAAGTGACCAAAGACTTAGGCCCTAGCCATGGGATTTGCCAAAATCCCATTCACTGTTTGTAAATAGTAAATTTTAGGTTATCCTTTTATAAATATAAGTTAGTTAAACTAGTCTGTATATCTTATTGTACTCACAGAAATAAGTTATCCAACAATCGTAGGCCTATCTTATGTTCTATCTAACCTATTAGGCCTACCTAATAGACTTAACCTATTATATCTGCTTCTGAAATAGGTTTCAGAAGCAGAAGGTGGAAGAGGATCGTCAATGCATTCTTTTTCCATCACTGCTTTAACAATTTGATAGCATACAATTACAAAATGAAATGCTTTCTACTGACGTTTATTAACACATTTAAACAATCCTGCGGAGTTAACAATATGATTTTAATCGCACAACTGTAGCGTTAGCTAACAAAACACTGCGCCATTTTGATCGCGTCTTGCTCTTGGTTAGGGCCGTCAAAGTAATAATATGACCACCGGTATTATAAACGTGCGTTACTTAACCATTCAGAATTTGAATAAAATCCTTATATTTTAAAACCTCGCATTTAGTTGATTTTTTAACAATGCAAATTTTTGAGAGTACTATTTTGGCTGCATATTAAAACGCCGTCATGATATTAGTCTATTGGTTCTTCACCTACAACCTTGTCCCTAGCTATTGGTCATTCTAAATCATTATTACATTATAACCATCTTCACTCAACTTCTTAAGGCAGTTTACAAAGTGGGTACGCCAACAGTGTTGCCAGACGTAATTTTAGACTCCAGGGAATATAATTATTGTGTATTGAACGAAGTTATAAGTTGTATAAAAGACTGTACTGAAGCAACAGTTAGAAAAAGTGTTTTCATGGATATTATTTTTTTGCTGTGGTACATTTTCTGGAGCAGTAAAATTGTTGTATTAATTATTATTAACTTTGAAATATTGCACAACTCATCTGGGCAACGGCAACACTGCACTAGTGCGCACTGCAAACAAAATAGTGGGATAGGTCTACTTGATGTGATTGAGCGTAGAGAAAGTAGCTCCATTTGGTTGGTTGATCAGTCAAAAATATTACAGTACTTTAATATTTGGTTATTTTTTAAATGAAGGACTGAAAGCATTAGCATTACTGAATTATAATTTTTATGGAGCTCTACCGATGAAAACTGCGAGAATTCTAACATTGATTCTGGAAAGTTTTTGCTTTAAATTTACTTTTGTAGACGACTCTTTTCACTAGTCGGCGTTTTAAATATTCGGCTTGACCTTCGAACCTTTTTGCAAATCTCGAACCGAGCCGGAAAAGCTCGAAGTTCAAATACTCGTACACCCCTAGTCAATATCAATTCAAATATACCTTTATTCTTCAATTGTATCATTGTTACAGAAGAATAGTCTCACACATTTGTTGTGTAAAACAGTTCAGTATTAATCATATGGGCATTCACATACATTTTCTATCATTGTAAATTCCTCAAAGAAGAATAGAGTAATCCATTACAAACTGTTTTACAATTTTGTGAATTCCAAAAGGTTTTGTAGATTCTTAATTTAACCTGGATTACAGTCAAAAGACAAATATTATTTAGATGTGAATAGATGTTAAGTTTATTCAACGAAGGCGCAATGTTGGCAGGCGTGAAGCCGGACGAGTACAGCCAGGACGTGGTGGACAGCCTGGACCTGGTGCTACAGTTCACCCCCCTTCTCGACACGATGGACGCGCGCTGCGCCTGCAACAACCTCGAGTGTTTCCTCGGAGAACTCGCCAAACTCAACTTGGTCTCTGACGAACACGTCATTCTCTACACTGCCAAACGGTAAATTGAACCCTGAGGTTGAGTTTTCGAGAATGAGCTCTGGAGTTGTTTCCATGAGCCGAGCTTGTTTTTGAGTTAGGAAGTTGAGGGAGGTGAAATATGAGGATGAAGCAGAAAACTCGGACTGGCTTGTTCTTGGAAATCAGAAAGAATTTGACAAAACAGCTGACCTAGCTATTAATCTGGCAAACAGTAAGTTTAATAATATTTTGTTTGGTTTTTATTTAAAATATGTAATTACTGAAAGGACCTAAAATTACAGCGAGGATGAAAAGTAACAAGGTATTAAAAACCTGTTATAAATTCTTAAATATCGCTTATTTCATATTGGCAATAGTGTCATAATACTGTACTGAGTACTGGTTGCACCAAGATGGAGGTAGGGCCTATACTAAACCTCGAACAGCCGAGGAATTGGAAAACAGAATTCAAGAGGTTATCACCAATATTCCAATTGAATTCCTTCAGAAGAGTGTCAATTGTATCCCTGGCAGTTTGAGGAAGTTGGTTGACAACACCAGTGCCTATGTTGAGATTTAACTTCCTATGTTTTCTTATGTAGCGAAGCACATATACGTGGTTTTTTTTAATAAATAACTATAATTGTTACAGAATTAACAACAGTATTTAATACCTAGTTACTTTTCAACCACTCTGTAGATTAGCTTTGTGACCATTCTGTATGTCTTGCAAACTGTCCTAAATGATTTCAATTTGGTGCATAATTTTATTTATTAGGAGCTGTTTTGAGCTTCGCTCGCGAAAAATCAAAACTCACTACAAATATTAACCTGACCAGAACTATCAAATCTTTGTTAACGTTTTACCATATGACTTCCTTTGCAGTAACTGACAAACATCTTAACTACAGCTGGTAATTGTACAAATGATATCCTCCTGTAAGATTTGGATTTGAACTTACAGGGCCCGTGGGGTGGAGTCCTAGGGTGTAGGGCATTACCAGGCCTATATGTTAATGTGAACGTAAGCTATGTTCATGCAACATTTTAGTTTAATATGTCCAGTAGTTTTTGCGAGGCGGATGCCAAAATATCCATCCATCCATCCAAACATACATACATCCAAACTTTCATACATATAAAATTAGTAGGATTACTACCTACATTTTCTATTCTATTAAAAGGATTTCTTTATTTTTGTTCGAAGATTTTGGCCCTTTAAAACTATCATGTTGTAAATATGTTTGGTATCCATCAAACATCATGATGTGCCTTTTAGGGATTTGAAAAATATCAACATTTAGGGTTCAGCCCCAAGGGCTTTTAAAGTTACACTGTAAATCTTATGAAGTTATTTTATTTATTTCATCAGATAGTAATAATTTAAAATTTATATCTGGCTCTATGTTTACGAGATTCTTGAATGTATAATTGAACACGACCTAGTTTTATTATAATCTATATTGCGAGCTTACACAATACCAATGTTGTATTGTGGTGTATTGTTGATGTATTGTGGGCTTTGACAATGTTGTGTGGCAGGGAGGCAGCCATAGCCAAGTTGCACAAGATGGAGGCAGCTTCGTCTGGCATGCCCATCACCAAGGTGATCATCAGAGCAGAGCCTACGCTGTCCCGAGTACTGCAGTCCCTAGATGCTGAGTTCCCCAAGGTAAAAACCAGCCACCCAAGTTTCAACTTTTTCTGATAGGTGTAGTACAAATTAAACTCCAATAGCTGTTACATGATGCTACCTGTGCCCGAAATGGGTTTATTTTTGTCTTTATTTTACCATATCGCAAACATTTTTTACTGGAACTCCTTTTTTAAAAATAATGTGACTACTGGCGAAAGAAAATACTTTGTACAACAAAATAAAAGTATAAAAAATGTATAGTCAAACAATTTTGTGTAATGTATAAATTCAATTAATGATATACATTCTTGTAAAAACCTCCATGTACAACTGAATCTAATATACAAGATGCGGACGCAACTAGCAAAAATGTTAAGGTGAATATGAATGAATGATGAGTGTAAATTGGGTTAGATGCCTTTGTAGCCCTGTTACTGACTAAGACCAGCTGATTCTTTAGCCAGGATCATTAATTAATAGCCCAAGACCAATGACAGCTGGTTCCAGTTTTGAGCCTTCACAAAATTTCTCAGGATTGATCTGGTGAACTTCAGATTGTGAAGAGAGCACACTAATCACTGCACCCAACCAACTACTACTTATTTGTAACCAGATTTAATTTTTGTCACGACAATATGGTAAGTGTCCAGTAATTTGCATTTGTTAATCTTCAGTGAGGAGCCGTAATATTGGTTAAATAAAAACTAATTTTAAATTAAAACATTTACTAATATTTTGCAAATTTGTTATACTTTATGAGGCCTTTCACTCAGCAATGCAATTCATCATCAGACAGAATTAGGTTATAATTACTATAATAATTTAAATATAAACACTAAGCTTAAAAATATACTAGGAAATCCCAAAAACAAGTTACAAGAAGAAACAAAATCTAGAATCTATCAAATACATGATGAAAATTTTAATCTCAAATACATCGGACAAACTAGACAAAATGTCAAAGCTAGACTGAAAGAAAATTTCACATATTAAACAAAACCGACATGAGAAATCAGCTATCGCAAGAAAGTGATATCACAATTGCAAACCAATTGCTTCATCTTCATTTTTTCACTAAGGATCTGCATTCAGACAATCCATTGAGGAAGACCTATCTCGACTAAAAAAAGGTTTAGGGCAGCAGTAAAGTCAGCTAAAGCTAAAAGTGTACTTTTCCACTTGAATAAATCCGATAATAGATCTAAAGCAGCATGGAATATTATTAATGAAATGATTCCAAATAAGACACCTGAAATTCACAAAGATATTCAGATAATGCAAGTTGGTCATCTGACATGCAACCCTAACATCATAGCTGATTTGTCAATGTATTTTTTACCAGTATAGGGAACATGAACGTTGCAAGTGATCGCATTGCACTTAGTCATTGCAGTAAGATACCAGGTAGTTGTTCCTCTTTGTATTTACACCCTACTACTTGTGAAGAGGTCATCAGTGTCATTAACTCACTTAGAATGAGTAATTCGGCTGGAAGAGATGGTATCTCTTCCAAAATTGTAAAGGAGATATCTGAGTCTGTTGCTTATCCACTGACATATCTTTCAAATCTAACCTTTGAGGAAAGTTTATTTCCTTCATGTCTTAAATCAGCAGTTGTCAAAACTTTGCTTAAAAAAGGAAATCCTAATATTCTAAATAACTATAGACCAATTTCTCTTACCTCAACATTTTCAAAGATTCTTGAAAAACTTTATTTGAACCGCCTTTATCCATTTTTAATTTCCAACAATGTTCTTTTTGATAAACAATTTGGGTTCAGGAAACATTTCTCAACAGTTGATGCTATGTTTAGTTTTATATTTAATGTTTCCAAGGCTCTGGATAGCAGGGGAAGTGTTTTTGGTGTATTTCTCAATCTTAGTAAAGCGTTTGATATGGTGAACCATAAACTGCTCATAGAGAAACTTAACCAACTTGGCATTAGAGGAAGAGCAATTGATTGGGTGTCTTCGTTTCTCATTGGAAGATCACAGACTGTGGAGATCTCTTACATTGATAAGGGTGGTTGTCTTAGTAAACATCAGTCAGAGGAAATTATCGTCAGCTCCGGGGTTCCGCAAGGATCAGTCCTTGGACCAATCCTTTTTTAGCGAATTTCCCCTATAGGGAAGAAGCTATTACCGTAGTCGGCATGGTAAGACCTAGGCCCGGGACCATGATAACTTTTCGTTTTGAGGTCCCCAGACCCCAAAAACACCATTCGTTCGAAACTGTATATATATATATATATGTGTCCGTGAGCACGATAACTCTCGTAAAAATTATCCGATTTTGATGAAATTTGGTATAAACGTGTAAAGCAGCATTTATGACTTTAAGTTCGAAAACCAGCCAGATCGCTCTATCCGAAGGGGTATTTTGGGGGGGTTTTGTACCCCAAAAATGGGTTTTTCGAATTTTTTACATATAATTTTGGAAATAGTCAAATTTTATTTTTTCCCATTGGATTCAGCTTAAAAAAATACACAATTTGGTATTTTGATCATTTCTCTACGTCAATTGGTTACCGAGATATTGAAAGTGCTAAACACAGTACGTTGTCTAATGTTATTCTTATGGAGAAAAATAAAAATTTTATATCTCGCTTATTTATGAACCTATACTGACGAAACTTGGTATACGGCTTCATCTGGTTGTGGACCATTGATATTTGCTCAAAAAGACACTTTTTTACCCAAGGCTCCCGTAGCAGCAAACCTGCGTACTCAGCCCCATGTTATTCTTATGGAGAATAAGTAGCGTGTTATCTGCCTTCATTATGAAAATAAATTAATGAAATTTGGTATGTGGCTTTACCTACATGAGTTATATTGATATTTGTATAAAACCCCATTTTTTGTGTTCCTTGCTTCAGCAAACCTGCATACTCAGCTGCCATGTTATTCTTATGGAGAATAATTAAAATGTCATAAATCGTTTATTTATGAATGTATATTGATGAAACTTGGTATGTGGCTTTATGTGGTATTGAGATACATATATATGCATTGGAAATTCGCTGAGTACGCAGGTTTGCTGCTACGGGGGTATTTATGTTTCATTAATGATATTGCCAGCAGTGTTTCTGGCGTTGATTTATGTTTGTTCGCTGATGACACTTCCCTTAGTATTTCTAACAAATGTAGAAGCTTTCTTGAGGTCGATTCTTTCATTAAGTGTAGTCAACTCCTTGACTACACTTAATGAAAGAATCGACCTCAAGAAAGCTTCTACATTTGTTAGAAATACTAAGGGAAGTGTCGTCAGCGAACAAACATAAATCAACGCCAGAAACACTGTTACAGTGGTTCAGCGAAAATAACCTTCTTGTAAATACTGATAAAACACAGTTTATTGATTTTAAATTGAAAGACCTTCATGGAATATTTACTAAATCCACTGTGATGATTGGTGATATTGAAATTGAGTCAAGTCAGCAATCAATCTTTTTGGGGCTTGTCATTGACTCCCGTCTTAATTTTTCTTTTCACATTGCTAAGGTTTGTAGTAAGCTGAGCAGTTGTTTGTTTATCCTCCATCGTTTGGCCTTTTTATCAAATAGAGAAGTTCTGTTGTCACTTTATTATGGTTGTTTTCTCCCCCATGTGGCCTATGGGGTGGCTATTTGGGGATTCGAGACGGAGAAGCATAAGCAAGTGTTTCGTTGTCAAAAGAAGGCGCTTCTGTTGATTTTTGAAATGGAAATGTCTGAATCATGCAGGGGAGTTTTTTCTTATAACAATATGCTGACTTTCCCTTGCTTGTATATCTTGGAATGTGTAACATTTTTGGTAAAAAACAAGGAGTTATTTCAGTCTTGTAATCAAAATACACGTTATAGCTTCAGAAACAATCTTTCCCTTTCCATTCCACGCCATAACACAGGTCATTTTGAAAAACAAACATACTTCTCATCTACAAAACTGTTCAACTCTTTGCCCATAAACCTAAAACAGGAATCAGATGTTACTAAATTTAGACGTCAGACAAAGATTTTCCTTATAAATAAGGAATATTACAGTGTCCATGATTTTTTCAATGACAATTTTGTAATTTAATTTAAAATGTTTTTAGTTATTATTTCTGTTTGGTTATTGATTTTATTTTAAGCTGTTACACAATGGAACAAATTGTGACTTGTTGTCTATGCTATGTATATAGTCTAATGACAATAATACCCCCGTCGCAGCAAACCTGCATACTCAGCGAATTTCCTATGAATGAATATATTTCTTACTACCATATAAAGCCACTTACCAAGTTTCATAAAAATACTTAAATAAATAAGTGATATATAGCATTTTATTTATTCTCTATAAGAATAACATTAGGGCTGAGAACGCAGGTTTGCTGCAACGAGGAAGATAAAAATGCGGGTTTTTTGCAATTATCAATATAACTCAACCAGGTGAAGCTATATACCAAGTTTTAGTGATTTATGTTCATAATTAAGGGAGATATAAAGCTTTCCGTATTCTCCATAAGAATAACATTAGGGATGAGAATGCAGGTTTGCTGCTAAGAGGATAATCAACAAAAAATCAATTTTTTGTGGAAATATCAATATACCAGTACTAGGTGAAGCCACCTACCAAGTTTCATCAATATACGTTCATAAATAATCGAGATATCAAATTTTAAATATTCTCCATACGGATAACATTGGACAACATCCTGTGTTTAGCACTTTGAATATCACGGCAACGGTTGGACGTAGAATCACAATTTAAACACCAAAATGATTGTTTTGTAGAGCTAAACTGATTGGTAAAAGCAAATGTGAAGTTTACATAGAAATGAACTGAGGAAAAGCCAAAAACCTTTTTCCCATAAGATTAACATGGGAGATTTTATGAGCAGGTTTTTTTGGATTTTCTCCGCAACCACTTAACCTAGGTTAATAATTCAAAATACCATATTATTTGTTTTTTTAAGCTCTATAACATGGTCAAAACCAAAATTAGGTTTTTTAAAAATTTTAGGGTGAAAAATGCAAAAAACTGATTTTTGGAAAATTTAAAACCCCATAAATCCCCCTTCCTGTGGTCCGATATTTCTGGTTTTCGAACTTAAAGTCATGAATGTCACTTTACACATTTGAGCCAAATTTCATCGAATTCGGACGTTTTTTACTCAAGTTATCGCGGTAACGGACACATATATATATACATATATATAAATTTGAACGAATAGTGTTTTTGGCATCTGGGGACCTCAAAACAAAAAGTTATCATGGTCTCGGGCTTAAGTCTTACCATGAGACCTACGGTAATAGCTTCTTCCCTATAGGGGAAATTCGCTAAAATGATTTTGATTTTGATTTTTTATTTTTATTTTGATTGCTTGGATATGGGACATACAATTTCAAGCAACAGTTCTAGACTCTTGAAACAAATTAATTGTACCATTTTCGACGCTGTTCAAATGTTGTACTCTGTCCATGATTTTTTCAATGACAATTTTGTAATTTAATTTAAAATGTTTTTAGTTATTATTTCTGTTTGGTTATTGATTTTATTTTAAGCTGTTACACAATGGAACAAATTGTGACTTGTTGTCTATGCTATGTATATAGTCTAATGACAATAATACCCCCGTCGCAGCAAACCTGCATACTCAGCGAATTTCCTATGAATGAATATATTTCTTACTACCACATAAAGCCACTTACCAAGTTTCATAAAAATACTTAAATAAATAAGTGATATATAGCATTTTATTTATTCTCTATAAGAATAACATTAGGGCTGAGAACGCAGGTTTGCTGCAACGAGGAAGATAAAAATGCGGGTTTTTTGCAATTATCAATATAACTCAACCAGGTGAAGCTATATACCAAGTTTTAGTGATTTATGTTCATAATTAAGGGAGATATAAAGCTTTCCGTATTCTCCATAAGAATAACATTAGGGATGAGAATGCAGGTTTGCTGCTAAGAGGATAATCAACAAAAAATCAATTTTTTGTGGAAATATCAATATACCAGTACTAGGTGAAGCCACCTACCAAGTTTCATCAATATACGTTCATAAATAATCGAGATATCAAATTTTAAATATTCTCCATACGGATAACATTGGACAACATCCTGTGTTTAGCACTTTGAATATCACGGCAACGGTTGAACGTAGAATCACAATTTAAACACCAAAATGATTGTTTTGTAGAGCTAAACTGATTGGTAAAAGCAAATGTGAAGTTTACATAGAAATGAACTGAGGAAAAGCCAAAAACCTTTTTCCCATAAGATTAACATGGGAGATTTTATGAGCAGGTTTTTTTGGATTTTCTCCGCAACCACTTAACCTAGGTTAATAATTCAAAATACCATATTATTTGTTTTTTTAAGCTCTATAACATGGTCAAAACCAAAATTAGGTTTTTTAAAAATTTTAGGGTGAAAAATGCAAAAAACTGATTTTTGGAAAATTTAAAACCCCCATAAACCCCCCTTCCTGTGGTCCGATATTTCTGGTTTTCAAACTTAAAGTCATGAATGTCACTTTACACATTTGAGCCAAATTTCATCGAATTCGGACGTTTTTTACTCAAGTTATCGCGGTAACGGACACATATATATATATACATATATATAAATTTGAACGAATAGTGTTTTTGGCATCTGGGGACCTCAAAACAAAAAGTTATCATGGTCTCGGGCTTAAGTCTTACCATGAGACCTACGGTAATAGCTTCTTCCCTATAGGGGAAATTCGCTAAAATGATTTTGATTTTGATTTTTTATTTTTATTTTGATTGCTTGGATATGGGACATACAATTTCAAGCAACAGTTCTAGACTCTTGAAACATATTAATTGTACCATTTTCGACGCTGTTCAAATGTTGTACTCTGTCCATGATTTTTTCAATGACAATTTTGTAATTTAATTTAAAATGTTTTTAGTTATTATTTCTGTTTGGTTATTGATTTTATTTTAAGCTGTTACACAATGGAACAAATTGTGACTTGTTGTCTATGCTATGTATATAGTCTAATGACAATAATACCCCCGTCGCAGCAAACCTGCATACTCAGCGAATTTCCTATGAATGAATATATTTCTTACTACCACATAAAGCCACTTACCAAGTTTCATAAAAATACTTAAATAAATAAGTGATATATAGCATTTTATTTATTCTCTATAAGAATAACATTAGGGCTGAGAACGCAGGTTTGCTGCAACGAGGAAGATAAAAATGCGGGTTTTTTGCAATTATCAATATAACTCAACCAGGTGAAGCTATATACCAAGTTTTAGTGATTTATGTTCATAATTAAGGGAGATATAAAGCTTTCCGTATTCTCCATAAGAATAACATTAGGGATGAGAATGCAGGTTTGCTGCTAAGAGGATAATCAACAAAAAATCAATTTTTTGTGGAAATATCAATATACCAGTACTAGGTGAAGCCACCTACCAAGTTTCATCAATATACGTTCATAAATAATCGAGATATCAAATTTTAAATATTCTCCATACGGATAACATTGGACAACATCCTGTGTTTAGCACTTTGAATATCACGGCAACGGTTGGACGTAGAATCACAATTTAAACACCAAAATGATTGTTTTGTAGAGCTAAACTGATTGGTAAAAGCAAATGTGAAGTTTACATAGAAATGAACTGAGGAAAAGCCAAAAACCTTTTTCCCATAAGATTAACATGGGAGATTTTATGAGCAGGTTTTTTTGGATTTTCTCCGCAACCACTTAACCTAGGTTAATAATTCAAAATACCATATTATTTGTATTTTTAAGCTCTATAACATGGTCAAAACCAAAATTAGGTTTTTTAAAAATTTTAGGGTGAAAAATGCAAAAAAATGATTTTTGGAAAATTTAAAACCCCCATAAACCCCCCTTCCTGTGGTCCGATATTTCTGGTTTTCGAACTTAAAGTCATGAATGTCACTTTACACATTTGAGCCAAATTTCATCGAATTCGGACGTTTTTTACTCAAGTTATCGCGGTAACGGACACATATATATATACATATATATAAATTTGAACGAATAGTGTTTTTGGCATCTGGGGACCTCAAAACAAAAAGTTATCATGGTCTCGGGCTTAAGTCTTACCATGAGACCTACGGTAATAGCTTCTTCCCTATAGGGGAAATTCGCTAAAATGATTTTGATTTTGATTTTTTATTTTTATTTTGATTGCTTGGATATGGGACATACAATTTCAAGCAACAGTTCTAGACTCTTGAAACATATTAATTGTACCATTTTCGACGCTGTTCAAATGTTGTACTCTGTCCATGATTTTTTCAATGACAATTTTGTAATTTAATTTAAAATGTTTTTAGTTATTATTTCTGTTTGGTTATTGATTTTATTTTAAGCTGTTACACAATGGAACAAATTGTGACTTGTTGTCTATGCTATGTATATAGTCTAATGACAATAATACCCCCGTCGCAGCAAACCTGCATACTCAGCGAATTTCCTATGAATGAATATATTTCTTACTACCACATAAAGCCATTTACCAAGTTTCATAAAAATACTTAAATAAATAAGTGATATATAGCATTTTATTTATTCTCTATAAGAATAACATTAGGGCTGAGAACGCAGGTTTGCTGCAACGAGGAAGATAAAAATGCGGGTTTTTTGCAATTATCAATATAACTCAACCAGGTGAAGCTATATACCAAGTTTTAGTGATTTATGTTCATAATTAAGGGAGATATAAAGCTTTCCGTATTCTCCATAAGAATAACATTAGGGATGAGAATGCAGGTTTGCTGCTAAGAGGATAATCAACAAAAAATCAATTTTTTGTGGAAATATCAATATACCAGTACTAGGTGAAGCCACCTACCAAGTTTCATCAATATACGTTCATAAATAATCGAGATATCAAATTTTAAATATTCTCCATACGGATAACATTGGACAACATCCTGTGTTTAGCACTTTGAATATCACGGCAACGGTTGGACGTAGAATCACAATTTAAACACCAAAATGATTGTTTTGTAGAGCTAAACTGATTGGTAAAAGCAAATGTGAAGTTTACATAGAAATGAACTGAGGAAAAGCCAAAAACCTTTTTCCCATAAGATTAACATGGGAGATTTTATGAGCAGGTTTTTTTGGATTTTCTCCGCAACCACTTAACCTAGGTTAATAATTCAAAATACCATATTATTTGTATTTTTAAGCTCTATAACATGGTCAAAACCAAAATTAGGTTTTTTAAAAATTTTAGGGTGAAAAATGCAAAAAAATGATTTTTGGAAAATTTAAAACCCCCATAAACCCCCCTTCCTGTGGTCCGATATTTCTGGTTTTCGAACTTAAAGTCATGAATGTCACTTTACACATTTGAGCCAAATTTCATCGAATTCGGACGTTTTTTACTCAAGTTATCGCGGTAACGGACACATATATATATACATATATATAAATTTGAACGAATAGTGTTTTTGGCATCTGGGGACCTCAAAACAAAAAGTTATCATGGTCTCGGGCTTAAGTCTTACCATGAGACCTACGGTAATAGCTTCTTCCCTATAGGGGAAATTCGCTAAAATGATTTTGATTTTGATTTTTTATTTTTATTAGCGAATTTCCCCTATAGGGAAGAAGCTATTACCGTAGTCGGCATGGTAAGACCTAGGCCCGGGACCATGATAACTTTTCGTTTTGAGGTCCCCAGACCCCAAAAACACCATTCGTTCGAAACTGTATATATATGTCCGTGAGCATGATAACTCTCGTAAAAATTATCCGATTTTGATGAAATTTGGTATAAACGTGTAAAGCAACATTTATGACTTTAAGTTTGAAAACCAGCCAGATCGCTTTATCCGAAGGGGTATTTTGGGGGGGTTTTGTACCCCAAAAATGGGTTTTTTGAATTTTTTACATATAATTTTGGAAATGGTCAAATTTTAGTTTTTACCATTGGTATCAGCTTAAAAAAAACACACAATTTGGTATTTTGATCATTTCTCTACGTCAATTGGTTACCGAGATATTGAAAGTGCTAAACACAGTACGTTGTCTAATGTTATTCTTATGGAGGAAAAGAAAAATTTTATATCTCGCTTATTTATGAAAGTATACTGACAAAACTTGGTATACGGCTTCATCTGGTTGTGGACCATTGATATTTGCTCAAAAAAACAATTTGTTGCCAAAGGCTCCCATAGCAGCAAACCTGCGTACTCAGCCCCATGTTATTCTTATGGAGAATAAGTAACGTGTTATCTCCCTTAATTATGAAAATAAATTAATGAAATTTGGTATGTGGCTTTACCTAAATGAGTAATATTGATATTTGTATAAAACCCCATTTTTTGTTTTCCTTCCTTCGGCAAACCTGCATACTCAGCCGCCATGTTATTCTTATGGAGAATAATTAAAATATCACAAATCGTTTATTTATGAATGTATATTAATGAAACTTGGTATGTGGCTTTATGTGGTGTTAAGATACATATATATGCATTGGAAATTCGCTGAGTACGCAGGTTTGCTGCTACGGGGGTATTTTGATTGCTTGGATATGGGACATACAATTTCAAGCAACAGTTCTAGACTTTTGAAACATATTAATTGTACCATTTTCGACGCTGTTCAAATGTTGTACTCTGTACTTCTTCATGAATAAAGATGATTGACTATTGACTATTACTAACCCAAACTACTAGATGCATGGGAATCTTTATATATATATATATAAATCAAATGAGAAATCTAGTAAATAATGAACACAGACCAATTCCAATTTCTCCGTTATGTACACTGCCCATTACTTCTGAATAGGCCAATCACCGGAGTGTAGGCCGGTCAAATTAAATTTAGTTATTGTTTTCTTGTTCAAATTGCTAATAGTTCTTGTCGACACTGCAATAGCCTATAATATGGGATTTCCTGTCGGTGGTATGGTGATAAAATTACTGCTTCAATCATGTTAATAACAAATCATAGTGTATTCTTCTTGAATTAATGCACTTTATAAATTGGCGAAAATATGGACTTTTACATTTCCTAAAATAAATACCGTTTACTTTATCAGTAAATAAGAACAATCTTCCTTGGTATTAATGACTTTATTGGGCTGATTCCCGGCTACTAGAATGGAATTGGCACTTCAAAATCCACACCGTACTTGAAACTCGTCTGCAACAATTTAAACAAAATAAATAATAACAGCAGGGTTGCCACCGACCGGGAAAACCTGGAAAACCGGGAATTATCTGTGAACTTTGGTGACCAGGAAAAAATGTGTGGATTATGCGGGAATTTTCGGCCAAACTGGGATTTCAGGTCGCGATCGTCGGCGATTGCGTAATGCGTTCTGAATGGTAGGCGAAGTTAGCGATGCTTTTTCGATTGCCAGCGACGTTAGCGATACGTTCTCGATGGTCGGTGAGGTTAGTGATACGTTCTCGATGATCGGTGGGTTAGCGATACGTTCTTGATGGCGGTGAGGTTAGCGATACGTTCTCGATGGTCGGTGAGGTTAGCGATACATTCCCGATGATCGGTGACGTTAATGATTCGTTCTCGATGGTCGGCGACCCGTTAGTGATGTGTTCCAGATAGTCTGTGACGTTAGCGATGCTTCTCGATGGCTGATGATGTTAGCGATGCATTCTCGATGGTCGGTGACATTAGTGATACATTCCCGATAGTCGGCGACGTTAGCGATGCGATCCTGATGGTCGGCAACATTAGCGATACGTTCCCAATAGTCGGCGACGTTAGCGATACGTTCTCGATGATCGGCAACAATAGCGACACGTTCTCGATGATCGGCGACGTTAGCGATTCGTTCCCGATAGTCGGCCACATTAGCTATGTGAGTGTGAGAGCTATTGTTGAGGAAACTTTACAAAATGCAGTCACGACTGTCGGTGACATTTTTTATTAAGATCAATAAGATTAATTTGTATGTTGTTACAAACAGTGGGTAATATAAGTGGCTCATTTGTAATTAATTGTGATCTGGTCAAAATTGTTAATCGTTAATATGGAGCTCAGTTTCTAATATGTAGTCTTTGGAGATGTTGGATAATTTGTTAAAGCATAATTGGCTGATTAGTGTATAAGAGGTCAGGGTGGTCGCTTCATAATCTGAGGTTTTTTTGTCAAATTGATTCGTAGCAAAAATTTTGAAAATGTTTGGATGGTTTAAAACTGGAAACAGCTGCCATAATAATGCTTTCTATAATAGCAGCCAAATAAATTGCCAGTTGAGGGCGTGGTTTACCGGGCTGTTAACCGAGATTAGCCAATAGTAGAAGTGCTGCATTGCAAAACTCCACACCAGCTGATTGGAATAACATTCGAGTGATATTTTTCTATGGCAACAATGACAGCGTACAGCCATGCTATTGGCTACAGCCCAACTGTCAATTTATTTGGCCGCTATTATAAGAATTTTTAATTTAGATAGTAACAAGATTAGTATTTTGGGCCCACTCCCCATCAAGAATATTGAAAAAAATGCCTTTGTATTAAAAATAGACACACAAAAAATATTGGTTTATACTATTTTATTTTTCTTATAAGAGATAGTAATTTGCCAAAGTTAAATGGAATGTTATATAATTGGGTGTATGTGTTGACATAATTTCCCCCTCCTATCTAATAAAATATTGTAATGTTTTTATATAGCGAGAAAAATAAAGTTCATTAATATAAATAATTGGCCCAGCATATATACAGATATTTTGTAGAAAGCATAAAAAATATGAGATATAACTTCAGTAAAAAAATATTAATATACTTCGTAAAAAGTTATAATTTTTTGTTAAAATATCACTTTTATTTATATTTTAAAACGTTATAGGTGTCGCACATACATAAAAAATACTGCACGAGTTAACCTGGAATTTTGAGATTTTTACATGGAAAACCTGGAATTATGCATGAATTTTGAAATTCAACTTTAGTGGGAACCCTGAATAGGTAACTAAATTATCTTATATTTTATACATTTGCTGCAAACAGAATTATTTAAGATGAGATTTTATAGTTTATTAACACTTTGCAATTGTTATAAAGTTATTTTCAACTTACTATGTCAACGAGTATTTCTGCTTGGTTTGGGAATCGGCCAACTAGTGAATTAATGAGGCTAATTACAATTAGCTTAGACTTAATTGACAGCTGTTGTCCAGTTCTGCCAACCAGGTGAAATGAAATTCTATAATTGGTGAGTCTAATGATCATGACTTATATTACACATTATAAATTTTGAAACTTATTTATTTTTTTTTATAATTTAAATTTAGTAAAATTATTTCAATTACTTCAGTACAGTTATTAAATTCAGACTAGGCCCTATACATAATTATAAAAAGTTTGTGTACAGTATTTTTTAAAATATTTATATATAATTCAGTAAGCAAAATTGTTATGTCAAAATTGTGGGGGTTTTGCAAATTGCAGGATGATGGGAGACGACTCAAATTTAAGGTCTTGGTCCCAGGGACTCGGGGGGAAAAATAGCAGTATTTATAAAAAGTTACCAGCAAATGAGAAATAACGTAAAATATCCCCCATAAGAAAAGTATGGGGATTTAAAAACGTCTGCTTTGTTTCCATTAAAACATGTTATTAAGTGACTACTTTGTTTACAAACTGACACTGTTCCGATCTATATCGTTTTATTTTCCTCAGCATGTAAATAGTAAAAAACTCAGACGAAGCTGAGTATTTTAGAGCAAGGATAGGGTTTATGGCCCTTCAAGCCACTAGTTATACTAAATTATATATTTTATACACATATTTATTCATATGTCGACTTGTCGACTTAAAACTTATAATTAGGGGTGTGCGAGTACTCGAAACTTTTGAGTTTTCGGCTGAGTATTTTAATACTCGAACTCGACTCGAAGTTTTGAAAAATACTCGAAAGTTCGAGCGAGTACTTCCCGCCGATTTCCGAATGATCGCTAATGATTGCGACCGGCCAAAACGCGTAGTAACGGCCGCCAAAGGCGATCGCTTCACGTAAAATCAGCCGAAAATGAAGATCGCTAACGATCGACCGGCCAAAATGCGTATTAACCCTAGCAGTGGCCTAATGTTGAAGTGGGAAATGGCCAAGCAGATTTGGCGATTTTGCAGACCTTTTTTTGAAAATTCGTATAAATTCAATCGTACAAGTAAACCTAACCAACCTCACATTCATTTTGACCGGAAAGAACAGGAGAATCTAGAAATACTAAAATAATAAAGATTCAGGAAAATAATTTTTCGGTAAAGTGAAAAAAAATTTGAATTTTTTTTATAAATTTCAAAAACAGCCTCGGTGAAATTTTTTCTACAGATTTTTTATGGAAAATTCATTATATACATTTTGTAGACAATCAAATTCCCTACATAGAAATATATAACATGTTGGGAAAAGATTTTTTTTGTAAGTATTAGGGGCATAATATAATAATAAACGGAAAACCGCAAATGCGTAAAATGTACAGTGTTATATTGTGTTGTAAATAAGTCATGTAATATATGTATATAGTAATACATATATACATATTTGTAAATCTAATGAAGTAAGGAATCCAAAAAAGTCATATAGTTGATGGTAACAAATTATTATCACTTATAAATACATGTAAATAAAAGAATGTTTCACTATTTTTACGTTTTTTGTAAACAAATATTTCACAATATTTAGTATATAACTCTTTTACAAAATTTTTTATCCCTAAACCATTATAAACATGTTGTATTACATTCAATTCCCTAAATATAAATGTATAATACCTAGGGTAAATTATTATTTGTATATGTGTTATGTAGCAATAAACAAATAGTCGCGGACTTGGCAAATTTGTGAAAAGTAGTATTTTTCAATGAGATCTTTGTAATTTGTATAAACATAAATAATGTCATATTATATCTATTTATTATTACTACAGGTATTTATAAACAATCAAATATATATATATTTACATATACATAGGGTAGTGGCGTGTTATGTACGAGATAACGTGCGGTCAATAGGCCTATATAGGGGTTTACGAAATAATTGTTCTAAATTATATTAGGCTTTCCCAGTAATGAAAAAGAGCCAACATTACAATTATAAAAATTTATTATAAAAATCAAACATTTACTATACAGTAGACTCCCGATTATCCGCGATAATGGGTGGCTGAGCGATCGTGTATAATCGAAATCGCAGATAAACCAAACCTAACCTAAAATACACTTGAAATAGTTAAAAACGACTGTGAGAGCAAAATAATAACCTTTAGGCTACTGAATGTTAGGTTTAATAAAGACTTCAAATACAAGATTACTGTACTACCTTTTAATAAACACAATTATTTTACAAACAATATTTTCACATCGGTAAAAAAACAGTCCAATACGTGAGACAAGTGCACTATATTACAGGCCTAATGTCGAAGTTGCCGTCTTTATTGGCTTTGAGGAAAATAAACCATGAGATCGCACAACGAGGTGTCATGTTTCCCTTCCAAGAAGTCCAATTGTCCCTCTGCATAATGGCGGGCAGTTGCGTACGATATGGCGGTCAGGAGAGATGGCGCGAGATGACTAATGTTTTGGCGGGCGGGCGGGCGGGCTTCCGTTTGACCACTAGTAACCCCTTTCTCTCGCCCAAGGCCAAGTGTGTCGCGCGCGGTAGCTATAATTTGCAGGCGCGAGGATAGACGTTTACGCGCTAAAATTCGCTTGCCGCAGTTGCGTTTTTTTTTTTGGCCGATCGCGGATAAGCCGCAACGCGGGTAATCCAGTTATGGATAATCGGGAGTCTACTGTACATAAAAACACATAAAAACAAACATAAAACTCACCCTCCCCCTGAAGTCATCATGTCAATGACTAGTTGCGGCGCGGGGGCCGCCCTTGACCAATTTGGAGGACGCAAGGAACGGAGCTCAACATCCTACACCTGCAGGTGGTGTGGACCCCTTTTTGGCACTCAGTGCAATGGTATGATCCCCTTTGTAAATTGTTTTGTCTCTCAGCCTTGCACACAGCACACACTCGCTTAGAGTTCTTGGGCAGCAGAATGATGTTGTGGCGATGTTCATTAGGCCTAGGGTTGTCCCCACCTGGACCGACAATGGGCGGAAGGGGACGAGGTGCACTGGAGGTTGACAGTTGTTTAATTATACTGATATTAAATTTTGACCTAGGCATTGCGTTGTCATGCTGATACGCATACAAAAGGTATGCGTTCAGCAGAGCCATATCAATAAAATTGTAGACCATCTTCCTCCAGTTCTTACTTGTTGTTCGGGTGCAAGATAAGTGATAAACACTTTTGTTCTTTGAGTCTACCCCTCCCATAAACTCATTGTAAACCTTGATCATAACTGGCTTGACAGAGATGCGATTACTTCTACTACGAACTTCTTCGTCTTGGGCATGCATACAGTTAGAAATGAGGTGTTCAGTTTTAAATACAAGAAGAAAGCTCAAGATACAAAAATATTATATATTCCTTGTACTCACTAGACATGGGTACATCACGTTTTCCTTTTCCCTATTTTTTCTGTTTCTCACTTTATTAGCTGCATACAGTTCTAACATTTTATATATTTTCCAGTAACCATCTGTTAATAACATATTTTTAAATATCATATGTTTTAATTTCAAGAAAAATCATTAGTTGCATACCGTGCTGAATTAAATGCAAAAAAGAAGACTTTGACGGCAACCTTAACCGTGTACTTAATTCTTCTGATCAAAGCATTGATATTAACGTACTAATCTCGAACCAGAATTACATCAACGAACTGTTCGTATACATTTCAAGTCGTATCGTACGCTAATTGCTGACCCTATCGAAAGTGATAAACCTGGTTCGGATGAAATCTCCTCTCCTAATCGTTTATCCGTTTTAAGTAGCTCTCAAGTACGGTTATCGAAAATTAACTTGCCCAATGGTGACTTAGCTACGTGGTCGTCCTTCATAAACCTCTATGATACAACCATTCATAACAATAGTTCCTTGTCTGATGTAGTGTGTTTCCAATACTTGTTAGGATTACTGGAAAAGGAACCTTTAAGTCTCATACACAGTCTTAATATGAAAATTATCGCATCGCGTATCAGTTGTTACGTGATAGATATCATAACGATCGTCGTCTTCAACTGTTGCATATCAACCAACTCTTAGATCTTCCTAACATTTCGGCGTACAACATCAACACAGTTAGACACTTCGTTAACCTATTCAACGAAAACACACAAGCTCTGTTAGCATTGAAATACGATGTCCAGAATATGAATCTACTTTTGTCTGCAGTTTTATTGCGAAAAATGGACCTCAATCTTCATCATAAATTGGAATCAGTTCGCAACTCTTCTGATGTGTGTAATCAAACGTTGCCCACATCACAACAAATCATTGCTTTCCTTGATAATGAATGCACCCATTTAGAGGACGTAATGCTATCCCAAAAAATGCGAACCCATGACATCCAAACAACACAAGTCCGATCAAAATTCATTGGTCAACCAGTTCCTTTCAAGAAAAATGTTGCAATGTATGTCACTCAGTCCCCAGAGCATAAACTGACATCCGCGCCATCCATCTCATGTTTTGTATGTAACCAATCAAGTCATAAGGTGTATACATGCCCTTCATTCTTATCTCAATCACCCTCTGAACGATTTCAAGTAGTGAAGAAATCTCAAAAATGTGTTTCGTGTCTCGGCTCTCATGCTACCAAAGCATGTAAATCACTATTGTCATGTAAGAAATGCAATAAACGACACCATACTCTGTTACATTTTGACCCAATTGAGGCTGGTAAGGTTGTACAAACATCAAATCAGCCAAACCATCAACCTGTACACGAAACCACTGTTTCGGGAAAACAGAACACAGCTGTGTCACTACATAATCAGCCTGTGTTACCTAGTATGAATACTACTGTATTACTCGCTACACTTTTAGTTCAAATCACATCTTCATGTGGCGAATGCCATACATTTCGTGCTCTCATTGATTCCGGCAGTATGTGTAACTTAATCACTGAACGTGCTGCAATGCTTTTGAATTTGAAACGCTGTAAGTCAACAGTTCAATTGTCAGGTATTGATCAACATGTCACCAGGAACAAAGGACAGATTTTTATTGATCTCAAAACAATGTCAGGGAAAACTGTAATTGAAGCATTACCTACCTTAGTTCTTGATAAACTAACAGTCGAATTGCCACGCACACCTATTTCTAATGACGTTTTACGTCTCGTACAACCTCTTGAACTTGCTGACCCTTCATTCCATATACCAGGGCGCATTGACATAGTCATTGGCAGTGCCATCTTTCCACATCTTCTGACCCAAACCCAGTTTTCACTTGGTCCTAATTTACCTTCTGCATCAGGAACAATCTTTGGTTTTGTACTCATGGGTACAGCTCCATGCATACCTCCCAGAGATGATTCTCACGAAAATAACTCTACATCCACCCTAAACGTATGTCTTCACACAACCAGTGAGGCTGATTTGCATTCTGCAATCCAGCGGTTCTGGACACAAGAAGAATTACCTTCAAAATCCATACGGTCACATGAAGAAACATTATGTGACAATCATTTTTCTGATACACATGCCCGTGATGAAAATGGACGTTATGTTGTGAGACTTCCTCTCAAAGAGTCTCATACTTGTCTTGTTGAATCTAAGCGTGCCGCTGAAACACGTTTATATGCCATGGAACATAAGTTTGGTTCCAATGGTAAATTCTCACAACTTTATCATGAGTTCATGGATGAGTACCTGAGTCTAGGTCATATGTCCAAATTAACAAATGTGGATCTCACTCAACCACATTATTTTCTGCCGCACCATGGAGTGATTAAAGAGAATAGCAGTACCACGAAACTCCGCACAGTTTTCGACGCCAGCTGTAAAACAAGCTCTGGTTTATCACTCAATGATATTCTCTTGACAGGTCCCAAGTTGCAAAACAACATTTGCGATTTACTCTTACAGTTCCGTTGTCACAATGTCGTCTTTTGCTGCGACATTAGGCAAATGTATCGCCAGATAACAATTCACCCTGACGACCGTCATCTTCAATTAATTCTTTGGCGTCAAAATTCCAAGCAACCTGTTGATATATTTCAATTAAATACCGTTACATACGGTATGAACAGTTCCCCATACTTAGCTATCCGCACACTCCATCAGCTTGCCATTGATGAAGGATACAAATACCCTTCTGCCGCTCATGCATTGCTACATCATACCTATGTTGACGACATAATTACAGGTGCGGAAACTACAGAAGAAGCGCTCTTACTTCAATCTGAACTCATTAAACTACTAAAAGCAGGTTGTTTTGAATTAAGAAAATGGGTTTCAAACTGTCCAGATGTGTTGACTACTGTTCCCCAATCTCATCTTGAAACTCCTAAGTTTCTTCACAACTCTGATGTCCCTCACTTTAATGTTTTAGGACTTAAGTGGTCATCCACTTCAGACACATTTTCCTACAACTTTCAAACCTCACAGTCCAACAAATTACCAACCAAGCGGACAGTTCTAAGCACCATTGCACAAATATTTGATCCTTGCGGTTTTCTAGTTCCATTTATCATGATGGCAAAATGTTTCATGCAGCTACTTTGGACAAAAGGCCTATCATGGGATTCCCCACTACCTGCTGAACTTCACACCCAATGGAAATGGTTTTCTGATGACATGCAATACTTATCACAAATTTCTATACCTCGTTCTTTAAACTTATCATCAAATTGCAACTTTGAATTACATGGTTTTTGTGATGCATCCGAATTAGGATACGCAGCTACAACGTATGTAAGATGTGAATTCCCTGACAAATCTATATGTACGAAACTGTTGATGGCAAAGAGTCGTGTGGCACCATTGAAAAGGGTTACTATTCCAAGACTTGAACTATGTGCGGCATATTTACTGTCACAGCTGATTAACCACATTCAACTTTTATTTTCTGATATTTTTAATACACATAACATTCATTTATGGTGTGATTCAACGATAGTGTTGACATGGATACAGACTCCATCCTATCGATTGAAAACTTACGTTGCCAATCGTGTTTCACTGATTCAAGAACTAACACCAACAGAAGTCTGGAGACATATATCATCGGAACACAACCCTGCAGATTGTGCATCTCACGGAATACGACTCTCATCTCTAATCAATCATGACTCTTGGTGGTTCGGCCCGACTTGGCTCTCTCTCCCTGCTTCACAATGGCCGTCTTCTAAGTTTAACCTCATTCCCTTAGATACTTCTCATGAGATTAAACCAAATCATCTACCTTCTTTTATGGTTGTTAACAAACCTGAGTGGTCCATTTTAACTAAATTCTCTTCATGGACTACCATTGTACGTGTTATGTCATACGTTTTGAGATTTGTACATAACTGTCGTAATCCTGACTCTAACCGCCATTTTAACTATTTAAGTACTCAAGAGTTGAACACCGCACGTAGCAAGATTTTTTATCTTGTTCAACAATCTGTCATGTCTGATGAATTTAAACATTTGTCTCAAGAACAGGCTTGCTCTAAACGTCTCCAACGTTTAAAACCATTTATAGATTCGGACAAACTAATACGAGTTGGCGGTCGCATCAGTCAAGCACCACTCCCTCACGATATTCGGCATCCAATTGTGTTACCTAAACACCACCACATAGTCAATGTTCTCATAGATTATTATCATAATCTTTATTTACACGCTGGACCTCAACTGATCCAATCATTGCTGTCAAAATTTGTTTGGATAATTTGTGCTCGGAACGTGATCAGGTCGCGTATTTTTAAATGTATCACTTGTTTCAAACTTCGTCCGAAAACAATGTCACCTCTTATGGGAGATCTACCACCATGCCGTATCACACCAGCTAAACCTTTCTTATCTACGGGAATCGATTATGGAGGACCGTTTAACATCAAAATCACAAACCTAAGATTTATCAAACAGATAAAGGTGTATATTTGTATTTTCATCTGCATGGTAACCAAAGCCGTACACATCAAAGTCGTGCATGATCTTTCTACCTCTGCCTTCATTGCTGCTCTTGTCAGATTTACAGCACGACGTGGCCAATGTAAGCACATTTATTCAGATTGTGGTACCAATTTTGTTGGAGCTAATACAGAGCTAAGAAAAATCATAAAAGAACTTAAAGTCAAAGAAACACGTGATATCGTCAATCATTTTGCCACCGAGCATGGAATTACTTTCCATTATAATCCACCAGCTGCGCCCCACCATGGTGGCTTATGGGAATCAGCAATCAAGAGTGCCAAACATCACTTGTACAGAGTTATCGGTTCAACAATACTAACATATCCAGAATTCACGACACTTACTACTCGTGTTGAAGCGATGCTAAATTCTAGACCGTTAACACCACTTTCATCTGACCCTTCCGACTTGTTCCCACTTACTCCAGGACATTTTTTAACCGGAGCTCCTCTTGTTTCAATTCCGGAAACTGATTTGACTACTGTACCAACGAATCGTTTGAAACTTTGGAAACTTTCATCTGCATTTTTTCAACATATTTGGAAAAGATGGACTGCTGAATACTTTCACACGCTACAACAACGATCGAAGTGGACAATCTCAACCAAGCATTTAAAAATCGGAGACTTAGTTTTAATCCAATCTCAAACCCCATCGTTGCAGTGGCCTCTTGCCAGAGTCACAGCTTTATTTCCTGGTCATGATGGTGTTGTTCGAGTAGCTGAAGTACGTACTGCAAACAGCTGTTTTCGTCGTCCCGTAACCAAACTGTGCGTTCTACCTTTGGATTGACATTTATGTTGAAGTAAGATACTTCAAGGCCGGGAGTATGTTCAGTTTAAATACAAGAAGAAAGGTCAAGATACAAAAATATTATATATTCCTTGTACTCACTAGACATGGGTACATCACGTTTTCCTTTTCCCTATTTTTTCTGTTTCTCACTTTATTAGCTGCATACAGTTCTAACATTTTATATATTTTCCAGTAACCATCTGTTAATAACATATTTTTAAATATCATATGTTTTAATTTCCTTTGTTTTTATTCTGTTTTCATTGTTCATATAGCAACCCCAAAACTTATTATTTTTTCATCCTTTCACAAAACCTTTCCACATTATTTAAAAACTACATTTTTTTTATCAATTCCTATAATTCTCTCAGTAAAGTATTTAGTATTTCCCTTCAATCATCTCCCTTTAATATTAATATTTGAATATGCATTATTAACTTATACAATCTGTGATTATTGTGTGTGAAACTTTCCTTGTATGAAATGAATGCAACAACCAACCATGGACCTACCTTGATGATCTACTGAGTGTGGAGTAAAAATGAACTTTATCCTTTCGTGAGTGACTTGAATTATCCATTAACAAACTTTTCAACCATAAACATTTTGTGACATTGAGACCTTTATGTAAAATTATTATTTCATACCTTTGTAAAATGCAATATTCAAATAATTGTTAACTCTAGTCTTTTCTTTTTTTTTCAACTATTACTATTGGTTTCACAAGGTACCAAATTAACCTTGTGTGGTCCTTCAAACAGTCTAAGCTATAAACCCCCTCAATATACAATCTTTGCAAATTATAAGATCCCCTCAACCAGTTGTTATTTTACGCAGTTTTTCTTGGTTCTTTATTTTCCTATGTACTTTCGCTCCAATTTCGTCTATTATTGTCGGGTTGAATCCGTTGGCTCGAGCAGTCGCCTTTATAGTTGTTATTTCTCTTCTTCTGTTATCTTCATTTAGAGGAATCTTGAAGGCTCTATATAACATTGATCTGAATGCAGCGGTCTTATGGCTGGTGGGATGAAGAGACTTGTAGTATCCGTCTGAGTAGGCTTTCTGTATATATCAAACTCTAGCTCATCATTTCTTCTTGATATCGTGAGATCTAGGAAATTTATCTTGCCGTTCTCTTCATACTCTCTAGTAAAGTTTAAGTTTTTATGATGACTGTTAAATAATCTCATCATTTGTTCCGCTTCCTTTTCTTCGGTTTCCTTGAAAATAACAAGTATATTCGTCCACATATCTGACATACATTATGATTTCATGTTCTTTCTTCAACTTTTCCAAAATGATCTCCTCATTATGTTGTAAAAATACTTCTGATAATATTGATGAAAGGGGACTACCCATGGCTAAACCATCAGTTTGTGTATAAAATCTATTATTAAACCTAAAATAGTTTTGTTTCAATACGATTCTGAGCAATTTTCCTAGCTGATTTACATAATCATTATCCAACTTATTACGTATGAGTCTAGCCTTGATTAGTTCAATCGTTTCATTCACAGGAATATTTGTATATAAATTTGAAATATCAAATGAAACTAGCCTGCTATTTTCACTAACATTAATCTCCATAACTTTATCAACAAGATCATAACTATTTTTTACATTGTATTTATATTCAAGCTCTAGATCATTACTAAGTCGACTTGCTATCATTCTTGATACATTGTATGTAGGAGCATATTTGAAGTTTACTAGAGCTCTAATTGGTACGTTCTTCTTATGGATTTTTGGGATTCCCCTCATTACAGGTGCTTTAGAGTTTAAAATGTTCATTTTCAATCTACAATCTTCAGTAATAACCTTGGTACATTTTTTCACAGCATCGGTGAGCTCCTTTTGATATTTCTCCGTGGGATCTTTGGGTAATTCCTTGAAGTTATTTTCTTTAATTAATTCTTCCGTTTTCTTGATATACACATCTTTTTCCATAATTACTATGGCGTTGCTTTTGTCGGCTTTAACTGCTATGGCATTATTATCTTCTATCTTCTTTTTTATTATAACACATTTTCTCAAATCTTCTTTTCTGTCCTGGGCCAATTGTTTTCTGTCGGTCAGGATATCTTTTGTGACTTCCTGTCACATGGCAATATGATCCATATTTTTAAGTTTTCTGATGTTAGCTTCTATATCCGTGGCTAAAAGATCGTTTTCTGCTTTTTTGTTGATGGCAAAATTGTGTTTTAAACCGTATTTTAATATATCATTTTCTTCTTTACAAAATTGAATATCTGTTAAATTTACAGATATTCACAGATATTTACAGCTGTTTTGAAACTGATGTGGTGTGTCTGTTACTCAATACTCAATACTCAATACTCAATTTATTGCCAGTAAGTAATACAATGTGTGAATTACATCTTCCAGCTCGTCACATAACATAAGTAATACAATTGAAACATATCATTATCAAAAAAAGAATTAAACTCAAATAAAATCATTTCTAAAACTAGATTAAAAGATACAAGAGGAATGCCTTAGCTAATTAAGGCAAAAAAGTCTTCAGTTTTATACAAGGGATTGTTTAGGAGAAAGAGTTCAATTGATTTTTTGAATTTTGGATAGGCCAATATTTTTAAATTCTGGGGAAGGGCGTTCCATAATTTAGGTCCGAATTTTTGAGTTGCCAATGCGTACACTTTAGAGCTATGTTTTTCTATAACTAAGTTATTAGCGCCTCGAGTGTTATAGGAATGAAAGTCCTGGTGTTTTTTTAGTCCAGATAGGCGTAGTGCCATTTGGAGTAATACTTTATAAACAATAATACTGGGCAAAGTCATTATTCTAAGTTCTATAAATTTTCCCTTACAGGAGTCAAGATATCCTAAACCAGCTATACAACGAATAGCTCTTTTTTGAATTTTAAATAATTTGTCAATATTTTTTTTGATGTGTTACCCCAAATTTCTATCCCATACGTCACTTTTAAATAAAAAAAAGCAAAATATTGTTCCTTTTATTCCTTCAACATGGCTGTTTTTTAGTTTTTGTGCGTCTAATTTGTTATTTATCCGTGCGTATTTTCGTTCCATTACTTCTTCGACTTCATCTGAAACGATGTTATACAAAAGGTTCCATGCAGCAGGGCCGTACTTTATCTTCAAACGCAAGGTGTATGTTATAGGACTGCAAATTGAGTTCTTCTTTTTCACACTGTAACTGTTTAATCATGTTTTCAATATATATGACTTCAGCTTTATCTTTAGTTTTCCTAGCGGCAATGGTGTTACAATTCATCTTGATTTTTGCGTACTGTGGTGTCATTTTATTCTTCAGGCATTCTTTGTTAAAGTATATATATCTGCAATCTTCGTATGTATTTTGATTCTTACATCTCTATAAGACACTGCTAGATTTGCCTGACTGGCATCACTAAACAACTTTTTTATTAGCTTATTACGTGTTGTTATTATTTACGGAATGTAATAAAAGACGTCTTACAACACTTAAGATAGATTTACACTTATACTGATTCACATACAGACGGTAAACATATATAAAAGATGGTACTAGGCTATCGATTTCGACCACTCATACCATGCAGTCATCATCAGGCCAATGTGGTATGACTGGTCGAAATCGATAGCCTAGTACCTTCTTTTATATATGTTTACCGTCTGTATGTGAATCAGTATAAGTGTAAATATATCTTAAGTATTGTAAGATGTCCTTTATTACATCCCGTAAGTAATAACAACACGTAATATGCTAATAAAAAAGTTGTTTATCAATTATCGGTTTACCCATCTCCTTCTGTGACAATCCCGAGCCCAAGCGGCGATCACCTGCGAAGCACAAGAACGAGATATCCCATAAAAAGGGGGAGGGCCATGCGAGCCAGGGAGGCAGCCGCGTTAGCTAGCCTGTCCGCCACCTCATTACCCACAATCCCCGAGTGACCAGGCACCCAACAAAGAGTGACCATGTTGCTCTACCAGCACAAGATACTGTTTTGTAGCAATCCCACACAACCCTAGACCTGAACTCACAAGAGTCCAGCGCCCTCAGAGCAGCCTGGCTATCAGAAAAGATGCTGATAGAGAGGCCCTCCTGTCCCCTCCTCAGAATCTCCCCCGCACACTCCATGATGGTGGTAATCTCCGTCTGGAACACAGTGGGAAAAGAACCCATTGGCACCCCGAGACTGATCAAAACATATGACGAATTGTTGAGTATCTGACAGGTGTCAGGAGCAGTGCTGACAGGGCTAGGAGCAGTGCTGCCATCGGCAAAACTAAATTACTCTACATTTCTTCCTCTTCAAAATAACATATTATTTGACTGGTAACTATAACATACAATGCATATAAACGTGATTTTATAGTTCGACCAATTTGGTCGAATTGGCCATAATACAAAAAAAATAAAACATCTGTTTTCGGAAAATCATATAACCTGTCCAATCAATATTTAATCCTAAAAATTAATACCAACATAAAGCGCTATTCTTTAGCTGTGCATTGGTACCAACTGCATCTTCCTGCGAGAAAAATTACCCGATCTGGGTAATTTCAAAAATATCGTGTTTTGCCATTGTCAGAGCGTCTGCTGCAGCAATTACGTTGTGCCAAAACTTCATTCAATTTCTAATCGCCGTAACATTGTTATATAGCTGCTACACGGTTCATATATGTAATAAAATGAAAGTTCAGAATGTGATCTTTCGAATGATATATATATATATATATATATATATATATATATATATATATATATATATATATATATATATATATATTGATGACTTTTGAGTTTATTATTATTGGTTTATCTACGTTACAAAATTTTCTGTAAAGTTCGACCAATTTGGTCGATGGCCACAACAGGCGACATAAAAGTTCGACCAAATTGGTCGAATGGCCACTGCTAGGGTTAACGGCCACAAAAGGCGATTGCATCACGTAAAAACGGCCGAAAATGACGGATCGGACCGCGTAATTTCGGCCGTAAATGACGACGGCATACATAATATTGGCAAAAGTGGCGACCGGGCCACTTAATATTGGGTAAATAACGATTTTGTCTTTTAATATTAATTATAAGCGATGTCTGGACCAGGTGATATTGGCCGAATGACAACCGGACCGTGTTTTATCGGCCGGAAATTGTCAAACCGTGTTTTGTTTGTCAATAAGTAATCCAGTTTGATTGTACTGGCCAAAACGTTGTTTTGCTACTCATGTTTTAGTTAGAAACCATGTTTAGATTATCAAATCTAGGGTGCTTTCCAAATCACATTATATTATTTTAAACTACCAATTGATGGCAAATACTCGCTCGAAAATACTCGAAACTCAAAAATAATTGACACTACTCGACTCGAATAAAAAAATCACTACTCGCACACCCCTACTTATAAAACTTTGATGTTCTTCAAATCATATGTTTTATTAACATTATTATTGTAACTATAACCTATTTCCGTTTGTGAGTTCGTCTGACGTTGCCAGCGTGGCTGGCGAAAGGCCTCATAAAATATAACAAATTTGTATAATACTGGTAAATGTTTTAATTTAAATTGTGTATTTGTTACGTCAAGACAACATATATTTAGGATTTGTGTTGATTGCAGGAGTCGCTGCTGGGCATGCTGTGTCAGGTGTTCACGGGGAAGAGTTTCGAGCTGATCCTGGCGGTGGCAACGGTGGAGGGCAAACTGTGCACGCTAGTGTCCAAGCTGGTAAATCTCAACGAGTGCTGCAAGCAGGGCATCGACGAGGGGAACAAGACGCTCGCCATGCTGTTCGACATCACCTTCCTCATGCTGTGCTACATCACGCAGACGTTTGGCTCGGAGGTAGGCACAACGTATAAAAACCGTCGTTTGATTTGTTTTTTCAGTCATTTTAAATGTATATCGTATTTCGCAGTAAAGTGGCCCGTTTTTCAGAAAGTTAAATTATGAGGTGAAATGTTGATTTGGATGGGATATTGTCCGATTTGGCATTTCAATAAACCTTAATTTTAGCGGGCCTCACCCATCTTCAATTCATGCGGCGTTAGTCCATGTACGACAATTCTGAAGAACAAATCCTCATAAAAAAAATTAGGGGTAGGCGAGTAGCGTTTTTTTAAATCGAGTCCAGACGAGTATTGAACCGAACTACTCGAGTATCAAGTCGAGTCGAGTCGAGTAGTTCTTTGAAAAGTAAAAAAAACAATTTTTTAAATCGAAAACAATGTTTTTACATATTAAACTTTAATTATAAACATATCATTCTATTGAATTATTATTTATTTTATTTCAACCTTTATTTTATCATGAAAGAACATTGATTTAAATTTTTAAAAAAATATATAAACTGTTTTCAACAACCATAACAAACTAAAGACAAGTATTAAATATATATATATATAATATATATATATATATATATATATATATATATATACCTCCATACAAAGATTTTGGGTTAGTTTACCAAAACCAGAACATTTTAATAAGAAAGTGATTAGAAGTGTTTAACTCTTAGACAGATAAATACAAACAGTTAGTTTTGGGTAAACAAAGAAATAATGTTGGTCAGCTGACTGATTTATTGCTTTCAACCGGATCCCACCCCTCCTCTCCCATCCAGTCTTCCTTCCTTAACTCCAACGTCCGATTTTTTGCCCCCGACTCAAACACTCCATGTGCCCCTCTCTGACTTAACTCACAGGTATCCATAAATAACCCACCTGTCATTGTCATGAGCTAAAAATAGATTTTAGGCTTATTTTTCTTTATTTCAGTCACTTATTCTGTTAAACATTGGTTAGCATCGTAAATTTGGGTAAACGGCGGGAGTATAGATGTCATTTTTAACTATGTGGGGTAAACAGCGGGAGATTTTAACTATTGGACTCAAATTTTTGAGTACTCAATTTTCCATATATTGATGAAAATAGGAATGAGCCTTCACCTTGTGGTTTATTTATATTTGCATAAAAAGACATTTATTATCTCCTTGCAACAAACCTGCGAGCTCGGCCTTAATATTACTCTTAAAGAGAACAAATCTAATGCTATATATATCACTTATTTATTCATGCAATTTTATGAAACTTGGTATTAAACTTGGCGGAGCCCCCAGCGAGCAAAGCAAATAAGATATTATACAGGTTGAAAGTAACTTACCGCTTAAGTTTTTTTAATACCGCTCGTAGTACTCAGGATCATTGCAGCCTTTTCAGGTACACTCTTCCTCAAATGCAAGTCTTATAGGCAAATTACCATTCAACTCATAGTCAATCAAAAACCATAATTAATATGAACCATAATAAATATTGGCATGGTTGTTCGTCTTATGCTGTAGATGTAGATTAAGATTGGATTTTGTAAACGGGATCCACACCATTGGTTGTTAAAATTTCCACTATGTGATTCTTATTGACATATAATTTGAATAGGATCAAAGATGATTTAAGAATACTTGAATTTAAGGAAATCATACATACATACATATCCTGCGTAGTCCCGTGGACCGCAGAAGACGGCATGGGATCAGTCATCTAGTAGGATTCTACTCCCCGATATGCCATAAGGAGGGGAGCGGTCATTATACTAACAATAACCAAGACAAAATACAGTAGCCCTACCAATAATTTTGTTAAAATTCATTTAAGGAATAGAAACAATTATTGATCAAGAATTCCTTTAAGAGTCTACACAATTTATTGATGTCCTGTATCTCTTCCAAGAAGTTTATTGTACAATCTAATGCTTTGATAGCTTGGCGTTTCTTTAGATCTATCGAGGTTATGATAGGCACTGAGGCTCTATTTCTCTAACTCTTGTACTATATTTATGCATTACTGGAAAATTTATGGAACAGTAAGTATATTCAGTTGTTTGAAAGCCTAAACACAATTATCTCTAGCCCTAAGGCCACAGATATACCTGATGGCCCTTTCTTGCAATTTAAACATAGATTGAAGGCGGAGATTGGTAGAGGAACCCCAAAAACTATGGAATAACGCAGAATTCCAACAACATGGCGGCCGGTAATAAGATGGACTCGCGATGTGGTGAGTGCTCAATTAAAGTAACAAGCCGATCTGGTGGAATAAAGTGTGGTGGATTATGCGCCAAATGGCATCATTTTAAATGTCATAGCATTACAAGAGAAGATCATACGAAGATCCAAGAGCTAGATGGAAAAATAGTATGGTATTGTACAGACTGCCAGAACGAGGTTAGAACTCTCATTGAAAACAGCATCTCTCGTGCAGACAACTCCCCAGAAAATGTGGAAGACATTAATGTTAGACTAAACTTGGTATTTAAACGGTTGGAAGAAGTTAACTCAAATTATATTAACATCTAAAAGCGTGTTGACAAGATTGAAGAAACTGATTGTGTTATAAATGCACCTAGGCTAGAAGATATCAATCAATCAAATATCTTTATTCGTTAACTGTACAATTGTTACAGATGAATAGTGTCACATTTAGTAGTGTCTCTCTATTTATATATAAACATGTATTGGAATCTACAAATTTGATAGAACTAGGCCTAGCAACTAGACATTCAAATTTACATTCAATTCCTCAAAGGAGTATAAGGGATGATCTATCATAAACTTTTTAATTTTTTTATGAATTCTGACAGGTTTTGTGTTTTTTTTATAGAATCTGGGAGCATTTCAAAAAATTTTAAACCTCTATAATTTATGCCTTTCTTAAAAAACTCTAGTCTGTGGGATTCGAAAGTTAAAAAATTTCTAGTATTGTATGGACGACTTCTGGCTTCCGCTTCCATCAGAGGTATATTGTGTTCCTTGACATGTTTTACTGTGTATAACACATGTTGGGAGAAAACGGTTAAAAAGCCTAATTCTGTAAATTTTGTTTTGACTGAGTCTCTATTTCTTAAACCAAGTATTATCCTTATTGCTTTTTTCTGTATTTTCAAAATCTTTTTCAAATTTTTGGTGGAGGTGGCCCCATAAATACCTACCCCATATGATATATGGGAATCTATAAGTGCAAAATACAAAACTCTCAATGTTTTTAAACTACATTTTTTTGACATTCTTCTAAGTGCGAAAATCCCAGACGATATTTTATTCAAAACACTTTCAATGTGGTCATCCCAGGTCAAATTTTCGTCTATAATCAGTCCCAAAAATTTTGTATTACATTCTTGTAGTATTTCATCTTCATCTATTTTAATAATTGGGTCAATTTTTGTTCTGCACTGTCTTGTTGAGAATGATACAAAGTTTGTTTTACTTGGATTTATTAGAAGGTTTTTGTTTTCAAAATATTGTTTCACTAGTGTAAGGTTTGTATATGAGGCAATTTCAACTGATTCTTGGTTTTCTCCAGAAATTATTAGGTTTGTATCATCTGCGTATATGCAAATTGAGCTGTGAACACCACATAAGACTTCAGGGAGTCCTTTTAGGTAGCACAGGAACAATAAGGGTCCCAAAATGGACCCCTGAGGAACTCCATATTTCACTGTTCGCAGTGTTGACAATACATTATTTATGTATCTGAAATTTTCGTGTTTCACTTGTGTTATTTCGACACACTGCTTTCTTTCATACAGGTATGATTCAAACCAGGCCAATTCTTTATTTTTTATATTGTGGGACTTTAATGATTCAGTCAATTTTTTATGTGAAACACTGTCGAAAGCTTTAGTTAAATCCAAGAAAATGCCAATAACTTTCTCCCCCCTATCAATTTTGTAAATGATATTTTGAACAAATTCAATGTCCGCTGTGATGACAGACTTACCCGTCCTGAAACCATGTTGATGTGCATCAAACAAATTTTGCATTTCTAAAAAATTTTTTAAATGGTTATAAACAACTTTTTCATATAATTTAGAAAATGTTGGCAAAATAGAGATTGGTTTATAGCTAGATAATCGTTTTCTGTCCCCTTTTTTGAAAATTGGTTTTATTTTGGCGACCTTAAGCTGCTCGGGAAATATACTACTTATAAGAGAGGAATTTATGACATGAACCAAAGGTTTCAAGATAGTATTTTTAACTTTTTTTATCACTGTAATAGGGATTTCGTCCATACTAGATGATGAAGTATTTTTAAATGACTGTATTACAATGTTTAATTCTTGTTCAGTTATCTGTTCAAAACGAAATGACTCCATCGGAGAGGATTCTCCCCTATACTCCCTTGAATGAGACATTTTTGTGGAATCAATTTTTGGCACTACCTCTTTATCAACCACATCAGCAAAATAGTCATTAAATCTAGTTCCTACTTCTACTGGGTTTATAACAATGTTATCATTTTCATGAATACATATGTTTATCTGATTGTCTTTGAAATGCCAATTTCCTGATTTAATAATTTCCAGGTTGTTTTTGTAGCATTGTCTGATTTATTAATTAGATCATCAAAGTATTCTTTCTTTGCTTTATCAATTGATTTTTTAAGTTCTTTCTTCTTTTCTTTTATAGATGTTTTTAAGTTAACATCATGCATGGTTCGAAACATTTTACTTAATTCAATAATCTTTGCTTTATCATTCTTTATCTCTTGTGTAATCCAATTATTATTATCAAATTTCAATGTAGCCCATTCCTTAGGACAGCTTATATTAAAGTAATACATGAACAAATTATTAAAAACTAAAAATTTTGAAGCTACCGGAGCTTGATACAACTCTACCCAAGACTCACGAGATAAGTAATAGATAAGTGTCTCAATATTCTGTGTACTAAAATTTCTACAAAACTTTTTAATTTTAGTCTGCCTCCAGCTTATTGTGCAAACGTTTTGTATCTTAAGCAATTGAGCATCATGGTCCGACATTTCTGTTATCAATCCTAGAACTTTGACATTTTTGTTCAAGTGAATATTTGTAATAATATTGTCGATTGCTGTTTTTGAGGTATCCATGACCCTAGTTGGAAAATTGACCAAATAGCACAGGTTAAACATGTTCAAAATATTACAAAATCTCTTATAAACCAAATTATTATCCTCCAATACATCGATATTAATATCTCCAACTATAACAATATTTTTATATTTTTTCATTACAATTTCCAGGTAAGTTTCAAATTTTTTTTAAAATGGCTTTTCAAATCTATATTCAGGAGTTCTGTATATACATGACAAAACAAAAGAAAAATTGTCAGCTTCTATTAATGTAAAGCAACATTCAAATTCTTTATCCAATATTAATTCTTCAACTTTAGGTAAAATTATTTTCTTAGCTACTACATTAGTTTTACATAAAATCATAACTCCTCCACCAACTGTGGTCTTACGAGTAAAATGTGAACATAATTTAAAACCATTTACATTCAATCTTTGCAAATCGGAATGAGACATCTTATGCTCACTCAAAGCAACAATGTCAGGCTTACTTTCTTCTAAATTTATTTTCAATATATCTAATCAGGATGCCAGGTGTTGGATGTTTTGATGCATCAAGGTTATTTCATTGCTACTGTTGGTCAGCTTAATTTGAGGGTTTGACTGACATGGAATAAAAAATTGCTGCTTTGAGTGGGCGAGATCAGATTATTTTCCACGTTAGTCATATCGTCAGTCTGTGGTGTAATTACACTATTTTTAGCACTCTCACTAGATTGCCCATTTAACACTTCACTGGCACAAAAACTATGATGGAGAAGAGGAGGAAAGCTGTTCATGTCTTCTATAGAGGGAAGCTGCTTGTTGGTGTTTGGACTGTTGGACTGGTTGGTTTTATTAGTTGCTGCAGGCTGCTGGGAACAAGAAGAAATGACATGCTGTAGTCTTCTTGTGAATTGGGGAAATGGTACACCACCTCTGAGGACTCTGTGAGATAGTTCATCGTAGGTGACAATGTAGACAGTAGCACCCGTTTGTTGTTGAAAATGCGTTATCTTGGCTGCAAAGTGTTCGACAGAGATGTTGTCACGAACGCAACCCATTGGTGAGTAAAAGAGGCGCTTAAGTTTTTTCTTTTTAAAGTCTATAAGGAATTGCTCAAAAGCCAAGTCATAATCTGGTATTTGTGGTTTCTCAAAGTACTTTCCTTTTGTAACGAGGCTGTATATTGTAACGCCATCATTATGTTTTTGTCGAGTAATATGTGAGGCAATGAAATCATCATTAGTAGGTCTTCCAAATTTACTTTTAAAAACTTTTGCAATTCCAGCGCTCATGTTCTTGTCGTCAAGCAGATCTGCTGAAATACAGTGTGCAAATGCAGTTTTGTGATCACCTTGATAATTCTTTATTATATTATTCATATTGGTCTCAATAATCCTTATGGGTGTCGCAATCTTAGGTATTTCCAGCAGTGTCTTACCAATTTCATATGCCAATTTATTTTTGCCTTGAGTATTTAGATGTAGGCCGTGTTTAGTGTAATGTTGTCTGTGAAGGGAATCCAGATCCACAAGATACACTGAATCAAGTCGGTAGACTAGTTCCTTTATATACAGATTAAGAAGATTTACTTCTTCATGAACAGAATCCTTATCTGTTTTATCACACCTTCTCGGTATTGTTGTTATTATAAGCGGTTTATTCTTACTCAATTCTTTTAACTTAGATTCCAATTGTGAATATATTCCCTCTAGGTTTCCTCTTAATGTATCATTAGTACCACCAATCAAAATAGTAATATCGTCATTTGATGGCGACTGCGATGCTACTTCAACTACCTGAATTAGTCCAGCATTTGGCATGACAGATGAAATTGCTTTAATTTTGTATGGGTCGAGTTGTTCAATACTGGACGTCAAATTTCTTCCCTGACTATCTGAGTAGATGGATAGCTTTAATTTATTTTCAAAATGCATTATTTCCCGTTTTTTTTTAAGTCATATACATTATGTTTAGGCTTGATATATTTATTCATCCTTGGATTTCTTTCCCTCTGACTTCCTTTATTATTCTGAGAAGGTGTGCTCTCCTCTTCAGTGATGTTCAGTGGTTGATGTTGTAGACAAGGGCTGGAAACGGTTATTCAAACTTACGTTAAATGTTGATGAGTAGTGGTTACCTCCGTTTTTTGTTGATCGGTAACCAGTAGTAATATTGTGTGGATGACCAGGTTTTTTTTATGCTATTTTTGTCTTTAGGGGAGGAAACTTTTACCCACTGATCCTGTACTTTATAATTCCGTTTCTGACTAGTGCAACTAGATTCATGTTTATCTTTGGTACTGCCTACACTATGCGAAGCTTCATATGTCATAGTGGTAGTAGGAATTGATGCTGGTGCCTGATTTAGTGCTGCTTTGCAACTGCACTGATGAGTTACTGTTGATGAGGGGGATTTTATCATCATTTGACTGATAGTGTCTAGGGATAGATTGAGACTGAGAGCGGGATTAAAGTAGAGCATCGCTAACTGTGCTCGTTTAAGGATCAGAGTACCGTTTGAAATATCAGGGAATAGGCCTTGTAATGACTCCAAAGAATCTTTGCCCTGCATGATACCTTGAATGATTATTTCAGAAAAAATAATCAAGTAGATGCCACAGTCATATCCATTTAACTGCTTAGGAACACTTACTGGAGTGATTTTACAGGTGGAATTTTTGTTCACTATAGTTTGCAAGTTTGAGCTTATTTTTACCGCATGTTCATAGTTAAATAGTCCTAATGAGTCGAAATAGAAGAACTCTTTTTTCTCAGCAACATACAGCATCAAACTCCAATGCGAACCGGAGTCCCCGGGCTTGTCCACTGCGGGAGAGTCATTTATGGGGATCAATATGTGTGTTTTTTCTTGTAGATTAACATCATACAGCAAATGCTGATAATCATGGACACACTTTATGGCTTGAGAAATCATAGGATTCATTAGCCAGATATTTGTTTTTCTAGTCACTGAGCTGCTGAGCAGTTCATAGTAATAATTTATGGGATCGTCTTCAAGCCATTTATTTCCCAATATATCCAGAGTCATTGAGTTTCTGGCTGGCAAAGCTGTCCGGTGTTGCTCATCACAGGAGGCAATATCGTTGGATATAAATTGTTTGTTTAAATCATCTGTAATATGTTTATCTGATTTTTTCGTGTTAGTTTCAACAGCTAAAGATACAGAGTTTGATGTCTGGGACTGTGTATTTATAGGAGTACTGGTTACAGATGGTTTCTTAGACAGATTTACTGAAGGTTCTGTCAGTGAGTTGGTTAGTGAAATAACACCAGATTCTTCCAGATCACAGTCATTTTTATCATTTGAGCTTTTAAAACTCACATTAAAACTTTTCTCAGCTTCTTTAATTGCTGCATTAAATTTAGGATTTCTTTCTTTAAAATTTCTATAAAGAGATTTGTTTTCCTTAAAGGAGCAAACATCGACTTCCCTGACCACACCCGTCTCATTAGTGCCATAAAATTTAACACTATATTTCTTCAGTTTTTTTGACGAGTCTACTTCAGTAATTGTAGCTGGCCAGTAAGGATATCCTTTAATTTTTGCAAAGACTCTGTCCCCCGTTTTAAATTTATTTTTTATTTGGGCCATTTTGTATGTACAAATTTAGAAAGTATCAGAAATAAAACAAATGAGAAGAAATTGCACAAATAAAAATCTGTGCTTTATAATCATAAATTGTATTCCATATAGTTTTGAGATTATGTCCAGAATTTTTCTGTGGCAACTTAATTCTCCACTTGATCTATACACAAGCCATATCTCCTTACCTCCACATGTAAACAAACTGATGGTTGGCACGGGCAGCTGAGTCAACCATAAACACAAACAACCAGCTTGAATTAGTCTTATCTACAGGCCGGTATCTACCTGATCAAAGGTCAGCTCACTAGTTCCGCACTTCCTGGAACCTTATCTCTGGCCCCATCTTATCACTAAATTCTGAATAATCTTGTAATATTATTGGAAAACCCCAGATAAAATAAAATCTGTTGCTGTTTTGAAGAAACTGGTTTTACACTATTGCACAAAAACTCAATCTGAATATTTACATATAAAAATGTTGTTAGAAAACTAAAAACTCCACTGTAAATTTCACAAAATCTGGAGAGCACAAAAGACACAGGTCTAGTAGCAACAGGGGCCTCCCCCACCCACCCACATATAGTCTCGTTTCAGGAATTCGCCATGGAGAAATCGAGTAATGGATGTAATCGTGAATCAAAATCAGTTATTCCGCTGGAATCATCGAACTCAGCGACAATCGAATGTTTGATTGAGTCCAATAGCGATAGCGGTATAGGCATTGCTGACGACCTTGTAAAAGATTCTGTTGATGAGAATAGGGTTATAGGACAAAGTGTTCGTAATGTGACTAATTCTAAATCAATGACAGTAAAGGTTAAGTCCTTCTCTGAAGCAGTAAAAAACACAAATCCACAGGCTCCAGGTGAAAAGAAAGGTGGCAGGAAGCCTAAATACACCGATCACAACAAAGTGCATAATAAAGGAGATAGGCCCGTCATGGCAACTTATGTTGTAGGCAGTGGCAGCAACACATCAAAATTGAAACCTGCAGACAAGAAGGATTGGATTTTTATATCAAGACTCAGTGGAGACCAAATCTGAAAATATTAGTGATCATTTGAAGGACATCAGCACCAGTGATATAATCTGTGAGGAAGTACAGAAAAGTGCCCCGGACATAAATCTTTCAAGGTGGGAGTTGCTCCTGATGACATTGAAAATATTATCAAACCTGACATATGACCTCAGGGGGTATTGGTCAGTGAATTCAGAAACCCAAAAGAGTTTTTGAGAAGAAATAGTTTTTTAGAGAAACAGAAAAACCGGCCACGTATTGTAGAATAGGACCAGATGCATCAAAACCAAATCCAGGCCCTGTAAATGTTAATAAGCCTAATATTAGAATGGCGTTCATCAATGTGCAGTGCCTGAGAACTAAGTTTAGCCTTGTTGAAATGTTTGTTCTAGATAACAAATTAGATATATTATGTATAAATGAGCATTGGCTCATTGAAACTGAAAGTGATTCTACGTTGTGTTTCTCGCAAGGACGAAGTTGTGGTGCTCAGTGGGGACTTTAATGTCATACTGAATAGTAATTCACCTCATATAAGGAATTAGAAGACCTACTGAGGAGCCAAGGCCTCTACTTAAGGACTGAAGAGCCAACTAGAGGGAAAAAATGCCTCGACAGTGTGGCTACAAACTGCAACTCTGTGGATCAAGATACTTGTATTGTCGTTCCTATGGTAATCCTATGATCATCGGGCTGTGGTAACAGATCTCCATTTCAGATCGGTGAGTAACTGCTCTCACTTAAATTGGCTTGAAAATTATGTTGTAATACGTAGGCGGCTGGATGAATCGTTGTTTCCACACACATTAATAATTTACTCTGCAATGTTGACTGGAAATTTTTACTTCTGATCTAGAAGCTTGTGTTGCTTTTCAGCTTTTTTCATTAAATTTACGAGTATATTTGACAAGGTTTTTCCCATTAATGTAGTTGACAATAGGCTTAAGAACACGAGTAATAGAACTGACAAGAGTGTAGTTCCTAAAAAATTGCCGGCTCTAAAAGATGAAAAAGATTCACATCTGAGCTTAGGGTCCTCAAAGCTTGTACCTTGCTTCTGCAATAGGCAATACAATAGGCTGTTTAGGTTATACCTAAAAACTACTAAAGACTATAAGTTAGCCGTAAATACAGTAGAACCTAGATAGTTTGACACTTTAAAGGGGTGTCGAACTATAGGCAGTATATGGAACATTTTAACACAGAGAGTATTAAAACACAAGTTTAATTTAGAAAGTACTGTAACACAAATTTAATGAATACAGTAATTTAAAACTAAAAAATTTAAAATAAACGTAACTAAAATAAAATTATAACTCCTGTAGCGTCTCGAGCCAACTGACTTGACTTACTTACTTTGAAGGGCGGGGAAGGGGGTGGTTAGGTTGGGGTAGGGGGTGGGAAGGATGAGTTATTTATAGAAAAGGTGGTGGCGTTCGCGAAAACAATTAGCAGGTTTCGGACACTGACCGGCGAGCAGTGAAGGATCCTGTCGGTCGCTGCTACTGTCATGTCATGTCGTCACGGCCCGTGTCGAAGTATACAGACTGTCTAACTATCGACGTTCTACTGTAACGCAAAAAAGGCAGCAATATTGAAAACTCCAACAACCCCTGCAAAGCTGCGAGAGGAATGTGAGTAATACTAATAGAAAACAATCTGCAGAAAATTAATGCAAAGCCAGTCCTAATGACGTTAATAAGTATTTTATTCAAGTAGTGAATGATATTGTAGAAACTATACCTGACACGTCAATTTTGGCATCCCGCAATGTAGCAATAAATAATGTAGAATGGGTCAAGTGGCGTGGTACGACACCTGAGGAAATCATTAAAATTGTGTCCGGTTTCAAGAACTCACCAAATGTTGATGTCTATGGCATGTCTATACATTTTCAATCTTGCAATAAACAACTTACTTATTCCGAACACACTTAAAATATAGATAGATGATAATGAATGTGAGTGGCTAGAACCTTAACATGTGCTGCCACATAAGCACAGAGGTAGTGGAAAGAATCAAAGAGTTTCCCATGGCTGAAAATTGTTAACATGTGCACCATGGACACAGAGGTTAATTTTGAACTCTGTAAATATTTGTTTTAATGTGACAAAGTCTATCCAGAAGTTCTGGTCAACGACAGCTGCATGGTAATAAGGTAATAATAAATAAGATGCCCTTCAATGAGACTGAAATACACAAGTTTATAAAGCTGCCTATTACCAAAGGTTGTGATGTTCCTAAGGACATTAAGACTGGATGAAAGTCGGCACTCGAGTTGTTCGATATGCTTAGACCAATCAAGGCAACAATCCAGAGTGACTCCAGGAACTTCACACTGTCAAGGCTGTCCAGTAACTTGTCGTCAATTGAAAGATGGGGGAAATTTTGAAAACTTTGGGTTGTGTCTCTGTCTAGTTTAGATGTGCATGTAAGTAGTTCTGAGAGTCTAATCAAGACTAAAATAGAGGACTAAAAATTAAAGTTCATGAACCTGCTTGCCAAGGTCGTAACCCTTGATTGCATATTGTGAGATGTACATCCAAAGCGTCTCAGGTGTTCAGTTGTCGTACTTTGCCTTAGCCTCAAGGTTCAAAGGTGACTTCCCAGAAGCATACATAGCTGCGGCAAATCTCTTATTTCGTTCTTAATACCAATGTTAACTGAAATTCCTTTTACTTATTTAACTCATAACCAAAAGATAGATAGCTTTTAAGCAAAATATGATTAAGTTTTAATAACTTGGATACATTTTCTTGGCAATTATATTAGCGAATTTCCCCTATAGGGAAGAAGCTATTACCGTAGGTCTCATGGTAAGACTTAAGCCCGAGACCATGATAACTTTTTGTTTTGAGGTCCCCAGATGCCAAAAACACTATTCGTTCAAATTTATATATATATATATATATATATATATATATATATATATATTGAATATTTCTGATTGATTAGGGCTGCTGATAATAATAATAATATTAACATTTTAAAAAACAAACACCCTTTTTTAAGATCTTTATTATTTTATTATTTTATAAGACAACATTTTGTGAGGTTATATTGACTTTGAAAATGGCATCATTGCCGAAACATGTCAGTCAAAAAATAATAAAATAATAAAGATGTTTGTAAAAGGGTGTTTGTTTTTTAAAATGTTAATATTATTATATATATATATATATATATATATGTGTGTCCGTTACCGCGATAACTTGAGTAAAAAACGTCCGATTTCGATGAAATTTGGCTCAAATGTGTAAAGTGACATTCATGACTTTAAGTTCGAAAACCAGAAATATCGGACCACGGGAAGGAGGGTTTATGGGGGTTTTAAATTTTCCAAAAATCAGTTTTTTGCATTTTTCACCCTAAAATTTTTAAAAAACTTAATTTTGGTTTTGACCATGTTATAGAGCTTAAAAAACAAATAATATGGTATTTTGAATTATTAACCTAGGTTAAGTGGTTGCGGAGAAAATCCAAAAAAACCTGCTCATAAAATCTCCCATGTTAATCTTATGGGAAAAAGGTTTTTGGCTTTTCCTCAGTTCATTTCTTCTATGTAAACTTCACATTTGCTTTTACCAATCAGTTTAGCTCTACAAAACAATCATTTTGGTGTTTAAATTGTGATTCTACGTCCAACCGTTGCCGTGATATTCAAAGTGCTAAACACAGTATGTTGTCCAATGTTATCCTTATGGAGAATATTTAAAATTTGATATCTCGATTATTTATGAACATATATTGATGAAACTTGGTAGGTAACCTATATTGATATTTCCACAAAAAATTGATTTTTTGTTGATTATCCTCTTAGCAGCAAACCTGCGTTCTCAGCCCTAATGTTATTCTTATAGAGAATAAATAAAATGCTATATATCACTTATTTATTTAAGTATTTTTATGAAACTTGGTAAGTGGCTTTATGTGGTAGTAAGAAATATATTCATTCATAGGAAATTCGCTGAGTACGCAGGTTTGCTGCGACGGGGGTATTTTTATTGCAATATGTGTTCTGGTTTGAATTAATTTTAATTTACCCCAAAACAATTCATTTTAAATGTTTGTGGGTTAATTTCCACCAATAGTTAATTTGAACCAATAGTTGTTTTTAATATTTCGTAATAAAACTTGAATTTGGGTTTGTCAAAACAAATGCTGTTACCTACCCTTCACATAAAACCTTCATTTTTAGTTGAAGTAAAACAAATAGACACTAATAATTATTGTTATGGTTTATTCATGAAATAAGTATTCATTACAGTACAATGTTTCATACATCGTGTTATTTGGTGCTTTCAGTTTTCAAACACAATTTGGGGCTCTTTGGGGCTCCAAGGCTCTTTCTTGGATACAGTTTTTGAAGTGGGGGCCTTTGATTAACTGGATTGTAGATTCTTCTGCGTTATCCTTTTGCAAGTAGCAGAATGAAGCTGAAGCCTGTGTTGTTTCCCGTGACTTCTTTTAACTTTCATTAATTCAGGAAGTGGCAACAAGCACTTTTTGTCACCACGAATCTCTGCGCTTTTTCAAAGTGTATTGTTTTTTCAACTTCCCTCGTTTTCTAATCGCCAATGCAATTAAGGCGTATTTCAATAGAATGAATTATAAGTGTAGACTGGGTGAGATGCTTTATCCAGTCTTTAATCCAATTCTGGATTCAAATTTTATCTTCCTTCAATGAATCACTGATTCACTGTGTAAGACATCGATGCACGTGGGACTTCTTGTAAGGCGGATGTGAATGAATCACACCCTAGGCTCTATGTCTAGGTTGTAAACTGGTTGTTCAGTTTTCTTCTAGACTAAGTTTAGAGGCTTTTTCACAGGAAGCCAAATCAGAAGTACTACAATGAGGCTAGTGAGTAGCACAATGGACAGCTCATCCTTGGACTTGGACCTCATTAGACATCAGTTCCGAGCAGGTTTTGGGCCAAAGCCCGCGAACCCTCCACCACTCCTGGCACAAGGTGGCGAGAGGGGCAATCGCCCCCCCTCAACCTCAGAAATGTTTGTTATATACTGTATAATAATAGTTCAGTTGTGTAATTGGCATTTGATCAAATGTGTTGTGATTAATTCTTTATCGCCAATCCAATTTATGCATTGTCTATCATAGGTTATTTTTCTAAACGGTCTGTATGCATACTAAAGTTGTGGAACTAAGCATAAAGTTAGTGGGAGTGATAATTTCGTTCTGATGACGCCTGACAGTTGGCTGCACTGACGGAACGACGCAAATGCCCTTTACACCCTGCCTCTTGTCTTACCCGTGAAACCACCGTTGCGTACTTGGGTGTGGGTGTCGGCAAACGTCATGATTAACGTTGTGTAGTTATCAGAAGATCTCAGATACAACAGTGGTACTGTAGCTCGAGTGAGTGGGGCGGCGAGGTGAAGGCAGACTGGTGCGTACGTCATGTTACCTTGGCAATGGGAGTTTGACCACGTATCCACTGTGTCTACGTGATGTTATTAGTCATCACACCCTTACACTGCGCATGAACACTGTACTGCATTTTCTGTCTTAGTTCAGTTCACTTTAGTGTATGTTGGGTTTAACTGTTTATTTAGTAATTGATTACTATTACAATTATTATCCTTAACAATACAAATCGGGGGGGGGGCGGTATTCCACCACTAAGTTCACCCCCCCTGACTATAAAGCTGGGTCCGCCACTGTCGGAGTCTGGCCGTCGTCCCCTCCTCGACTTTGGAGCAACCAGGCCCCCAGCAGCCCTCCCCCCCCAAGTTGACACCCACCGCCACAGCCTCCTTGTGGTCCACCCTGTAACAATATGAGTGTCTGTTAGTCCGAGTTATTCACTAGCGCTTTAATTTAAACATTTTTCACAATTTACAACAAAGTCATGTTTTATGATATCAGAATCGCCGTTTTGAAGATATGCTGGAAAAATATAAATTTAAAAAATATCAAATGAGTTGGTGAACTGTTTTAACTCTACAAAATATCAAATGTTGGCTACTACTTAAAAAAGTATAATCTCCTTTAGCACCACTCCATCCTGAAATAGTTGAAAGTTGTTAATAAATTAAACATGGAATACTTTTACTGTAGTTCTGAATAAATGAACCTTCACCCACAGTTTAAATTTTTGTTTTTACTTCTCTTAGCTTTCTGTGGTTGTTGTAGTAGATTTTCTAGTGACTGGATGTGGTAGCTTAGAGGGAATGCGCTAACCTCGCAAGTCGCCGTGATCAAGCAAAGGTTCGATCCCGACTGACTGCTAAGATATTTTTTCTTGAGTAGTTACCACTGGCTTGCCCATGCGACTAGTTCCGTTAACTACCGCCTCGCTGTCTTTAGATCGCCCCACAGGCCTATTGGTCTTGACAGTTGAGGTTTTTAATAACAAAAAAATGATTACTTACATCACACCCGTCAAACGCCCAAGGAAGTCCATCAGAACTAGTCGATGAATCAAAAACAGTCGAGGGAAGTTAAATAAAACTGAGAATCAAAGGACGCTTGAGAAATGGTCAATCCTCAATAACTCAAATATTACCACAGCGGATTCCATGGTTTTTAAAATGCCATCAAGAAATCGTTGCCACGGTTTTTGTTTCATTGTAGTTTAGGTTTTATTAAATAAATCCAAAAGACTCTACAGAAAGAAAATTGCACCCCCCCACTCTAGCCTTGTAACGTCATAAAAACAGCTGTTAGTTTAGGTTCAGTGCTATCACTTCATTTGTAACAAATTTAATACCATCCGACATGGCGAAATGGCTCAGTGGTTAAGGTGAGAATTTGGTACAGTGGAGGTTCCCAGTTCAAAACTGCACATTATGGTTATCTTTTTGAAGACGAAAAATTGTTAGTTAATTGTAGTGTTTCAACTGTTTGAACCAAAACAGTAACATGTTAGTTTTTTTTTTTAGCAAATTTCCCCTATAGGGAAGAAGCTACTACCGTAGGTCTCATGGTAAGACTTAAGCCCGAGACCATGACAAATTTTTTTTTAGGTCCCCAGATGACTAAAACACTATTCGTTCAAATTTATATATATGTATATATATATATCTATATATGTGTCCGTGAATGCGATAACTTGAGTAAAAAACGTCCGGTTTCGATGAAATTTGGCTCAAATGTGTAAAGTGACATTTATGACTTTAAGTTCGAAAACCAAAAAAATCGGGCTATGGGAAGGGGGGTTTATGGGGGTTTTAAATTTTCCAAAAATCAGTTTTTTGCATTTTTTACCCTAAAATTGTTAAAACACTTAATTTTGGTTTAAACCATGTTATAGAGCTTAAAAAAACAAATAATATGGTATTTTGAATTATTAAGCTAGGTTAAGTGGTTGCGGAGAAAATCCAAAAAAACCTGCTCATAAAATCTCCTATGTTAATCTTATGGGAAAAAGGTTTTTGGCTTTTCCTAAGTTAATTTTAATGTAAACTTCACATTTGCTTTTACCAATCAACTCAGCTCCACAAAACAATCATTTTGGTGTTTAAATTGTGATTCTACGTCCAACTGTTGCGGAGATATTCAAAGTGCTAAACACAGTACGTTGTCCAATGTTATCCTTATGGAGAATAAATAAAATTTGATATCTCCATTGTTAATGAATGTATATTGATGAAACTTGGCACGTGGGGTCACGTAGTACTGGTATATTGATATTTGCACAAACAATTGATTTTTTTTTTATTATCCCCGTAGCAGCGAACCTGCGTACTCAGCCCCCACATTATTCTTATGGGAATAAGTAATACCCCCGTCGCAGCAAACCTGCGTACTCAGCGAATTTCCAATGAATGTATATGTTTCTCACTACCACATAAAGGCACTTACCAAGTTTTATAAAAATAAATTAATAAATAAGTGATCTATAGCATTTTATTTATATTCCATAAGAATAACATAGGACTGAGTTTGCAGGTTTGCTGCAACAAGGAACACAAAATATGTGTTTTATGCAATTATCAATTTAACTCAACCAGGTGAAGCTACATACTAAGTTTTATTAATTTATGTTAATAATTAAGGGAGATATAAAACTTTACTTATTCTCCATAAGAATAACATTAGGGCTGAGTATGCAGGTTAGCTGCTACGGGGACAACCAACAAAACATTTATTTTTTGTTCAAATATCAATATACCAGTACAACATGAAGCCACATACCAAGTTTCATCAATATACATTCATAAATAATCGAGATATCAAATTTTATTTATTCTCCATAAGGATAACATTGGACAACGTACTGTGTTTAGTACTTTGAATATCTCTGCAACGGTTGGACGTAGAATCACAATTTAAAAACCAAAATGATGGTTTTGTGGAGCTGAACTGATTGGTAAAAGCAAATGTGAAGTTTAAAGTAAAATTAACTGAGGAAAAGCCAAAAACCTTTTTCCCATAAGATTAACATGGGAGATTTTATGAGCATGTTTTTTTGGATTTTTTCCGTAACCACTTAACCTAGGTTAATAATTCAAAATACCATATTATTTGTTTTTTTAAGCTCTATAACGTGGTCAAAACCAAAATTAAGTGTTTCAAAAATTTTAGGGTGAAAAATGCAAAAAACTGATTTTTGGAAAATTTAAAACCCCCATAAACCCCCCTTCCCATAGTCCGATTTTTCTGGTTTTCGAACTTAAAGTCATAAATGTCACTTTACACATTTGAGCCAAATTTCATCAAAATCGGACGTTTTTTACTCAAGTTATCGCATTCACGGACACATATAGAGATATATATATATATATTATATTATTAAGTTCACTGCATAGGGCTACTATTATAATTATTATTTTTAAAAGAAAATTACCAGAGTACCCTTCAAAATTCATTTTTAATTCACTGACACGTGTTTCGAGGTTTACCTCATGATCACAGTGCAGCTAATAACCTTAAACTTAAAATTAAATAACCTGTAAATAAACAAAACAGTATGATAATTTTGTTAACATATGCTAAATTATCTATCTATATATGATTAATTACTTTTGATTTTTTTGATTGTTTCAAAGATTGGATTTTTTTGTTGCGCCTGCATTATATTTAGTATATTAGTTTTGTCTTCTGAATAATTCATGTAAATGTGAAGCTCTTCTTTTGCATTCATTTTGTCACCTTTCTTTTCAATAGACAAAACTTCTAAACTTTCTTGCAGTGTACCAAAATTGTGATCTGTAGTTAAAATATGTTCGGCAAATTTTGATTTTTGTGTGGTTTGGTTATTTGATTTTATAGCTTGAATATGCTCTTTATATCTACATTTAAAATTACGTCCAGTTTGCCCAACGTAATATTTTGGGAATTCCTTGCATGTCAATTTATATATTCCTGATCGGTCAAAAATGTCGGCGTTTTGATTATGTGAGCCGTTTGAAAATTTTGTTATCAAATGAAATGTATTATTCCTGGTTTTATAGCTGACTTTTAAGTTGGTATTTACGAAGGTTTTTCTCATAGCTTTGTTCAACACAGAACTATAAGGCATACAGATAAACTCTATCTTGTTTTGTCCATCAAAATTTTAAGTTTAAGGTTATTAGCTGCACTGTGATCATGAGGTAAACCTCGAAACACGTGTCAGTGAATTAAAAATGAATTTTGAAGGGTACTCTGGTAATTTTCTTTTAAAAATAATAAATATATATATATATATATATATATACATATATATAAATTTGAACGAATAGTGTTTTAGTCATCTTGGGACCTTAAAAAAAAATTTGTCACGGTCTCGGGCTTAAGTCTTACCATGAGACCTACGGTAATAGCTTCTTCCCTATAGGGGAAATTCGCTAAAATGTAATGACTACCTTAATTATGAACATAAATTAATAAAACTTGGTATGTGGCTTCACCTTGTTGAGTTATATTGATATTTGCATAAAAACCCATTTTTTTAGTTCCTTGTTGCAGCAAACCTGCTTACTCAGCTCCCATGTTATTCTTATAGAGAAAAATTAAAATGTTATATAGTGCTTACTTATGATTGAACATTGATTAAACTTGGTATGTGGCTTCACCTAGTTAAATTATATTTATATTTGTATAAACACCAATTGTTTGTGTTCCTTGTTTCAGCAAACCTATGTACTCATCACTAATGCTATTCTTATGGAGAATAATTAAAATTGTATATATCGCTTATATATGAATATATTTTTATGAAACTTGGTATGCGGCTTTATATGGTATATATTATGCATTGGAAATTCGCTGAGTACGCAGGTTTGCTGCGACGGGGGTATTTATATATGACGTGTTGCGAAATTCCATTTTTAAACTTAAAACGCTGTAAAAACGTCAAAACGTATGCAAATATTGAAGGCTCTTCGTTCGGGTGTCATCGTCTACATTTGTGAACGTTCGGTTACAACGGAGTGGGGGTGCTATTTCCTCTCTGTAGAGTCTTGTAATAAATCCATATGAGAGAAATCCGTTGGAGAGACGATTTGGGGAGCAACTTGGGGGAGAAAAGATGGACGAGAATCTTTTCTTAGATTACCACTAGAATGCGCTTCTCATTTGTTCATTGCTTATGCAATTGTAATTATTAGCCGTTACGGTATGTCGTGACAGCTCAGGAAATATGGGTTTAAACCTCTGATCATGAGGTCCTGGGTTCAAAACTAGTTATGTTTATATACTTTTTTATGTCTGAAAAATATTTTGTAACTGTTACTTTGATATTTTGTACACAAACCCATAGGCTAATTAGGTTAGTTTGGTTGGGTCATCATAGCTAGATATGACTTTTCTGGTCGGGTATTTTGACACTTAAATCATAGATACCCACTTATTTTGGTTTAGTTGGCTATATGCCAGCGCTTTCTGGTAGTGATTTAAGACTCTCTTTCATGGTTTGTCCCCTAAGTCGCACGCGGCGATTTAAGTCGCATGCTGCCTATGGTGTACTCGATTCGGGCATCCTACAAGTGGTTCATCGAGTAGCTGCCAGATAGCTCTGGCATAGCAGATAAACTGTATGTAATGCTAGAATGTTGATATATGAATATTAGGGGTGTGCGAGTAGAGTTTTTGAATTGAGTCGAGTCGAGTAGTGCCAATTATTTTTGAGTGAGTATTTGCCAAATAGTTGGTAGTTGAAAATAGTGTAATGATTTGTCCAGATTTAAATAATCTAAACATGGTTTCTAACTAATACATGAGTAGCAATACAAATTTTTGGCCAGTACAATCAAACTGGATAACGTATTGACAAACAAAACATGGTTTGACATTTGTTTCCGGCCAATAAAACATGGTCCGGTTGTTATTTGGCCAATATCAACTGAGCCAGTCATCGCTTATAGTCAATATTAGATGACAAAATCTTTAGTTAGTTACGGCCGATATTAAGTGGCCCGATCGCCAGTTTTGTCGATATTATGTATACCGTCGTCATTTTTGGCCTCATTTTACGTCGTGATCCAGTTGTCATTTTTGGCCAGTGTTATGTTTTCCATCGTCATTTAAGGCCAAAATTACGTGGTCCGGTCGTCATTTTTGGCCGATTTTACGTGATGCGATCGTCTTTTGAGGCCGTTTCTACGCGATTTGGCCAGCCGCAATCGTTAGTGATTTTCCGGAAATCAGCAGGAAATACTGGCTTAAACTTTTGAGTATTTTTCAAAACTTTGAGTCGAGTTCGAGTATTATAATACTCGGCCAAAAAATCAAAGTTTCTAGTACTCGTACACCCCTAAAAAAATGTAAAACCACACAAAACACTATCATGAAATGGACATAACACAATGAAATGCCACATATAAAACACATAAAATGTACATTCTTTGTGTTTATGTAGTGTTTTGTGTGTTTTTAAATTTTATTTTTCAAGAGGATTTTTCTTCAGAGTCGTCGCCATACTTGGACTAATGCCGCATAACCTGAAGTAGGGTAGTGCCTAATAAAATTAAGGCTTTTTGAATCGAAAAACCCCACCTAAAACATGCCTTTCAAAGAACGATTTGGCATTTGTTCGAGTGCGGATGAATGAAAACCTTAACAGCCAATGAAAACGTTTTGTACACATTATTTATTACTATCCTGAAGGACGGGTATATTACAGAATTACAGAGGAGGACTAACAAATGCGGAGCAGCACCTTTCGATCACCTTTACCATAATCTTTGTTGTAGATGAAGTATTTTTTTGAAAAATGGACTATACTTCCCAGCCAAAATATTTGCTAGATACGCTGCTTATGATCAAAATATTTGTATAAATACCTAAACAAGAAATTTACAGCTGGTATCTCTCACAGAAACTTCCTAGGTTGATTTAAACATCATTTTATCGCCATGTTAGTTCTTTGCATCTGTGATTAAGTGATTAAGTGGTTAGCCATTGGGAGCGGCTTGATGTAGCGGTGTGAGTGTGTGACTTTCCTTTTTTGGTTTTATTGGCATTTGGTGGTTCAAAACCTACCTTAAGCTGTAGGTCTAACTATCTAGAAAACAAAAATGTATAAGTAACTAAGGCTGGGATAACTATTTCTGTATTAGAGATCTCTTCCAGAGCTACCACCCGCCTCCGTGCCCTCCGTATCCTCAACCACCGCAGCCGTGGCTGCTCCAAACCCACTCTTGCCCGCCTGTACTCCTCAGTCATCCGCCCTGTTTTAACCTACGCCCACCCGCTCCTTCTATCCGCCCCGAACAGCTTCCTTTCAAGCTTCGAGGCCACTGAGAGACGCGCCCTCCACCTTGCCTCCCACCTCCCACCCTGGGCCCGTAACCACACGGCTTACGAAGCCCACTCCATCCCCAAACTCAAAGACTTCCTCCACCACCTCAACACCACCTACCTCGACAAAGCCCGCACCTCCGACATCCTCCAACCTTACTTCCAACCCTACTTCACAGACCGCCCCAGCCTCACGATCCACCACCTTGCCGACCTAGACCAACAGCCCGAACCATAACCCCCACCACTAAACCCCATGTAAACCTCGCCCAGCTCCCACTCCTGACCACTGTGACAGGCACTCGTTATAAAACAAAAAAAGTCCTGTCGCAGTGTGTTCATCTTTCCTCCCCCCAAACCATCCCCTGGCCACTGTAGCAGGCAAAAAAGTCCTGTTGCAGTGTTTTCACCTTCCCAACCCCCAAACCATCCCCTGGCCACTGTAGCAGGCAAAAAAAAGTCCTGTTGCAGTGTGTTCACCTTTCCAACCCCCAAACCATTCCCTGGCCACTGTAGCAGGCAAAAAAAAATAATAGAAAATAATAATAAAAATAATAAATTCAAGTTAAATAGATTGTCTCGCAGGTAGCCCCCTCAGTCATAATCCTCTGTTTATACAACATCCCCATTGTAGCGCGCGGCCAACTGTTGGACAACGGAAGCCACCATCACTGCCCGGCGATTCTTAGAATTTCGTCCTCTGTCTAAAGAAGCTAATAATTGAACCATTGCACTCTCATTAACAAATGAAGACTCATTTGTTTCGTCGTGGTTAGATGAATACAAGAACCACTTTTATTTGACTTAATCACTTAATACTTATGATTTTTATTCGATTTTAACAAAACTTGAATCACAATTCCACGATTTTCTGTAGTCAATATAAATACATCAATAAAATTATTATTGAATCATCAGGAAGATACTTTGATTTACCTCTATTTAACTTTGAATTTTGCTGTACATCGGGCTGAATGTGTTTTAATTGCAGGTAGTGCTAAGTGATGAAGGTAAGGGAGATTCATTCATGAAGCAGTGGGTGAGAGAGTGTCTGGTAGAGAGAGGCAAACCCAAGTCCCCAGACAACATGTTACAACATTGCGACCCCAACATTGTCGAAGCTCTCCTGACTCAGTTTACTTCGACTGACTCTGACTTCAAACTTAAGTAAGTTTAAGTATGTATGCTCATAATACAAATTTGCCACCAAATTCACATTTTTAACCAAATAGCCACCCGAATACAATAGGACATGTTTTGTACACAAGATTGTGTTAATAGTGATTGTTCCTATAATTAATATAGTTTGTGCAGTTCATAATACCATATTCTGATATTATGAGCTTTATAAATCTAGATTACTTTATCTGTAAATAGACCATCTCTTTGTCAGGAATATTGAAATTCAGCTTTCATACGGAAAAACTTGTCCGTTGAATGCACTGGCAAGTCTGTTAACTTTACATAATTACAAAAAGTTTGTAAACAATATTTTTTTAAATATTTATATATAATTCTGTAAGCGAAATTTGTAAGCCAAAATTGTGGGAAATTAGCAAATCGCAGGATGATGGGAGACGGCTCAAATTAAAGGTCTTGATCCCAGGGACTCGGGAAAAATATCTGTATATAAAAGGTTACCAACAAATAAGAAATAATGTAAAACATCCCCCATAAGAAAAGCATAGGTATTTAAAAACGTCTGCTTTGTTTACATTAAAACATGTGATTACATGTCTACTTAGTTTACAAACTTACATGGTTTTATTTTTCTCAGAATGTAAAGAGTTCAAAAAGTCAGATGAGGTAGAGTATTAGAAAAGGTTAGGGGCAAAGGCCCCTTCAAGCCACTAGTGTTTAATTAATGTTCAAGAAGGCTAAATAATAAAGGTAAATTATTAAGGGTCCTGTGAAACATTGTTAGTGAATTTCCTGTGGAAAGTGAACTATTAGCATGACCCGTACGGTGAAACTTAAGCCCGGGACCACCATAGAAATTCCTAATGTGACCCCCTGAACTCGTTTTGGGGGGTCGTTCAAAATTGTATATATATATATAGACATACATATATATATATATATACATATATATATATATATGTATATATGTGTGTGTGTGTTTGCACTCTAGCGGTCACATTTTTTGTCCGAATTACTTCAAATTTGGTAGGGCCGTTCCTTTCTGTAATCAGTTGGACAAGTTCGTTGGGCAAAACAATCGGAAAACTCTAAACCCCTTTTTGGGGATTAATCTTTTAAATTTTAAGTGTTTGGACCCAAAAAGAGTCAGAAAAACCCCGGATGCAAAATTAATGCATGTAAAAAGATGGAAATTAGTTAGGCGAAAGTTTTAAGCCCTCTCTCGTCATTATAGCATACATATTTACCGAGTTATTAAAGATAATGTGTTTTGACTAAACACAGTACGTTGTCTTATGGGGGTTTTACACTAGAAAAGCCTGTTATTCCTTTGTTAGACTACTTTTATCATCCCCAGCAACTCACACCTACTTTCAAGCCTGCGTGGACCTTCTCCTAACATTATAATGCGCAAAATTGTATTCCCAGCTATGCAGGTAAATGAAACCAGGAGCATCAGAGCAGCTCAAAAATCAGTGTTTTCAGATTTCAATAAAAATTGGAATACATGTATGTTTTTACACAGATTTTGAGTTTTAAAAGTTTTTATGTGGAAATTCACTTCCCTCACGTCAGCGTGCTGCGTGCGAACTCGTTTTAAAATAGAATAATTATTAATTTTGGTCCTCTTGCATAGCATCCAAAGAGTGCAGGATCCAAAAGTACAGTCTGGCTAAGGATTATACATTTTTGTGGGTATTCTAGTTAAAAAAGAGTGTACGTCTGAATCCTGTGATAGTTTCATAATATTTAATTTTTGGATCCTGTGCAAACTGTTTTGGATCTTATGTGCAATTGAATCCTATTCTACATCCCTTAAAGATTTACCAACAGACAATACTACTGCCTGTGGTGTTACAGTGGCATGACGTGGCACCAGGTGTGTTTAAACATGCCAGGGGCCATCAGGGAGGTGCTGGTAGCTTGGGAGCAGCAGGCTTTGCCTGTCACTGATGCAAGCGAATACTGGGCACTATATAATACTGTGCTTTTGTTACAGTGGCATGGCGTGACCACCAGGTGTGTGTCAACATGCCAGGGGCTATCAGGGAGGTGCTGGTAGCTTGGGAGAAGCAGGCTTTGCCTGTCACTGATGCAAGCGAATACTGGGCACTATATAATACTGTGCTTTTGTTACAGTGGCATGGCGTGACCACCAGGTGTGTGTCAACATGCCAGGGGCCATCAGGGAGGTGCTGGTAGCCTGGGAGCAGCAGGCTTTGTCTGTCACTGATGTCAAGCGGATACTAGACACTATACAATACTGTGATTATGTTACAGTGGCATGACCTGGCACCAGGTGTGTTTCAACATGCCAGGGGCCATCAGGGAGGTGCTGGTAGCCTGGTAGCAGCAGGCTTTGCCTGTCACTGATGTCAAGCAGATACTAGACACTATACAATACTGTGGTTATGTTACAGTGGCATGACGTGGCACCAGGTGCGTTTCAACGTGCCAGGGGCCATCAGGGAGGTGCTGGTAGCCTGGGAGTAGGAGGCTTTGTCTTTCACTGATGTCAAGCGGATACTAGACACTATATAATACTGTGCTTGTGTTAACAATGGCATGACGTAACACCAGGTGTGTTTCAAGATGCCAGGGGCCATCAGGGAGGTTGCTGGTAGCCTGGGAGTAGGAGGCTTTGTCTTTCACTGATGTCAAGCAGATACTAGACACTATATAATACTGTGGTTGTGTTACAGTGGCATGACGTGACACCAGGTGTGTTTCAACATGCCAGGGGCCATCAGGGAGGTGCTGGTAGCCTGGGAGTAGGAGGGTTTGTCTTTCATTGATGTCAAGTGGATACTAGACACTATACAATACTGCGGTTATGATACAGTGGCATGACGTAGCACCAGGTGCGTTTCAGATGCCAGGAGTCTTCAGGGAGGTGCTGGTAGCCTGGGAGTAGGAGGCTTTGTCTGTCACTGATGTCAAGCAGATACTAGACACTATGTAATACTGTGCTTGTGTTACAGTGGCATGACGTAACACCAGGTATGTTTCAACATGCCAGGGGCCATCAGGGAGGTTTCTGGTAGCCTGGGAGTAGGAGGCTTTGTCTGTCACTGATGTCAAGCGGATACTAGACACTATATAATACTGTGCTTGTGTTACAGTGGCATGACGTAACACCAGGTATGTTTCAACATGCCAGGAGCCATCAGGGAGGTGCTGGTAGCCAGAAAGCAGCAGGCTTTGTCAGTCACTGATGTCAAGCGGATACTAGACACTATACAATACTGCGGTTATGTTACAGTGGCATGACGTAGCACCAGGTGCGTTTCAGATGCCAGGAGTCTTCAGGGAGGTGCTGGTAGCCTGGGAGTTGGAGGCTTTGTCTTTCACTGATGTCAAGCAAATACTAGACACTATATAATACTGTGCTTGTGTTACAGTGGCATGACGTGACACCAGGTGTGTTTCAACATGCCAGGGGCCATCATGGAGGTGCTGGTAGCCGGGGAGCAGCAGGCTTTGTCTGTCACTGATGTCAAGCGGATACTAGACACTATATAATACTGTGTTTGTTTTACAGTGGCATGACGTAACACCAGGTATGTTTCAACATGCCAGGGGCCATCATGGAGGTGCTGGTAGCCTGGGAGCAGGAGGCTTTGTCTGTCACTGATGTCAAGCAGATACTAGACACTATATAATACTGTGCTTGTGTTACAGTGGCATGACGTGTCAAGTGGATACTAGACACTATACAATACTGTGGTTATGTTACAGTGGCTTGACTAGCACCAGGTGCGTTTCGAAATGCCAGGAGCCATCAGGGAGGTGCTGGTAGCCTGGGAGCAGGAGGCTTTGTCTGTCACTGATGTCAAGCAGATATATAATACTGTGCTTGTGTTACAGTGGCATGACGTAACACCAGGTATGTTTCAACATGTCAGGGGCCATCAGGGAGGTGCTGGTAGCCTGGGAGTAAGAGGCTTTGTCTTTCACTGATGTCAAGCGGATATTAGACACTATACAATACTGTGGTTATGTTACAGTGGCTTGACGTAGCACCAGGTATGTTTCGAAATGCCAGGAGCCATCAGGGAGGTGCTGGTAGCCTGGGAGCAGGAGGCTTTGTCTGTCAGTGATGTCAAGTGGATACTAGACACTATACAATACTTCGGTTATGTTACAGTGGCATGACGTATTACCAGGTACGTTTCAGATGCCAGGAGCCATCAGAGAGGTGCTGGTTGCCTGGGAGTAGCAGGCTTTGTCTTTCACTGATGTCAAGTGGATACTAGACACTATACAATACTGTGGTTATGTTACAGTGGCATGACATAGCACCAGGTGTGTTTCAAGTGCCAGGGGCCATCAGGGAGGTGCTGGTAGCCTGGGAGCAGCAGGCTTTGTCTGTCACTGATGTCAAGCGGATACTAGACACTATATAATACTGTGCTTGTGTTACAGTGGCATGACGTAACACCAGGTATGTTTCAACATGCCAGGGGCCATCAGGGAGGTGCTGGTAGCCTGGGAGTAGGAGGCTTTGTCTTTCACTGATGGCAAGTGGATACTAGACACTATACAATACTGCGGTTATGTTACAGTGGCATGACGTAGCACCAGGTGCGTTTCAGATGCCAGGAGTCTTCAGAGAGGTGCTGGTAGCCTGGGAGTAGGAGGCTTTGTCTTTCACTGATGTCAAGTGGATACTAGACACAATACAATACTGTGGTTGTGTTACAGTGGCATGACGTGGCACCAGGTGTGTTTCAACATGCCAGGAGCCATCAGGGAGGTGCTGGTAGCCTGGGAGCAGGAGGCTTTGTCTGTCACTGATGTCAAGCGGATACTAGACGCAATGCAGGCCCCAATGTGCTGCTTGCCTGTGTGCGCTGCCACGTGGTTGTGCAGCTATATGCAGGTTAGTCCAACTGTCATCTTTTGTTCTAACACTATTAAGCACCCCTTGAATTAAGCCTAAAAGATCTTATCGAGTGCTTCATTTCTCTAACTACCTCTCAATTATTCAGGGTGTCTAGCAGTCGGGAAAGTCGGGGAAGTCGGGAATTTGTATAGAAATTAATAAAATGTCGGGAAAGGCGGGAATTAATATATAAAATTGTTATTAAGTCGGGGAAATGGATAAAACTTATAAGCAGTGATATCAAGGTACTAGTATATATAATCAATGGCAATTGCAACAAGATGTACGTTGTGGAATAACCCAAGCAAGTGCTTGGCCCATAGTTTTTCGGAGAAATTAAGAGAGCCAGTCAAGTACATGCCGTTACTATGGCAACGCGAAAAGGAAGATGAGTCACAAGGGTGGAGGGGTGGAGAGCGGTGACCTTGAAGGTCCCCGCCCTACACTCCCGCCCGCGTCGTTCGTCCGCCATCGCTCGGCTAGTAGGGTTGTTAAATATTTCTGTACCGGTGACTTTGGCGCTAATATTTGTTCGGCACTAAAGGAGCTGGTGCCAGGAAATTGTTCTAACCAGCTCCAGTGACTTCGGTGACAGTACGAATTCACTCACTCAAAAGTCGCTGTCACTGTTTGGTTGTTTCAATGTATCCCCGCTAGGTTCGTGGCGCTGTCGCTGGAGCTGGAGCTGGGCGCTGGCGCTGGCGCTGGCACTGGTCACTGTCACCGGTCGCTATTTGGTTGTTTCGAGGTCGTGGCGCTGTCGCTGGAGCTGGGAGCTGGAGCTGGCACTGGTCACTGTCACTTGTCGCTGTTTGGTGGTTTCGAGGTATCGCCTCTAGGTTTGTGGCGCTGGCGCTGTTTGGAGCTTGGCGCTGTTTGGAGCTTGGCGCTGTCGCTGGAGCTTGGAGCTGGGCATAGACGAGATGGACGAACTACGAACCAGCACCAGTGACTTCAATGACAACACGAGCCCGCATTTTTCATGCAAGTCGCTGTTGTGCGTTTACTAACTAAAGCGCTGTTAATAAAATTTTCCGATGACTGTTATTTGTATAATTAAGTAGTCTTTTTACAAGCTTTCTTTATTTATGATTTAGTAACAACTTTATTATTTTACTTTTAGGTAATTAATATTTTTTTAGTGATACTCCTAAATGTTTTCGTAGTTAAATGAGAATTTGCAGTTGTACTAAGAATTTTAATTATTACTTGTTGTTCCTATTTTATGAAATATATTTAATTCTAATGCCAATAAGTGAGCTGTTGATTCCTTATAAGGTCATGATTAACTTTGATAAATAACACAGTGTCAAAAAGGGGTAATTTATCACTGGAGTTGTTACGATGAACTGCGGAGTAACTGGTGCCAAGTCACCGGTAAAAGTAACTGATATTTCTTTGGCGCTGTCACTGAAGTCACTGATCCAGCAAAGTCACTGGATCGCACATCTCTATCGGCTAGTGGACTCTGATAGACAAGTTCCGATACTTCCGATCCGAGTAGGTATCGAAACTTTGTTTTCGGAACTCTGGGCATCAGTTAACCGATATTATCGTGGTATCGAAAGAAAAGTTGGAGTATCGGTATCGGAAAAATAGTACATTTTTACGTTGTTAAAACATAGATTAGTTTTTGTTTAATATACTTTTTAGCAAAATAAACACAAATAATAACTTCAAATATAGTTCTTGTAACTTATGATAGAGAGATTCGACTCCTAGCTATCTCCCGCGTTCCTCTTACAGTAACGGGTATCAATACTTTGGTTTCGATTCGAAGCGATACCAAATATCGGGTCCAAGCCAGTAGCCAGTAGTATCGTATCGGAACGTCCCTAGACTCTGACTCTGATTCTCACACGCACACGTCGCGCCGTCGTAGTACCTGCGCAGTTGCGCGCATTGATGCATAGTGAAGCATTGAAACCTGTAGGTTAAAGATTATATTGACGAGTGAAGTGAGTTTAAAACCGGGATTTGTCCGTAAATATTGAATAATGTCTGCAAATTATTGGCGGTACAGGTTAACAACTTAACTATGATCTATTATTTCCCTTTACATTCCAACAATGCTTCAAATTTTGTTCAACGGTGAGCGTGAGCAATACACACTTAAGTTAATATTTTACGTGTTAAAACTTATAAGTTTACGTTGCAATCTACTTCGAACACGGCCGAATTTCGTCGTCTGCACCGCTTGCACTTTGGCCTGGTTTTTTAAGTTAATATTTTACGCGTTAAAACCTGTAAGTTTACGTTGCAATCTACTTCGAACACGGCCGAATTTCGTCGTCTGCACCGCGGCCTGGTTTCCACGGAACGGGCCGAAGTAACTCGCCCGACAGTTAGTTGTTAAGTAGTATTAAGTTATACAATTTTATAGTTTTAATTACAGTTGTCAACTATTTCTCAGATCACCAGAAGACCATTAAACAGTGGCTTAGTGACATTTGAACAATGTCGTAAATAATACTACTCACCTAATGCACTAATGCATTAATTAATGCACTACTCACTAAACTAACATGAAGGTATTTGTAGCAATCGAAGCCCCATAAAATGGGCATTTATATCTTGGAACACTTATATTTGTGCGTATAATAAGTTATGTTTTACCCTCTACTAATATTATTTCAAATTACAACATTTTTTAAATCTGTAAAATAGTTACCCAAGGCTCTATAACTTATTAGGCCTATATTTGAACAAAATTTAGTGAACTTTCCCCAAGTTTGATAATAGGCCTATGCCCATGTTAGGCTGTTAAGCTGGACTAATTAAGTTACTTTACTTTTACCCTTGGAAATATTATACTGTGGTCTGAACATGTTTACTAATTAACTGTTTCTAACATTTAATAAAGTGGTTCTCCATACAGATAGGCTATATAGGCCTACATATCAAATAAGCCTAGTCAGTGTAATGTTTTAACGTACCTTTGAAAACATTTTAACTAGGCCAAAGCTTACAATCGTCTGGGTAATTTTAAACTTTGATTTAATTACCAAATTATGTCAACATGGGAGAAATTGTAAAAATTTCAGCTAGGCCTAGTTTTTTAAAACTGAACTTAACTTAATTAAAATTAATTTAGGTAGTGATATAAAAAAAATATAAGTTAGGTGACTTCTTAAATATTTTTTTAGCCAGTGATGAGATCGATAGGTCTAGATTTATGCCTAAATATGTTTTCAAAGTTATGAGTAAAAATCAGTTTTACTTTAGCCTTTTATTTTCATATGCCAACCTATTTTAAATTTTGTATTTGTTGCTGTACATGAACAGGCTACTAACTTACTGGTACTGTATTTTATTTGAATCTTCATTGCTTTCCAGTATATAAAGAGGGTACACTTTCATAAGCGGAACGATGTAAAAAACCAAAAGTAATTGTTCATACAGATTATTTAGGTTACAGTTACGTTCGGTCTAAAGAGGTGGAAGATATCGTCTTGAAATTTGTCCAGATAACAAACTTTGTTAGGAATACGTTCCGAGTTTTTGAATTTTCTTCACTATTTTTTTATATATTTTTTCCTCTAAGAATAACATCGTACTGTGTTTACTTAAAAATGGAAATTTAAATTTTCTCCGCAACCAGTAATCGTAGAATAGTAATTCAAGATAACAAATTATTTAGTTTTTTTGAGCTCTTTTTAATGGTGAATAGTAATATTTTTCACATTTATGTTTTTTTATGAAAAATCAAAAATAACTGAATCTTTGATATTTTAAGTCTTATAATTTCTGAACCCGAATTTTTACAGAAATGCGGGTGGTGTAATTTTGTTAGAAAATTAAAGTTCTACAAACGACTAAAGTTTAATCAAAATCGTTCGAGCTGTTTTTGATAAATCTAGATTTTTTATGTTTTTCGGTGGTTTTTGGGGGATAATTACCCTTAAAAATAAAAATTAAAAAAATTATAAAATACCTGGAGATATCGTGTATTAGTACCTACATACCAAATTTCTTAAAAATCGAACCATTGGTTAGGGATCTAGCTCTGTATACATCCATACAGACAGACACACAGACATCACATAAAAATCACTTTTTTGGGTTCAGGGAGCACCAAAACAAATATTTCCACTAACAACTAAAATTCAAAAATGTTGACGAAAACAATATTTTCTCCTTATACTATGTATAAGGGGGAGAAAGTAAAAATCCAAAAAGTGGTAAAAACATGATATTTTTTACTCTTATGACGTTTGTAGTATATTTTTACTATCTTGCGAAAGTCTGGAAAATTTTGGAAAAAGTCTTAAAAAGTCTGGAAAAAGTCTTGAATTTTGAGATCAAATATCACTAGACACCCTGATTATTTCAAATAACATAGTGAGTAACAACTTATTGACGATTTATTAATTTGATAAGACAGCTATATTTCATTGGGTTTTGGGTGTCAGGCAGACTTTTATTGAAAACATTACTGAGTAGGGGTGTTCAAAGCAGCGATTTTTTGATTCAATGCAACGATTCGATTCAAAGAATTTAAATTCGAACCGATGCAATTTGATTTGTTGCAATGGAACGTATTTAAATGATTAAAACTCAGCCTGTACACAATTTTTTTTTACCAACATGGATGATCTACAATCTTAGCCAAAGTCATAATTTTCTGATTTGATCAATAAATTCTTCCATCCCATCTTGATCCATCATTTCAAAAACTTTTGCAATAAAAACGCATAACCTAAACGTAAGGTAACACAGTAGTCCCTATACCCGCAATGTTAAATTACCAAATTTTAGGTACCCATAACTTTGTTTAAAATTAAATGGTATTTACTGAAGTTTCAAAGGACGGACGATTACAAACGAGTTACGATGTAGAAAGGTTTTGCCAGATTGTAAAATACCACTATCGTACCATGCCAGCAAAACTACTGTATTTTTGACAAAATATTATTTTACCCACCCTGGGAATAGTTTTGTGAAGGTATAATCACTGTTTAATATAAACAAACTGTTTATTTTAAATTTATAATGGTAAAAAACGAGGTTGTAAGATAATGACTCAAAGAAATAATGTTGGTGAGCCGACTGATTGTTGCTTTAAACCGCATTCTCAAGGGAAATGTAGCGTGCTAGGACTAGACACCTCGGAAGTAGAATACAGTAAGGCCTTAATGGTCATCCTGTCCTGCTTTTTACCCTTTGCCGTCACTACGAGCTCACGGACACGCATTTCACACAATCTTGAAACTATTTTATAATTTTTTCTATAGTGATTCTTGTAAAATAAAAGTAACTAGTTTAAGAGTTGTAGGAACTTAATGAAATCACAAAGTCATATTTATTTTAATTGTCTATAACAAAATAACAAGATCGTCATAACTGAACTTTTTATATTTTGTTAGTAGTTTGGGATTGTGGTTTAGAACCGGATCACCCTGCCCAATTTACGAGTGGAGTGGATGGAGTGGAATTGGTCAACACTAATTCCCTGCACTCGTGAGGGGACACATACCTGGGTCTCACCCGCAGTCCCAAGTATAACTACTCAAAACCTTTTTAGAAGTTTTACTACTTGACTCGACCTCTGAGTAGTTAATACTCAAAGATGACTCGAAACATAAGTGCTCGCCCAATCTTAAGTAAACAAGCTACATACATCATTACCAAGCAGAAATCGTTGACTTAATTTGAGGATATGTCTTGTCTTGTCCTACCAACTGGAGGGAATAGATTTAAACTAGACCGCTAATTGTGAGCGGTTTTATTACCTACTAAAACTTGCGATTGTATTTCCTGCCTGTTTCAGGTGTCGCCTCAAGACGCCCTTCTGAAACCGATCAACATGGTGCAGCAGTTTCTCAAAGTGCTCACTAATGAGGAACACGGCAAGCAGAACAACTATAATGAAAGGTAAGTCAACTTGAACCATAGAGCAAACTAGTACTTCTTAGAATATCTCACTCCTTTTTTTATTTTTTATGGGCTTTCTTAACCTGAGTTAATTTTCTAGGGCGGCACTGATGGTTCAAATCATCCGCAAGATGCAGTTTGACGTACACACGCCGACCTTGTCCAAGATCAAGGCGATGGGTCTCTCTCACAGGTTGGTTCTGTTCATTTGTCTAGTCGAAGTAAACGATCAGTTGTAATTTCAAAATCGTTGAGAATATTGTAAATATAAACCAATTTAAGATGTAGGACACAGTTATAAGCTACATGAGATATTTTTATCCCCCTGTTTTTTTTGTTTTCCAAAGTATTGTAAGGTGCTAAACTCGGGGGGGCTACCACATGCACCTACTGCCTCGGATCGCACAACTCGACCGAGTAGTCCAGGGGTCGTTATACAAATTCGACAAGTATTTTCTTTTGGAAGGCTCAGATTGGTGTTCTTCAGAGCAATATCGCTCTCATGATCAGTCAGTGTTTCATCATCGCCCAAAAGAAAACTAATAATTTCGAAAGAAGCAACTTTTCCTAAAAAAAAATAAATGATTCCACGTTAACTTTTGTGTCTATCGTTGTCTGGGGTTTCTTTTTTTTTGTTTGTGTTTAATCCGCGTTCTTAAGAAAGAATATTTTCTCAAGTCCACACGTAACTGAGGCCGTCTGGGCCTCCATCACTTCGCTAAACAGCGGTCCATCAAATAAATCAAATTATTCCCGCCGCAGAACTGTTTCGTCCTGGTCTGAACTAAAAGTAATATATTTGGTTTCAATAAACGAAATACGACAAGTCCGAAATGCAACTAGGGCCGTCTGGGCCTTCACCAATTCTCTAAATAGCGATAATTCAAAATAAACAAGTTATTCCCGCCACAGGACTGTTTCGTCCTGGCCTGAACTAAAATAATGTATTTGGTTTTAATAAACCAAATAAGACAAGTCCGAATGCAACTAGGGCCGTCTGGGCCTTCACCAGTTCGCTAAACAGCGATAATTTAAATAAACAAGTAATTCCCGCCACAGGACTGCTTCGTCCTGGCCTGAACTAAAATAATGTATTTGGTTTTAATAAACCAAATAAAACAAGTCCGCAATGCAACTAGGGCCGTCAGGGCCTTCACTATTCGCTAAACAACGATAATTTAAATAAACAAGTAATTCCCGCCACAGGACTGCTTCGTCCTGGCCTGAAATAAAATAATGTATTTGGTTTTAATAAACCAAATAAGACAAGTCCGAAATGCAACTAGGGCCGTCTGGGCCTTCACCAATTCTCTAAATAGCGATAATTCAAAATAAACAAGTTATTCCCGCCACAGGACTGCTTCGTCCTGGCCTGAACTAAAATAATGTATTTGGTTTTAATAAACCAAATAAGACAAGTCCGAAATGCAACTAGGGCCGTCAGGGCCTTCACAAGTTCGCTAAACAGCGATAGTTTAAATAAACAAGTAATTCCCACCACAGGACTGCTTCGTCCTGGCCTGAACTAAAATAATGTATTTGGTTTTAATAAACCAAATAAGACAAGTCCGAAATGCAACTAGGGCCGTCAGGGCCTTCACAATTCGCTAAACAACGATAATTTAAATAAAACAAGTTATTCCTGCCACAGGACTATTTCGTCCTGGCCTGAACTAAAATTATATATGGTTATAAATAAACGAAATATGACAAGTCCGAAGTAACTAGGGCCGTCTGGGCCTTCATCTATTCGCTAAACAGCGATAATTTAAATAAAACAAATTATTCCTGCCACAGGACTGTTGTAGACCTGGCCTGAAGTAAAATTATTATTATTTGGTATTAATAAACCAAATAAGACAAGTCCGACGTAACTAGGGATATGTCAATAAAACACGTTAATCCTGCCCCAGGATTGTTGTAGACCTACCGTTGTCCTTTAGAGTGAAGCTTCCAGCTCTGCGCCGGACAAGAGACTAAGCTCTGCCACCGCTCTCGTTGAGGGACTCGGGTCCTTCCCCTTCCACTCCGACGCCGGCGCCGTGCGTGGCCGCTCTATGAACTACTGCCAACAGCTGATTTATCCGCCTAGCGGCCAGCTGTTTCGCGTTCACGCACAACAAACTTTAATACTCCTTTTATTATAATTTTTTTTTTATCCCTCAAATTTTGGCTTATTACACCCCCTTCCTATTTTGGGGTGAGAAAAAAAAGACAGTAAGAAAAAAAAAGTTCTTACCTTTCCTAGAACGGAGTTCTTTTTTTCTACTTGCTGTAACTGAAACTCGGTAACAGAAATACAACACAATTTTACAACAACCAAACTTTCTTTTTTTTCACTAATAAAATATCTACTTACAAGACAACATAAGAACGACAACTCATGGTAACAAAACCTAAGGAACGATTTCCCTGCAGTGATTTTTTTTTTTATAACAAAGTCCAAACTACTTCGTTTGAAAACACAGAGAAAAAAAAAGCAAAGCAGCCTTATTATCCAAAACTTAGTGTTACCAAGCTCTGCCAGCAACAAACAAACAATAAAACAACACAAAAACCTTTTCTCTAAGAATATTTTCCTAATAGCGGTCTCTAAATGGTCTAAACTGTGGCTTCAAGATCTTGACACGGAAGAAGGTCCCGTCTTCCCTCCAACGTCGGACCGAGTGGTATTTGTTCACTCTGTGCCTCTTGAATTGTGGGGGGTTTACAACCTGTGCTCTCCCTATCTCTCTATTCTTTGGTGGTGGGGGCGTGAAGGTTACCCTTCGTACTATACGGGGCGGAGACCTCACAGGAACATCCACCTCCAGTAAATCGTCCCTTGCCAGTATACTTAGAGCTGGGGATTCACTTCTCTCTGTCCCCGTCTCATGTACCTTTTCCATGTGCGAGATTTGATCCGGCCCCGGTCGGGCGGGTTCCATTTCCTCATCGTCCGAAGAAATTACAACAAAATCGGGAGATGCTTTGAATGTGTCGTAATTCCGGAAACTTACGGTGTCCTCCATTAGGTAGGTTACTTTACGTCTCCCCGTCGGGGTGGTCACTTGCAAGCGAGAGGGGCCCACTGCACTTGATCCTCCAAACCGAAGACCATGTTCATTACCCAGAGAGGGTTCTAGAAGATCAAAGTGCTCGTCTCTAATTCTTCCCCTCCTAATTGCACCAGCAATTTTCTTTCTCCATTCAAGTACATCGACTGTAAGGTCCTGCCTAAGACTGGTATTTCCAGTGAGTCTTTCAGCCATTGCACAAATAAACACCCCACACGAGACTTTATCCTGTTGCTTGGGTGCTTCTCGAGGAGTGTCTAGCACGTTCCACTCAGATTCTTTGAAGTCCTCGCCTTGAATAAGGGCTGCTACTTGGAGGAATTTTAAAACCTCCTTCATCTCTTTGATCCTGGATAGATGCACCGAGTCGTACGCTTGAATTACTCTAAGCCTCATCTTTACCAAAATCAAAGCCCAATGTCCCTCGGAACTTACTCTAGGTAGGTGGATCGGCAACAAAAGCAACTCTTCTTTGAATACGTTAATGTCACGGATGCGGCCTCTAGTGGCCTGAATACCGCCCCTCTGCCAATCTTTCAAAAAAACTGTGTCGAACGCCCAAACTGTGGGAATTTCATGGTAGTAACGGCTCCTTCGTTCTAACAATCTAAAATAAGCATTAACAACTACACCATCTACAAGCTGGTTAGTAAGCAGGCCATGCAAATCGGGCTCTCTTAATCTTATTATATTTCGCAAGGTTGCGAAATATAAATGTATCTACCATTATGCGGGGTTAATGTGCAGGTATGTTTGTGGATGCAGATGCTGTGTAAGTGTCTTTGTGGGTGCAACTTCAACCGGCAAAATGGAAGCAACACCTGAAAAAAGAAAAAATGTAGATAATGAGGAAGCAAAATAACATAATTGCAAAGTACATTCATGGAAGTGGTACATCTTCAAAGGTAAAAAAAATAATCAGAGATTAATGAGAGCTAAAAATACTACTTAGGGCGGGGTTGATTCGGTTCTACTATATGCAAACTACACTAATCACTAGAGGGGGTTCTTAAAAAAAATGGGGTGGTCAACTTTCCGGACCCTCATGAAAAGGTTTAAGATCCTTTACATGAACAACCTGTCTTTTCTTAGAACCTAGGTTTTGTATCTCATACAAGTTATACCCACAACGCCGCACGACAGAAAAAGGACCTTCATACTTGGGTGCCAATTTGCTGGCAATTGCTTCCGCTTTCGACGAAAGAACATGAGTCCGCTTTAAAACTGACTGACCAACATCGTACTGTACATACCTTCTCCTTAGGTTGTAGTACTTAGCCTGTGCTCCGAAGGCAGCTTTAACGTTCTTTTGGGTGGACTCATATAGTTTTTGGAAGCGACTCATCCGTTCCTTATGCAGTTTGTCACGATCAGGCTCTCCTTCTTCAGAAGAAACCTCAAACAGGGGGCCCCGCAATGCTCTAGGCATTCGCAATTCACGGCCGAAGCAAAGCATAGCCGGAGTAAACTTCGTGGATTCATGGACGACGGTGTTAATAGCGAAAGTGATTTCGCGTAAATTACCATCCCAAGTCTGATGATTTCCTTTGATATTTTGTGCCACTAGGGTCTTAATGACTCTGTTTCTTCGCTCAATAGGATTGGACTGTGGGCTATAGGGGGCAGTATTTTGACAAGATATATCCCAATCCTTTGCCAAATCCTGAAATAACTTAGCACCAAACTGGGTACCATTATCCACAATTAAAATCTCAGGAGACCCGTACCGCAGCAAAACTAATTCCTTAAACCTCTCAGCCACTTGAGCTGCTGTGGCACATTTCAAGGGAGCCATCTCCGTCCATTTGCTATACTGATCTTGGAAAGCAATAATAAATTTATTGCCTTTCTTTGACCTTGGTAAGGACCCTAACAAATCCGCCGATACAGTATGCCACGGTCCACCGGGCGGACGGTAGTGCATTTTACCAGCAGGTTTAGTCTGTTCGACTTTAAACCTCTGGCAAATAGGACAGTTTCTTACATATGTTCTGACTTCTCCTCTCCAACCGGGCCAAAAATAATTCATTCCAATTCTCTTAGCGGTCTTTTTGAATCCAAAGTGACCTGCGGTTGGGGAGTCATGGTTCTCATGCAAAACTTGTTGTCTCTCATCTCTAGGCACGCACAATTGCCAGTTCTCCTGTCTCACCTCATTTTTAATCCTCCCCTTACTTAATTTATAGAGTTTCCCACTTCTTAATACAAACCCTTGGTTGGCCATTGGGTTTTTTCTAACTCGGGACAGTAAACTCTTGTACCAACTATCCGGCTCCGGATTTTCTACCTGTATGTGATTTTCCTTAAGTACTGGATCCTCTGTTTTTATGGGACAGACATAGATATCTGGGTCATCAGCAATTAATTCTTCCACGGGATATCGTGACAAAGCGTCCGCTACACGATTTGCAGTTCCTTTTCTATATACTACATCGAACTCGTTCTGCTGTAGTTCAAGGACCCATCTGGCTAATCGACCTGTGGGTTCCTTCAGACGCAGAAGCCACTTTAACGCTACATGATCGGTCACAGCTATAAAACGGTACCCCTCTAAATAGGGTCGGAACTTTTTAACGGCCCATACGAGGGCAAGACACTCTTTTTCTGTGACAGTATACTTCCTTTCTGCATTTAAAAGAAGGCGACTGGCATAGGCAATCACCACTTCCTTCTTATCTTGGCGCTGGGTAAGGGTGGCCCCCAGTCCATCATCAGATGCATCGACCTGAAGGATGAAGGTTTGTTGGAAATCTGGACAAGCAAGAATGGGGGTTGAGGTAAGTCGTTGTTTTAAATCAGAAAACGCTTGTTCCTGTTTTTCTGTCCACTTCCAGACGCTTCCTTTCTTTAAAAGACTCGTAAGAGGAGAGGTTAAGCGGGCGAAACGGTCGACAAAACGCCGATACCATGAGGCCAGGCCTAAAAAACTTCTAAGGCTTTTAACATTAGTAGGCCGAGGAAATTCGACTATTGCTTTGATTTTTGCCGGATCTGTGCCTATTCCTTCAGCATTGATGATGTGTCCCAAATATTTTAGTTCAGTCTGGCAAAAATTGCACTTTTCTTGGTTCAACTTTAGCCCAGCATTGCGTAGTCGTTCGAACACATCTTCCAATAGAGTTAAGTGATCTTCGAAAGTAGCAGAGATCAATATGAGATCATCTAAGTATGCAAAAGCTCAAGGTTCCAACTCAGGACCGATAATTTGATCTAGTAATCGTTGAAAGGTTGCTGGGGCTGAATGAAGGCCAAAAGGCATTACTGTGAATTGGAACAGTCCAACGCCAGGAACTGTGAAGGCCGTAAGTGGGCGACTCTCCGCTGCTAGTGGAACTTGCCAATATCCGTTTGCTAGATCAAGCGTCGAAATAAAGTTAGCTTGCCTAAGTTTTTCTAAAATGGAATTGATTCTGGGAAGCCCATACGCGTCCAGCTCAGACGCCATGTTGAGTCGGCGGAAGTCAATACAAAAACAATATTTTCCGGACGGCTTGCGGATCAGTACCACCGGGGAGGACCAACTACTATTTGATTTTTCAATTACCCCATCTTTCAGCATTTGTGTCACTTCGTTGTTGATTACCTCCTGCATTGCCGGGTTACGCGGATAATAACGCTGTCGTATAGGTGCAACTCCTTTTTTTAATCTTATTTTATGTTCCACTAATGGGGTCCGGCCCGATACTTGGTCAAAAAGAGGCAATTGCTCGTCTAAAAATTCTCCAAGACGGTCCTTTTGTTCCGTAGTTAGGGAGGTGACCGCGTTCACTAGCTGCTTAATTTCCTCACTTTCCGCAGGGTAATTCGTTTCCAAGTTTTCTACTTTCACATTGTAAGTCACCAATTTCAATCTATTGATCGTATCAATACCTAATATTACATCGCTGGTTAATGATGGCAAGCATACTGCCTTCAAATATTGGGACTGTCCATCAATAAATCCTTCAAACGCATATACATGATGTTGATTGGAACGTGTCCCATCTGCAAGCTGTACAACCATTGGTACTTCCCTAGCGCTAATACCCTGATTCTCCAAATACTGAGCCACTTTAGAATTTATCAGTGAAATTGCCGCTCCACTGTCCAAAAGAGCCAAAAAGTTTTCGCCCAAAATATTTATTTTGACATACGGACGCTGGTCTGGAAGACAAGAGTTTACCCCAAATCCTTTTGGAAATATCTTAATTCTTTCCAGCCAAATTTTCCAGTCGGAGGGTTTATTGTCTATTGGGGACTCTGGTGACCTCCACTCACCGGAGCCCGCGACCCGTTTTCCTGCCGGCAATTGCATTGATCTGTCCTTACTCCTTCCTTCTTACATATAAAACACTTAATTCTCCGGGGAAGTCTACAATTTCGGCTAAAGTGTCCATTTTTCCCACAATTCCAACAAGTCACCTGCATACTTCGTGCTATTTGGCCTGCTTGAGTAGAAGCTGTCATATTGCCTGTATATACTGGATTCTGTCTCTCCGTATAATTCTCTCTACCTTTAGGAGACGATTCGTGTACATTTTTCCACTGAGGCGTAAATTCTTTTTTAAGATGCGTCACTTTTTGCCAGTGCCGTTCTTTATAGTTTTCCCCCGGTTCGCAGTCCTTTTGACTGACCCCATCTTTTTTTTGTTCATATAAATTGACCCCACAGTGCCCAAATACTTTATCAGCTCTCCGTTTGGGGTTATACGCTGTTTCCGGGACCAGTGCCATAGAAGGAGGGGGTGGAGGTCGGTAAAGAGATTTTTCTCTTAAGTAACTCTCTACATGCTCTGCCTGCCTAAGCATTTCCTCCATTGAAAATATTTCACTCCGCCTTACTGTCAACTTGTATTCGGGTTTCATGTTTGAATAAATTACATCTAGGCGTTCTGCAAGAGAAAATCCACCGCGCCTTCGCATAAGTGTCGTAATTGCAACGATAAAACTTCGAAACGGTTCGTTCTCCCCTTGAGTCCTGCGTTGAATTTCCTCATCAAGATTTCTCCAATATCCGGGAGGCAGGAATTGTAATTCAAAACTCTGGCGGAAATCACTATAAGCAAGCCATGCGTCTTTGCAATTTCTGTACCACAAAAGCGCAGTTCCATGTAATAGTTCCGGTAAAGCTTTTAATATTTCTCGGTTATTTATTCCATATGCTTCCATTAATTCCTCTAGCCGCTCTATGAAAGACACGGGGTCTCTGTACCCATCAAAACGAACATTCCACTTCCTAACAAGGCTACAGATCGAGGGAGCGTCGTGATTCTCAGCACCAGAATCAAACATTTTTACAGGAGGAAGACCCCATGCTGGAGCAATAGATGAGCTAACTCGGGTTTGAGCAGCAGAAACAACCTCTGCCTCTGGACGACTCCCAAGAGCAGAATAGCCCCCTCTACCATCGGGTGCCAGAGATTGGGAAATATTGCGATGAGATTGTTTAACCAAAACATTTAACGATCGGCATATCTCTTCAACACTCGTATCAGGCCTCATTCCTAAAACCTCGGCTATTTTATCCAATTCATTTCTAGCCGGCATTTGAACGTGATGCGATGTCTCACTTCTAGATAGAGGAATTTTATCAATACCCGAAAATAAATCTAGGTTCCCGGCAAATGGTAAACTTCCTTGATCAGGGGTAACCACCTGCTTGGATTTTTCACGGGGTATACAATCCTTCCAGAATTTTGAAAACTTTCTCCTCAAGTCATCCATCGTCCCTTCAGCTTCCAGCCCATACCGACTCATTTCCTTTTTCAGCTCCTCTTTCGATAACGTTCGAATCCAACTCGTGCGAGGATCATCCTCGGATGGTGATTTGTAAGACGTCACCGTAGTCGTAGTAGGTAGATTCAAAGAAGCTGGTGCAACGGTTATGGGGGGATTAGATATATCTCCACTGGTTGTAGTGGTAGGTTTTGTCACCTTAGGGATAGTTCCCGTACTCGTTGTTGTGCTAGTCGCATTCTTACTAGCTTCCTTCTCTCCTTTTCCCTTGTTTGGCGTACCAACCATGGTTATGATGGAGAAAATCAATAATATTTTTAATATAAATCTTCAAAAGAACAGTCCCTGTTCGGGCGCCATTTGTAAGGTGCTAAACTCGGGGGGGCTACCACATGCACCTACTGCCTCGGATCGCTCAACTCGACCGAGTAGTCCAGGGGTCGTTATACAAATTCGACAAGTATTTTCTTTTGGAAGGCTCAGATTGGTGTTCTTCAGAGCAATATCGCTCTCATGATCAGTCAGTGTTTCATCATCGCCCAAAAGAAAACTAATAATTTCGAAAGAAGCAACTTTTCCTAAAAAAAAAAATAAATGATTCCACGTTAACTTTTGTGTCTATCGTTGTCTGGGGTTTCTTTTTTTTGTTTGTGTTTAATCCGCGTTCTTAAGAAAGAATATTTTCTCAAGTCCACAGTAACTGAGGCCGTCTGGGCCTCCATCACTTCGCTAAACAGCGGTCCATCAAATAAATCAAATTATTCCCGCCGCAGAACTGTTTCGTCCTGGTCTGAACTAAAAGTAATATATTTGGTTTCAATAAACGAAATACGACAAGTCCGAAATGCAACTAGGGCCGTCTGGGCCTTCACCAATTCTCTAAATAGCGATAATTCAAAATAAACAAGTTATTCCCGCCACAGGACTGTTTCGTCCTGGCCTGAACTAAAATAATTTATTTGGTTTTAATAAACCAAATAAGACAAGTCCGAATGCAACTAGGGCCGTCTGGGCCTTCACCAGTTCGCTAAACAGCGATAATTTAAATAAACAAGTAATTCCCGCCACAGGACTGCTTCGTCCTGGCCTGAACTAAAATAATGTATTTGGTTTTAATAAACCAAATAAGACAAGTCCGCAATGCAACTAGGGCCGTCAGGGCCTTCACTATTCGCTAAACAACGATAATTTAAATAAACAAGTAATTCCCGCCACAGGACTGCTTCGTCCTAGCCTGAAATAAAATAATGTATTTGGTTTTAATAAACCAAATAAGACAAGTCCGAAATGCAACTAGGGCCGTCTGGGCCTTCACCAATTCTCTAAATAGCGATAATTCAAAATAAACAAGTTATTCCCGCCACAGGACTGCTTCGTCCTGGCCTGAACTAAAATAATGTATTTGGTTTTAATAAACCAAATAAGACAAGTCCGAAATGCAACTAGGGCCGTCTGGGCCTTCACCAATTCTCTAAATAGCGATAATTCAAAATAAACAAGTTATTCCCGCCACAGGACTGCTTCGTCCTGGCCTGAACTAAAATAATGTTTTTGGTTTTAATAAACCAAATAAGACAAGTCCGAAATGCAACTAGGGCCGTCAGGGCCTTCACAATTCGCTAAACAACGATAATTTAAATAAAACAAGTTATTCCTGCCACAGGACTATTTCGTCCTGGCCTGAACTAAAATTATATATGGTTATAAATAAACGAAATATGACAAGTCCGAAGTAACTAGGGCCGTCTGGGCCTTCATCTATTCGCTAAACAGCGATAATTTAAATAAAACAAATTATTCCTGCCACAGGACTGTTGTAGACCTGGCCTGAAGTAAAATTATTATTATTTGGTATTAATAAACCAAATAAGACAAGTCCGACGTAACTAGGGATATGTCAATAAAACACGTTAATCCTGCCCCAGGATTGTTGTAGACCTACCGTTGTCCTTTAGAGTGAAGCTTCCAGCTCCGCGCCGGACAAGAGACTAAGCTCTGCCACCGCTCTCGTCGAGGGACTCGGGTCCTTCCCCTTCCACTCCGACGCCGGCGCCGTGCGTGGCCGCTCTATGAACTACTGCCAACAGCTGATTTATCCGCCTAGCGGCCAGCTGTTTCGCGTTCACGCACAACAAACTTTAATACTCCTTTTATTATAATTTTTTTTTATCCCTCAAATTTTGGCTTATTACAGTATAATGTGGTAGAGTAATTAAATTGTTCTCTCTTTACCTGACTTGTTTCTCATACTTACTTATTTGATCCATATAGATTAATTATACTTAGATTTACAAATTTGTTCATAACCTAGTCAAGTTATTGTGGGCAAAACAAGTAGCAATAACGCAGATGTTGGAAGTTGAGTGTATAACACAAACTGTTATAGTTCTTAACGCTACATTGTGTTTGGATGCTCTCAGTAGACGTTTGGTTTTCATACAAATCCAGTAGATTGTGCTCAGATGCAGAAATTTTGCTTTCAGTGTCTATAAATGATAGCTGTGTGTTTTTTTTTACAATGTTCATAGCTGATTGCTATAGGTACCAATGTTCTTAGGTTAGGTCAGTGTTACTTGTTATATCTGGTTTTTAATTTGTCTATTGTCAAAACTTTTCTGCCCATTGTATATGGTTGGGCATTCTGACACACTCAATTTTGAAAATACCTGTTTCTTCAATTTTTCCCAGGTCTCTATTACTTTTTATATTCAATAGACTATATGGATAGGACAAGCATGCTTACCTTGGAAAGTGCAGGCAACCTAATGATGGCACACTAATAAACATTACAACAAATACATAGAAGAATATGTCAAGGACACTGACTGGCCTCTTTAACAACTCGGAGAAGAATTTTTATATTTAAAAAAAAGCCTAAAGGCTTCTGGTGGAGATTTCTTTCAACTATTTGGGAGTATTTGACACAAATTTTTTTTATTATTATTACCTCCCGTGTAAATTACCAGAAATTACCATGCTTTTACTCATACAAATTGCAATTGCTGAACTATGGGTTGAGTGATCTTTATACCATCGTCTACAATACTGTGTCACTACTGTTGTGTTTGTTACAGCATCATCTCCAAGCAGCCAGTGTCAGAGCAACTGGAGTCAGTGTGGTTGTCAGTGCTGAGGCAGGGCTGGGTCGACATAGAGGCCACCCATACACTGGAGAGCCTCTACAACACTGGCGGCCCGCAGTGGTTTGTCACCAACCTGGTCAAGGTTTGTTACTCCTATGTATACGTTTGTTTTACTTGAATTATGAAGGTTGTTTGAGTATCTTATTTTTAATAAGGAGCAGCCTTTTTTTCTCTTTTTTGTATTTCAACACCAACAGCATTTTTGTGAAGAGTTCAGTACATACATACATTCAGTACAGGACATAAATTGCCTACATGTTTTTAGAAATACTTTTAATTAGCCTACACAAATTGAAACAATGTAAAATCTATGTACAAACCTGCTTCTAAATTTAGGCCCTAACTTAAATTATACCTACCTTAAGTTATTCTTTTCAAATGTTAAACAGGTTAGAGGAGATAACCTTATAATTTATGTAAATGTATTTTTTAAGAAAAATTCAGTCTACATATCATTAAGTATTTCATAACAAGCTAGGATACCCATCTAATCAATCCATCAGAACCAAATTTAGCCTTTGTTTCATACTAGCCAAATTATATTTCCAACAAACTAAAAAGACAGTGTGGTATAAAGACAGTTTCTAATATGTAGGGAAGAAGTTAATAACCAAAATGGTACAGATTGGCCTATTTTTTAAGCTTGAAATGAAATAAAAATGCTAAAATATAGGATAGGGTCTGTATTAAATGAAATGTTTTCTCAAACTGACATCCACGGCAGCCAGCCAATCAGAATGCAGTTGAGTGAGGATAGGTTGTACAACATAAAGAGGCCACAGAGGTAAGATATTGTTATATTATAGCACATTTTTGTTACTTCTCTGAGTTTTTTTATAATATAAATGACTTGTATAATACTTTTGAATCTTAAATAATAGTATGAAAGAAATCATAATAGTATTGAGGTTACTTAATGTAAAGGCTAGAAAATAACAATTGTAATTATATTAGGCATATAAACTCTGTAAGTGAATATTTTCTCTCTCAACTTGATAATTTTGTTATATGAAATGTATCATATATTTATTTTAATATTAAATAGTGTTTTAAATTGATTTATTTTATTATTAACGTGATATTAACAGCTACCAAATGGTTTACATATAGTATGATACATGTATGGAAAAAGTGATAGCAGTGAATAAGATCAATAGTGCAGGGGTTATTCTTGTGTGAAAAGGAAGTGAAAGAAATTAAAATCAAAAATTGAGGATTGGGAAGTTGAGGAAGATATTGAACCAAATAACCTTATTTTTTAATCCATTTGAATCTTTAAAATTGTAATCTAAATTATTTGCAAACTATCTTTAATTTAATTGTATTTAACTAAATTTTCCAAATTAAACCAAAGAACTTTTGAAACAAGGACAAAGATTTTTGAAAATTAGGTAATCAAACAACCACATGTAGCATCTTTGGTAAGAAATGTATTTATTGAACTTATAAGGAAACTCATATCCAGAAGAAGAATATTATCAAGAATTTTAAATTATACTATCAAAAATAATAATTACAAACTAAGTTAATTAGTACTTTCAGAAACTAACATGAGAAAATACTAAACCCATTTCAGCAAAGTTCTTTGTTTGGTAGTTGCCGTTGCTAAAAAGGAAGCTACATTTTATTTAATTAGATATTTTTATTCTATTGTTATTTTAATTTTTGGTAATAATGATTTTTTTTATGTGCCATGGCAAAGAACCACCCTTGAGATAAGATTTATCATAGCCTACATTTGAGAGCCGGAGTATATATTTGTAAATTAATTTTGTAACTATAATTCAATAACTGTAATTTTGTGTACTATTTTCAATTGTTTTCTTAAATAAATTTGACTATGATGTAATTGTATTTGATTAATCATTGAGTATCTAGGCTACGGTTATGTAAAGAAAGGTAGGTTAATTAAATATAGGCTAGGGAGGTTTGTTATAAAACGCTTTTAAGGAAAAGCGGTCCAAACCCCTTAAATTGTTGTGGATACCATTGGATTTGAACCCATGACTCCGTGAACTGAAGTCCAAGACGCTAAATGTTAGGCTAGAGAGATGCTCTTGGATTCTTTTTATTCTTACTTCGGCTCTCCACATAGACTACAGGAGAATGTGGTACGCATTTAGTAACGTAATGAGTGAGCCGTTTTAGCACAAACAGAACAATACTGAATTATTTTCTTCTTCTTGTCAAACAATTGAAATTTCTTGTCAGCAACAGGGCAGCTGCCATGGTTCTAATATACATTGACTACAACTCCAATGGCTTACATAATCTTCTTCAACTCAAGAATTGCTTAACAATTTATTAAGATTTTAAATAATTTTTGTTTTGGTCACCCAAAACAAAACTTCTTCTCTTGAGAGAAGTTAAACCCATGGTCATTTCATAGTCGGGATTGAATTTCATGTAAGGACAGTTTTGTTATTAAAAACAAAGTTGCTTAGCTGCCCAGGGCAGCACCGAGGCGATTGGAGGCCTGGGGCAAAGATTCTATGGGGAGACCAATATTTTTTATCTTGATATTTTTTTTCCTTTTGGCCGAGGGCTCCCTGGGGCTCCTGGAATTCGGGGGCCTGGGGCAAAGTGCTCTGGTTGCCCCCCTCGTGGCGGCCCTGCCAACACCAAGTTATGTCATTTGTCATATTTATTTATTCTTACAGCAGCAGGGTGCAGAATATGTCTGATCCGGCAAGCCTGGCTCGGGGGAAATTTTGCCTGCCAGGGGAAATTTTTGGCCAACAAACAAAATAAATTTAAGTCGCAGATTAATTTCCTGGATAATTTAAACATCTTAATTAGATCTTCAATAAAGAGCCGTAATATTGGTTTAAAATTAATTTAAAATTATAATACTCATCAATATTTTTATATACAAATTCAAATATACATAATATTATACAAATACAAATATTTTATAACAATATACTAATTTTTTTAAATATTGGTGAGTGTTATAATTTTAAATAATCTTAATTAGATAACACAACAACACGGTGTTGCATAAACAATTTATAATAAAGTATAGTTATTAATATATATTATTAATTATTATTATATGGTCAAGTCAAATAATAGACTAAAGCGTATTATCCAGTATTGCATATCCAAATAATTTTGATCGTCTCATGGTTACATTAGACAATCAACTCAAAAGTCAGTTGAGCGATCCAATATTTTTTGTCTCATTCTTAATAGCTGGTCTATTGTTTGGCATCCAGTCACTGGTTCAAAGACAAATGATTATTAATGTATCAATTTTACCGACTATTCAAAGTTGTCTTTGTGTTGATTTCCCGATATTTTATTAATTTTTATTGATGTTTGTGTTATGACCACATTTCTCCATTCTTTGAGAGATTGTATGGAAAATAAACAAGCAATTCAACATAGATTTTGTTAAATGCTTTCTTTTTGTAAGTTTATTATACTGTCTTTTATTAGTAACATTATTTTATTACAATGTTAGAGGTAATTTTATGATAAGTAGCAAAATGTTTTTATGGAATTTAACCTTAATAAATTGAAGTAAAACATTTAATTCAACTTAGATTTTGTTATTGTTTTTTATTTGTAAGTTATTAGTTATTAGTTATTAGTGTCATAATTTTATTACAATGTCAGAGGTAACTTTAAAAGTGACAATATGTTTTTGTTGAATTTAACCTTAATAAGTTAAGTAAAAATATTTACTTAGATTATTATTAATTTGCCTTACGAAAAGCTGGTAAATTTTTATGTTAAGTTGGGGAGAAATTGTTGGTCGTAATATTAGGATTGGGGGAAATTTCAGGGGTCTAAACATTTTCTTCATTCCTGCATAGTATCTGCAGGCACACAGCCCAGTTTTGAAAATCACAAAGACCTTAATACATAAATACATACGAAATACAATTCAGTAAAAACATACAATTTACAGAAACATAATATCAGTGTCGTTTCAATTTTCACACTCAGACAAATCTTTTTTCAGAAGTGCTTCATAATTTTTAACACATTCGCTGTGGGTGTCCCGGAATCGGAACATTGCAACGTATGAGATTTTCACGTTATGTCAAAAGCAGTGAAAGTGTTAATAATATTAATTCAAATCACATAAAAGATTGTCATTAGAAAAGTTGTATTGTCTTCTGCGGCAACTCCTCGGCCAGGTATATTTATCTTGGGCCACTGTTTGGTCGCAGGAAATGATGAAGTTGCGGTACAAGGACGAGCTGGACCGAGCCGTGGACCTGCTGATGGGTGTTTTCCACCTGGACATCGAGAGCTGTACACTGTGCCTGCTGCAGCAAGTCCTGCCTCAGTACCTTCACAACCGGCCCCAGTGAGTCACTTGACACTGTCAACACAAAATAGGATAAAATAAACTACGTCTCAAAACACTACAAAATACACTTATACTATACTTATAAACAAGACAGTAAATATACAAAAAAGATGGTACAAGGCAATCGATTTCAACCAGTCACACCGTTATCATCAGGCCATAGAACTCTATTAATACACCTGGAATGCTAGCGCAGAGGAGTTTTTGATGCGAAAAACGGTCCTTCCCCCTCCACTTCTTAGGCAACTTCGTCAACTGAGCGATTTCTGCCGGCAAATATTTTAATGCGCACACTCATTAACACGCTCCTCCATCGCACAGGGATCATCCGATTCTAATGAAACTTATATATTTATTATCTGGAAGAACTGAGGATTCTAACGGAGTAAACAACTTACAGATAAGTCAGTTAAGAGAATTATGAAAATACAAAATATAATTAGCTAAACAAATTGGAACATAAAAAAGTTAGTAAGCGTAAACTTTTTTTATTTTTGGGGTAGAAACAAACTTCAAGCGAGAAAAATGTTGAAAATGAGTTGAATAACAACTTTTATTTGAAACATTTGTTTATACAGTCTGTAGTTTTCTTACATTTAAAGGCTAAACGCGCGCTTTCAACATCGCCACCGCCGCCGCACGCCGGGCCGTCGCGTCGGCGTCGTTTCGCTGTCCCACGCCGGAAACATCCTTTATTCTGTGATATACGTTCCCATGTTTTTAAGTCGAGGAATATTTTTTGCTTATATCTCAGAATCTCAGTATGTCTCAAACTCTAGAAGGTGGTTGACGACTATGTATTTATAAGTGATGCTGTTATTTCATCATGCCAACAAGCTGTGTAGCATTCAACTGCAGCAATCGTGCGAAGAAAGGGAGCGGGGTTAAGTCAACTATTTTACAACTAACTTATATTACTTCCAGTTCGTAGACTTACATATTAAAAATATCATCACTTAATTTTAAAGTGTAATTTCCAATGTAAGTAAATTGTGCGGAATTCATGCATTTGTAAACAGTGCAATAAATTACTTTGGTGGCAACATTTTTTGTTCCTATCCGATCACCTCCCCTGACGATGATCGGCATGAGTTACAGCTTGTAAAAAAGATTTGCTATTTGTTTTTGAAAGTACGATGCCATGATTTAGCTCGGACTCGATCCATGGAAGAAAATAAAGCAATGGGCCTAAGGCAGAAACTGAACAAGTTAATTTTATTTAATCACACTAAGATCTCTAAGAGCAACTGTATAGTCTTATATTGTAATAAAATATCGTTTAAAATTGGGTTTCAAATTAATTTCGAATATTAACCTGTTCCCTGTGTCATTTTACATGCTACCGTATATGTTGGTTCCACTTGTGATTCAGTTTATTTAATACAAAACAGCGGTAATGAAACAAATATCTATTTCCAAAATAAAAACAAGAGTGGCTACCATAGCACTTACTGCCTGTAAAATAATAAGTCATAGTTCAGCTTGTTAATACAATCAAATTCGTGTTGTATAGCAAAGTGTCGCGTCAGTTAGCTGGGATGAGTGCGGCGCGAATCGGTTTGAGCGCGGGAAACGTTAATACCTTCTTTTCAGAACAAATAAATCAACTTATGAAAAAAATTTTGGGATAAAAATTGTGGATCAACTAATTATCTACAAGTTTTCCGCTGGAATTTTCTTTTCAACCCCAAAACAAAAAAAGTTTACGCTTACAGACTTTTTCGTGTCACACTTTTAAAACACTAAATAGTTTTCATTACTACAAATAAATTAAATTACCAAACTACAAGAAGTTTATACCGTTAGATTCTGTAGTTCATGCAGATCAATAATATATACACTTTATTGTAATTACATGAATATGGCGAGGCGCAAAAGCGTGTAAACGATAGGGCGCACAATGCTGAAATCCACTGAGCGGCCGTGAGTGCCTAAGAAGGGGTGGGGGTAAAGACCAATTTCTTGACACAGCCCGAGCGTTCCAGGTGTATTAATAGAGTTCTATGCATCAGGCTCAATCAGAGAATCTGTTGGGCCTGACATTCTCTGATTGGGCCTGATGATGACTGATGTGACTGATTGAAATCGATCGCCTTGTACCATCTTTTAGCGAATTTCCCCTATAGGGAAGAAGCTATTACCATAGTCGGCATGTTAAGACCTAGGCCCGGGACCATGATAACTTTTCGTTTTGAGGACCCCAGATGCCAAAAACACCATTCGTTCAAAACTGTATATTTATATACGTATCCGTGAGTGTGATAAATATCGTAAAAATGGTCTGATTTTGATGAAATTTGTTACAAACATGTAAAGCAACATTTATGACTATAAGTTCAAAAACCAGCCAGATCGCTCCATCCAAAGGGGTATTTTTGGGGGGTTTTGTACCCGGAAAATAGGTTTTTTGAGTTTTTATATATAATATTTCAGTAAATCAAATTCTATTTTTCACCTTTGAATACAGCTTAAAAAAAACAACAAAAAATTGGTGTTTTGATCATTGCTCTACGTCAATTGGTTACAGGGATATTGAAAGTGCTAAACACAGTACGTTGTCTAATGCTATTCTTATGGAGGATAAGAAAAATTGTATATCTCACTTATTAATCAACTTATCCTGACGAAACTTCGATATTGCTTCATATTGTTGTGGTCTATTGGTATCTGTACAACAAAAATATTTACCAATAGCTCCCCTAGCAGCAAACCTGCATTCTAAGCCCCCATGTTATTCTTGTGGAGATTAAGTAAAATGTTATCTCCATTAACTATGAACATAAATTAATAACTTGTTGTGTGGCTTTACCTAGTTTAGTTATATTAATATTTGAATAAAAACACATTCTTTATGTTCCTTGTTTCAGCAAACCTGCATACTCAGCCACCATGTTATTCTTATGGGGGATAATTAAAATGTGATAGATAAATTGTTTATTTATGAATGTATATTGATGAAACTTGGTATGTGGCTTTATGTGGTATTAAGATACATATATATATATATATATATATATATATATATATATATATATACATTGGGAATTCGCTGAGTACCCAGGTTTGCTGCTACGGGGGTATTTTGTATATTTACTGTCTTGTATGTAAGTACAGTAAATAAGTGTAAATAAAGTAGTGGTGTGCGTTCCTCAAAACTTTGAGTTTTCGGCCTAAGTATTTTAATACTCGAAGTTGACTCGACGTTTTGAAAAATACTCTAAAGTTCGAGCGAGTATTTCCCACCGATTTCCGGATGATCGCTAACGATTACGACCATCCCAAACGCGTATTAATGGCCGCAAAAGGCGATCGCATCGCATAAAATCGGCCGAAAATGACGATCGCTAAAGATTGCGACCGGCCAAAACGCATAGTCGCAAAAGGCGATCGCATCACGTAAAATCAGCCACACAGGAAGATGGGACCACATAATTTCGGCCGTAACTAAGGATTCTGTCATCTAATATTGATTATAAGCGATGTCTGAACCAGGTGATATTGGCTAAATGACAACCGGACCATGTTTTTTATCGGTTGGAAACGTATGAAACCGCGTTTTGTTTGTTAATACGTAATCCAGTTTGATATTACTGGCCAAAATTTTTTATTGCTACTCATGTATTAGTTAGAAACCACGTTTAGATTATCAAATCTGGAGTGGTATCTAAATCCCATTACACTATTTGAAACTACCAAATGACAGCAAAAACTCGCTCGAAAATACCCGAAACTCGAAAATAATTGGCACTCCTCGACTCGTTTAAAAAAATCACTACTCGCACACCCCTAAAATAAAGTGTGTAAATATATTTTGTAGTGTTGTGGTGAGACGAAGGTTATTTTATCCTGTTAATTGTAACAACACATATTATTCTACTCAAGAAACTATTTAACGCAAAATAAAAATAGAAAAACATTCAGAAATGTTGTGATGTTTGGTTTACTGACTACTTAAACATTTGGCATATGGTGAACATTTTGGAAAGCCATTTTGAAATTGTGTTGTTAGGCTATTTTTTATATTTAGTATCTTGAGACTGAGGTTTGCTCAGAGTTCAGTCACGTAATAATAATACTCCTCCTGAGTGTTTTTTATTTTTATTTTTATTTTATTAAAGTATACTGGTTGTTTTTAAACAGCTTTAAATTTTCAAGTTGTTTTTAGCTGCTTTTAATTTAACCCTTTGTAATCGGAAGGCCAGCAGGAGTAGCCACAACAGTCGGCAGCCAGTCGGAATTCTTTCTGTATAACTTGGTTCCGACGGTCGGACGGCCAGCTGTACTGGCCACGTCCCACTCCGCGTCACCTCGGCATTCATCATGGCAGCTCACTCCCGGCAGCTCGGAATTATTTATCTGATCATTTAGTTCAACAATTCCTCACTAGGTTGCAGCACTCGACAGGCATCATACCACAGTTGGAATATTACAAACGAAAACATTGTTGTCGGCCAGTCCTGCTGGACGCCTGAGCGTTCGTTGGATTTCATGTTGGCCAGCACAACAAAATAAAAAACACTTTCCAAGCATTCATTATGTTTCCTTTCTTACAAATATGGAGAATATTTAAATTTTCTTCAATTGTTCCCAAGGTGTGGTCATTTTCCAGGAGTTTCCAGGTGTTTTGCGATGTTCGATCTTTCCGGTTTCCGGATCTTCCATGCTGAAACATGATTCTTGTTTCTTTTTACAAAATTAACAGTTTGACCAATGTAAAATTTGTCACTATCATTACAACTGATTTTATATACACCAGGCTTATCAAACTTACCACAATCTTCTATATTGGATGCAGGATTTTATTCATGATGTTTTGCGTCTTGAAGGCTATGGATACTCCATACTTCTAAAATCGATTTGCAATACTCTGTGTCTTTCTCATGAAAGTTAAATACAGTATATCTCGTATTCTCCTCCTCGTTCGTTGCTCAGAATTGTAATGTTTCGGAATCTTTCTTGGTTCTTTGTCTTCTTCAATATCTTTGTCTCCATTTCATCAATGATTGTAGATTTGTATCCATTGGCATGCGCTATAGATTTCACTGTAGCAATTTCCTTCCTTCTACTTGATTCATTTAATGGAGTCTTGTAGGCTCTGTACAGCATTGAATGAAATGAAGCTGTCTTGTGGCTCGATGGATGTATAGACTTGCTGTTAATGGTTGTATTCGTCTATGTTGGCTTCCTGTAGATTTTGAATTCCAGCGTATCTCCTCTCCTCTTCAGTGTTAAATCCAGGAAATTTTCTTCTTCTTCAAGTTCGCTCGTAAAAGTCAGGTTTCTGTGGTGGTCGTTGAATATTTTCATCATATATCATCTGCTTCACCATCCTTGGTTTCGCTGAAAATTATAAAGACATCATCTACATATGTAACGTACATTAACACTCGTGATCTTTGTTCAATTTTTCCAAAATACATTCTTCATGATGTTGCAGGAACACTTCTGATATTATTGCGGAAAGCGTGCTCCCCATAGATAATCCATCAGTTTGTGTATAAAACATATTATTAATTCTAAAATAATTCTGTTTCAGAACAATCTTTAGCAGTTTTGTAAGTTGATTCACATAAACTTTATCTAATCCGTTATCTATGAGCCTACATTAATCAAATCTACTGTTTCAATGACTGGTACATTTTGTGTACAAATTATAAATATCGAAAGACACTAATCTACAATTACCCTTTACATTCATGTGTTTTACTTTATTTACAATGTCATAGCTACTTTTTACATTGTACTTGTATTCTAATTCCAAATCCTTATTCAATCTAACAGATAACAACTTTTAAACATTGTATGTAGGATCACATTTAAAATTTACAAGTAGTCTAAGTCCATATTCTTCTTGTGGATCGTAGGAATTCCCTTCATTACTGGAGCTTTTGAGTTTAGAATGTTTATTTTTGGTCTAGATTCTTCTGTGATCACTTTAGTGCACTTCTTCACGGCATCGGTCAGCTCTTTTTGGTATTTTTCCGTTGGGTCTCTTTGAAGTTATTTTTCTGTCTTCTTGATATAGTCTTCTTTGTTCATAATTATAACGGCATTGCTCTTGTCAGCCTTCAGGGCAAGTGAATTACTCTCTTCTAATTTCTTCTTAATGCCGTTACACTTATTCAGGTCTTCTTTTTTCTCCTTAATTAACGTTTCACAGTTAACTTGAACATCTTTTGTGATCTCCTGTCGTACTGCGCAGTAGTCAACTTCTTTCAACCTAACGTTCGTTATTGTTGACGACAAAATTATGTTTCAGGCCGTATTCCAGGATTTCGATTTCTTTTTTTTCAAACTGCACTTCTGTCAGGTTGATAACTTGTTGTTTCATGAAGAGAAATGAATAATTTCCCCCAAAATTAAATGCCCAGACCTCTAAAATTCTACCTCTCCTAGCTTTCTACGACCTGCCGATCGCACAAAATTTCACTGTCAAATTTGGGCTTACGGAATTAGATATACAGATCAAGATTTCCTCTGATAACGAACACTTAAAATTATATGGAGGTAAAGTGTTATCGGGTCTAAGATAACGAAACAAGTTGTTACAAATGTACAAATATTAATTTGTTGTCCAGTAAACTTCAATCACATTTAGTATAACTGCAGAGACAATTGAATCTTCTACTAAGCAGGGACTTGGGATAATTACGATTCTACTATACTTTTTTCCTACAAAACCTAAGTTTTCTTGGAGTAAAATAATTCTGCCAGTCGATTCCAGAGCTACATAAACCTGTACTTGCTAACATCCTTTTGCATGAAAGAAAAATAAAAGGAAATATCTCTTAATTCGTGTACAGATTTCTCTTATTAGCGTATGTAATCCTATTCTCTAATATGAGCAATGTCTGTCTGACTACAAAATTTATCTTGGAATTCAGCAGAACGATTTTGTTAAAACGTAGGAATCAGGAGCTTTTGGACCTAAAAATACGATTGATACAAACCTCAACCCTAGGAACATTTTTATTTTGTTCAAAATTTCATTTGAAAATTGGAAATTTTAACATTGGGCTTATGGAGTTTCAAATAAAAAAATAATCATAACAGCTGTGAATAAATTAACCAATAAACTTTTTTTAAAGTACCAATTACACGAGGTAAAGTACCAACACATGATTTTTGAAAACATTAACTAGAACCATTAAATAAAGATTGCATCTAGGCATATTATTCACCCACAATACTAATCAAATATCAACGAGCATGACTCGGCATCCTCAGTACTTCGCAGTTAATGCTCAATCTTAAACTTAAACTAAGTTGTGATTGCATTAAAAAAAATCATGGAAACAACCAATGTATGCAACTGGCATAGTGTGCTGTCCCGCATTCGTTTGTCGGTTGCGGCAGATCACCGCTATCCGTAGAGTGTCTGAGCCCGTGGCCGTATGTCGCAGGAGTGAGGCACTGGTCGAGCCGCAGTCGTCGTCGCTGGCCAAGCTCTGCGCCTACTGTATCTTTGCCACGTCAATCTTCAGTGGCTCCGACAACTCCAGCTCTCGCAAGCGGTCCCGCACCCACATGGAGACTGAGGTTTGTTGATTACAACATATATCATGGTCATAAAGAACCTGTTTGCCATTCCTGTATTACAGACTAACTGATACCCGTTCTTCGTACAGCTGATTAAAATTCCTCCTGCAACTACAACTGACTATGTAATTATCTGATCCATTAAACCTACTGTCCATAAGAATAACATTGTAACTTTAAGGACCCCTGGGGCTGAGTCGTAAGGGATTGCCAAGATAGGCCTATATGTAGCCCAGATAAATTATCTACCTACATGCAAATTTTCAGTTTGATTGGTTCAGTAGGTTTTACGTTAAAACGGAACATACAAGTCGACAGATAGACAGACAGGCACCACCTTTCTTTTATAAATCTATAGGATGTCAATAGAGTGTCAGCAAGACTCCACTAATATTCTCGTGAGCATGAGAGAATACAGTTGAGGATGTGGCTTACAGGTTACAGGGCTATCAACCAAGACCAGCCAATCCTTGACATGCTGTGTAAAATGGGAAAAGTGGCAGTATGGCGCTCTTAATATTAGCTGGAGCCCAACTGTCATCTTTCCATGCCATTTATATTATTTCTAAGTGACGTATTTTGTTGTGGTGAGGAGTACGATGCAATGCATTGGTTGCCATGTACAGTTAGAAGATTTGGTAACTCGATTTTTGTATGTAACAGTACTAATAGCACAGTAATTAAACATAGGCCACAGCTCTACATATTCTGCAAAATGTACTGTAAATACGTTATCAATATCATTAGGGGTCTGCGGTAGCAGAAATTTAAGGTCGGTACAGTTCGGTACGGTCAATATTTTTGTACCTCGGTTCTCGGTACAAAATCGGTACAGTACACGGTAATAAAATAGCCACAATTTATCAGAGCCTAAGTTTATTCGGAAACCAAACAGCATAAATATAGAAAAAAGATTTTAAAAGAAAAACATACTGGCAGACATAAAAATGTATTTAGGTAAGATTTTGATTATAATTAAATACAGGTTGTATGAATTGTAAGTTATTGTAACCAAGTAACACAACAGCATAAGAATTGTTATTGCAATCAGATGACATATCCTCAGCAAACGTCGAAGTTGTAGCCTACTCGTTGTAACAGAAGTCGACGGCGATGGCGGTTCATCAATAATCCATCACAATCACTCATTGTTTATTAGTGAATTTCCTATGGAAAGTGAACTATTAGCATGACCCGCCCGGGACCACCATAGAAGTTGCTAACGTGACCCCCTGAACACGTTTTGGGGGGTCGTTCCGGTCACATTTTTTGACCAATTTACTTCAAATTTGGTAGGGACGTTCCTTTCTATAATCAGTTGGACAAGTTCATTGGGAAAAACAATCTGAAAACTCTAAACCCCTTTTTTGGGGATTATTCTTTCAAATTTTGAGTTTTTGGGCCTAAAAAGGGTCAGAAAAGCCCCGGACGTAAAATTAATGCATGTATTAATATGGGAATTAGTGAAGCGAAAGTTTTAAGCCCTCTCTCGTCATTCTAGCATTCATATTTACCGAGTTATTAAAGAAAATGTATATCGGCTAAACACAGTATGTTGTCTTATGGGGTTTTTACATTAGAAAAGCGTGTTATTCATGTGTCGGTTATTTGTATCATCACAAGCAACCTCGCACCTACTTTCAAGCCTGACTGGATCCTCTCCTAACCTTATAATGCACAAAATTGTATTCCTAGCATTGCAGGTAAATGAAACCAGGAGCATCAGAACAGCCCAAAAATCTATGTTTTCAGATTTCAACAAAATTGGAAAAAATGTATTTTTTTAAACTGGTTTTGAGTTTTAAAAGTTTTGTATGTGGAAATTCACTTCCCTCACGTCAGCGTGCTGCGTGCAAACTCGTTTTAAATGTAGTTAAACTATAAAGGCTATCACAAAACTTGTTCAAAACATGTTATCAACATAGGCGACGCGCGACCACTTTATGTGGAAATGGTGATTACATCCAAACATCATCGTCACACAAAAAGTACACCTAGAAATTGAATACCATAGAGAAAGAAATACGCAGTAGGATAATCTTTTTTATTTGTTAGAACAGTAGTTTGTGTAAAACATTTGTTTTTTATTTATCGACGTTTTAGCAATCAAACTAATATTTAACCTAAACACTCGTCTAAACCGTTCACGGCATATTTTAATATTTAATTCAAACATTTTCTTTCGGTTGATTTAATTTCCATCCATAAAATGTTAGGAACTGTCATAATGTCTATTAGGAAAATGTTATAATAAGCCCGATTTGCGTTTTTCAATTGATGTACATGTTATTACGTTTGCATATCAAAATAAGTGTCAACCTAGATCTTCTGCATGTTATTACTCTCTGTAACACACGATCGTAGATCAGAATGTATTTGTCAAATGTTTGGTGATTTTAAGTAGTATCAAGTTCTCATTTGAGGTTAGGGGGCCGTTATACAAACTGCAATGGACAACAAAAAACTGTGTTATAATTTCTTTATATATATATATATATATAAAAAGAGATTTATGTGTAGGAGTGTCCGGTACCAGAAATTTAAGGTCGGTACGGTAAATATTTTTGAACCTCGGTTCTCGGTACGAAATCGGTATGGTACGCAGTAATAAAATAGCCGTAATTTACCATAGCCTAAGTATATTCGGAAACCAAACAGAACAAATACAGAAAAAATATGTTTAAACAAAAACATACCAGCAGACATAAAAATGTATTTAGGCAGGCAAGCTTTTGATTATAATTTGTAATAGTTCACAAATATTTATATAGGCCTAATAAGAAATAACAATGTTTTAAATCACGTAATTAAAGAAAGAAAGCCCAATATGTAATATAACCCCAACAGTAATAATTCCCTTTATGTTAAATAATTATATTATTTTTTTATTTATTTGGATTTTACCTATCACTTCTAGTGTTTTAAACCCTAGAGTGTTTAAAACACTGGAAGCGATAGGTAAAGTCCAAATGAATCAAAAAATAAATTCAAATCCATCGCTATTATGAGTTTCAAAAATAATTATATTAATTTAGCTATGTAGGCTTATTTCATCTATAAGATAAGATGTTGTTACTTGTATTTGTAATAATTACCCATGGATACCATTTATTCAATTCTCCCCATACTCACTAGTTATGTTAGGTAATTTCCTAGTTAATTTAAATTGAAAAGCTATTTCAAATACATTTCATATATATAGGTAATTAAAATTTATCTCATACAAGATAATACAAATAACAGTCACATAAAACACAAATAAGACAAATCTATTTCTTTATAAACTTGTATTCACAAGTAAGACGATAAAATAATAATAAAAGAAAGGAAGGTATGTGTGTGTATTTTCAAATTAAATACAGGTTGTATGAATTATAAATTATAGCCTCCAACAAATTTTAAATCCTATAACCAAGTAACGCAACAGAATAAGAATTTGTATTGCAATCAGGTGGCACATACTCAGCAGACATCAAAGTTGTAGCCTACTCATTGTAACAGAAGTCAACGGCGATGGCGATTCATCAAGAATCAAGAATCCATCACTATCACTCATTGTTTGTTTAAAATAGTCTAACTATAAAGGCAATCACAAAACTTGTTATCAAGGCTTGTTCAAAACATTTTATCAACAAAGACGTGCGATCAGTGGAAGTGATGATTACGTCCAAACGTCATCGTCACACAAAGAGTATACCTAGAAAGTGAATATCAGAGAGAAAGAAATACACAGTTTCCAAAATTATAATATACGCCATAAAATTATGAACCAATATAGGCTAACCTTTTTTATTTGTTACAACAGTAGTGTGTGTAAAACTAATTTTTTTATTAATCTTCGTTTTAGCGATGAAACTAATATTTAACCTAAACACTCTTCTAAACCGTTCGCAGCATATGTAATGTTGAATTCAAACAGTTTCTTTCGGTTGGTTTAATTTCTATCCATAAAACGTTAGGAAGAGTCATAATGCCTATTAGGAAAATGTTATGACAAGCCTGATTTGTATTTTTGAATTGATGTTCATGATATTACGTTTGCATATCAAAATAAGTGTCAACCTTCTGCATGTTATTACTCTCTGTAACACACGATCGTAGATCTGAATGTGTTTTCCAAATGTTTGGCGATTTTAAGTAGTATCAAGTACTCCTTTGAGGTTAAGGAGCCGTTATATAATTGGCAATGTACAATACAAAACGGTGTTATAAGTTGATATAAAAAACAAACAGATATTTATGTGTTTATCCCTCAGTTTGATTTAAAAATGATTAAATGTCATACAAATTCGGTTGTAGGTTTTTGTTTACATTTATACCGCCTCCATACACTGGCCAATTCTAGGCGAGCAAAGACGAGCGTGACATTGTAAATGCGTAGTATTTTGTTGTTATTAACCTCTGTTACTCTTGATGTTTATATACATTATCACATTACTCGCCAAGTCGTACGTAACTCAACGAAACATTCGGCCAGTCTGTGGAGGCGGCTTTATCAATGCTGTAAAGGCATCTCGTCATCATTCGTGAAACTGTAAACTCGCGAATGATTACCGGTCAAAGTTGAAAGTTGCTGTCATGTGCAAAGGCGTGTCAATAGAATGTCAACGGACGAAAAATATGTTATGAATAAAACTGAAGGAAACATACGGTTGATAAACAGTGAATACTGATTTTTTGTAGTTCTAGGCTGTACCGTACCGACTCAGTACTAGCACCGTTGGTGGTACCGAACCGAAGATGGTAATTTGTTTTGCACTGACCGGTACCGATTTTTCGGTGCACCGCAGACCTCTAAATATCATTTACAGTTTTATTCCTCTAATTATTTTGCAGTTAGTTGTATGCTTTTTACTATACCTCTATGCATTGATTAGTTTGAAAAATACTTTTTCAACTTAAAATTTGGAGAAAATTGTTGCTTGTAAAAGATGATGGAGGGTCCAGTTGGTGCCCACGAGGGCAGTAGAGGTGTCTCTCACATCTGTACTTGCTTCACCTGAGTTTGCTCTCTCTGAATACGAATCAGTCAGTTCTTTATTTGAAACTCATTGATGGTGATGGTGAATTGTGTTCTTTAAGAAATTACTGTGGACATTTAAAAAAGGAAAATTCTTGTAACCTTCTAAGGTCTACAGTGTTTCCAGAGATCACACATGTGTTTCTGACATGACCTGACCGCTTCAGGTAACGTATGAGTTACATCCCACTTGTAGGTAGCTAACTTTATGTAGCTGGGACCAATGGCTTAACTTGCCTCCCGAAGCACGGTGGCAGTGAGTTTCAAAAGTCATATAGACTTCACTGGAATTGAACCCAGGTTTTTTTGGATAGTAGACCTTTAATCAAGATACGATTGCCACTGGTTGCGGACATTTCCAATCATTGATAAGAGAAAAATAGGTTTCACAATGTTTTTGAGTCTTGAATGAACATCATTAAATGTGAAGAACACCTAGAACTTAAGAAAATGAGTGGCTGTAATTCTAGTCAAGCTGGATAGAAATCACTATAAGCTTTAAGAATGAACTCTGAAAGCTGTAAAAAAAACATAGGAAAACGAGAGTAAACAGAACAAAAGATCCGATTCTACTATTGACACGGAAACACAATCGCATGGTAAGACTTAAATAGTAAGACTGTTAACTCTGGTTGTTCACCCAGATTTTTCTGTTTTATTGACTATTGTTACTACATAAAATTTTGTTATGATTTTTCACCAGCTGTACCTTAATGCCACTTGGCTTGTTATGATCTAGGTATTCTTCACACATGAAGACAAGGTCAGACTCCAGATCCCGAAACGCAGTGAAACTTGTTTTCTTCTGTTATCGGAAGCAGGAAATACAGTTGGGCTCCAGCTAATAATAAGGCTCCATGCTGTCACTGTTAATATAAAAATTCACTCGGGTGTTGTGCCGTCCAGCTGGTGTGAAGTTTGGCAGTGCAGTAAATCTCCACACTCGCTAGTCTACTATTGACTGGTCTTGCTTGATAGCCCTGTAAACCAAGCCCTTAACTGTTTTCTGTTCTGCTCGCGGGAATAATCAGTAATGACAAATGTCCACAATCATTTCTTAAATGACAAATGGGTCGAGTTACAACGGGGCAATAAACCAACGTCTGCTGTAGGACCTGGATGATCTGTGTCCGGCCAGCAAGATACTACGGCTGGACTCCTCGTTGGTATTCCTCAGCTGTGGGACCAGTGAGAGCTCCTCCCCTCCGCTGCAGGTGACTCACCAGTTAATCCAATTTGTTGATACACTCTAACCCATAAAGGTAATTTTATTCTATTCGCTATAGCCTACAATGGGATCCGATTGGTGCTCCACTCTAATAGCAAATTCTGTAACTAATGACTGCGGGCAGCTATGATTCTCTCTGCTAGGGGCACGGACTGACTAGCTAACGGACCCAACTAACGCCGCTAGGCAACTGTTCGTGACAGCTAATCGTGGAAACACCTTGGCAAGGGGTTCTTACGAAGGTCGTGAGTTCACCAAAACTGACCAGTCGTGCAACTCTCAATGAGTTAATCGAACAGTGGCAATGTTGGTGGGAGGGCCCAAGTTAAATAAACGGTGGCAGGCTTGCTTGGAAGTTAACAGAATTGGTTAATTCTTTGTGAGTTGTGCACATGGTCAACACTGATTTTGATACTTTTTACTTATGTTTACTGTGTGCGTGCCACTATGACTCATGGTCAACACTGATTTTGCTACTGTTTACTTATGTTTACTGTGTGCGTGCCACTATAACTCTTTGAACCGAAAGAAAACAATATCTCAACCAACCATTAATCCATTTAAAAACTCAATTTTCTATTCCAGTTCCAGTTTAAAAAATTAAAAGTGAGGAACGGAACAAATTCGTAAGTCTACGCCAATGGGTTAAAGGATTGAAATTTCCTAATTAAATATTTCAAAAATATTGGATAAATCTTTAACAATTAATTTTACTTACATAGATTAACTCAACTTCTAATTTCCTTTAGTTCAAAAGTAATGTTTTCGCTAGTAAAGGTATCACTTTGTGTAAAAAACTTCCCCATCTCACTTTTTCAGGAAATAATACTTGAGAAAGGTTTACGTTTTGATTCCGAGAAAAATTTGTATTTTATATGAATCCTTTGGCATCCCTTGGAAGTTGAGAAGTTCTCTCTAATTATAAGATGTACGATTTTTATCGTGAACATTATAACACGATTATAATTATCTTTCCTTTTCTCTTATTCAGTTATTTTGGGTGCTTCTTTTAATAGATTGCAACAAGTGATCTTAACATAATGACTACAGTGTGTGGTTATGTAAATTGTGTGGCGAACAGCACTCATCGATACGTTACAAAGTAATGAAAACGCTTGATCATATTCTATATTCATCCAGATCTGTCACTGCTGTAGTTTGACCTGGCTGACTGTTCCACACAGGAGCCGCTAGCGTCCGCCCTGCGTGAGGTGTTCAAGGCGTTGTCTGTCATCGCGGAGCGCACGGCTCACGTGTCGCAGCAGACCCACTTTGTGTTCCGCTTCCTCGAATACGTCGTCCGCTGCGGCAAAGACAGGGCACGCGCCGTCCTGCAGGGAATGCCCAACACATTGGTGTGTATTTGTTCCGTAATTTATTTAGTGAAATCTAAAGTTTTATGTAATTTATGACTTTGAAGTAAACTATTACCCAGGTCCTACTTTAGGGCAACACTCACTTGTTCTTTTATTCATGCGGAGACATGTCCAATTTGCATCTGGTTTTTCAATTTGACAAAGTGTTTTTACACAAACAAGCACTCACACGGATGAAACACACAAAACATTGTCTCTCAACCTCCCGATATTTTGTAGAACCACGCAAGCGTTCTGTCTTCAAGAGGGGGTCACTGTCAGGATGAGTCACCGTCAGTCGTGGTCAGGCGTTTAAACAGATTACGTGACCCGCAAACTAGGAAAAACCCTCCTTGAAGACGCAGTGTGGTTCTGCGAAATATTGGGAATGCGAGACTATGTTATGTGTGTTTCGTATGTGTGTGCGTGTGTTTGTTTGTGTTCAAAAACGTTCAATGAAGTTGAAAATCCAGCTGAAAATTAAACATACCTCTCCGCATGAATAAAAGAGCAAGGTGAGGGTTGCCTAAAAGTAGGACGTGGAATATTGTTACCTCGCCTAAAAGAAAAAAGTCATCCAAAACTAAACTATTATGTGGTAACTTTTGGAAATAATTTAGATAATGGATTGAGTGAGAATGTATTTATACAAAATGTATAAATCAGGATGTTTGTTGTCGCGTAATTACAATGAACTGTTTAATACAGCTACTTAGCACAACATAGCCTTGGAATAAATTTTACAAAAACAGTAATTTCTAGCAGCCACCCTGTAGAGGTAAAATAACATATTAGAAAGTATGGAACAATTACACTAAAATGATTCTGTTTCTGATTCGAATCTCAACTAGTGTTGCAATATTTATAGTACTTTTTGAAGAATTCAATTCATGTTTACAAACCCAAACCTTACTTGGGACTAGACACTTTTATTTGCAATATTTACAAATTATAAGTGTAGCGCCTTAAGATTTGTTTCCACTATGTCTCTTTTCATGCGTCTTGCACCTTTCGCCTAGGTACAGTGATGCATGCAATGCCGCATACCCGATAAGTAGTTGCATGGGTAGGTGCATGTGCTCCCTGAGACTGATGGGGAGCATCTTGCAACATTAGTGCCTCGCTAGTTGGCAGATCTCTGCGATTATAGTTTCGTCTTCCTTCAGGTTTGATCTTTTTGTTTACATCAGTTACACATTACCTTTCAGACTATTTAATACGTTCAATGTAGTGCGGTCGCTTTCGATCTGCCCGGGCTGCGCACAGACGTTGCGCGGTCGAAAGCGGCCTCCCTTTCACTTTAAACTAAACCAGTCAATGTGAGCCCAGCACTGTCTAGAAACAGGTGATTTGTTGCCCACCTGTAGCTCAGAATGTGAGCTTTATTTTGGAGTAGGTTGGTAGCAAATTTCCCCCAATATTCCGGCCGTCACGGGACTTCCCCGCATTCATTTTCGTCCCACTTAGTCCCTCTAGATGGCAACCCTGGTTGAATACTGCTGTCTGGATTGTTGTGCTACCAGTTGGCGGTTTGTAGAACTACGTCCAGTTGTATTGTAACGCAGTGCAGCACCATACAGTGTTTTTGTCATTTGTTAGTCGGGAATTCAAAATGTGATCGCGCCTATCGGAACAGTTGCCGCGAGCTGGGAACAAGCCCCCGGGCGTGCCCTGCACCCAATGTGAGATCCATACTGTATCCATCTTTGTCAACAAAACTGATTAATTTCCTAGTTTATTCTTTATGGAGTGGAATCCTGATAACAAAATAAACTTTATTTTACAACCTACATCGATTACAAAAATTGCGCAAAACACAGAGATGCAATTAACAAACTTGCCATGTAGTAAGGATTATCGAGGTGTACTAAACAAAATCAAATGCCTAAGGTCATATGTCTATCGTGAGCAAATTAACTTTATCAAAAATTAAAAGTAGGATTACTCTACCACCTACTAATCGGGTCTATCCATGTCAAGTGATCCAGAAGGGGTTGCTTGACCATTTTGTAATTAAATGAATTTTAGTTTGTGTAATCCTACATCATTATAGAGTACAAAAGTATTTTTTTTAAATTTTTTATATTCTTCCTAACTCCGATGGCAGCCATTTTTGTTTTTGGTGACACACAGATTTTTGCATTTGTAAGGGTTTGCGGGAACAGTACTCAGAAACCCCTAAAGTTATGAAACAAAAACTATTTTGTTAGTTAAGAAGTCACTAAATATTATGTTCAGTCCATATTTTATGGATTCTTTGGTCTTTATAGTCCTAGATCCACATAATCATTTGAGATTAAAATTACCAAATATCAATTTTCGAAGCCAAGATACCTCAAGAAGGAATGTAAAGTCACTCTCAATTTTGTTAGTGTGTGTAGCTACCTAAACTTATTGTATTTATCCAATATACCAGCTCTGAGATTTACTTCCTATAACAATTTTTCAAAATCGGAAAATTTTCAAAAAAGTCAATTTTTGAAGCCCATTATCTCCATTGGAACAAAGTTTAAAAATCTGAAATTGTTGCACATTATTGTAGGTTATTACTCTGTATAAATCTCTTCTTTGAGATTTGTCTTTAAGTAAAGTTATGAATAAGAATAAGAATATCTGTATTGTTATAAGTAACATTCTTTTACAGCTAGCAAGGCCAGCACAGAACATATAACATTGTCAAATTTCTAATACTAAACTGATCTAACAATAAGCAAATTATTACAACATTTTCCAAATAATTATAATGAACTCTAGCAAATGGTAGAGTAGAGGTTATGGTCCTCAAAATCGCCGAAAAACACAAGTTTACTGAGAAGGCTAAGCGTTACCTTTACTTCTAACATGCACAATTTTAACATGCGGAAAAATCAGATTTTTAATTGAATACAGTGTTATTTGCAGATTTTACATTAAATGTAGCAGACAAAAGATTGAATGTAACATAATTTCCTGGATTTGAAGCTATTGTTAAGCAAGATGTTAGGTAGACAAAAACATTTTCTTTTCTGCTTAATTTAAATTAAATTTGATTGTTATACCCTTTTTAAAACATCAATGGACTTTTGTAATTTTGAATCAATAACAAATTCTAGTTTTGTAATCTGCTAAGGAATCAATCATTCCCAAAAATCTAAAGCTTTTACTGGAAGTAATCAGTCTTATCACAGACAAGTCTCTGCAGGAAAGGCTACAAATAGTACAGCAGACAGCAGCATAACTCACTACTTCAGTTCATTGTGTGCTTTTGACCAGAGTGGTTCTATGTAAAGTATAATGTGATTTTAAATATGGATGAGCACGTGCAGTGTTCTATTGGAATTCTCACCGAAGATAAATGCCATAATTGTGTCTATGGTGTTGTACCTAAGGTTACTGTGCCTTAAAATAGTTATTCTGAAGAGGATCAATCTTTGTTCTTTAGTAGAGTTAGCCCTAATGTAACATCAGTGTGTAAGTTCTATGAAGTAAAGTTTTTAGCGAATTTCCCCTATAGGGAAGAAGCTATTGCCATAGGTGGCACGGTAAGACTTAAGCCCGAGACCATGATATCTTTTTGTTTTGAGGCCCCCAGATTCCAAAAATACTATTCGTTCAAATTTATATGTGTCCGTTACCGCGATAACTTTTGAAAGAAACACCCGATTTTGATGAAATTTGGCACAAATGTGTAGAGTAAAATTTATGACTTTACGTTCGAAAACCAGATCGATCGGACTATGGGAAGGGGGGATTAAATTTTCCAAAATCAATTTTTTATTTTTCCCCCTAAAATTTTAAAAACACTTAATTTTTGTTATAGCCATTTTATAGAGCTTAAAAAAACAAATAATTTGGTATTTTGAATCATTAATCTAGGTTAAGTGGTTGTAGAGAAAGGTCAACAAACGCGTCCATAACATTTCCCATGTTAATCTTATGGGAAAAAGGTTTTTGGATTTTCCTCAGATAATTTTACTAAAAATTTCACATTTCTTTTAACCAATCATTTTAGCTCTACAAAACAATCATTTTGGAGTTTTAAGTGTTGTTCTACGTCCAACCGTTGCAGAGATATTCAAAGTGCTTAACACAGTACGTTGTCCAATGTTATCTTTATGGAGGATAAATAAAATTTGATATCTCGATTATTTATGAATGTATATTGATGAAACTTGGTATGTGGCTTCAACTAGTTGTGGTATATTGATATTTGCACAAAAAAGGTTTTTTGTCGATTTTCTCCGTAGCAGCAAACCTGCATACTCGGCCCCCACGTTATTCATATGGAGAATAAGTAAAGTTGCATATCTCTCTTAGTTATGAACCTAAATTAATAAAACATGGTACGTATCTTCACCTGGTTGAATTATATTGGTAATTGCAAAAATACACATTTTTTATCTTCCTCGTTGCAGCAAACCTGCGTACTCAGCCCTAATGTTATTCTTATGGATAATAAATAAAATGCTATATATCACTTATTTATGAATGTATTTTTGTGAAACTTGGTAAGTGGCTCTATGTAGTAGTGAGACACATATATATGCATTGGAAATTCGCTGAGTACGCAGGTTTGCTGCGACGGGGGAATTAATTAAATATAGCTACTTTTTTCAAGGACTTATAACCCTTTGCAGATACATAAAAACCGTATAATAAAAGGTCTGAGGGATATAACAATTGATCACTTATCTAATGAGAGAAACTTTGAGGATATTTCACTTATTCCTGGCAAGTCACTGTGCCCAACTTGTTATACCAAAATATTTGTTATAAAAAACAAGTTACCAGAGAACCAGGATCCAGATTTGAACAGGGTCCCCACCCAACCGTGAAACCTTGAATAAGCTGTGAATTTCGTATACCGTGAAAAATACTGGAATAAGCCGTGAATTTCGATATCAAACCTTAAAAATATATCAAACTTGAAAAACAATAAAAAAATATCTTATCAGAAAATATCACATTTGTTTTCAGATAGGGAAATGTACAACAGAATTATTTAGTACGTTGTTAATATGGTGAATACCGCGTCGTCTGCCTACTTGCAGATTGCAGCTGTGCGGATGATTTAGGACTGGTTCTGGTTTCCACGGTGCAAAGGAACCCGGGCCGACTCGGGCGACAGTTGTTAAGTTGCTGGTGTTTTTTTCACTGTCAACTGACTGCTGACTGACACTTGTGTAAGACCGTTTATGTGTCTTCTTTACTGTATGTCAGTTGCCTATTGTTTTGTATTAGTCGGTGACAGTAGACAGCTACTGTAACTAGACTGTAACTATACAACTGTCGCGTCAGTAACTCGCCCATTCCGTTTACACGGTGTGTAGTCAGCATTGCCAGTTCGAGAGAAATTACCCTTGCCGGTGATAATTTTGAACTTCAAGGGTAAAAAGGGGTAATTTTACTAAATCCTTTAAAAATGTACATATTTATATTATACTCTGTTTTATACTTATTATTACATTCATTGATGTTTATTTATGATTAAATTAGGCTTACTACATTTCTCTACTTTATCGACCCTTCCGACTTTCGTTACTCTGACGAATAATCACGAACTCCATGACAGAAATCAAGCTTGAGTAAGGATTATATATAGAGTGATCGTCTCATGTTAAAAACGTGGAAGAGCTACGAGTGCCAGGACGACAAGCAGTCCGCTAAGTTGTAGTAATGTCTGCAGGTTTTACGTCAACCAGACAAAAACTACCGAAAATAGAAAATGGGGATTATTGTCACCTGTCTCCGCCTACCTAATCCTAGCAGTTGATAGACTGAAAGATAGGCAGCGTTAGCTGCTTTATAATTGTCGTTTCTGGCTATAAACAAAATTGCATCAGCTGTTAGTCATTTATATACTGTTGTTGGGCATAGTGATTTTTTAAGCAGTTAAATAAATTCTGAGAAAAATCCGTTACATCTCCCATGAAAAAATTGAGACAAAAACTGGTTGGCGTGTGCAACTTCTATTTTCATTCTTTATTACAACCTTTAAAATTAATTATACATCAGTGACATCTATAGGCGGCTCCTCAAACCTATCAAATTTCAAGCATATTTCCTTTATTTCATTAGCGCTCTACTCAAATACAGGAGTTTAGATTTTGAGGGTAATTTTTATAAGGATCAAGGGTAATTTGGGAAAAAGTGATTGGCAACACTGAGCGAAGTAGAAATCACCAGCAACCGATAGTAGATAGACTGATGTCATGACTCACGACGACAATAAAACAATAAGAAACTCTAAAATAGTTCTTATTTTTTAAAGGTTCACTTGGGATGTATGGTATGGTTTTATGGTTCTGTAACATCGAGATTGGAATGATGGAAAGTTTTAACTAGTATTTGACCGCTGCGCCGCGTCTGCGTTGTCGACCGGTATAGGTTATGTTTTTTAATATTTCGACCGTGAAATTGACAATTTTTAGTCCTTGAAAACCGTGAAAAACCCGTGAGTTTGATTATTAAGTTTGAGTGGGAACCCTGTTGAAAAAAGGTTGATGAAGTTTTAACTGCAATTAAGAAAAATCTGGAGTTTTCATTTGACAGGGATATTCCCAGGCCATCGACTACTGACGAACCACCTTCTTTACTAAATGTGGAATATGATGATTTGATCATGAAATTGAAAGACAAATGTAAATTATCTGACAAAGAAACCAAAGTAACAATTCATAGCCTTCTTCCTAATACTTGGGAGTCGTGAGAGAGTGAGTAAGGAGTTGATATTTCTGAACATTTAGTTAGTTAGCAAGAAAACTTACTAAAGAACAAGGAATTTTGCATGAGCTTGAAAACAGTAAGGGCAAAGTATTAGATCTTGAAGCAATACAAATTGTCACTTCATTTTACGAAGATGACAAGTACAGCCGAATAATGCCTGGAAAAAAAGACTGTAACATTTAAAGAAAATAGTATTAAAATTCATAAACAAAAGAGGTTTCTTCTTTGTAATCTCAATGAGTTGTTTTTGGAGTTTAAAAACAAACATCCAGACATCAAGATAGGAAGATCAAAATTCTGTGAACTAAGGCCTAAATTGTGTGTTTTAGCAGGGGGGATCTAGAACACATTCTGTGTATGTATGTATGTATCACCAAAATATCAAGTTAACGATAGAAGGAGCAAATTTAAAAGTGGACTATAAAGATATTCGGGCTATTATTGTCTGTGAAATTAACAATTACGAATGTATGACTAGTGACTGTGGCTCATGCCCTGGGGAAAAGGCTTTGATTGATATGTTTCAAGAAGCAGAAGAAGGTGACGCAATGCCAGACAGTATCAGTTTTAAACAGTGGATCTCAACTGATCGAACAGAACTAGTAACTGTAGTCAAACCAAGGGATTAATTTTTGCTGAAAAGCTTAGTACATTAAAATAACACCGTTATGTTTCAAAGATTCAAACAGCATTTTTGAAAGAAAAAAATAAGAGTCTAAAAGAAGAAGAAATTATAGTTTTGGCTGATTTTGCTGAAAATTATACTTTCACTGTGCAAGATGAGGCTCAAGGACATCACTGGGTGAATCATCAAGCAACAGTTCATCCATGTGTTTATTATTTAAAAAAAGACGATGAAATAAAAAGCCAATGTTTTTGTGTCATTAGTGATGGTTTGGACACACAGCAACAGTCCATTGCTTTCAACAACACCTCATTCGCTATATAAGGGAAAATCATCCTCATGTTGAAAAGTTAATTTATTTCTCAGACGGAGCATCTAGTCAGTATAAAAACAAGAAAAATGTCACCAGTTTATGCCATCACACATCAGATTTCAGTCTGAAAGCCAAGTGGTATTCCTTCTTTGCTTCCTGCCACGGAAAAAACGCATGTGATGGTGTGGGTGGCACTACCAATTGAGCGGTCACAAAATCAAGCCTCCAGCGACCATACTCAAATCAGATATTGACACCGATGGAAATGTTTCAGTTTTGTCAAGAGAATTTGAAAGGAATTATCTTCAAATATGTCACAGAAGAAGAAATAGTTACGCATCACCAAAGTAAGCTCTTCGACAGATTTAAAAGTTGCGTGACTATTACTGGGAAAAGGGGTTTCCACTGTTTTGTTCCTATGTCAGATAGTAGTAACATTAAGTGCTCTGTTACATCACAGTCTGCAATATTTTAAATTCATCCTACTACTAAAGCTGTACAAATTTAGCTTCACGTAAAAGACTTTATCGCTTGTGTATATGACGATCAGTGTTGGCTTGCGGAAGATTGATGTTACTGGCCAAAATAAAGATGTACAGATGTGCGAGTACTCGAAATTTCGCGTTTGAGCCGAGTTCGGCACTGAAACTTGGGGTGTTACTGAAACTCGAAAGTTTCGAGCGAGTTTACTCCCGCCGTTTACCCGCACTACCAAGGGTCGTCCGAAGCCGCGCGCCGTCTGTAAATTCAAATTGAATGTGAACACATTTAAGGTGTTAAGAGTTGTGATGTGGATTTCAGTGTTTTATTAACCCTAGGACCGCTGACCATTTTTGTCCAAAATGCTAAGGGATTTAAGACAGTTTTGCGGTACATGTAGTTAAATATGATTTTCAAGTTAATTATCACCAACAACACTAACATATTATATATCATTTTATCCTGTACAAATCAAGGAAAATTTTAACAGCAAACATTATGGACTTCCTATATTCTTGAGTATCAGGAGTCTCAATGGATTGGAAAAAATATTTTTGAAAAAAATATATTTTCTGACTTAGGTGACATATATTGCACTTCAAAACAAACATTAGGAACTTCAGACTACAACTACAAGAAGCGCAATTTTATGCTGAAAACAAAGATGTATAACACTTATAGTTTCAATATAACAAAGAGTATCTGATAGGCGAAAAACAAATCATGCGCATAGGCCAAAAATCACCGCATCTTTCCTACATTAGTCTTTTTTTTATATACATCACATATTATACTAAAATTTATTTTGCAATATTTATCATGCTACATTTCATGCTCATGCTAGATGCTCAAATACTTATAAATGCTAAAAATAAAATCCATGACTACAAAAGGTCCCAAAAAAATAATAAAACTAAAACAGTCATTCAGCGCACGGAAACTAGTCAGAATCATCCCCCGCTACTGCCCTGTCATTCAAACTAGGCCTCCCTTTATTGGTTGGCCTCCAGAAGTGGTTAAGTTTGTGAAAACAAGCTAGATGTATGCCCCCATTGCAGCCTGGACAGTAAAGTGGCTTCTAGACTTTTTACCAGAAGCCGAACATACAAGATATCTACGGAGCTTGATACCTGTAAGTCGAGTAAGTACATGGCCGATATCCCCTCCAGGGTCAGGCATGGGGTTGTCATCTTGCTGGACAGGAGGTTCATTCCCCTCAACTAGTGACTCTACAATGCTTACAATAAAGTCATGCCGGTTCAGTGGCTTGTCGGTATTTTTGGAATAGAGAAGCCATGCGTCAAAAAGTGCCATGTCTGTAATGTTGTCAGAAATTTTTTTCCAGTATTTTTGTTTGCCTGAAACATGATACATGGTATACAGATTTATGTTTGGAGTCTTCCCCCCCATATGTTGGTTGTACTTATGGATTAGGTTTGGTTTGCGTGCTTGTCGCCCACTCTTACTCGTTACAATGTCGTCTTTAGCGTAACAGCCTGTAGTAATCAGGTATACAGGTTCCCGCTTTTCTTTCTGCTTGTAACCTACCAATAAAATGTATTGTTTCCTGAAATAAATGCTTTGCAAGGGTTCTAGATTTGTTTCAATTACTTTTTTTGAAAGATCCTTGGATTTTTTATTCACTGTGCCGGTTAGGTACGTTTTGTTATCCAATAGCTTTTGGGTCAGGTATAATAATTGTCCATAAACAAATGATACCCCTTCCCCAACAAACCACACTTTCTCATCAAATGCATCACTACCTTTTGTGTAAAAGGGTCATCACCATCTTGGCCTTCTAAAAACCCCTCGCCAGGATATAGTTCAGTATGTAAAATATACCCAGTTTAGCTGTCTCAAATTTCAAACTTTTTGATTCCGAATCTGGCGTGTCGCTTATTGGGAATATATTTTATGTAAACACACCGATTCTTCTTACCTATCGTAGATTCATCTAGAGAAATGTTCTGTTCAGGAATAAAATATTTCTTGAATGCCGTATTCATTGAATCGAGGAAAAACCTTACTTTATACCAAGGATCGTGGCTAGGTTGGTCTTTAGGAATAAAACGAAGACAACTTATTTGGAACATCGACCGTATTGCTTCGAATCTATTTAGGGACATAACACTGGAGAAAAAAGGTGTCATTTGTGATTTAGACTCGCTCCAATAGTCTGTTATATATTTTTTGTTATATGTTTTTTCTTTATCAACCCCATATTTAGTACCAGTGCAACATACTTTTTGATTTCTTTTTCTCTCATATCGACCCACCTAGTTAGTAAGCCTACTCTTTGGCCCAAGCAATCCAGAGTTTCTTTTCATATTTATTATTTTATTAGCATAGGCATTTGTATTCCTAACTATTAGCAGCCAAATAAGATTAGTAAAAAAAAGAGAGAAGTAATCAATAGGGTTACTATTACGGGGCGGGCAATTTATAATTCCTGGATTTCTTACTTAACATTTTTCCTCTACATTGAATTCTTGTTCAGGTGGATAAATTCTTAAGCCATCTAGGATTTGTGGACAGGTTTATGGGCCCTATAAATGGTCCAGGGAGAACATCAGGATCAGGATCATTAGCTGCAATTTCAGGAACAGGTTCAGTTTGTCTAGGCCTAGGAGGCTGATTCGCCTGAGGTGCTGGTAGTTCTAGGGACAGGGTGGGCCTACTATTTTAAATATTATTTGTTACCTGTTCAATATCGGTAATTGAAGTATCACTGTCAGAGTCTTCAGGTCCAGGATTCCAAATTTCCCCACTTCCAGATGAAAAATCAAGAAGGGATTCATCTGAGCTTTCGTTTTCACAAACACTGTTTTGACCGATGTCACTATCAGGATCGTCAATATCACTTTCAAGAGGTTCTACATCATCAAAATCAATCAATGCATCACAGATAGCACTTGAATTACTTAGTTCACTCATTTCTAATACTAATTATCACTATTATAATGTTGTAAAACCAAAAACACCGAGTAGGAGTAGTAAACAAACAATCGCACACAATAACAGATGACAGTCGCAGCCGGCAGACGACAGGTGACTAACAATCCACAAAATCCAAAGACGTAAAAAGCTGATACTTTTCGCTTTTGGATTCACCAACACCTCCAAAATATAGAGTGACTCTTTCGCTTCATTACTATATTAAAAACATCAAACTCGGTTAACAATTAATGATTTTACGGCTGTTATAGTGACACGCTGAAAAAGGTATCGCGATTGCGACTTTAGCGTTTGAAATAGGGTAAAAATAGTCGCGATCGCGACTCATAGCGTTTCTAGGGTTAAAAAATAAGTTGTGACTTATAAATTTGTGTTACTCTTTACACCAAAATGGAGGATTTACCAGCACCTTCAGATTGAGTTGTATGAACACTGTCTGTATAGTCAGTCCACTTTTAGGTTATCCTAACCTTGTAATTTTTTTAAGTAAAATATCAAAAACATGTCTGTAATGTAATCTAATAGGTAAGCATAAGAAGTTTGTGCTTGTTTTTTGTTCCATAATAATTGAAATTGAGTCAATCCATTAGTTTTAGGCTCAATTGTACTTTGGAATTGAGCTGTGTTTAAAGATAAATGATTTGTTATGGCCTTGTTAGTGAATTTCCTTTGGAAAGTGAACTATTAGCATGACCCGCACGGTGAAACTTAAGCCCGGGACCACCATAGAAGTTCCTAACGTGACCCCCTGAACACGTTTTGGGGGGTCGTTCAAAATTTTATATATATATATGTATATATATATATATAGACATATATATATATATATATGTGTTTGCACTCTAGCGGTCGCATTTTTTGTCCGATTAACTTCAAATTTGGTAGGGACGTTCCTTTCTGTAATCAGTTGGACAAGTTCGTTGGGCAAAATAATCGTAAAACTCCAAACCCCTTTTTTGGGGATTAATCTTCCAAATTTTGAGTTTTTGGGCCCAAAAAGGGTCTAAAACGCCCCAAATGTAAAATTAATGGATGTAATAAGATGGGACTTAGCAAGACAAAAGTTTTAAGCCCTCTCTCGTCATTCTAGCATAAATATTTACCGAGTTATTAAAGAAAATGTGTTTCGGCTAAACACAGTACGTTGTCTTACGGGGGTTTTACACTAGAAGAGCCTGCTACTCCTTTGTTAGAGTACTTTTATCATCCCCAGCAACCTCACGCCTACTTTCAAGCCTGACTGGACCTTCTCCTCACATTATAATGCACAAAATTGTATTCCCAGCTTTGCAGGTAAATGAAACCAGGAGCATCAGAACAGCCAAAAAATCAATGTTTTCAGATTTCAATAGAAATTGGAATACAAGTATGTTTTTACACTAATTTTAAGTTTTAAAAGTTTTTATGTGGAAATTCACTTCCCTCACGTCAGCGTCCTGCGTGCGAACTCGTTTAAGTTTAATTAGGTAATGATTTTTTTAAATAAATTGTAATATTTTAAAACTCTATTTAAGACATGGCTTCAATTTCATCAATTGATTTTCCAGGCACTTTTACCATATCTTCATGTTGTTAACTGATTGTTCTTATTAGGATTATAAGTGTTAAAATTAATGCTAAGATGTGTTAATACTTTTTGTGTGGTAAGTAAGTAGGCTAATGTTTTTACCATGTAATAGGCCTTTTAAATATTAAAATAAAGTTTATTTTAACTTATAGGCCTGAATGTAATTTTATTTTCCCCATTCTTAAAAATATGTAGCTTAGGCCTAAACATAATATACAAAACATAGGATAAATAAATATGTAGGAGGAAACAAAAAAAAACAGATTATTTTTTAATGAAACTGTTCATTAATACCATATAGGCTACAACAACCTTAACGGATGAAAAGTATTTTATCTTCATGGAAAAATTTTATGCAATTACTTACCTTGGTATGATTTATTTTCAGATAAATGTACTTACCTTTTTCCAATGAAGCAGGAATCCATTTATTTTACTTAATATTGTTATTTTCAGGTCATAGTGACTAGAAAAGTATATTTTAATAACAACATTTATAAATGGAACTCTATACACTGTTTTGATTCAATTCAACTCGACTTATGTGTTTTTTTAAATTTGTATACTCGACTCGAACTCGAGATTCGAATCTTTTGCCATTTACTCGACTCGAACCAACTCGACTTAAAAAACCTGTACTCGCACATCTCTATAAAGATGTATACGTCATATTTTACCATCCTGCTGGACCAACTACACCTGTTAAAATATTAGAAAGACTAGATCTGGTGCCTATGAAAAATGTTTTAAGGAAAGTAAGCCCCACAGAACTAACAACATACACAGGAAGGTCATATAACATCACTTCTAAACTAAATGAAGAAATATCCATGCTTCTCAATAAGTTCAAATCAAAGAAGAATTACAATTGCTATTTAAATATTAAAGGAGAGCTAACACTTGAACATATAGATCAGAAACTGTGTTAATCAAATTGATCAATTATATATATTATTATACTGTGTTTTTTAGAATTTAGTGAATAAAAAAATCAACTGTATAATAACCGGTCCCATTTCTACTTATTCATCTATATTATTAGTTAAAGCTAGCAATGCCAATAATAAAAGGTAAGATAGAGTGTAATTACCAATGTCAAGTTAAAACAGAAATCAGCAAAGTAATTATAGTGATAAGAAATGGTGTATTTGCTAACGTTTATGCAAGGCCTTCCCAGTATATTTGCATTTTTTCGGCGATTTTGAGGACCTATAACTTTACTTGAAGACAAATATCAAAGAAGAGATTTATACAGAGTAATAACCTACAATAGAGGGTTAATGTGTAAAATTTTCAGATTTTTAAACTTTGTTCCAACGGAGATAATGGGCTTCAAAAATTGACTTTTTTTAAAGTTTTCCAATTTTGAAAAATGTTATAGGAAGTAAATCTCAGAGCTGGTATATTGGATAAATACAATAAGTTTAGGTAGCTACACACACATACACACAAAATTGAGACTGACATTACATTCCTTCTTGAGGTAATTTGGCTTTGAAAATTGATATATGTTCATTTTAATCACAAATGTTTAGGTGGATCTAGGACTATAAAGAGCAAAGAATCCATAAAATATGTACTGAACATAATATTTAGTGTACTTCTTAACAAACAAAATAGTTTTTGTTTCATCACTTTAGGGGTCACCGTTTCTGAGTACTGTTATTTCCTGCAATCCCTTACAAATGCAAAAATCTGTGTCACCAAAAACAAAAATGGCTGCCATCGGAGTTGGGAAGAATATAACAAATTAAAAAAAAACTTGTGTACTCTATAATGATGTGGGATTACACAAACTAAAATTCATTTAATTATAAAATGGTCAAGCAACCATTTATTTTTTCTCTGGATCACTTGACGTGGACAGACCCAATCTTGAAAGTAATTAATAATCCAAAATGAGGTCTTCTTCTTTTTTTCTGATTTGAAAATGATAATGGCTGCAGTGATACCAGCTGCACGCACTTGTCGCTCTGGCGGCATTTTCAAACTGACTGCACTTGGTGCATAGGCAGTGGAAACACAGAGACGAAGCGCTTGAGGCAAGTTGCAAGACGGATGCAATATTGCACAGAATCAGAGGCATAGTGGAAACGAAACTTAAGTATTGTAAATGTTGATGTCAGGTGCCGTGCCTGGTGCGAGCGTTGCCGGACTTGTTCACGACAGACCTTATCCTGCGGCTCTACGACACGAGCACCAAGACCGGCCGCCTCGCCACGGCCAGGGACTTGTGTCTACTGCGCAACATGACTATGAAGAACCCTGCTTAGTGAAACATGACTATGAAAATTCCTGCATAGTCAACATTACTTATGTTTCACCAGACATTTGTATATTATATATTAATGTTACAGTGGTCTGAATTGTTTATAATTTGTGATAATACTTCTTAAAGTGTAGATATTTAATACGTATTTTTATAAGTTTTCTTTCTTGACATATTTTTATTTTAACACGTTCGCTGCGGCCCACCAATGGCGGGCGTGCGCCGAGCGCGGCAGCAAACCAGATTGGCACAGACGAATTCAATTATTTCGGTCTGACGAATCACAAAACAGCGATGTGGTGATGTGCTGCATTTCCACGAGACTGGACGTAGTTCGCTGAAACACCCACAGGTAGCAGCACTGCCTGGGTACTAGCCATTTCCCTTGTAATGTCAATTACAGGGAGAATATCCCAGAAATATGGGGCAAAAACTGGTTTTTTGTCCCGTATGAACGGGAATTTTACGGGGAAATTTACTACCAACCTACACCAAAATAAAGCTCGCATTCCTAGCTAAAACGCTGACATAAAATACCCGTCCACACCGGTGTGCTGCCGCACTGGGACTGAATAGTTTTGGCGGGTAAACGTTACCGGGCGACCGGTACGCAGCACCCGGCGAAGCGCGGAACTACCGGTATACCGGTAGCCCGCAGCGAACGTGTTAAGTGTACTTGGTTTTATGAAGTTGAAATTTATTTTGTGAAATATATGAATGTCAAAATATGTATTCCTTTTATTCCTATGTCAAATAGAGCTTATTAAGCAGGTCATAATAAGACGTTTCTTATTAGTCCTAGACATTTTGCTCATAGTTTGAAACTACAAAATATATTTTATCATAAAGGCTTTGTTAAATTATTATTTTTCAATTCTTCTTAAGTACAAATTGCCAAAATACAGTAAACTCAGAAATCCGGACTAATGTGACAGTTGGTCCATTCGAAAAATGTAGATCTCCTGGAGGTGGGCACGAGTCATCAATTCCGCCTTTATGGTGGAACAATTATGACAGGATGTGTTTACGTATGACAAGTGGGCTTCTGACAGACGATTCAAACTTCTGACAGACGACTGGAACTACATGACATTTGTGTAATTCGGGCTAATCGCGTAAAAACTAAGGGTGGTAAAACGTGAAGTTTAATTTTTCATTTATATTTGAAACAAAAAACTTAACAAAAATTCAAGATTGACGTTTTGGACTACCCGGAGTCTGGTCTAGGCCGATCCGGATATCTGAGAGTCTACTGTACCAGAAAAATATTAGCATTATTATACCAGAAAAGTAATACTTTTCCCCCCACCTACTATGCAAAGTCAAATTTTACTCCTTGTAATGAACGAGTAAAGTGCTACTTTGTCTCCTGAGGGAGACAAAAAGTACTTTGCCTTCCGTGGAAGACAAAGTAAACCCATAAGAATAACATTGACAATCTGGCAACACAGTTTAGTGGAAAACTGGCAACGCTGTAGCTATAACATGCGGAACAGAATCAGCTGAAATTTTGCTGGAATAATTAACATTCCGTGGTTAGTTATTACACTTTACGCAACCAAAATGGATAGCGATTGTGAATACTTATCAACACTGATTTTGGGTTGTGGGAAAATTGTTGTGTTTACTCGGGAGTAAAGTATATTGTCTCCTTCGGGAAAATTGTAGCCCTCGCCTAGGGCGTCGGGCGCCAACAATTTATCTCAGGGAGACAAAGTTGCACTGTACTCCCTTAATACACAAATAACTATTACTCAGTTTTACCACTTTTTTAACATTACTTAGCTTATGATACAATTTGAAAGTAAAGAAAAGCATACTCAAGGACCATTACAAGACATTTGGAAGAATTGTCACTCCAGTAGTCATTTTATGTATACAATAATGCCTTTATCATTGGTTCTTGCTGGTGTTCTATGATTTTCTTATAATTTAAAGAATTTTGTTGAAACTACACATCAAAAACCTCTAGATCTCGCACTTATAAAAAATCTGCTTGTATATTAACTATTAAAGAAACCATAGTTCCAATAATGTCATCCTACTAATATTATAAATGTAAAAGTTTATAAGTTTGTTTAGATATTTTTGGCTCAATCACGCTCTAACCATTAGACTGATTGAGTTGAAATTTTGCAGAGGTACTTGATAGTCCTCAGTAACATATAGGCATATTCCAGTTGTGAAAATCCTATAGAAACATACAAACAGCTGAATTCAATCAGTGATTCTGAGGCATATCAAAATGAAACGGCTGATCTTAATTCGTAGTAGTTCCACGGGCTAACCACAGAATGCAGCACACACAACTGTCATAGTTTGTGGAGCGAAGCCTGTAAGTAACAGCTAGTGTTTTATATAGGCAACAGTCAGAGGGAACCTGTTATAACTTCAGTTGGTCAACAGCTGTTTATAAAGTAACAATAACCAGGGCCTCAATCAGCGTTAAGACTCATCAGAAAAGGTTGAAACCATACACTAAAATAAGAATACAAATTTGTTAAGAATGGAAAATTCAATGAATACCATGAATTTAAATGTAATATAAGAAATCATAGTAGGCCTGGTGCACTAACCTGAGTACCTATTAAACTAATGCAGGAAGGGAAGGGTTTGATCAAAATATTTTAAAATAAAAATATGACTATTTATTACATGCAGAAACGTTTATGCAGCTGTTGATGCTGACGAAGGCCTTTTTTCATAAACCTTGTATTCGTATGAAACTCCATTTTCCTCTTGGGTTTCTGAAGGCACATTTTCATCCCTAAAATAATACCTTGTTAAAAAAAATCCAGACAGGATCAAAAAATAAATCTGAATTATTCATTCAGTTAAAAAACTTAAGACAATTTTTGTAAACTGAAATTAAGAATAAATTGTTTTTACTTGTTAAAATATAAATAGCTTCTTCCCTATAGGGGAAATTCGCTAAAAGAAATTATTTTTTTAGCGAATTTCCCCTAAAGGGAAGAAGCTATTACCGTAGTCGGCATGGTAAGACCTAGGCCCTGGACCATGATAACTTTTTGTTTTGAGGTCCCCAGACCCCAAAAACACCATTCGTTCGAAACTGTATATATATATATATATATATATATGTGTGTGTGTGTGTGTGTGTGTGTGTGTCCGTGAGCACGATAACTCTCGTAAAAATTATCCGATTTTGTATAAATGTGTAAAGCAAAATTTATGACTTTAAGTTCGAAAACCAGCCATATCGCTCTATCCGAAGGGGTATTTTGGGGGGGTTTTGTACCCCAAAAATGGGTTTTTTGAATTTTTTATAAATAATTTTGGAAATAGTCAAATTTTAGTTTTCCCCATTAAATTCAGCTTAAAAAAACACAATTTGGTATTTTGATGATTTCTCTACGTCAATTGGTTACCGAGATATTGAAAGTGCTAAACACAGTACGTTGTCTAATGTTATTCTTATGGAGGATAATACAAATTTTATATCTTGCTTATTTATGATCGTATACTGACGAAACTTGGTATACGGCTTCATCTGGTTGTGGACCATTGATATTTGCTCAAAAAAAACAATTTTTTACCAAAGTCTCCCATAGCAGCAAACCTGCGTACTCAGCCCTATGTTATTCTTATGGAGAATAAGTAACGTGTTATCTCACTTCATTATGAAAATAAATTAATGAAATTTGGTATGTGGCTTTACCTACATGAGTTATATTCATATTTGTATAAAACCCCATTTTTGTGTTCCTTGCTTCAGCAAACTTGCATACTCAGCCGCCATGTTATTCTTATGGAGAATAATTAAAATGTCATAAATCGTTTATTTATGAATGTATATTGATGAAACTTGGTATGTGGCTTTATGTGGTATTAAGATACATATATATGCAGTGGAAATTCGCTGAGTACGCAGGTTTGCTGCTACGGGGGTATTTAATAATAGGAGATGACTGATATTCCATTTAACAGAATCTGGGAGTAGAACAAGAAATATGCTATTTTAAATTAAACTAAGACCCGGGTTACAGTGAGAGTATTTTTTACTCCCTGACAGTTTGGTACTCTCAGACGCTACTCGCAGAAGTGTTTACTATGGGTGATTTCTTTTTTCAATGCAACAGCATATTTGTATAAACGACAAGACTCGACTGCAAGGTGTGACTCTCAGATATGTCGGCAAGCTGACTCTCGGCGCCGTTTACACAACACATATTACAAACACAAATTATCACGTGTATCCAGGACTTAAGACTTATATCAATATTGTAGTAATGTGAAATTGTATGTAATAATGATGCAGATATGGTTTCTTAGATACAACCAAACTAAACTACATGCAACAAAATTCATATATTGAGATCTGATGTAAAATAGGTTATTACAGATTTATTACCAGAGTTGGGTCGACTTATTAAATCGCTTGACTGTGCTGAGACAACCATCTGCTCTGGGCGCAGTGCACTACTCTGATGTCAATCAGAGTAGTTTAATATCAGTTGCCTAGATCCCAGATAGCATAACGAAGTCCTGGATTATTTGTTACCATGATAATGAGCACATTTAAAGTAATCTCAGCTAGTAAGAACTCAACGTTAGTTCACTTACAAAGAATCAAAATAAAACAAGACTGTGCTACATGGATAACCTAACAGCTGTTCTTGGCTTAATTAATTCTTCGCATCTGATAATTATAACAACAATTAATGGCTGTCTATACTACAAATAATAAAATGATTTACAATACAATGACTAGATTTATTAATTGGGTTGACATTTCAGGATAAACAAAAAAATAGGGATTCACAAATTCTTGTATACAAATCTAGGGGATTAACTTTAATATATGATATTTATTATTTAATACATAGAATGCTCAGGGTTTACACAGTGTTTATGAAATCTGCCGGGGGGGATACTCGTGCGGTGAGAATGGTTGTCTGTTCTTTGTCTTAGTAAAATTATATTTTATTTTGACTGAATGCTTAGTTATAATATTAATTTTGATACTTCATAAATTTTGCCAATGAGGATCTCAGAAATCAAAAGTCTGCAATGTACTGTTAACCCTTTGCGCTCGGATAGGTTCTTTGGAAATGGTCCCCTGGGGTCGTCTGTCCACACTCTGTGGCCGCAGCCATTTTCCCGCCAGCCAGGATTTTTTTCTGTCACACGTATGCTCAGCGCTCGCATGTCCACACCCAGTAGACAGAGTTCAATGGCGCATGCGATCGCGAACGCTCGCATGTCCACTGTGTGTGGACAGTGACAATGCAGACTTTTCCAGCATTTAATATTCTTTCTACCGTACTGTGCTGAAATCTGACGGTGGATTTCGAAACTAGATCAATCCCAGAATGCAACGGGCATAAGTGTCGGCTGTTGCATTCTAATGTAAACAGTAAACAACAACAGTTAGTCAAGCGCTTTTGTCTTACGCTGTGTAGTCTTCGGCTTATATGCCTGATAATTATTATTATACGTAATATTTCAAGTTTTATTATATTTTAATATGGAGGAAACATTACGTTCCGACAAAATTCGTAACGCGCTTGAAGGTGAAAGTTAGTGTGGCAGTGATTCGGACCATGAAAGTGACATCGACATCTTGTTCTATTTATGTTATTAGCAGTTTTTTAAAATTATTTCTTAACATTTTCTTAAATATAATTAACAATAAGTAAATTGTGATTTTCGATGGTAAATAAATAAGTTTCAAAGTATACAACAAGTTTTCCTTAGACCTTGAATGTACGCTTCAACTTGACGTTTCAGTCTAGAGTGAAGAAAATAATTCCGAGCTGGCAGAAGCAGACGACCGACAATGGCTGCCGAGCTGGCGACGAAACCTAGTGCGGCCACTGAGTGTGGACATGCGAGCTCTGGGCCCTGAGCGTCGGACAATAATTCCCAGCTGTCGCAGACTCCATACTGTCCACTGAGTGTGGACATACGAGCGCTAAGGGTTAATGGCTTCTTTCAGTCTTGAGGAAATAGGTAGGCTAAGCCTTGGAACTTTAGTCTATTGAACAGTTAATTAATAGAAAAATATTAGTTCAGAGAATCAGTCTTGAAGTTGATATTGTTAATTTGCTTTAGTTTTTAAAGTCTTTTAAAATGCTAGAAACGATATTAGGCTTGAAAATTAGACACCAATTACAATGCTTGCCGTAGTCTACAAGGTAAGTTGGAGTGGTCTCACCATAATATTATATTTTTCATCACTGGCATCTCTTCTTGGCCAAATGGGGTAGATCTTGCTAGTGACTCTTTGTGTCTAACAAAAAAAAGTGGATTGTTGGGTCCACTACACTTATTTATGGGGAAAATGTTAATTTTGGGTAGATGCCCACACAAAAAAAAACTCACTTGGCCATCATATTTGAGAATAATTTTGAAATTGTATCAGCATGGTTCTCAATAATGTCAGTCATAGCCATATGTTGCTGAAGTTCTTGTAGACACTGTCACTTGTTTTTAACACTTGTACTATATAAAATTGAATTTGGAGTGAGATCAATTTTGAAAAATAAATAAAATTAAATAATTTGAAGCAGTTTACATGAATGAATTAATGAGCCTTCTTATTGTCTAGATAGGCCTATTTTACATTTATGTGGGGTTTATTTATTAATTAGGTTGGACATATGGTAAATTTAAATACATCAAATCTATGAAATGTTGCAACATCTTACGACGATGTAACGTGAAGCAATTTTCAGAAGGAAGTGGGGGAGGCTATCTAATATAAGGCTAATTTTAAATTTCTTCAAGGTTGAAACTAGTTCTACTTACTTTACTTCAAAAAATTCCTCAGGAATCTTTGGGAAGAATGTATCACATTCAAAGTCTTTCTTTATCCAGGTGATGTATAATCTGTGGCAAGAACTGCTTTGCATAGCCTCCTGGAAAACATATTTCTGTGTATTTAGGCCGTCAAAGGTTTTACAGTGAACATTAATACAATTGAAACCTAGATTACTCAATCTTTTCACTCTGTAGAAAAATGTCCTGCCACAAAGTTATATTCCATCTAGTTAGGGGTGGGTGAGTAGTGTTTTTTTAATCGAGTCGAGTCAAGTATTGAACCAAATTACTCGAGTATCGAGTCGAGTAGTTCTTTAAAAACAACTTTTTTATTAGCATATTACGTGTTGTTATTACTTACAGGATGTAATAAAAGGCGTCTTACAACACGCAAAAAATAAAATAAAATCATTAAATTTTTTTTATTGAAAAAAAGTTTTTCTATATTAAACTTTAAGTATAAACATAACGTTTTATTGAATTATTAATGTTACTATTTATTTGAACCTTTATTTTACTATGAATAAATAATTATTTAAATGAAAGAAAATATATATATACTGTTTTCAACAACCATAACAAACTAAAGACAAGTATTACAAATATATATATCCTTACAAAGATTTTGGGTTAGTTTATCAAAACCAGAACATTTTAACGAGAAAGTGATTAGAAATGTTTAACTTCTAGTCAGATAAACACAACAGTTAGATGTGGATCAATAAATAAATAATGTTGGTCAGCTGACTGATTTATTGCTTTCAACAGGACCCCACCCATCCAGTCTTCCTTCCTTATCTCCAAGGTTAGATTTTTGCCCTTTAACACTCCATGTGCCCCTCTCCTACTTATCTTATCTCACAAGTATCCACAAATAACCCATCTGTAATTGTGTCCTTTCATGTGAGCTAAATATAGATTTTAGGCTTATTTTTCTTTATTTCAGTCACTTAATTTGTTAAACATTTGTTAGCGGCGTAAACTTGGGTAAACGGCGGGAGTATAGATGTCATTTTTAACTATGTGGGGTAAACAGCGGGAGATTTTAACTACTCGACTCGAATTTTCGAGTAGTTTCTAATACTTGCTCAGCCTTCAAGTATTAGAAAATACTCGACAGATACTCGAAAATTCGAGTACTCGCCCACCCCTACATCTAGTGGAACTAACTGTTTACCATAGATTTGGAAAAAGTTTGAAATGCTATACTATGTTAAAGTAACAATTTGTTGATGCTAGATGTACTACGTGTAACATTCCTGTTGCAGAATAAATCTTAAAACTAGCTTTAATAGGGGGTAACTCATTATAAGGAACAAGATGCAGTAGACGCTCTTTTATCCAGCATTCTAAGAACAGCCACATTCTACTATCCGGCATCAGCCGAGCCACTCACGATAGGCTCTTTCTGGTTATGTCCGGATGCACACAGACCTCTACTGACATTAGCCACCGGTGCAATGGACTGTGTCTGCCATTTTCGGTGTTCAAACTTTATAGTACTTTGTACTCTTTATTTTTCTTCATAACCCTATCATGTAAAATATGCCTTTCGATCATTTGGATGTTGAATGGAATTAATTTTCTTCAGTATCCCCTTTTGTATGATCTATTATCCGGCAAAATCAGTTATCTGGCATGGCCGTGATCCCAAACATGCCGGTTAAAAGAGCGTCCACTCTACATGTAATCAGCTGAGATGTGTAGCATGCTGCCAGATGGGTTACCTGATAGACAGAACTGCCTCCAATCACCCAGACGTTTTCAACCGAGTTCACCATCGGTGGCTTGTCCAAGACTTGTAGTGCCTCTGGAAATGAACGGCAAACCACCACACCAGGAGGATAATTTCCAATTCTGTGAATCAATGTGCACAATTATATTGTTTATAATGAGTTTACTTATGAATTCGCTTACTAATTCTGAAAAAAATCATACAAAATAACAGTTTATATATAAAGACAAAAATAACATTATAGCCTACTAAAATTGTCATTCTCTTAAATGTCATTCAAAACATGGCTGATTGTTTTATATTATGTCATTACACTGTACTAATTTGTATCTATCACTTAAAGTTTCTTAGTACCACATCTTTACTCAGAGTTAAAATTGTAAATTATTTTATAGAAATGAACACAGGAAAACAAACAAGAAAAGGATCAGTAAATAAATACCTAGATAAAAAACATATAATTTTTAAAGGGAAAATTACTTTTGATGGTGTCCGGCATGAAAGATAGTTGAACATGCAGAGGAGGGGAAGGCAGATCCCCACCACACTTCTAGCCAAGCGAAATGAAGAGAGGGGTAAGGGGAAGAGTTACCTATTCCACTATTTATACACAAGCTTTCTGATGAGAAAATCATGGTGATGGACTGGGCTAATATGTTATTTTTACATGAACATTATTAACCGTTACTGCAACTTAAATTCTCTCACACCAATTCTCAAGGTTGAGATTTGATAAATTATTGTTTAATAACAGTTACAAGGTAGCAGGTAAGGACCTATCAAACAAATAATTATGTAACACTAACTGGCATGATAAAACAGTTATTATTTTAAAATTGCTATAGCCGATGGAAAGTTTGCAAGGACTGTGATTGGTTGATTTCCCCTCCAAGTAATACTTGAGAGAAGGAAGCCACTAACTCACAATGTATCAAAATACCCCCGTTGCAGCAAACCTGCATACTCAGCGAATTTCCAATGAATATATAGCAGGATTCATAAGAAATATATTCACAAACAGGCGATATTTGAAATATTAATTATTCTCCATAAGAATAACACTGGGGATGAGTACGCAGGTTTGCTGCAACAAGGCACACAAAATAATAGGTTTTTATGCAAATATCAATAGAGCTCATCTTAGTGAAGTCACATACTAAGTTTCATCCATATACATTCATAAATAAGCGATATATATCATTTCAAGTATTTTCCATAAGAATAACATGGGGACCAAGGACCTAGGTTTGCTGCTACAGGAACCATAGGTGAAAAATTGTTTTTTGTGCAAACAACAATAAACCATAACCAGATCAAGCCATATACCAAATTTCACCAGTTTATGTTCATAAATAAGCGAGATATACAATTTTTCTTTTTCTCCATAAGAATAACATTAGACGTACTGTGTTTAGCACTTTCAATATCTCGGTAACCAATTGACGTAGAGCAATGATCAAAATACCAAATTTTGTTGTAAGCTGAATTCAATGGTATAAATTAAAATTTGATTTAAATTTAAATTAGATATGAAAACCCCAAAAAACACATTTTTGGGGTACAAAACCCCCCTTCGGATGGTGCGATTCATCTGGTTTTCAAACTCGTTCAAATAAATGGTACTTTACACATTTGTACCAAATTTCATTAAGATCGGACCTTTTTTACGAGAGTTATCATGCTTACGGACACATAAGCATTTATGTATATATATATATATATACATAAATAAAAATTTGAACAAATGGTGTTTTTGGCATCTGGGGACCTCAAAATGAAAAGTTATCATGGTCTCGGGCTTAAGTCTTACCATGAGACTTACGGTAATAGCTTCTTCCCTATAGGGGAAATTCGCTAAAAGACATCAAAGTAATTCACTTACAGCAGTGTATGCATTACAGTACTCAAGTGTCACTGAGATACTCAAGTCTGGCGTACAGGGAAGAATATGTTGTTTTTAAATATCAATTTCGGTTAGGGGGATCTGAACCAAAATATCTGAGGTTCCAGAGGAAAGCTTCTTGCACAGCTGGTCTACATGCTGTTTCCACGACAGTTTTGAGTCAATTGTGAATTTCCAAATTTGGGAGTGCAACTCGTTGTGTGTGCTTGATTTAATTGGTGTAAAAATTAATCTGTACAGTTTTTTCCCATTTAGAACTAAATTGTTACCTATTTGAGCAGTATTGTTTAGTTAGAATGAAATATGCATCTGAGTTCCTTTCCACAGTTTCTGTTGTTTTGTCTGATATGGTGAGGACTATCTTATCTGCAATACATAACTGTATGGCATGGGCCTTGCAGTTGATCTGGCATGTCATTGGTGGGGAGTAGGAACAGAACTGGTCCGAGTACTGACTCTTGTGGTACTCTCTGCACAGCAGTGGTTCCTTTAAGAAACAATGCTGATGTCAAGCAAAAGTAATCAGGTAATCAGTAAAAACACTGATTACAGTTGTTGTTTTTACTAATCAGTGATGGAAAATGTCTGCAATAATTTATTAAATAACATCATGGTGAGAATCTATGTTCTCTGTAAGTATAATAATCTCAATAGAGGAAAAGAAGGCAAACAAGAAAACCTAAGTTTAAATATATAAAATTAAATTATAATACTTACTTAAACTAGGGATTACTTACAGGGAACGTGACAAAATTATATTTATTCTTCCTTTGAGTGGGCGAAATTTTTCAGGAATTGATTCCCAGGTTTTCCTTCCCATTATTACTGCATTCTGTTTTCCAGCTTCAGAAATAAAAGAGGTCATTTTTGCAAAATATGCCATTTCTTTCCTATAAAGTAAATAAATATATTATTAATAGTGGCTTGACGGGGCCATAGCCCCTAACCTTGCTCCAATACTCTGTCTATCTGATTTGTTTACTCTTTACACTCTTTACATGCTTAGGAAAATGAAAATATACAGGGTGTTTCACGTAAGGTGTCTCAAACAGATTGCAGACAAACTAATTGACCTAGAAGGATGAAATAAAATTATTTCTACTAAATCGACCCCAAGGAATAACGTAAATACCCCCGTAGCAGCAAACCTGCATACTCAGCGAATTTCCAATGCATATATATGTGTCTTAATACCACATAAAGCCACATACCAAGTTTCATCAATAAACATTCACAAATAAACGATTTATGACATTTTAATTATTCTCCAAAAGAATAACATGGCGGCTGAGTATGCAGGGTTGCTGAAGCAAGAAACACAAAAAATGGGGTTTTATAAAAATATCAATATAACTCAAGAAAGTAAAGCCACATACAACATTTTATTAATTTATGTTCATAATTAAGGGAGATAGGTAACACGTTACTTATTCTCCATAAGAATAACATGGGAGCTGAGTACGCAGGTTTGCTGCTATGGGAACTATTGGCCAAAAAATGATTTTTAGTGCAAATATCAATAGACCACAACGATATGAAGCAATATACCAAGTTTCATCAGGATAAGTTGATAAATAAGCGAGATATACAATTTTTCTTATCCTCCATAAGAATAACATTAGACAACGTGGTACTGTGTTTAGCACTTTCAATATTTCTGTATCCATTTGACGTAGAGCAATGATCAAAATACCAAATTGTGTGTCTTTTTAAGCTGATTCCAATGGGAAAAACTAAAATTTGACTTAAAAAAATTATATGTAAAAAACTCAAAAACCCATTTTTGGGGTACAAAACCCCCCCAAAATACCCCTTCGGATAGGTCGATATATCTGGTTTTCAAACTTAAAGCAATAAATACTGTTTTAAACGTTTACACCAAATTTCTTCAAAATCGTACAATTTTCATGAGAGTTATCGTTCTCATGGACACACACACACGCACATATATATATATATATATATATATATATATACAGTTTTGAACGAATGGTGTTTTTGGCATCTGGGAACCTCAAAACGAAAAGTTATCATGGTCCCGGGCCTAGGTCTTACCATGCCAACTACGGTAATAGCTTCTTCCCTATAGGGGAAATTCTCTAAAATAGGTTTAGTTCGTCTCAAATACAGGGTGTTCCAAAAACGGAGGGTCACTAGTTCGAATCTCAGAATTTTCAAATATAAACATATGTCAAGTTATACATCATTTTAAAGCTCTACAATCGACTAACATTTTGACAAAAACAGAACTCACTTATCCTAATCAGTTTGAACCATTTTTTTATTTTTTATTTAAATTTACGGAATACCCTGTATCTGCTAAACCACAAGACATATCGTAGTTCTGCTTGAAAATTCTTACTTGTTTTAAAATCAGTGTTACCCTGATATGCTACATGGCAGTATTTAAAACAAAATACAAAAATAGAAAAATATTTATTTTGAAAATGTTTATATGCCCAAAACTCCAAAAAGTCAACTAGGAACACATATTTCATTTTGTAAACAAACTAGACACTTAATCAAATTTTTTAATGTAAACAAAGCAGACGTTTTTAAATCCCTGATGCTTTTCTTATAGGGATGTTTTACGTTATTTCTAGTTTGCTGGTAACTTTTTAGAAGTACTGCTATTTTTCCCGAGTCCCTGGGATCAAGATCTTTAATTTGAGCCGTCTCCCATCATCCTGCAATTTGCCAAACTCCCCCAATTTTGACTTAAAATATTTTGCTTACAGAATTATATATAAAGACTCGCTTTGCTCGCTGGGGGCTCTGTCCCCAGACCCCTGTGGGAGGCTTTACCCCCAGGTCACTGTTTGTCCTAAGGTTAACGATGCCAAATCTTATGTTCCTAGCTCAAGTATAAGTGGTGTCATATGAAGTGGCGCAGAACCGACATATTACTACAATTCATACTAAAACTAACCCCGTCGCAGCAAACCTGCATACTCAGCGAATTTCCAATGGAGATATATAATGTCTTAAGACTACATAAAGCCACATACCAAGTTTCATAAAAATATATTCACAAATAAGCGATAACTACATATAATTTTAAATATTCTCCATAAGAATAGCATTGGGGCTGAGTATGAGGTTTACTGCAACAAGGAACATAAAATATTGGTTTTTATGATAATACCAATCTAAATAACTCAACTAGGTGAAGTCATATACCAGTTTGTCTTCATTTATGTTAATAATTAAGGGAGACACAGCATTTAATTATTCCCTATACTTTATATTATAAATGTGAAATTATGGATGTTTGTGCGTAACTCTGAAGTTCCATCACGTGAAAACTACTGGACCGACTGAGCTGAAATTTTGCAGGAATAAAGCCAATATACCAGAGATGGACATGGGCCTATTTTTATTTTGAAACTCCACTAGGGCTATGCCTATGCCCTACGGGGGTTCAAAGTTCCCATGTATTCCTTATGGACATTCATTAGTGAGTTTCCTTTGGAAAGTGAACTATTAGCATGACCCGCACGGTGAAAGCCCGGGACCACCATAGAAGTTCCTAACGTGACCCCCTGAACACGTTTTGGGGGGTTGTTCAAAATTGTATATATATATATATGTATATATATAGAGATAGATATATGTATATAGACATATATACATATGTGTTTGCACTCTAGCGGTCACATTTTTTGTCCGATTAACTTCAAATTTGGTAGGGACGTTCCTTTCTGTAATCAGTTCGACAAGTTCGTTGGGCAAAACAATCAGAAAACTCTAAACCCCTTTTTTGGGGATTATACTTTCAAATTTCGAGTTTTTGGGCCCAAAAAGGATCAGAGAAGCCCCGTCTGTAGAATTAATGCATGTAAAAAGATGTGAATTAGTGAGGTAAAAATTTTAAGTCCTCTCTCGTCATTCTACCATAAATATTTACCGAGTTAGTAAAGAAAATGTGTTTTGACTACACACAGTACGTTGTCTTATGGGGGTTTTACACTCGAAAAGCCTGTTATTCCTTTATTAAAATACTTTTATCATCCCCAGCAACCCACGCCTACTTTCAAGCCTGTCTGGACCTTCTCCTAACATTATATTGCGCAAAATTGTATTCCCAGCTTTGCAGGTAAATGAAACCAGGAGCATCAGAATAGCCAAAAAATCAATGTTTTCAGATTTCAATAAAAATTAGAATACATGTATGTTTTTACACTGATTTTGAGTTTTAAAAGTTTTTATGTGGAAATTCACTTCCCTCACGTCAGCGTGCTGTGTGCAAACTCGTTTTTGTTTATTTCTTTATTTCTTTATTGGTAAGTATCTTAATTGCCATAATTAAATTATGGTTAAGACTAAATTACATTAACAGAGTATGTAATGCTAATAATAACTGATAGAATTTTGATTATTTAAATCCTTGAATAATAATCTTCTTTCAAAATAATCTTCGTCCAATCTTGAAACACAAAATTTTGATTTTAAATTTATAATATATTTTCATTGTTGTTTTCATTTAAAAAATCTTCAATTTTGTATGGACATTTAACGATAAGGTATTGCTTTAATTTATTTTTGAATTGTCTTATGTTACTTAAAGATTTTATTTCTGAAGGAATTTTGTTGTAAATTTTGATTGATATGTAGTCTGAGCATCTTTGTCGGAATATTGAATTTGGATGTGGCAAGTCTATATGGTTGATATTTCTCGTATTATAATTATGAATTTGTCTTCTGAAGGAAAATTTATCAAGGTTCAAATGTACAAAACTTGCTGCTTGTAATATAAAAATTGACGATAATGTTAGAATATTTAATTGTTTGAATAGTTGTTTGCACGATGTTCTTCTTGAGACTTGACAAAGTGTTCTTATAGCTTTTTTCTGCATTTTAAATACAATTTTGGCATTTGGGCTTGAACCCCATATAATTAGTCCATATGATATATGTGAATGGATATAAGCATAATATACCATTTTATTTATGTCTAGAGTGCAGCATTTAGAAAAACATTTTATCAAAAAGATTCCTGAACTGATTTTTTTGCAAATTTTATCAATGTGAGATAACCATGAAAGATTTGGTTGTAATGTTAATCCAAGAAATTTATACTCAGTTGCCAGTGGTATTGTAGAGTTGGCAAGTTGAACAAGTTGAATTGTTTCATTATTAAATTTTTTATTATATTGTAAAGCTGAGGATTTCAAATCATTTACTATCAAACTGTTATCTGTAAACCATTGTTCCATTTTAGAAATTTGAACAAAAGAAGATATCTCTAATTGTTTGTTAGAACTTTCGGTAATATTGAGAGTTGTATCATCTGCAAAAAGTATTACTTCTCCTTTATCTACGACGGATGGTAGATCATTCATGTAGATAATGAAAAATAATGGCCCGAAAGTAGAACCTTGTGGTACTCCATGAATTATATCAGATGATATTCTTGATTTTGTTGGATGTTTTCTATTCTTTAGTTCTGTGAAATGTTTTCGTCCTGTTAGAAATGATTTTATCCATCCAAGCGCTGACCTGTTAAATCCCATCAATCGAATTTTATCAAGTAGTCTATTATGATTAACACTATCAAAAGCACGGGATAAATCAAGAAATATACTAAGAGATGGAAGATCTGTATCAATGTTTGCCATTACACTTGTTACTAGTTTGTATATCGCATCAATTGTAGATCTGTTTCTTTGAAATCCAAATTGATTTGGGTTTATTATTGAGTTTTCTATAATACAGTTTGTCATTTGGTTGTGAACAATTTTTTCTAAAATATTTGAAAAAATTGTTCACAACCAAATGACAAACTGTATTATAGAAAACTCAATAATAAACCCAAATCAATTTGGATTTCAAAGAAACAGATCTACAATTGATGCGATATACAAACTAGTAACAAGTGTAATGGCAAACATTGATACAGATCTTCCATCTCTTAGTATATTTCTTGATTTATCCCGTGCTTTTGATAGTGTTAATCATAATAGACTACTTGATAAAATTTGATTGATGGGATTTAACAGGTCAGCGCTTGGATGGATAAAATCATCCATCCAAATATTTTCAAATATTTTAGAAAAAATTGTGGTCAAAGCAATTGGACGTATATTATTAATTTTAAATCCTTCTTTTTTGTTTTTTATTATTGGGACTATTTTAGAGAGCTTCAATTGTTCTGGAAAAATGCCTGATAAAAATGAATTATTCAATATAAATGTTAAAGGGTGAACAATTAACGGGGCGCTATGTTTGATAACAAGAGAAGGAATATCGTCTGGGCCAGTGGTCAAGGAGTTGCTAAGGTTCCTTATAACAGATTCAACTTCAACAACTGTAACCTCAAGGAAACATGACAAGGAGTGGTTAGGAGAGTTGTCACAAATATAAACAGGAGAAGGAGTCTTTAGACCTTTTTCCTTGAACATATTTGGAATAATATTGTAGAAGTATTCGTTAATGTTTTCTGCAATTAGTTGAGGGTCAGATAATTTACTACCATCCATTAAGGTAAAAATCTCTGTATTATCAGATTCATTGTTGTCGCCAACTTCTTGGTTAATAATTGACCATATTTTTCTTGGTTTGTTGATGGCTTTTTTGATAGAAATTGAGTAGTATTTTATTTTAGCTGCTTTCAGTACATCGTTATAGATTTGTTGGTATAATTTTAAATAATTACCGAATTCAGTGGATTTATCAAATATCCTTCTTGAATATAATGACTTTATATGTTGCCTTGATATTTTTATTCCTTTGGTTGTCCAAGGTAGTTTTGCACTTTTCCGTTCTTTTTTACGTGTTATTGGAAAACAAGTATCAAAATGATGTTTAAATATATTATGGAATGCATTAAATTGATCATTGACGGTTAAAGCATTATATACTACATCCCACGATGCTTCGTTCATGCACGATTTAAAATTTCCAATATTGGTTTCATTGAATTCCCTTTTATAAATATATTTAGGTGTATTGTCTTTATTTGAACTACATTTTATTGTTATTGATTGTCCCATGTGGTCTGATATGGCAGAATCTATTACATCTACTGATTGTATATCCTTTGGCTCATAATTTGTAGCAATGTTGTCAATACTTGAAATTGATTTGGTTGTGATTCTAGTTGGAATGTTAATTGTTAGATAAATTCCATAAGTTTTGAATAAATTTGTTAAACTATCAAAACTTTTTTTATCCCTACCGAGAGAGTCAATGTTATAATCACCACAAATTATAAATTTTTTGTTATTCGATGTTATAATATTTGATAGTGCTGCTTCAAGATTATCGAAAAAAGTGTTAATATTACCAGCTGGAGATCTATAGAGGCAAATGATAGCCAGTGATAATCCATTTAGTTTGGTCTTAATTCCACATACTTCAAAATCTTTATCAATAGTTACTGAAGATAAATTTATGCTATTGTATTTAATGTCTTTTTTATGAAAATACATACTCCACCGAATTTAGATGCTTCCCTGCAATGATATGAAGCTAGTTTATAACCTTTAAGATTAATTCTCATTATGTTCTCTTTCTTTATGTCATGATCAGAAATACAAAAATTATCTGGGTCTTCCTCCCCTAGAGAAATCGATATTGAAGCAATTTTATTTGAGTGTTTGCACATTTTGATGTAAAACTTTAAATGTAAATTTGTTATTTTTAACAAAATCTTTTTCAACCTGATATTCCTTGCAATGATTTTTTGTGTCAGGAATAGTACGTTTTTGGTTCAAGTTTTCGATTAGATGGAATATCTTTTTCAATTAACTTAAATATTGAATTGGCTAGTTTAATTTTGCCATAACGATTTAGGTGCAATCCATGTTTTGTAAAATGGTGTCTTTTTAGTATATTAAAATCAATTACATTAATACCTTGACGAACTGCTATTTCTTTTATATAATGATTTGCCAATTCAATATCAGCGTGATGAGGATGACTAATCCCTAAATCATATCGTTGTGGAATTGTTGAAATGTATATTTTCTTTGAATTTAAATTCTTAATGTTTTTTTCAAGATTTGTATACACATATTTTAATGATCTTTTCAAGGAATCATTTGAGCCACTTAATAATACAACATTTTCATGAAAATTATTTGAGGCGCCCCCGTAGCAGCAAACCTGCGTACTCAGCGAATTTCCAATGCATTTATATGTATCTTAATACCACATAAAACTAAATACCAAGTTTCATCAATGTACATTCATAAATAAACGATTTATGACATTTTAATTATTCTCCATAAGAATAACATGGCGGCTGAGTATGCAGGTTTGCTGAAGCAAGGATCACAAAAAATGGGGTTTTATACAAATATCACTATAACTCAAGTAGGTAAACCAACATGCCAAAATTTATTAATTTATGTTCATAATTAAGGGAGATAACACGTTACTTATTCCCCATAAGAATAACATGGGGGCTGAGTACGCAGGTTTGCTGCTACGGGAACTATTGGCAAAAAATGTATTTTAGTGCAAATACATAAACCACAACGATATGAAGCAATATACCAAGTTTCATCAGGATAAGTTGATAAATAAGCGAGATATAAAATTTTTCTTATTCTCCATAAGAATAACATTGGACAACGTACTGTGTTTAGCACTTTCAATATCTCTGTAACCATTTGACGTAGAGCAATGATCAAAACACCAAATTGTTTGTCTTTTTAAGCTGATTCCAATGGAAGAAACTAAAATTTGACTTTTTCAAAAATTATATGTATAAAACTCAAAAAACCCATTTTTTGGGTACAAACCCCCCCCCAAAATACCCCTTCGGATAGGTCGATCTGTCTGGTTTTCGAACTTAAAGTCATAAATGCTGCTTTACACGCTTATACCAAATTTCGTCAAAATCGGATTATTTTTACGTGAGTTATCGTGCTCACGGACACACACACATATATATATATAAACAGTTTCAAACGAATGGTGTTTTTGGGGTCTAGGGACCTCAAAACGAAAAGTTATCATGGTCCCGGGCCTAGGTCTTACCATGCCAACTACGGTAATAGCTTCTTCCCTATAGGGGAAATTCGCTAAAAGAGCTGATCTTGATTTGTAATAGTTCCACAGGCTAACCACAGAATGCAGCACACAAAACTATCATAGTTTTTATAAATAATTTGCGGGGCGAGGCCTGCGGGTAACAGCTAGTTCCTTATAAGAATAACATAGAGGCTGAGTACGCAGGTTTGCTGCTACGGAAGCCTTGGGAAAAAAAATTTTGTTGAGCAAATATCAATATACCACAACCAGATCAAGCGGTATACCAAGATTCGTCAGTATACGTTCCTAAATAAGTGAGATATCAAATTTTTCTTATCCTCCATAAGAATAACATTAGACAACGTACTGTGTTTAGCACTTTCAATATCTCAGTAACCAATTGACGTAGAGGAATGATCAAAATACCAAATTTTTTTTAAGGTGAATCCAATGGTTAAAACTAAGATTTGACTATTTCAAAAATTATATGTACAAAATTCAAAAAACCCATTTTTGGGGTACAAAGCCGCCACAAAATACCCCTTCAGATGGAGCGATCCATCGAGCACAGAATAGAAATAGAGAGGGCAGTGGGCGCGGCAGGTGAAGCCACGCGAATATCGGTGGTGCTCCCATCAGTGGAGGGGAGAGCAGTGAGTCATCCTAGTCCCGCGCGTCTTGAGCATACAATATTGCATACAATGTTGATTGTCTGGATCAAGCCAGTATAATCTAATGCTATTAGCTTACAGTCTAATACAGTTGCTGAATTCTACTTGGCATGGAAACTTAATGTATGTTCAATATTAAGCCTCCATTTATCACTTAAGTGCATGTAAAAAATTAATACCCACACTGATTTTTTGATATAGCCTATACTTTATAAAACATCTTTTGAACCTTATATAGAATAAAACTACCATTAAGTCTAAATTACTATGTTTTTGGGTAACTACAAGCCTTCTTCAGCAAATAGAGTTTAATTTATATGGGCTTTTACCCTCAGCGGAGCGCAGCAAGCAAAATATGCCAAAAAAATATACAAATACTCGACAAAAGTTCAACGATTTTAATTCTTTTGGGTATTTAAGTGGGGAAATATAGCCATATGACTAAATACTTATTGTAATGTAGGAATACTGTGTGTCAAACATTAGCCCTCTGGTAATTGTGTTAAATCTGGTAGATATATATCTATGCAGCTTGATTGTCTCTTTTGTACAATCTAAAAGGTGTTCATAACTATACAGATTTTTTTTAAATTAACTAGCCTAGGTGTATTAGTCAGAGGTGGAGGAAAATTATCACTTCACCCAATTATTAAGCATTTCCTTAATTATGGACATAAATTAATAAAACTTGGTATGTAGCTTTACCTATTTGAGTTATATTGATATTTGTTTATACACCCATTTTTTCCTTGATCAGCAAACCTACGTATTCAGCCGCCATGTTCCTCATGTTATTCTTATGGAGAATAAATCAAATGTTATAAATCGCTTATGTGTATTGATGAAACTTGGTACCTTTGTGGCTTTATGTGGTATTAATACACATGAATATCCATTGGAAATTTGCTGAGTACGCAGGTTTGCTCCGACGTGGGTATTTGTATTGTTTATCTGTTTTATATTTGTACTGTGCCATATATATTAGGGCCTAAGTTATATGTACCGGTATTTCCTTGACAAAACCTACGGTACGGTAAGTTAACAATTTGTTATTTAATGGTGAGTAAAATTCTTAATTCTTGATGCAAATCTGTACCTGTGATCTTAGAGCAACATTGATTTTTCTGCGTAACACAGAGCACCAGATAGTCATAAACCATTCGAAAATTATGTACTGAAGTTTAATTGCATGATTATTGAAGGCTTTATTGCCTGCACTAACGTGTAAAGGTTCTTTTTTGTTTAATTTAAGATTACTGGGCCGGATAGGCTATGTCAGTGCGAGATATGTGAAAGTCTACTTTACTGATATCCTAGACATCCTAGGATTCTGCCCTGCGGTAATTATTTACTATTTCCCCTTCACCTCCGATCCTTTCACTACTTTAATATGTTGTTCTTATGACATTAAACGTCACAAAAACGCAAAAAACATTTTTCGAAAATTTAATATACTCACGAAACAACTGTCTGAAGAGTACTAACCCAGTCAAACTAGTAGGTAGACACTTTGGGAATCCGAGATAAATCTATCGGATGAAAATATCGAACTTTCTAATATCGAAAAGCAATTATTGTTTTGATTTAGCGATATAATATTCGCACCCCCCCCCAACCCCCCCCCCCCCCCCCCCCGCCGCTCCTGCGGGGGTAGTGTGGGTCCACTTTGAGTGCACATTACCTATTACGTCAACACGTGACATATTAGTGAATATTTATCATAACCTAACGTAACCTGTATGGCAATTTTTCCCTTTTCAGGAAAATTTTCCAAAAAAGAAAAATTCCTGGAAAAAGGGAATATTTCCCATACAGCGCTCTGCGGAGTTAGGTTAGGTTAGGTTATGATATTTACCAGATACATATAATTAGTGTATATTTTCAACCGATAGATTTATCTTGGATTCCCAAAGTGTCTACTAGATTGACTGGGTCTTCAGACAGTTGTTTCGTGAGTATATTTAATTTTCAAGTAATGTTTTTTGCGTTTTATGACGTCTAACCCTTTGAGTGCCAGAGTTTTTCGGTCGTCATATCCCTAGAGTGCCAGAGTTTTAACAGAGTATATCCAAAAAGTGCCAGGCACAAAATCAACATTTTGCAAGGGTTTGCAAAAAAATTAATAACTTTTTATTTGGTAAGATATTATTATGAAACTTTTTTTGTAAGTTTAAAGTTTAGCTATAATATTATGCACATATATAATATTTTAAAAATAAAAAATAAAAATTTGAATACATATATACATGTGGGATATTTATTTTTATTCTTTTAAAATTTTTTTCTGGTAAATAAATATTGTTCAAATATAAGATTTTCACCAAATAACTCCTAGATTTATAGAGCACAAGTTTCCCTAAATATTTCCTCAAAGTTTCATCAAATTTCGGCTGTAGACGGACGAGTTATTTCCATAAATGTAAAAAAATATAAAAACGGCATTTTAGTACATAAGACAGTAGCCTAACTTTATTCAAGGGTTTAGGTTTTATTACAATACTATTTCATAAAGCAGACTAACTAGGCCTAGTATATTTTTTGGAGTATATCTTTACCTGAACATATCCTGGAAATGTCCTGGAAGAAATAATAAAAAGTAATGACGTAAGAACAATTTTTTATAACAACAATAAACAAAATCAACATTTTGCAAGGGTTTTGTACACAAAATCAATAACTTTTTTATTTGGTAAGATATTATTATAAAACTTTTTTGTTTTGTAAGTTTAAAGTTTAGCTATAATATTATGCACATACATAATATCTAAAAAATAAAAAAAATGGAATACATATATATTACATGTGGGAAATATTTTGTATTTATTTTTTTCAGGTAAATAAACATTGTTTAAATATAAGATTTTCACCAAATAAGTTAACTACGAGATTTATAGAGCTAAAAATATCCTGGAAGAAATAATAAAAAGTAATGACATAAGACAAATTTTCCATAACAACGATATAGGCTATCGTTGCAATGTATTTTTCGGTAAGACCACCGACGACGATATATCGTTGTGAAGTATTTTTCAGATGTTCCGTGCACAACGATATATCGTTGCGTGGCACTCAAAGGGTTAATGTCATAAGAACAACATATTAAAATAGTAAAAGAATCGGAGGTGAAGGGGAAATAGTAAATAATTACCGTAAAGGCCTGAGGAGTGTGAGATTTGTTCAATAACACAACAAAATCTCAATCAAGAGAGAGCTATTTCAGTCTGTAACTTTCCAAAGTCAACAACTTTGAATGGTGATGTTGTTTTGACACTGTAACCTAGGGGACCCAGAAGAAATTGAAGTAAATAAATGTATTATAATGTAAATAAATTTATTGTTCTGTTAACTATTGTCATATATTATTTTTAATGCCCAACGACAGTAAATTTATTTATTTATCTATCCATAACAATCTTGGATGTAAGGTTAGCTAAGAAAATTATTCAATATTGCCTTTAAAAAGAACAGATAATGGTAACTTTCTATTTTGAACATTAAATAATGAAACTAACTAAACTTACTTCAGTCTCCACGGAATGTTCCCTTGAAAACCAATTCCTAAGCTGTCATTAACAGCAGCTACAATTATGGAATGTTTCATTCCAATTAATGTTTCACTGCAATTAATGTTTTCTATTCTTTCAGCAAACCAATGTCAAATTTAAGGATTATTTCTGCGAAACGATTTATATATGACCAAGTTCAATAGAAATTCTTGAAACTGGAACTAAACTTAAGACTTAAGACATCAAAATGTAAAATAATAACCTAACAAAAACAAAGTAGATTAAAAATTAAAACAAAATAACTCTAGAACCCTTGAACGTCTTGAACTAAAACTCGTCTGCTAATATCAAAAGGCGGGAACTAAAATTGACTAAAGATTATTAGAGAATGTCCTATGGAAAGTGAACTATTAGCATGACCCGCACGGTGAACTTAAGCCCGGGACCACCATAGAAGTTCCTAACGTGACCCCCTGAACACGTGTTGGGGGTTCGTTCAAAATTGTATACATATATATATATATATATGTGTGTGTGTGTGTGTGCAGGCACTCTAGCGGTCGCATTTTTTGTCCGATTTACTTCAAATTTGGTAGGGACGTTCCTTTCTATAATCAGTTGGACAAGTTCGTTGGGCAAAACAATCGGAAAACTCTAAACCCCTTTTTTGGGGATTATACTTTCAAATTTCGAGTTTTTGGGCCCAAAAAGGGTCAGGAAAGCCCCTGATGTAAAATTAACGAATTTAAAAAGATGGGAATTAGTGTGGCAAAACTTTTAAGCCCTCTCTCGTCATTATAGCATATAGCATATATATTATAGCATTATAGCATATATATTTACCGAGTTATTAAAGGAAATGTTTATTCACCAAACACAGTACGTTGTCTTATGGGGGTTTTACATTCGAAAAGCCTGTTAATCATTTTTTTGGTGTACTTTTATCATCCCCAACAACCTCACGCCTACTTTAAAGCCTTACTGGACCTTCTCCTAACCTTATAATGTGCAAAATTGTATTCCCGCATTGCAGGTAAATAGAACCAGGAGTATCAGAATAGCCAAAAAATCAATATTTTCAGATTTGAATAACAATTTGAATAATTGTATATTTTTAACTGATTTTGAATTTTTATAGTTTTTGATGTGGAAATTCACTTCCCTCACGTCAGCGTGCTGCGTGCGAACTCGTTTTAATCTTGCAAGATCCATCTCCCGGAAGAATAGTCCTCAAACTGATTTTTAAGTTATCTTCAGGGCTCAGACAATCTATACGATTTAAATACCATTTTTCTGGATATGGGCACTCAAGTCAGAGTAATCAGGATCAGGAATTTCATACAAGAAGCACTGACTATAAAATATATCAAGGGAACTCCTAAGATCGTCTCCTCAAAAATCTAATCATGTTCTACGGCAATACTTCTCTTAATATGTTATTTAAAAATGTTAATGGTATTCGTTCAAAGCTACACCTGCTGCATGAATCTGCCTGCCTGTTTGTGTCCCTATGATATCGTAATTTTTGTTGAGACCAATAAGACTTTATTTTGCCATCAGGCTGAACAAGCAATATATCCAATGTCACATACAGGTTCCAGTACAAGATGAGTACAATGAATAACATTCATAAACATTCAATGTCATTTAATAACAATATTGGTACATTATAATTATCTTAAAATATGTAGAGCCAAATCCAGAGGAGAAATATGCACTTTAGAAATATCGATACAAAACTGTTTAAATTTTCTTATAGGCGAGTTTCTAACTGATAGAGGCAGTTTATTGACCAACTTGAATACTTCCATATCCACTACTGAATTGGGCCTTAGTCAATATATTAGTTATCGGAAGGATAAATCTGCTCAAACAAGTCTAAAGAGTGATGGCGACGGTGTCCTGATTGCTGTCAAGAAGAGCTTTCACTCAACTGAAATTATCCTGCCCAATGCCACTGTGTCACTTTGTTTGTTGTTGGTATAGAGTCAATCCTTCACTCTACTATTGTGTGCCGCCTATACCTACCTCCACAGTTACCATAGCAGAAAGATTTTAATCATTATCTGAATATGTATAGTCGATGCGGTTTCCACCTGTACAAATGTCAATTCATTCTTGATTATTGGTGATTTCAACCTCCCCGGGCTCGATTGGTCATGACCCAACCCTATTGCGAATTCTGCTTCACAGAAGACTATGTCGGATCTAGTGTCACTCCTGACATATCACAGATCAGCGAAATTGTTAATAATAGAGGCACCCAGCTTGATCTGGTGTTGAGTTCCCCAAAACCACTTCAATATGTGACTACTGCTGCGGATCCTCTTCTTCCCTACGAGGAATGCCATTCACCTCTGAGTATCTCTGGCGCTGTATCGTCATCTTCAAGTGCCAACCAAACCAAATACTCATATGTGCGAAGCATAAACAGGTGTAACTTGCATGGCTCAGAATGGGGTCGTATCTCTCTTGATCCCACTTGCCAAGATGTGCACCAGCAGTTCTCGAGTTTCTGCGCCCAGCTTGGTGATTGTATCAGGCTGCACTCACCCTGGCGGCGTATCGGTCACTCTGTCTTTCCAGTATGGTTCAGCAAGGAACTCAGGGATATTGTCATCCTTAAAAAGACTCTGCATACATTTTTCAAAAGAACCCTTTTGGACATTGACTACTATACTCGTTTAATAGTAAGAGAAAAGAGCAAGAGAAAGGAGCAAGTTATTACTAACTAAAGAATGCCGCTTGAGTTTCGTTTAATCATGTTGACTCGACAATCACATCCAATGTGCGGGTCTTTTGGAGTGTCATCAGGAATCTTAATCGCTCACCTGCTACCCCTGTTTCCCTGAAATTTGAAGAATCGGAAGAAACCAAAGCCTGAATTTATGTGTGAACTATTTGCCAAATACTTTGCATCCGTCCTCTCTCCTGCATCTCATGAACAGCCCCCAGCCTTGTCTTTCTTCATGCCTTTCTTCCTCTCAGACTGTTCTGTATCAATTGAGGATGTCACTAAGAAGCTTTTGTTAGCTTACTCTTAGATCCTTCCAAGGGGAGTGGGCCTGATGATGACATTACCCCAGAGGTGTCCTTAAATTATGTCACTCTGAATTTGCTGGTCTGCTGCAATACTTATTCAATCTAAGTCTGTCCAGTAGTGTCCCCGTAGCTCTCAAGAAAGGGTTTGTAGTGTCTATCTTTAAATCGGGCGACCCTCGGGCTTCTTCTAACTACCGTCCAATTGTAATTTTGTCTTATATCGACTTCAATAAAGCGTGTGCCAAGATCAGCCACTGTCGCCTTCTAGTTAAACTGAAGGCTTATGGGGTTTTTGGCACAATGCTGGAATGGTTTACCAGCTATCTTTCTGACCGTAGGTTGTATGTGCGCTTTGCTTCCCGCACTTCCACATCCTTTCATGCTAGTTCTGGAGTCCCTCAGGGCTCGCTCACCTCGGACCACTATTGTTCTCCATCTACATCAACGACATATAGTACTTCATAGTGTCCCATGTCTACTTTTTGCAGATGATATTAAGTTATTTTTAGAGATTGGTGACGAGCAAGACAGCTTACGGATACAGGATGCCTTGGATTATGTTCTTGGTGTCGCCTGAATCTGATGGAAATAAATCATACTCAGACAAAGCGAATAACCTACAGTAGAAGGGCTAGAGAGATCGAGACGACGTACTCACTCGATGGTATTCTCATTGAAAGATGCACTAATATCAAGGACTTGGGTGTCATCGTCGATTCATCCTTTGAGTTTGGTCTTCATATCAATGGAATAACTTCCTAGAGCTTCACGTATGCTTGGTTTGATAATCACAACAGTCAACCATATGGTCTCAGCTCAGAGTCTGCGGTTCTTTTGTACAAGTCTCTTGTCCGTCAGCTTCTTGAGTATGCTTCCACTGTTTGGAGTCCGTACCAACTTGGTCAGATCGATCAGCTGCATTCAATCCAGAAGCGTTTTATGAGATTCTTGGGCCAACGAGCTGGCTTCAACTACTTGGAGGTCCCAGTGGAGGAGTTCTCCCAGCTTTACGGGCTGCAGCCACTGCACAACAAAAGGAGAGTTTCCGACCTCGTGTTCCTTTACAAGTTGATAAACTCGAAAATTGATTGCCCTCACTTGCTCGCCCTTGTCAGCTTTAGAGTTCCTACTGGGACTCGACGTCAGAGACTGTTCGAGGTGGAGCACACCTGTAGAAACTACCTGCAGTTTAATCCTATTCCTCGGATGCTGCGTTACGGCAATTAACCTCCTAATTAAGTCCCACGTGAAAATTTGATTTCGAACTAGGAATCACCTGTGTCCTTTTACGAGGACAATATAAGTATTCAACCATCACCAAGGCCTGGATGTGATATCCATAATTTTAACGTTGGGACCTGATGTCATTTTAAAAAGAACAGTATATTTGTGACCTGAAATAAAAAGTGCATGGAAATCACTTATGGACGCCATGTTGTTTTCATCTCAACCAAGACGGTGAGCACTTTTTCGCCTACAAAATTTAGAGGCTGTTTGGTCGATATCGAACAGACGATACCGCAACGTTTCATCAACCGATTGTTCGTTCATTCTACTGGACTACTGGATGATTTGAGATTGCCGACTGCCGAGAAGTTAAACTTGGATAATACCCCCGTCGCAGCAAACCTGCGTACTCAGCGAATTTCCAATGAATGTATATGTTTCTCACTACTACATAAAGCCAACCTGGGAAACATCACACACTGCAAACTTAATACCCAAAAAACCAAAAAAATTAGTTAGAGTAGCTTATATAGGTACTTTAAATTATGGATATGGAAAGTTAATATAACTCATAATAACTGAGCCTTTTAAGTCCTTAGCTATAATTAAGCCTATTACTTGGGCAAGGAATGGGTTTTATTTCATACTAGTTTAATTTATGAACAATTTTTCTCTTATCACAAGTAATTTAGAGAGACCGATTAATTATCTTAACCCTACCTCGGGGTCTTTGTATTTATGATTTCAACCAATTTGTAAATTTAAAGGCATCTTATCTTATCTGTTTAAGACCTTGTATACATTACTTAATTAACTTAGCATTACAAAGTTTATTTAAATTGGGTATATCTTTTGCCATATTAAGTGGATGTAAGGTATTTCAATTTCAAATTGTCCAATGGCCAAACTTATACTTCAACAGGCCCTAGTCGAGTCAGCTTAGAACTTCCACAGTGGTTTCCATTTCCAAGTTTAAGTCGGCAATCTCAAATCATCCAGTAGAATGAACAAACAATCGGTTGATGAAACGTTGCGGTATCGTCTGTTCGATATCGACCAAACAACCTCTAAATTTTGTAGGCGAAAAAGTGCTCACAAACCAAGACAAAGAAGGTGCTGCTATCTGGCAGTCAACTGATAAACTATGTTGCCAAGGATGAAAATAAAGTATTACTACTAACCTTGTGCCACAAAATGTCCTCGTGTTGAACTTATGATTTTTTCGCATCTGTACTTTTACCATAGACTAACTACAGTAGTTAACTAACTGTACAGTAGTACTAACCGTAGTTAGTCCATGCTTTTACAAGGACATCAGGTCTAACTAAATTTTTTTACTTGGTCTCAGGTCTCAACATTTATGGATTAGATGTCCTTTAAAAAGGTCACCATAGGTTTCAAGCACATCACTTATAATTATGTAATCAGGACTTTGTGGATTTATTATTACTGTCCTTTTAAAAGCACTCAGGGACTCAGGAGGTTATGTCTGTCCATCGGTTGATTTTTTAAACGACGCGACGGCTTTTGTGCTATCAGGCCTTCTTGGAGTCCACCGCCTTCATTCTCTAATTGGACTTTTGTATTTTATTAGTTATTGCTGTTATGCAGGTACATACATTCAAAGTTGACAGGATCGGTTAATTTTTTGTGAGTAACATGGTCAACACTTATGTTGCTACTTTTTACTTATGCTATTCTGTGTATGTGCCAATGTGAATCTTTAAACTGAAAGAAAATATTTAAACTATAAAATACACCATTAATCCATTTAAAAACATGATTTTTCTATTCCAATTCAAAGGTTTTAAAAATTACAGGCCAGGAACGGCACCAGTACGTCATTCTAAGCCAATGGGTTAAGATTTAAGTCGTTATATCTCTATTATATATATTGATTGTATATATATTATATTGTATATTGACGAAACTTTGTATTTTGCTTAGTTGTGGTCTATTGATATTTACACCAAAATATATTTTACCGTCCGCGTAGCCGCAAACTTGCTTACTTAGCCCTAATTAGCCCTAATTAAATAACATATGTTATTCTAATGAAGAATAAGTAAAGTTTGATAGGTATCTCCCTTAATTATTATGAACTTAAATTAATAAAACTTGGTTGATGAACGAAGTGAATCACTGTATTGATGAAGAAGTTTCAGTGGCCGTGTGTGGGTGTGTGTGTGTGTGTGTGTGTGTGTGTGTGTGTGTGTGTGTGTGTGGGTGTGTTATCGAAATACTAAATAACTGTAAAACATTTCTTAATGAAATTTTGAAGGAGTCATTTGGGATACCAAAGGGATGTTTTAACACAGCATTTGTATTTTATTTTGGATTATTAATAATTATTAAAACTAATTTTAATGTTTGATATTCAGTAGTTGAATTGGTTTTCGTAGTAAGCTATTGACTATGGTTGCCTTTAAAATGTCAGCTGGGATTTATCTGTGTTTCACTTGAGGGATTTTTATCCCCTATATGGGATATATTTTGACTGCTTGTGAGATAAAATGGGATTGTGGGATAAAGTGGGATTTTTTTGAAATCGGCATTACGTCTGCTAGTTTGCTTACAACTTACGACCAGAGCACCTTAGCAGTAGCACTTCTAGTGGATTTTCTCGCCGTACTGGCAGTTGCGGGGTTTCCCATTTTTTAACCTCGCTGTCCGCACCTATTACGATTTTATAAACGTCACAGAACGAACACTGAATCATGTCAATTTCGCTGGTCTAGCCATGTTGGAATTAACAAGCAAACTATTTGCCATTATTTAGTACCTACTTCGTACTCTTTAGTACTACCATTAAAAATATTAGTAACTCTCACGTAAATAAATTATTTAATTTAGTTAATTCACCATATCATTTAACCTATGTCGCATTGCTCAAAATCCTTTCAGGTACTAAAATGTAAAATACGTATAGGTAATTAGTAGATCTAAATAAGCTCTATCTAACGGTATAAATATTGTACTAATACATTATTCAATAATCATATAATATTTAACATTAATTGTGTTGCAATGTTTAACAAATCAGTGAGAAAGTGTGGGATATGACGAGGGATACTATATGGGAGAGTCTGGGATAAAGTGGGATTTTTGTATCAGTGCGTGGCATATTTTTACCGTAGAGTGGAAACACTGCATATTTGTTTATAAATCACTCAAATGTAAACATATTTCAACTATGGATTTGGTTATGTTTTGTTCCATCAATTTTTTTTATTTTGAAATAGTTTAAAATGTGAGTGTTATGTAAACTAATAGTGTTTTGTCGTGTTTAAAACAATGCTTGTATCTATTTAGATTTATTATCAGTTTATTTTTTACTGGAAAACTTCGATGTAAAAGCTAAGTGTTTGGACTAGTGATGATAAATTAATACAATAGGTTTTGTAATTTTTGAATTACTGGGACAGTATAACTCTGTAACACGACTTACTGTGATTGATAATCAAGCGTGTTGTAGACCTATAGTAGTTTCTTTACATTGTGAACAAATTACTTGATGGCAGACTTACTAAACGATCATTCGTGCAAACTATCTTTATTAGATGTAATGTACCAAATAAGCCTCACTGTCACCTGTAAGTTTTGTAATCTACCGGTCAGTAAAATAGTCTGGTTACAGTTTATATTTGTTTGCATTTTCTGTGGTTAATATTGATTTTCATAAACAATCAAGATGTTCAAAACTCCGTAATCCCAACCGTCTACATTGTTCAACTAATTACGATGTAGACAGATTGCCCTCCTGGAAAATTGTCATTAATGTAGATGTTGGATTTTGCTTTTAAACCTCTCGTGCTGCGATTTCAGTAGCTTGTGTATTTAAATTCAAACTACATATTAATGATGTAAACATTTTTAAATTTAAGGTATGGATTTTATAAGATACTGTTATATAAATAAATCATTGAATACCTTTTTTTACATTAAATGGGTTTAAAACAAGTATATTTCTGTATGTTTAACCCCCTGATTTTGGAGCTGGAAATTAATAGGTCTAATATTAATTGGCAACTTTTCCCTCAGGTTATATATTTAAAACTCATCGAAAACCATCCGGTGCCAAAAATATATTAGTCATTGGCCGAGTCATAAAAAAGCGTGAACAGACCTGATGGCCATAGCTAGGACCTGTGACCAAATAAACGCAATCAGTTTAATTTAATTTTCTAGGTACACACAGTGGTTTTAAGAGGTTAATTGCTCCACCTCACCCTCCAGGGTTAGATGGAAACGTATTCCGCATATTCTCTATTCATTGTTGCTGGATTAGGAAACCCCAGCATAGCTGCTATAGGCACGTTTTCCACAAGCAGGAATTTTGCGCAGGTTACCAGAAGGTTATGATATAGCAGGAAATGAAAGGGTGGGATGGGACAGGCAGCCAAATTGGCCTTTCAGAGTACCAACTCCCGTGCCTTGTGACAGCTGTGATCAGGCTCAATGTGGACCCGCTCTGCCCTCCAACTGGCCAACTCAACGGATGGGGTATCCATGTACAACAGCCAGGGACCATACATTCTCAGGTTGGGGACCAACCCCTGAGTTTCTGCCCCGAGCCGCTGCAAGTGGAGGGACCAAAGGTGAAAGGGAAGTTTGTCATAATGGACATCCAAAAAACTTCATATGTAATGACAATTTCATTTGCTGTACCCAATGTCAGCATCCAAACTGGTATAGACCAGTTTTAAGGTTGTCCTAGGACGAATATTCTCTATTGGTCAATGCTAACACACCAAGTTTTAATAAAATTAATCAGTATACAAGAGATATGTTTTTTATTTCTTATAAGAATAACATCGAACAATATACTTAGTTTACTGCTGAATGGAAATTGAAATATTCTCCACAACCATTAGCCGAATAGCCTACTAACGAAATACTAATTTAACCGTGTGTGGATTGGAGTACTAATTTTTCATCTTTTAGATCTTTTTATGGCAATGAGATAAAACTGTTGAAACCTGCTAAAAATATTTAAAGTTTATGGTACTAAGAAAGGTAAAAAACTGAAGTTTGGGATCTCTTAAGCCCTGTAATTTCTGAACCCAAATTTTTCTAAAAAATCAGGTGGTATATTTTATTAGAAACCTAATATAAACCACCAAATAAAAAATCCAAAGATTTCGAAAGCGGCTCCTCAAAACTGCTCCAGACCTATATACTACATTGTTGGGTACCAAAATATTATGGATACCTCTAAGTTCTTCCCTCAGGGCTCTGCCCTTAATATCACTCCCAACGTTTAATTTTAATGAATGATTCGTTGGATTTATTTTGTTAAAGCAGCATCTCCTGAAAGATGTCCCCACGTTCGATACGCCGCCCTACTCAACCATAGACCTCCACCGCACAGGAAAATTTTCTATGTTATTATTTACGCCTTTTTTAGTAATTTTAGAAAATTTTCAATCATACAAAAAATTGTTGTTATTTTTTTTAACCCCGACTTTAGAGCTCCGCCTCGCTGGCTTTAAAAGTTGCCTTGTTAAATTTATGGAGGAAAGATGATCCTTGGATAAGCGTTCGGGAGTTCGGGTCAGCGTTCGGGAGTTCGGGTCAGCGTTCGGGTTGAGTACTACTAGCTGGTCAGACAGACATTATTCTGTCCTAATGTCACTGAATTTGTTTTATGTCAAAGATTCTCGTTCTTTTTCAAGATGAGCTCGTTTGCTTCACTCACTCGCCTCCAGGAAGAGCTCGTTAGCTACGCTCACTTGCCTATGTTTATATAGAGCTTGCTTCGGTATTGAAAATGAGTTGCTATTCAAATAGATTCATTATTTCTATAATAAACATATGTTTATATGCTTTTCAAGTATGTTTAGATTATAACAGCTGTTTGATGAAACTAAATAACTAACATACAATCCCGACTTTGTTTTATGTATTTAGATAATGAAAATCACTTAATAATATCCTTCCATGACAACGTTAATATACACTAGGCAGCAATACTGATTTTAGCAATTTGAAATTTAAGTAATTGCACAACGCCATCTGTAGAGCCTGATATCAGCGTAGGTTATATTATATAAATCAAACAGGAAAGTTGGCCGGGCTGGTAAGGGCCCGCACTTGCATTTAGGGTGTATACCAGAGCCTGTACAGACCCTAAATTCAGCCCTGGACGTCTGTATGCAGAACTTCAAACATGCTAGAATCCAGAATCATTGTCCCTGTCTCGTGTACATTGTATGTGCCTAAGAGTAAAAATATGTTATAGTCAATCAATACAAATGCTGAATTAATTTGACTCAATCCTATCCTACACTATAATATGAGTAAGGTTTGCATGCTCGCTTGCTTGGTTGATTGCTTTTGCAACTCTTATCTCAAAAACGGCTCCAACGATTTTCTTGAAAAATAACTAATGTGTCCTTCCAACTACTTGTATTGTAAAACCTGATATCTGGGTTAAAAATAAGTTCTAGACATGTCCCATCCCCAAAAAAAATCAAATAATGTAAAAAGCCGCTATGGAAAATTGAAAAAATCACATTGGGCTTTTGGAGATTAAAATAAAAGCAAAAGAGTCATAACAGCTGTTCAAAATCTTTCAGCGAACTCTCAAAGTTATACTCATATAGTTTAAGTACTACCTGGGGCTGAGCTTTGCTAGGGAAAGGTCAATTTTGTTTATGACCTGGAGTTGTTTTTCACCATGTACCCTACTACCGAGCATTTTTGAGGCCACAACAGTTGTTATTATAATGCACCTTTGAGTCATTCTGGATATGACCACTCTACATGTAATCTTCATTCAAAGGATTTATTATCTGATTTTATGGAACCACATGGAACTCATGTTGTTTATGATTATTAACATGTGGTTTCCTGAGAGCAGAGATTAAAATATTTGAGAGAAGATTACATATATAGAGTAGTAAAATAAATCAAAGGGATATTGAGCTATAAATAACAACTGGAGTGACCTTAAAAATGTAGAAAAGAGGCAAATGAGTTATACAAATCTGATTATCAGTAGGGGGAGGAAGTGGTGAAATATGCTCCAAGTCATCTAAACAAACTGACTGGCCTTCCCCCGAGCAAAGCTCGGCCCCCAGGTATCATATACTCTAATATGAGTAAGGTTTGCTTGTATGTTTGCTTGCTTGCTTGCTTGCGACACTGATCTCAAAAACGGCTCCAACGATTTCCTTCAAATGTTCAAAATAACTAATTTCTGGTATAAAAATAAGTTATAGACAGGCCTCATTCCCAGGAAATATCAAATAATGTAAAAAAACTAAAATGATAAGTTAACAAAATTAACATTGGGCTTATGGAGTTTTAAATCAACACAAAGAATTTTATCAGCTGTTCATAATCAACCAGGGAACTGTCAAAGTATTTTTTTTGTATCTTTTATTAGAGGCTTTGTATGAAATTACATGAAGCCTTAAGAGCTACGAACATAAATTATTATATTACAGTTCAAGTCCAAAATTTAATTGATTTCATCCGGCTTATGGTCACTTAAATAATTTTCTCGATTTTATATAAAAATTCTAAGACGTAACACTATAATTTTGAAAACACACTGAATTAATTTCAATTATATAAAGAGTTCTGATGTATGAAGTCCAAATATTACAATTCAAGTCCAAAACGTAATCAATTTCATCCGGTATATGGTCACTTAAATAATTTTCTTGATTTTGTGTAAAAATTCTAAGATTGTTACATTGTTCTTGAATTAATCTCTATTATATATTATATATTCACATTTAAATTTAATTTGTCAATTACAGTAATGCAGAGCGAGTGTTGCTGGGGCCAAAAACACTCGTGGATCTCTGATTTAGTTGTGGGTTGCTTGAAAGAAGAATCTGATTGCAAGAAACTATTTTATTCAAATCTGAGCAAAGACATTACAACACATACATAATTAAATTAGAGCCGGAAAATAGTATTTTAAATTAATGTAATATAGATCACCTTAGAGGTTATGGCTTTGGTCGATTTCTGGCCTTTTTAGTTTTAATATTTTTTTTGTATTTTGTATTTAAAATAATCAAATGCAGTTCTCAAGTTAAAGTATCGTAATGTGATAATCAGGAATTCCTAGTTAATCAAATGGCGGTCTATTAAAACAAGCGAGTGGTCGGGAATAAATAATAATGTATTAGTCCTCCTAACTAAGCCTCCTGACCTCCGACACACTCTATCCTCCTATATCTTTTACCACCAATTTAAATTATACATTCATATGATTCATGATTAACTTATTTATAATATGAAGTGGTTCCTGATCTGAGCTCTGAACTGCTGCTTAATTAATTTTACTCTTTTTTTTTTAAATCAACCAAACAGTAACACTCTGTTCTATTGATACTAAATTTCCTAGAATTTTGTATTATACTTAATTTCCAGCTCTTACAATTATTTTAGTTTAAAGACAATTGATTTGAGTTTAAATATTTTCCAAAAGTTTTCTTGCTTAATACAAATCAATTCTTGTACAGAAAAAATATCTTTAAGTTAAATTATGAGAAATAGAGAGTTGCTATAAATGATTTGTGAATACGATATTACATCAAATAATTAACAAAGATAAATGAATTTAAACTTAACAATTATTAAACTTTGACCAGTACCAGTTATGACATGTGCCCTATGAAATATGACCAAGTATGTAAAACTAATAAATATTACTCACATGAACATTGTAGAAAATTACATACACAAAACGCTCACAATATTAATACACTGTAACACTACTATGCACTTAATATTAATAATACCAGTTGTTTAATTTATTCCCCGTAAAACGATAAGAATGGCAGTGTTAAAACCTGCTCTTAGCACGTGTAATTTAGAAAAAAGTTTTATTAATTAATTAATACGAATGTGATTGTACCGCGAATTTCGGCCTTTTCTTTAAAACAATTCGCGAAATAGAAAACGTATGGGATGCACCCCGTTAACAAATCGACGAACTTTTGGAATTGGCAAATAAACGCGGTATTGAATTTAGAAAAAGGTTTTAGATGATGTTACACCGAATAGTTCCGGGCTAAGAGAACGAGAAGCCGCAGTCGTCCAGTTTTATGAGCGAGGCGGGTCACGTGACTGCATTGTTGTCAGTTACTCCTGTGCGCGGTAGTGTCTTCTAGATGTTTCTGATATGGCGGCAAGTTTGAGTTTGAACTTGTAACAATTTCCCCCCCCTCCAAAAGAATTTTTAATTTTTGTCTAACCTAACTTGGGATAAAGAGAGAGAAAAATAATTTTACACAAAAATTAAAAATTACTAAAGTTAACAGTAACAATACTTATAAAGATAAACATAACAATATAGTATCATTAGTGAGAGAGATGGTGGACTCTTACGGCTACATTCCCTGTAAGTTCCACTTCGGTCATAGACTCATCCCTAACACTTGGTGAAACTAAACTGTTCAGAGCTACACAAGGTTCCAGTTTGTTGCACTGCACTACACATGTAATTTTATCCTGAATACTGTCCATGATTATGATGAAGGCTTTTCTGTTTAACTGAATTCCATCTGTCCTACCATTATAATAGAAATGTTCAATTAAATAGTTCATGTTGTGACCAGTGAAAATTGTATCTAAATCCAAAATAAAAATGTGAGACTGTGTTTCGTTTGGAGACAGAGAGAGAGGTGTGACTTCCGGCATCGTTGGTGCCAATGAGAGGAACACAGGTTGGTTGTAGTTCGGAAGCGTGTTTTCGCACCTCGGTGACGATGTGTCTCGTAGTCGCCCCTGGTATGGTGATGTGTTTGACGGCGGCTAGTTTCCACTGTTTCACTGCTCTGTGTAGATGGGAGTCTCCCACACAAGAAAACCTGTCATATGGATTTACAAAAAGGAAATGGATCTTAAAAAAAATTAAATCAATAAGTCACAACAATTTATTCTGAAGTAAAAAGAGAAAAAAGTATATATATATATATTTTTCAGACTGGAGGAAAAAATTTCTTTATTTGATCAACATTAACTATCTGCTTTTGTGTCTGATCATTGTCCAAAGTTATTTCAACATTAACCGGTGAAGTGAGTTTAGTTACAGTATAAGGTCCCCTCCATTTGTGACAAAGTTTTGCTGTTATTTTCTTATCTTTATTACTGAGGGAATGCCTATACAAAACAACCTTATCACCAACAACAAAATTAGATGGAGTTCGATTCCTGTCATACCGTAACTTCGTTCTATTGTGCGCCTTTGTGAGATTCTGAAAAACATTGTCTAAACTCGGTTTGTTATTATGTCCTGTCTCTAAATTCCAAAGAAATTGCAATGGGTGTGTAAGTTCTCTACCTAAGAAAACGCTTGCGGGGGTGAACTTTGTTGCTTCATGTTTTGCAGAATTAAAAGCAAGCATTAAATATGGTAAATAAATGTCCCATGACTTATGATTCTGATTATGAAAAATTCTCAATGCAGTAACTAGGTTTCTATTAACTCGCTCAGCAACATTTGATTGAGGTCTATATGGTGAAGTTGTTACATGCTTAATTCCTAAACCAAAAAGAAATGAAAAAAAATTCTGCGATGTGAAGACGGAGGCATTGTCTGTGATTAGGCGCTGTGGAATACCATGCTGTGCAAAAATGTTATTTCGTAAAATATTTATTGCGGAATCTGATGTCTGTTTTCTAACTGGGTATAAAAAGCAGAATTTCGAAAAATTGTCCACCAAAACAAAGATTGATTCGTTTCCTCGTTGTGTTCGTTGTAGCGGACCAACAAAATCACAAAACCATTGATTTTGCCGACAATTCGTCGGTATATGAGAACTTAATTGACCGATTTTCTGGTTTTGCGCCGGTTTTGAGAGTTGACATTGTTCACATGACCTAACAAAATTCCTAATAAATTGTGTCATGCCTTTCCAAATAAATTGCTTCTGAATGTGATTCATAGTTTTGGCTATGCCCGCATGTGCAAACATAGGATTCTCATGAAAATATTTAACAATAAAAGTGTGCATGGACTTTGGAACTACTATTTTGCTTTTTCTGCCCTGTTTACCAAAATACAAAATATTATTGCGCAATGAGTGGTTCTTGACTGGAATTTTATTTCTCAAATCTGAAATAATTAAACTTAAACTCGGGTCTTGTGCCTGTTTCTCCCTAATTGAGGTAAATAGTTCTGGAAAACATTGCAGAGTGCAACATGCAGAATCCTCGATGATTTTAACGGTATTATCCGTATCATCCTTGAAGACTCTACATAAGGCATCTGCCACTACATTTAATTTACCCCTAATATTTTCTATTTCAAAATCAAACTCTGAAAGACGTAACACCCACCTATCAAATTGAGCTGTATGTTTACCCTTATTTTTCAAAATGTACATCACGGCAGAATTATCGGTTTGTAGTGTAAACTTCTTGTTTAAATATGGCCTAAATTTCTCAACTCCATATAAACATGCTAAAAATTCCTTCTTATGCATGGGGTATTTACGTTCTGTTTCACTTAATGTTCTGGATGCAAAATGAACCGGTAAAAGATTATCTCCCTCTTTCATTTGTAGAACTGCTGAAATCGCATTGTCACATGCGTCACAGGTGACAACAAAATCTCCATTAAAATCTGGCAATGTTAGTTGAGTTGACGAAACAAGGGAATTTTTTAATTCATCAAAAGCTTTCTGGTGTGTGGCTGTCCACTGAAATTTAACGTTCTTCTTCCTTAAGTTATTTAGTGGCAAGGCTATTTTGGAAAAATCCTTAATAAAGCGTGAATAAAAGTTTACACATCCTAAAAATCGCTGAAGTTGTTTTAAATTACGGGGTCTGGGATATTTCAAAATTGGTTCAATTCTATCGGGGTCCAGTGAAAGTGTTCTATTCGAAATGATGTGCCCTAAATATTTTATGGAGGTATGGCCTATCCTAATTTTTTCCGGATTTATTGTGACATTGTATTCCTTAAACTTATCTAAAACCTGTAAAATGTGTTGCTTGTGATCTTCCCAATTCTCGCTATAAATTAAACAATCATCCAAAAAATTGAAGACAAATTTAAATTTAAAATCGCCCAAAATTTCATCCATAACTCTAGTAAGTGCTTGGGATCCGATTTTCAGGCCCTGTGGTACTGTGTTAAATTCGAATAAACCATACGGAGTGCAAAATGCTGTATACTGTCTTGATTGTGAATCTAATGGGATTTGAAAGAAGGCATTATTCATATCTAATGATGTGAAATACTTGGCTTTACTCAAAAACTCAAAGGCTGAATTTAAGGTAGGTAGGGGGTGAGCGTCATATGAAATATATTCATTTATCTTCCTGTAATTGCAAACTAATCTGAATTTATTTTTGTCCGCTTTTGCGACTAAAAAGGCTGGAGCACAGTGCATACTAGTTGACTTCCTAATTACATTATTTTTGAGCAACTCATCAGTAATATTTCTCATAGCATTCATCTTATCTGGAGGGACGGGGTAGTGTGGGGAGCATATAGGCTTATCTACCAAACAGCTGATGTGATAAGGAGAGACGCGGGCCTGCCCTATCCTCCTTGTTATGACCGAGGGGTATTCTTGCAATATTTTCTGTAAAAATTCCTCTGTTTCCTGTGAATGAATTTTATTTGCGTCGGAAAGTTCTAATAAAAAATTACTATCAGGCTGCTGTTGCTTCACAAAAATGTCACTCATTTGAATCTTACTGTCATTATTGAATTTAAAGTTAATAGTGTTACTAGAAAAGTCCAAATTCATTTGGGATTTCTGCATAAAATTTACACCTAAAATGATGGGAAACGGAAGTGAATTAACTATAAAAAAATCAAATGTCCATGAAAAATGGCCTATTTTGAAATGAAGCTTAACTAATTTTCTAACCATGGTGCTTTGCTGATTAATAGATTTAATCAACATCTTAGTTTTAATAACTTCCTTAATGCTCGGTGATGATTTAATGTTTTGAAAAAAATTATTATCTATTAAACAACTTGTTGAACCAGTATCTATAAGTGCTTTCTGTGATGTATTGTATGGAATAAAAAACTTTACTGTCGGTAATCTCAAGGAAAAATCTAATGGAACTACAGAAATGGAGGTATTCGTTTGTGACAATTTAATTACCTCCTCATTAAATTGCCTCGTGCATTTCCCTGCCTACAAAATCGTGCGATGTGCCCCTGCTTCCCACATGTAAAACATTTAACCTGTGATTTTTGTTCAAAGACTCGGTGAGTGATGGGGTTAGGTACAGTTGCTTGTTGAAGTGGGGGAAAGGTACTGAAATAATGATTGTCCGCCTGGACTGACGCATTTACTGCATTCGCTAAATGTTTTAATTCCCAAATTGTCTTGGGTTTCTCACAAAATGAAAAACTATTGCGCATGCGTGGATTGATATTCGAGAGAATTACATCAATTAAATATTCGTCTGGAAAATTGCACTGGAGTGCTACAGCTGAGGAAGTAACATCATTAATAAATGCTACAAAGGTTTCTTGGGGCCATTGTAATCTTTTAACAAACTTGTTTACTACTCGCTCTAACTGTAATCCTGGAAAAAGGGCTGTCAAGATTGAAAAGTGTAAATTATCCCATGTAAGATTCAATTCTAACCCATGTGACCAAATTTCAAAAAGATGTGCTTGCGTCTGAGGCAAAATTAATTTAATTACTTCATTGTGACCAACCCGAACAATCTGAAAAATCGTGTTTACTTGTTTCAAAAACTGAATAAGATGTGACTCATTCTCCCCTGAACAAGGTTGTAGTTTCCTAACTAATTCGATTACAACGGTGCGATCAGTCGTTGAGAGCGTGCTAAAATCCTGACCTGTTTGGTCACGCGTGCAAAAAGTGTCGGTTGCGCAATCCTGTCTTGGCGTGTATCGAACATGTGTGGAGTCTACCCGTGGTTCAAAATTCTCGGGCAATAATTTTGCATCACGTAACCTATTTTCCAAGCTGACATGCGCACCTGAATGGGAATGCGGTAAATCTAAATTATTGTTCGCCTGAGGGGCCTGCTCTACCTGTATCACAACTGGAGCGGATCTATCCGAACCTTGAACTCCTAGATAACGTGATTGAACCCTTGCCGCCCTATCTCTTGCTGTTGTGACATATTGACGTCCATAAAACATTTTTTTAATCAATATCTAAATCTAACAAAATATGAATAATTTGCACAGTAATATAACAAAAATATCAATAATAATTAATTGGTCATATTTCGCCACAATTGCAACCCACAAATCAGTGTCTGCCTGCTACCACTTGTTACATTGTTCTTGAATTAATCTCTATTATATATTATATATTCACATTTAAATTTAATTTGTCAATTACAGTAATGCAGAGCGAGTGTTGCTGGGCCCAAAAACACTCGTGGATCTCTGATTTAGTTGTGGGTTGCTTGAAAGAAGAATCTGATTGCAAGAAACTATTTTATTCAAATCTGAGCAAAGACATTACAACACATACATAATTAAATTAGAGCCGGAAAATAGTATTTTAAATTAATGTAATATAGATCACCTTAGAGGTTATGGCTTTGGTCGATTTCTGGCCTTTTTAGTTTTAATATTTTTTTTGTATTTTGTATTTAAAATAATCAAATGCAGTTCTCAAGTTAAAGTATCGTAATGTGATAATCAGGAATTCCTAGTTAATCAAATGGCGGTCTATTAAAACAAGCGAGTGGTCGGGAATAAATAATAATGTATTAGTCCTCCTAACTAAGCCTCCTGACCTCCGACACACTCTATCCTCCTATATCTTTTACCACCAATTTAAATTATACATTCATATGATTCATGATTAACTTATTTATAATATGAAGTGGTTCCTGATCTGAGCTCTGAACTGCTGCTTAATTAATTTTACTCTTTTTTTTTTTTGAAATCAACCAAACAGTAACACTCTGTTCTATTGATACTAAATTTCCTAGAATTTTGTATTATACTTAATTTCCAGCTCTTACAATTATTTTAGTTTAAAGACAATTGATTTGAGTTTAAATATTTTCCAAAAGTTTTCTTGCTTAATACAAATCAATTCTTGTACAGAAAAAATATCTTTAAGTTAAATTATGAGAAATAGAGAGTTGCTATAAATGATTTGTGAATACGATATTACATCAAATAATTAACAAAGATAAATGAATTTAAACTTAACAATTATTAAACTTTGACCAGTACCAGTTATGACATGTGCCCTATGAAATATGACCAAGTATGTAAAACTAATAAATATTACTCACATGAACATTGTAGAAAATTACATACACAAAACGCTCACAATATTAATACACTGTAACACTACTATGCACTTAATATTAATAATACCAGTTGTTTAATTTATTCCCCGTAAAACGATAAGAATGGCAGTGTTAAAACCTGCTCTTAGCACGTGTAATTTAGAAAAAAGTTTTATTAATTAATTAATACGAATGTGATTGTACCGCGAATTTCGGCCTTTTCTTTAAAACAATTCGCGAAATAGAAAACGTATGGGATGCACCCCGTTAACAAATCGACGAACTTTTGGAATTGGCAAATAAACGCGGTATTGAATTTAGAAAAAGGTTTTAGATGATGTTACACCGAATAGTTCCGGGCTAAGAGAACGAGAAGCCGCAGTCGTCCAGTTTTATGAGCGAGGCGGGTCACGTGACTGCATTGTTGTCAGTTACTCCTGTGCGCGGTAGTGTCTTCTAGATGTTTCTGATATGGCGGCAAGTTTGAGTTTGAACTTGTAACAAGATGTAACACCATAATTTTGAGTTTTCTTCTTTAAGAATGTCATGTAAATCAGGAGGTATATGACAGTTACATCTTCTCAACATTTCATAGGATAATTTCGATGTACTGAGTAGGCAGTGCAGTCCTTAAATATGTGTAGAATACTTTCATGAGTTCCATCATTACATTTTAGGCATTGTGGGGAGTCAATTCTTTGAAGTAAGAAAAGTTGGTCTGCTGTAAAACAGTGTCCAAAACGAAGTCTGCAGATCATAGTGGTGTCACGTCTACTGAATTTGGTTGATTCAAACCATGGAACGTTCGAGTAGGTACTTTGAGTCTTTTTATACCATTCCCCTTTGTTTGTAGATTGCAATAATTCATTACATTTAGCTCTTATTTTATTCTTTATATCAAAACAAATATCGGAATATCGCAAAGGGAACTTATTGTCTACAACTAATGCATCATCGTGAGCTGCACACTTTGCTAGGGAATCCGCCTTTTCATTACCCGGAACACCAACATGGCCAGGAATCCATTGTATCACAATTTCTTTTGAACATTTAATAATTTCTTTTGCGATTGCTAAAGTTAGGTTATCATTGTTAAAGCCACGTAGAGCATTTTCAATGTTGTAAAGGGACACAAGAGAATCTGTTGCAATAGCAAATTTGCTGTCATTTAACTGTGATATATATTCTAATGATTTTAAAATGGCAAATAATTCTGCTGAGACGATTGATGATATTGAGGGAATTTTTATTTTTATTTCAATGTCAACTGCAGGATCATATATACCAACACCAACATTGGTTCCAATTTTGGATCCATCTGTATATATTATCCTGTGCCCGTTCCATTTGTGGTGTAAAATGTATAACGATGATTGTAGCAATACAGTATCGTTTACATGCTGTTTACTAGATTGAATACCGGAAGCAAGAACTTTAGAAAAATGAATATTTGGGTTTATCATACATAGAGGTTTATGGAATTGGAAAATTGAATGACCATAGGGTTCGTTGTCGGCTTCACCAATATAATTTTTAATTTTGTTAAAAGCTCGTATAATTGTTGGTGTATGTTTTTTATCCCAAAATGGATGGTGATGGGTGAGCATGCTTAGTTCTTGGAGTTTTAAAAAAGCAGGATGAGATGTATTTAAATGAATTTTCAGAGCTAATTTTTCCGATAACAATTGTCTTCTCAAATTTAGTGTCATTGTGGCAGTTTCAGCATGTAATGCCTGAATGGGTGTTGTCTTAATAGCTCCAGTACATATCCTTAATGCGCTGTTTTTTACAACATCCAATTTTTGTTCATATGTCCTATTTAAATGTCCAAAAATAAAACTGCAGTAATCCAATTTTGGTCGTATTAAAGCTTTGTAGATTCTTAGAAGAAACTTTGGATGAGCTCCCTTCGTCCCAAACGCTAAGCATTTTAAGACATCTAAGTCTTTTCTACACCTGCTGATTGTTTCATCAATATGTTTATGGAATTTAAGTTTTGTATCAATCCAAACACTGAGAATTTTGTGACAGTTCACTTTTTGAATAACTTCACCAAATATGTTACAAGAATATTCAGTTAATCCCCTTTTTCTCGTGAAAACAAGTAATTTACACTTTTTGGGATTAAATGTGAGACCTGATTTGAAATTTAACGTGTTAGCTATGTTTGTTAAATTTACTTGCAATTTTCGAGCTGCTAATGTAGAGGATTTGTTAGATACATAAACGAGAAAGTCATCTGCATATTGCAGGGACGTTACTCCTGGAGACAAATTAACATTGGACTTATGGAGTTTCAAATAAAAACAAAAGAAATTATAACATCTGTAAAAAATTGTCCAGTAAACTGTCAATGTATTTTTTTTTAAATCTTTCATTAGAGGCTTTGTATGAAATTACATGAAGCCTTAAGAGCTACGAACATAAATTATTATATTACAGTTCAAGTCCAAAATTTAATTGATTTCATCCGGTTTATGGTCACTTAAATAATTTTCTCGATTTTATATAAAAATTCTAAGACGTAACACTATAATTTTGAAAACACTCTGAAATAATTTCAATTATATAAAGAGTTCTGATGTATGAAGTCCAAATATTACAATTCAAGTCCAAAACTTAATCAATTTCATCCGGTATATGGTCACTTAAATAATTTTCTTGATTGTCAAAGTAATACTCATGTTTTTTATGATTATTAACATGTGGTTTCCTGAGAACAGAGATTAAAAGATTTGAGTGAAGATTACATATATAGAGTAGTAAAATAAATGAAAGGGGCATTGAGCTATAAATAACAACTGGAGGGACCTTAAAAATGTAGAAAAGAGGCAAATGAGTTATACAAATCTGATTATCAGTAGGGGAAAGTGATGAAATATTACTCCAGGTCATCTAAACTGACTGACTGGCCCTCCCCCGAGCAAAGCTGGGCCCCCCAGGTACTGTCGTTTTAAAACGGATATGAGAAGGGTGTTACCACTCCAGTAGTCAGTAGTATTTTTTATTTACATTAGTCCTAAATTATCTGTTCTTGCCGCTGTGGAGTTAAAACGGATATGGGAATGGTGTTACCATTTCATTAGTAAAATGTTTGGTTTATTAATTATCTGTTCTTGCTGTTGTGGAGTTAAAACGGATAACAGAAGAGTGTTACCAATCCAGTACCTGCCTACATATCTTTAAAAATTCAGTCTTCGTTCATCCTCTTACGGGAAGAATGAGCGTACACCTAGTATATAGCTTAATCTGGTTGTGTTTTACTGATAATTGCATAACAACACATTTCTTATCCTCCTTGACGCAGCAAACCTGTGTAAGGTACTCAGCCCTAATATGAAAATGTTATTTATCTTACTAATCTAACTAATATTATGAATGTGAATGTTTGGATGTATGTTTGGATGTATGGATATTTGGAGTACCATCACGCAAAAACTAGTGGACCTATATATTAAGCTAGAATTTTGCAGGAACATAGCTTACATGCCACATTAACATATAGACCTGATAATGTCTACATCCAACATTAGGGCTCCACCCCACGGGCTCTGTAAGATCCAATGCAAACCTTATAGGGAGGATATCATTTTTATAATACTGTAGCAGCTGTACGGTATGTAAAAATGTTTGTCAGTGACTGCAAAGGAAGTCATGTGGTAAAATATAAACATATATAAGATTTGATAGTGCTGGCCAGGTTAAAATTTTAAATGTATTTGAATTTCTCGCGAGCGAAGCCGCGGGAATCAGCTAATCACTTATATTTATGAAAGTATTTTCATGAAAATTGGTAAGTGGCTTTATGTTGTAGATACGGTATATAAATTAGCATTGGAAATTCGCTTATAGTGCAGGTTTTCTGTGTGTGGGGTATTTGGTATTATTTTGTCTTGATTTTATTTTTAGAATATGTTAGGTTACTGGTACCGCATTTATCGTTTTCTTTTTACGACATAATTAATTATTAATAAAATTATTTGCTCATCATCTTCATGCACTGTGGTACAAATCTGAGGGTGCCCAAGGGGTCAGGTCTAATGGAAACATAGGGGTGAAAATAGACTCTGCAACTGATTTGCCAAAATTTAAGACCACTTTATGCTTTTTGATGACTGTACCTAATAAACACATGGCTATACAAAATATTCAATGACATATTTACCAAATATAATGTTAAGGAAGGATTAAATTTGCAATATTGCTGAATTTTTTACATTTTACAACATTACTATTCATAACATTATATTTAATTTTAGTGTGAATGATTGGTGGTTACCAGTAATTGTAATGTAATCATTAAGAAGGCGACTGAAATGGCAGCAGCAGAAATAAAATGAGTTTTCACGCTGTGACGGGGGTATTTTATTACTAGAGAAGACATTTTTAAAGTTTGGTCTTTTTTACTTCCCAGTTAATTTGTATCTTTTTTTAGTGAATTTCCCCTATAGGGAAAAAGCTATTACTGTACGTGGCATATGGTAAGACTTAAGGCCGAGACCATGATCACTTTTTGTTTTGAGGTCCCCATTTGGCAAAAACACTATTTGTTTAGATTTATATATGTGTGTCCGTTACCTCGATAACTTTTGAAATAAATGCCAGATTTTGATTAAATTTGGCACAAATGTGGAGAGTAACATTTATGACTTAAGTTTGAAAACTAGATCGATCGGGCTATGGAAAGAGGGTTTAAAGTAGGTAAGAACCACCTAGTACTGGTATATTGATATTTGCACAAAAAATTGTTTTTCTTTGTTGATTATCCCCGTAGCAGCAAACCTGCATACTCAGGCGTGATGTTATTTTTATGGAGAATAAGTAAAGTTGTATATCTCCCTTAATTATGAACATAGATTATTAAAACTTGGTATGTAGCTTCACCTGGTTGAGTTATATTGATGATTGCTTAAAAACACATTCCTTATATTTCTTGATGCTGCAAACCTGCGTACTCAGCCCTAATGTTATTCTTATGGAGAATAAATCAAATGCTATATATCACTCATTTATAAATGTATTTTTATGAAACTTGGTAAGTGGCAATGAGAAAAATATAAGACTATATGCATTAGAAATTCGCTGAGTACTCTGGTTTGTAGCGACAGGGGTATTATTCAAATGGAGAATAAGTAAAGTTTGATGTCTCCCTTAGTTACAAACCTAAATTAATAAAACTTGGTATACTTAATAACTTGATATTATTAATATAACTGTAGCTTCACCTGGTTGAGTTACATTGATTATCGCAAAAAAACATATTTGTTATCTTCCTTGTGTCAGCAAATCTACGTGCACAGCCCCTAATGTTTTTCTTATGGAGAATAAATAAAATGCTATATATCACTTATTTATAAATGTATTTTTGTGAAATTTGGTAAGTGGCTTGGTGAGTAGTGAGAAACATATATATTCATTGGAAATTCGCTGAGTATGCATGTTTGCTGCGACGGGGGTATTTTTGGATGAAGTGTTACCCAAGGCTACATGCAGTATTAGCTTAATTTTTTGATTTACAGGAAACGAGGCCATGATCAAGATGAAAACAGAGATGGAATTTAATTAACTACCACTACTTACTGTGTGTTTATATGCCCTAGTTTATGTATCTTACATTTTGTTTCTATATAAACTTATTTTTACTGGAATTGTACTGTCATTTTGTTTGAATTCATTACTGTATTATTTAAGAAAAATCCTTAATTGTTTGTATCACATCACCGAACAATTATAAATTGAAATCCATCCTTCAATTTTTTTAAATCAGTATTTATTAATTCAACTTTTGTTCTGAGAAATGTTTAGGCCAACACATGCATATATTCATTTTATTATAAGCTTGTTAAAACAACTATTTTTTTAAAGATTTGAGTAAATTTTAATACCAAATTTTAAGTTGTGTATATATTTTCAGTGTCAATCCAATTAAGTACCTCAGGACATTTGTGATACTTTTACAATTAAATCATGTGATAGTAATGATAAAAATTAGCATAAAATTTGACAAAGGTAACAATATAAAGTTGTAAAACATGATTTTTTAAGTATTTGTTCTTTTGAACTGTGTTGTGATGGTTTAAAGTTTTCTATGGGTCTAAAGATGACAAAATTACATTTAACAAAACGTGTCATCCATTAAAAAGGTATCCTAGGATTACAAATGAGATTACAGGTATTTAACGTTAGTCAACCTGATTAAAAAAACAACATCAATATGAAGTAAAAAATTGTGTTTCTATGTGTAAGCTGGGCATGGGCAATCATAGTATTATTTTATAAAAGAATAATTTAAGGTTGTCCCGTAATTTATTTTAGAACTGTCTTCCTATCAGATTGTGTGACTATATTGAAAGGTGTCCCATTATTCTATCAGTATGAATTCCCTGACCCCACAGATATCCCTGCCTACCCCATGATAATTCTGCAGTCATCCATATGGCTTCAGGTATGCACTAACTATTACTAGGAGCCATATGGCCTTCAAAGGATGACCACAGAATTATCATGGGGTAGGCAGGGATATCTGTGGGGTCAGGGGATTCATACTAATGGAATATTGGGACACCTTTCAATACATGTTAAAGGCATATCTCCAGTAAATCCTGTGGGACATCCTTGGGGATGTCCTAGGGCTTCAGAGTAAAATATCCCTTTGTGGTCCGAGGGATGTTACCAGTATATCCTGTGGTACATCCTGGGGATGTCCTAGGGCTTAAATTACAATATCCTTTTTTGGTCCTAGGGATATCCCCAGATAATACTGTGGGACATCCTGGGGATGTTCTATGGCTTTCATTATCATGTCCTTATTAGGTCCAAGGGACATCCCATGGCCATCCTGAAGGATGTCCCCAGGATGTCGTGGGGAGAGGACATTTTTGTGTCCTGGGGACATCCTGAGGGTATCATGAGGATATCGTGGGATGAGATAGGGATGATCCTGGGATATCCTGCGTATCCCACTGTGATGTCTTTGGGATGTCCTGGGGACAACCTTGTGCTGTGTGGGTACTTATATTCTTAGTGTTATTTTTTACTAGTTAATTGTTGTTATATATTCATGTATTTCTCGTTGATATCTAATTATTATTGTGTGGTCGTTGTAGCAATGCTTATCAGTTGATTTTGTTTGTCTTTGTTCCAAATGTTATAGTGATTATTGACATTGATAATGTACCTTCTGCACTTCTTTGTACCCTTGTTATTGCACTCATTGTTAATGTTGTTACCTACTTTGTTTGTAATGTATATCAGTTAGCCATCCACTCTTTGTACCTTTGTAAAATGTACCTTTGTACCTTTGTATCTTTGTTCGTATTAGCGAATTTCCCCTATAGGGAAGAAGCTATTACCGTAGTCGGCATGGTAAGACCTAGGCCCGGGACCATGATAACTTTTCGTTTTGAGGTCCCCAGACCCCAAAAACACCATTCGTTCGAAACTGTATATATATATATATATATATATATATTTAGATATATATATATATATATATATGTGTGTGTGTCCGTGGGTGCGATAACTCTCGTAAAAATAATCCGATTTTGACGAAATTTGGTATAAGCATGTAAAGCAGCATTTATGACTTTAAGTTCGAAAACCAGACAGATCGGACTATCCGAAGGAGTATTTTTGGGGGGTTTTGTACCCCAAAAATGGGTTTTTTGAGTTTTCTACATATAATTTTTGAAAAAGTCAAATTTTAGTTTGTTCCATTGGAATCAGCTTAAAAAGATGCACAATTTGGTGTTTTGACCATTGCTCTACGTCAAATGGTTACAGAGATATTGAAAGTGGTAAACACAGTACGTTGTCCAATGCTATTCTTATGGAGAATAAGAAAAAAATTATAGCTCGCTTATTTATGAACGTATTCTAACAAAACTTGGTATATGGTTTCATCTGGTTTTGGTCTATTGTTATTTTCACAAAAAACACGATTTTTACCAATAATTCCCGTAGCAGCAAACCTGCGTCCTCAGCACCCATGTTATTCTTATGGAGAATAAGTAAAATGTAATGTATCCCTTAATTATGAACATAAATTAATAATACCCCCGTCGCAGCAAACCTGCGGACTCAGCGAATTTCCAATGCATAATATTTGTCTGAATTCCACATAAAGCCGCAAACCAAGTTTCATAAAAATATATTCACATATAAGCGATTTTAATTATTCTCCATAAGAATAACATTGGTAATGAGTATGTAGGTTTGCTGAAACAAGGAACAGAAACAATTGGTTTTTATGCAAATATAAATAGAATTTAACTAGGCGAAGCCACATACTAAGTTTCATCGATATTCAATCATAAATAAGCGATATATGACATCCTAGTTATTCTCCATAAGAATAACATGGGGGCTGAGAAAGCAGGTTTGCTGCAACAAGGAACAGAAAAATGGGTTTTTATATAATTATCAATATAACCAAAGATTACACATGCTACGCATGTGTAATCTTTGATATAACTCAACGAAGTGAAGCTACATACCAAGTTTTATTAATTTATGTTCATAATTAAGGGAGTCAGTACATTTTACTTATTCTCCATAAGAATAACATGGGGGCTGAGTACGCAGGTTTGCTGCTACGGGAATAATCAACAAAAAATCAATTTTTTGTGCAAATATCAATATACCAGTACTACTTGAAGCCACATACCAAATTTCATCAACATACATTAATAAATAATCGAGATATCAAATTTTATTTATTCTCCATAAGGATAACATTGGACAACGTACTGTATTTAGCACATTGAATATCTCTGCAACGGTTGGGCGTAGAATCACAATTTAAACACCAAAATGATTGTTTTGTGGAACTGAACAGGTTGGTAAAAGCAAATGTGAAGTTTACATTAAAATAAACTGAGGAAAAGCCAAAAACCTTTTTCCCATAAGATTAACATGGGAGATTTTATGAGCAGGTTTTTTTGGATTTTCTCCGCAACCACTTAACCTGGGTTAATAATTCAAAATACTAAATTATTTGTTTTTTTAAGCTCTATAACATGGTCAAAACCAAAATTAAGTTTTTTAAAAATTTTAAGGTGAAAAATGCAAAAAACTGATTTTTGGAAAAATTAAAACCCCCATAAACCCCCCTTCCCATGGTCCGATTGTTCTGGTTTTCGAAGTTAAAGTCATGAATGTCATTTTACACATTTGAGCCAAATTTCATCAAAATCGGACGTTTTTTACTCAAGTTATCGTGTTAACGGACACATATATAGATATATATATATATATATATAGATATATATATATATAGATATATATATATATAGATATATATATATAGATATATATATAGATATATATATACATATATATAAATTTGAACGAATAGTGTTTTTGGCATCTGGGGACCTCAAAACAAAAAGTTATCATGGTCTCGGGCTTAAGAGGGCTCTAAACCTTCGCCAAACGGCCGAAAAACACACCTCTGTATTACTCAAATTCTGAGGTTATTAAAGCACCTAGCGACCTCCAGTGAACGATAAAATGTTTCTCATGAAATTAACTAGGTTAACCAAGTTATTTTAAGGTTTTAAGTTATTGTTATACATATTTTATTCGGGGTTAAACTCAGTGAAAATTGACCATTTTCTACTACGTAAATGTCAAACAGTTAAGATTAAATTAGAAAGTTTTTCTGTTTTAAAACCCTTATTAGTTATTCAAGATCATTTCCCGCTAGGCAGAATTTCAAAGGAACCAATATTTATCTCATAAATCGAGTAATTTGTGAGGGTTGTTTCTGAAAAGCGCTTCGCAAAACACCCCCGTACAGAGGACGCTCTGGCGAGCGGCGATGGAACTACCACCGCCAATGAGACATTCGTCAGTGTCGCCAACCTTTGTTTCTCTACCTATTGGGACATCGGACGGACGTAATTCCCCAGAAAGGTCCTCTGTGTCCTTGCTTCAAACTACTCTAAAGACACAATATTTGTGCGTCGTACCATACCGTCATTCTTGATGATATAGCTAAATCAAATTTCAAATGACATTATCTGGGCTTTTTACCGTTCAAGAATGTGATCAATATCATTCAATATGATTAAATGATTAAACCTAATATACTGTAATACACCAAAAATTTGAATAAAATTAATCCTTCCTTAAACAATATTTTTTTACAAAAATTAAGATTGTTCTAGTTATTAATGTTTACAGTTGATACAAATAGTAACAATTATATTTAACGTTACCAAGTGCAATCCGTTTTATATTGTTTTTCGTTAACCGTATAGTAAGAAGTTTCTCATTAACCATCATAACTGTAACTCGGCGTAGGTACAACGTGGTTTTAGCCAACTTCATCGCAATCTGTTTCATGTCATTTTCAAAGTGTGTGTGGTTATAAAATACTTGTATAACGGGGCGCGGCGGCCGCGCCGATTTCCAAGAGCACTGAGCCGAGAGGTGACGAGGCGCCCCTCGACCAAGGGTGGGAGTGCATCACCTCACTTCCTGGAAGATCATCCCATACAGCATTTTCCTTGTCCGCAAACCTTCAGTTCATCAGTTGACCTTTGTGACAGTGAAAATACCCCCAGTGTGTAAAAAGGCAGAAATATTGCAATTTCGTCATGTGGACACCTCAAGGAATGAGGATGGAAGCGTTTGGATCATGATTATTATAACAGATGATAATAATAAACCATAGTCTTTTATCATACTCAAGATGTTTCATTTCTGTTTACTAGTGATAATAATGCGGAAGCGGATTGCAGACGATGATATAAATCATATTGTCATACTTTATCCCTTTTATCATATTATCTATGTTTTACTCTCTCCCCTCGCATGTTTAATACGAAAAAAGAGTCCCTGGACCAAAAATACTAAATAATTTTGTCTGGTCAAAAGAATGTTTTTTTTTTATCCTCGCAAAACCGTAGACCTTACAAGTAACGATCGAAAGGGGCGCCAAAATTGGATGGGGGCGCATCATATTTTCTCTCTTATTACATATAATAGCAATATTAAACTCGAATCATTACAACTTCAATTAATGATGAAACCCCAGTTGAATACTCTCCAATCCCCAAACCATATTTTTCGTCATCTAGGAAGCACGTTAAAATAATCGAAGAGAGCCGGCTAAAACAATTAGTTGCATCATGTAACTTGATATTTTAACATTGTAATTTTCTTTCAGTATTGCAAGTTTTATCCAGCACACTCTCAATACGGTACCAATCAGAATACCCTGAAGTTGTCACAAATCTATAAAGGTCAAAACAACTTCTCAATTTGGAATTGAGGGGAGCGGAGGATTTGTTATCTGATATGTAAATTTAATGTTTAAATAAAATGAAGGTGCAACATGGTGAAAACACAACTTTCTTCCCAATAATATCTTTCAACAACTTAAAAATACTAATATACAAAAAATTAACAAAATCAGCCAGGTTAATATTACATATTTACAATTTATTTATTTTACAACTACGGATTACGCACTCCACCAGCACCCCGCGACCCGTCATGAGCGCCTAGCGTTTCCCCCGACCCCCCCAAAAAAAGTGCCGCGCCGTGCTGGAGCACGGCTCGCACTGCCCTAAAGCCGGTACTGATTATTGCCATTTTATTTTAATTGATATAATTTTCCTTTTTATTAGCGAATTTCTCCTATAGGGAAGAAGCTATTACCGTAGGTGGCATGGTAAGACCTAAGCCCGAGACCATGATAACTTTTCTTTTTGAGGTCCCCAGATGCCAAAAACACTATTCGTTCAAATTTATATATATATATACATATACATATATGTGTGTCCGTTACCGCGATAACTTTTGAAAGAAACGCCCGATTTTGATGAAATTTGGCACAAATATGGAGAGTAGCATTTATGACTTTAATTTCGAAAACCAGATCGATCGCACTATGAGAAGGGGGTTTTATGAGGGTTTAAGTTTTTCCAAAAATTTGTTTTTTGCAAATTTGACCCCAAAACGTTAAAAAAATTCAATTTTGGTTATAGCCATTTTATAGAGCTTACAAAAACAAATAATTTAGTATATTGAATCATTAACCTAGGTTAAGTGGTTGCGGAGAAAAATAAAAAAAAACGTGTCCCATGTTAACCTTAAGGGAAAAAGGTTTTTAAATTTTTCTCAGATAGTTTTACTAAAAACTTCAAATTTCTGTTTATAAATGTGTTTAGCTCAACAAAACAAACATTTTGGTGTTTTAATCGTTGTTCTACGTCCAACCGTTGAAGAGATATTCAAAGTGCTAAACACAGTACGTTGTCCAATAAATAAAAGGAGAATAAATAAAATTCTATATCTCGATTATTTATGAATGTATATCGATGAAACTTGGTACGTGGCTTCAACTAGTTGTGGTATATTGAAATTAGCACAAAAAAACAAGTTTTTGTTGATAGTCCCCGTAGCAGCAAACCTGCATACTCGGCCCCCATGTTATTCATATGGAGAATAAGTAAAGTTGTATATCTCCCTTAATTATGAACCTACATTAAGAGAACTTGGTATGTAGCTTCACCTGGTTAATTTGTATTGATAATTGCAAAAAAAACACATTACTTATCTTCCTCGTTGCAGCAAACCTGCGTCCTCAACCCTAATGTTATTCTTATGGAGAATAAATAAAATGCTATATATAACTTATTTATGTACGTATTTTTGTGAAACTTGGTAAATAGCTCTATTTAGTAGTGAGTCACATATATATGCATTGGAAATTCGCTGAGTACGCAGGTTTGCTGTGACGGGGGTATTACTGAAATGTCTTTAATTCCAAACGAAGTATTTTGTATCTTAGTGCCAATTTTTATCTTTAAAACCATAAACTATAACCAATTCAATGTTTATTAGTGACTGTTACATCGGGCTATTTTCATGTTTTTTATTAACAGTTAAAATGTTGCAGTCTAACCTAATCCCAGAAATTCTGTAGCATATTACAGTACACTGTATACAAAACCTATGTGCAATACAGTCGGGTTTTTACTTTACAACTTGTTTTTCTTCATCCCTTATACAACGTGATTGATAACTATTTATCTGAGTAATGATTCCATAATATTACACAATTGCAACGTTTAAATGTTGTGTACTATTCCGAAATTAAGTTATATAATATCTTAAGTTTTTACAACTATTATTTATATAATCGAATTTCACAATTATTATTTGTTCTTGGATCTATTCTCAATCTTTAAATAATCTCACATGTTTTATCATAGAGGGTACATTTTATATCCTACGGACATTTTTATTGACAACTACGTAAGAACTACATGAATTTTCTATGCATTCATACATTTTAATGTTTATACATTTGTTATCCATGCAAAATGGTCGTGACAAACATTTTGAGTTCGGGGCTAAATCCAAAGTGAGATTCTCAAAGAGAATTTTAAAGGAATATAGAAGCAGTGAGGTGACAGCCAAGACATCAGCCTGCCTCCTGCCACTGGCGGCATCGGGAGTTGTTCGTTCAACTTCCCCACGAATCCATGGATTCCCTTTCGGTTGGCAGTAATGCGAAAAACCGGTTTAGAGGGTGGCTCGCCTAGCGCGGCCACTTGTGAAAATTGAAACTACGTGGAGCTTTGTGGGACACAGATCGTTGTACTCCACTGTGGCCACGGACCTTTAGAGCCACCTTAAGTCTTACCATGAGACCTACGGTAATAGCTTCTTCCCTATAGGGGAAATTCGCTAAAACTTGGAATGTTGGTTCACCTAGTTGAGTTCTATTGATATTTAGTAGTGGTGAAACCACAAAGAGGCCCCACAATCGGCGCTTTTTCCCCATGTTATTCTTATGGGGAGCCGTTTTTGCACCGACGCCAGCTCCCGCCCATAGAGCTCCCGCGCCCTAGCCTATACTATTGTCCAACCCCTGCCTATATTAAATATATTGTCCCCATCCCCATCCCTCCTCTATATTTTTAAAAATTAATTTTCAAATTCAGGCTAAAAAACTATCTTTGGTGTTTACTGTCCGATTTGTCTGCAATTTGGATATGTTATTGTCCTAGGCAAGTGTTTTAATAAATTTCACTTACATTTCCCAAATTCACTATAACGGTCAAAAATATTTTTGAAAAATACTATAGTGCCAATTGCCAACTTCTTTATTTACTGTTCGATTTGTCTTCAATTTGGATGTGTTATTGTCCTAGGCAAGTGTTTTAATAAATTCCACGTACATATCCCAAATTCACTATTACAGTCAAATTAAAAAATATTTTTGAAAAATACTGCCAATTGCCACCTTCTTTATTAACTGTCTGATTTGTCTGCAATTTGGATATGTTATTGTCCTAGGCAAGTGTTTTAATAAATTTCACTTACATTTCCCAAATTCACTATAACGGTCAAATTAAAAAATATTTTTTGAAAAATACTGCCAATTGCCACCTTCTTTATTAACTGTCTGATTTGTCTTCAATTTGGATATGTTATTGTCCTAGGCAAGTTGTTTAATAAATTCCACTTACATATCCCAAATTCACTATAACGGTCAAATTAAAAATTATTTTTGAAAAATACTGCCAATTGCCAACTTCTTTATTAAATGTCCGATTTGTCTGCAATTTGGATGTGTTATTGTCCTAGGCAAGTGTTTTAATAAATTTCACTTACATATCCCAAATTCACTATTACGGTCAAATTAAAAAATATTTTTGAAAAATACTGCCAATTGCCAACTTCTTTATTTACTGTCTGATTTATTTAAAATTTGGATATGTTATTGTCCTAGGCAAGTTGTTTAATAAATTCCACTTACATATCCCAAATTCACTATTACGGTCAAAAATATTTTTGAAAAATACTGCCAATTGCCAACTTCTTTATTAAATGTCCGATTTGTCTGCAATTTGGATGTGTTATTGTCCTAGGCAAGTGTTTTAATAAATTTCACTTACATATCCCAAATTCACTATTACGGTCAAATTAAAAAATATTTTTGAAAAATACTGCCAATTGCCAACTTCTTTATTTACTGTCTGATTTATTTAAAATTTGGATATGCTATTGACCTAGGCAAGTGTTTTAATCAATTTCACTTACATATCCCAAATTCACTATTACGGTCAAATTAAAAAATATTTTTGAAAAATACTGCCAATTGCCAACTTCTTTATTTACTGTCTGATTTATTTAAAATTTGGATATGCTATTGACCTAGGCAAGTGTTTTAATAAATTCCACTTACATATCCCAAATTCACTATTACGGTCAAATTAAAAAATATTTTTGAAAATACTGCCAATTGCCAACTTCTTTATTTACTGTCCCATTTGTTTAAAACTTGGATATGTTATTGTCGTAGGCAATTGTTTTAATAAATTACACCTACATTTCCCAAATTCACTATTACAGTCAAATTAAAAAATATTTTTGAAAAATACTGCCAATTGCCAACTTCTTTATTTACTGTCCGATTTGTTTAAAATTTGGATATGTTATTGTTGTAGGCTAGTGTATATACACCATCCACATTTTACAAATATTGCGGTTAAATTTTTAAAAATTTGGATAAATACTGCCAATTGGCAACTTCTTTATGGTCTGATTTGTTTAAAATTTATATCATTATTCTAGGCTAGTGTATATGTACCATCCACATTTGACAAATTAACTATAATGGTCAAATTTAAAAAATATTTTGAAAAATATACTAACAATTTCAAACTTCTTTATTTACGGATATGTTATAGCTCTTATATAGGTAACAAGACCACACTACCACACATTCCATTACCCCCTACAATACAATATTTTGTCTTTTTTGTTTGTTTATTTTGCTGTAATCCCAAAACTGACTGTTTATTGTCCGATTTGCCTACACTTTGGATATTGTCCTAAGCATTTATTGTCTGATTTATTTTTGGATATGTTATAGCCCCCAACTATATCTAAAATTACAATATTATTTCCACCTATAATACTGTTGTTTGTTTTGCCGCAACCTAAAAACTAACATTGGTATTTGTGTTTTTACAAAACTATATTTTGTAAATTACTACCAATAACTCCTTTATTTACTTTTCGACTTGTTATATCCCCCTATATCTAAATTTACCGTATATTTTGTCCCTTTAGTGCTGTTTTGTCGTAACCAAACTTTGGATGCAATATATTACTGGCCATTGCATAAGTAAATACCCCATTTCCAAATTCACTATTACGGTTGGATTAAAAAAAATAAATACAAGCTTATTATATACATCCAGCTGATAAGTAATATATATCCACATTTATGGTCAGAACAAATTTTGGATATGTTTTAAGCCAATGCGATAACAAAAAATAAATTTTTAAAACCCAAAACAACTAATCTTTCTTTGTGCTTGTTTGGAGTAGTCTTTATTTTATCCAACTTAATTTTGTAGTTAAAATCAAACTTCCCACATTCTAGCTCCCTTTCCAGCCAGGGAGACATAAAGGTTACGAATATTTTCAAACAATATATCTTTTTCTACCCCTATGTTGGACTTGTTTAATAGCGCACCATATTCCAAATCCTCCAGTCTACTACATTCTTTAAATTTAACATTGCCTTTAATATCTCTATGTCTTCTTGTCCATTGTTACGGAAACTTAGGTTTTCTATTTTTGGAATTGCCATAAAATGTTGCGGTTCCGTTAGTGTTAAAGCTGGTGGCTGGTAGGTAGATAAATAATGTCCAAATCACCACTGCACAGCAACACGCCTTCCCTATTCTTATTTATCTCTATAAATACAGTTTTACAGACACCTTTAACATAGTATACACCCCTCCATCCTTTTCTGCCAACACTCCCACAAACTTGTTTACTACAAACGCATACACATAATGCTCGCAGGAAGTAATCTTTTAATTTATCCTCTCTTTCCCTTATTTCTTTAGCCAACTGTACATTCCTCTGCAACAGTATTTTCCACATATTCCAATGTCTTCTAATTCCAGTTTCCTCTCTAAGAAAGGCTTGGAAAGTGGCTCTATTTCTTTAATAGTGTATGGGTACAGTTTATTGGTCCGGCTTCTTAAAACGTAGGGAGTAAGGTTAGGACTTTAAGCCCAATTCTTCTAAATTGATGTGTTTAGGTATAGTGGAGAAAGGTGTATTTGATGTGCCCCCAGATTTGATGTAACACTTATGCTTTACACATACGGCATCCTCCTCTATTACCTCTACATAGTTGGTAAACAGTTAAAGCTAAATGCAGATAGAGCATACTTTATTAACTTTTCCCTTTGTGTACTATCTTTTGGCAGTTTAGTTGTACTCCAGTTAACTTCCCCCAATATGCATCGTTAAACACTAAACGCTGTTTTGTAATTGATTGGCAACTTTCACCCACATGCAGAGGTACAGAATGGAGCATTTTGAAAGTACCGTTTGTTGTCTTCTATTAGACAAACCCTTTACCAAAACCTCCACAATAGATTGTTGCCTCTAACCTTGCCATTCTCTCTAGCTAGTTGAGAACGTTTCTTTTAGGTTTACAAAGTTTATTATATGGTTTCCTATACTTTTAATTACTCCAGGACTTGTAATCTGGCATATAAATTTATTATATATTTTTACTCTGCTATTTACACCATGTTAAACAGTCTTTACTAACATTATCTACAATAACATTATGGGGGTCCATTCGCCCCCCTGGTAGCAAAAGTTTTCTGTAAGATATTGGCACATTTCCAGCCAAATCTGGTGTTATATCGAAATCCATAAGATAGTACATTTCTTTTTCCAGATCTTGCAGTATCTTTGGAAGATCTTCCAACAAATCCTTAATTTTAACATTTGCAAGCTCTATTTTATAGGGAATTGCTATAGGATCATCATACTTTTGTTTAATTTGGTCAATATCTTTCTTTATTATTTGTAACACACCCTCGCTTTGGGGGAATGGCAGTTTGGCCACAACACCATGTCGAGCTAAAGAGAACTTTTTAAATATTCCTCGTAAGTAGCTATTAAACGAGCCACATATTTCCTTCTTAACTTTTAAATTTATTCCGAACATCCCCATCACAATCCGCAACATTTGTTATCTAACATTATGTTATCATAAAACGCATCCGTTATAGATGTTATTTAATTTTGGTTCGCCCTCGCAATAGTTTATATTACCTATGTCTGTAAGAAGGTTATTATTACGTAGATTTTCTAATAAAAACCACATACCAAATCTTTCGTTAGTAGGTTTAATACAATTCCCCAATAAATGGCTAACAGAGTACATTTCTTTTATACAAAAAGTAGCGGAAACATGTAAACAGGACAGATATATAGGCATATATGTGTTGTAAATATATATTGTATATAAACACAGGCGAGCGGCAAGTGTAACATGTAAGTGGACACCCACATGCAAATATGGAATACCCACAAATTCGACTAAATAAGTTTATAGTCTCAATATAATTAACATATTAACATTAGTACCCAAATTGTCGAAATTCTATAATTCTATTCTTAGTCCTTGTATTAGGTTTTGTACTATTAAACCCAACACCCCATGCAGTAGAGTAATATATGTATTTAATATGCACATTCTACAAGACCTGTACATCTGTTGTATAAGCAGCAGAATAGACATCTCATTGTGTTGTTGTAAAGTAAAACATAAATTGTGCTGGATACAACCGGCCAGATATTAGACAGGAAATGTGTTGGAAGTGTATTGCCAAAGACAAACACCACATAGTGCAGCATGTAATCAATCCATTACTATTTAGACAGCATTGGTACAACATCCGATATATTAGCCAAACCCACAATCAAACTTGGAAAACAAACAGTAAAAGATAAATATTATAGTAACAGAAATAGTAAGAGTATAAGGACATAGTAATATTTAAAGTTTATAAAACAACACAAATGCAGAGACACAATAACACACTCCAACACATTTGGACACAGGCACAGATACTGGTTTACATCCATTTAACACAACTTTACACGTTCTGTCAACCGACACAAAAATTGTTTGTAAATTGTGTAAGAAATATATGTAATATAAACAAATTTAACACAATCATAACATTGTCCACAACCACCATCCATTGGAAGTTAAAGGGGGGTGTATCGATACACCCCCCTTTAACTTCCAATGGATGGTGGTTGTGGACAATGTTATGATTGTGTTAAATTTGTTTATATTACATATATTTCTTACACAATTTACAAACAATTTTTGTGTCGGTTGACAGAACGTGTAAAGTTGTGTTAAATGGATGTAAACCAGTATCTGTGCCTGTGTCCAAATGTGTTGGAGTGTGTTATTGTGTCTCTGCATTTGTGTTGTTTTATAAACTTTAAATATTACTATGTCCTTATACTCTTACTATTTCTGTTACTATAATATTTATCTTTTACTGTTTGTTTTCCAAGTTTGATTGTGGGTTTGGCTAATATATCGGATGTTGTACCAATGCTGTCTAAATAGTAATGGATTGATTACATGCTGCACTATGTGGTGTTTGTCTTTGGCAATACACTTCCAACACATTTCCTGTCTAATATCTGGCCGGTTGTATCCAGCACAATTTATGTTTTACTTTACAACAACACAATGAGATGTCTATTCTGCTGCTTATACAACAGATGTACAGGTCTTGTAGAATGTGCATATTAAATACATATATTACTCTACTGCATGGGGTGTTGGGTTTAATAGTACAAAACCTAATACAAGGACTAAGAATAGAATTATAGAATTTCGACAATTTGGGTACTAATGTTAATATGTTAATTATATTGAGACTATAAACTTATTTAGTCGAATTTGTGGGTATTCCATATTTGCATGTGGGTGTCCACTTACATGTTACACTTGCCGCTCGCCTGTGTTTATATACAATATATATTTACAACACATATATGCCTATATATCTGTCCTGTTTACATGTTTCCGCTACTTTTTGTATAAAAGAAATGTACTCTGTTAGCCATTTATTGGGGAATTGTATTAAACCTACTAACGAAAGATTTGGTATGTGGTTTTTATTAGAAAATCTACGTAATAATAACCTTCTTACAGACATAGGTAATATAAACTATTGCGAGGGCGAACCAAAATTAAATAACATCTATAACGGATGCGTTTTATGATAACATAATGTTAGATAACAAATGTTGCGGATTGTGATGGGGATGTTCGGAATAAATTTAAAAGTTAAGAAGGAAATATGTGGCTCGTTTAATAGCTACTTACGAGGAATATTTAAAAAGTTCTCTTTAGCTCGACATGGTGTTGTGGCCAAACTGCCATTCCCCCAAAGCGAGGGTGTGTTACAAATAATAAAGAAAGATATTGACCAAATTAAACAAAAGTATGATGATCCTATAGCAATTCCCTATAAAATAGAGCTTGCAAATGTTAAAATTAAGGATTTGTTGGAAGATCTTCCAAAGATACTGCAAGATCTGGAAAAAGAAATGTACTATCTTATGGATTTCGATATAACACCAGATTTGGCTGGAAATGTGCCAATATCTTACAGAAAACTTTTGCTACCAGGGGGGCGAATGGACCCCCATAATGTTATTGTAGATAATGTTAGTAAAGACTGTTTAACATGGTGTAAATAGCAGAGTAAAAATATATAATAAATTTATATGCCAGATTACAAGTCCTGGAGTAATTAAAAGTATAGGAAACCATATAATAAACTTTGTAAACCTAAAAGAAACGTTCTCAACTAGCTAGAGAGAATGGCAAGGTTAGAGGCAACAATCTATTGTGGAGGTTTTGGTAAAGGGTTTGTCTAATAGAAGACAACAAACGGTACTTTCAAAATGCTCCATTCTGTACCTCTGCATGTGGGTGAAAGTTGCCAATCAATTACAAAACAGCGTTTAGTGTTTAACGATGCATATTGGGGGAAGTTAACTGGAGTACAACTAAACTGCCAAAAGATAGTACACAAAGGGAAAAGTTAATAAAGTATGCTCTATCTGCATTTAGCTTTAACTGTTTACCAACTATGTAGAGGTAATAGAGGAGGATGCCGTATGTGTAAAGCATAAGTGTTACATCAAATCTGGGGGCACATCAAATACACCTTTCTCCACTATACCTAAACACATCAATTTAGAAGAATTGGGCTTAAAGTCCTAACCTTACTCCCTACGTTTTAAGAAGCCGGACCAATAAACTGTACCCATACACTATTAAAGAAATAGAGCCACTTTCCAAGCCTTTCTTAGAGAGGAAACTGGAATTAGAAGACATTGGAATATGTGGAAAATACTGTTGCAGAGGAATGTACAGTTGGCTAAAGAAATAAGGGAAAGAGAGGATAAATTAAAAGATTACTTCCTGCGAGCATTATGTGTATGCGTTTGTAGTAAACAAGTTTGTGGGAGTGTTGGCAGAAAAGGATGGAGGGGTGTATACTATGTTAAAGGTGTCTGTAAAACTGTATTTATAGAGATAAATAAGAATAGGGAAGGCGTGTTGCTGTGCAGTGGTGATTTGGACATTATTTATCTACCTACCAGCCACCAGCTTTAACACTAACGGAACCGCAACATTTTATGGCAATTCCAAAAATAGAAAACCTAAGTTTCCGTAACAATGGACAAGAAGACATAGAGATATTAAAGGCAATGTTAAATTTAAAGAATGTAGTAGACTGGAGGATTTGGAATATGGTGCGCTATTAAACAAGTCCAACATAGGGGTAGAAAAAGATATATTGTTTGAAAATATTCGTAACCTTTATGTCTCCCTGGCTGGAAAGGGAGCTAGAATGTGGGAAGTTTGATTTTAACTACAAAATTAAGTTGGATAAAATAAAGACTACTCCAAACAAGCACAAAGAAAGATTAGTTGTTTTGGGTTTTAAAAATTTATTTTTTGTTATCGCATTGGCTTAAAACATATCCAAAATTTGTTCTGACCATAAATGTGGATATATATTACTTATCAGCTGGATGTATATAATAAGCTTGTATTTATTTTTTTTAATCCAACCGTAATAGTGAATTTGGAAATGGGGTATTTACTTATGCAATGGCCAGTAATATATTGCATCCAAAGTTTGGTTACGACAAAACAGCACTAAAGGGACAAAATATACGGTAAATTTAGATATAGGGGGATATAACAAGTCGAAAAGTAAATAAAGGAGTTATTGGTAGTAATTTACAAAATATAGTTTTGTAAAAACACAAATACCAATGTTAGTTTTTAGGTTGCGGCAAAACAAACAACAGTATTATAGGTGGAAATAATATTGTAATTTTAGATATAGTTGGGGGCTATAACATATCCAAAAATAAATCAGACAATAAATGCTTAGGACAATATCCAAAGTGTAGGCAAATCGGACAATAAACAGTCAGTTTTGGGATTACAGCAAAATAAACAAACAAAAAAGACAAAATATTGTATTGTAGGGGGTAATGGAATGTGTGGTAGTGTGGTCTTGTTACCTATATAAGAGCTATAACATATCCGTAAATAAAGAAGTTTGAAATTGTTAGTATATTTTTCAAAATATTTTTTAAATTTGACCATTATAGTTAATTTGTCAAATGTGGATGGTACATATACACTAGCCTAGAATAATGATATAAATTTTAAACAAATCAGACCATAAAGAAGTTGCCAATTGGCAGTATTTATCCAAATTTTTAAAAATTTAACCGCAATATTTGTAAAATGTGGATGGTGTATATACACTAGCCTACAACAATAACATATCCAAATTTTAAACAAATCGGACAGTAAATAAAGAAGTTGGCAATTGGCAGTATTTTTCAAAAATATTTTTTAATTTGACTGTAATAGTGAATTTGGGAAATGTAGGTGTAATTTATTAAAACAATTGCCTACGACAATAACATATCCAAGTTTTAAACAAATGGGACAGTAAATAAAGAAGTTGGCAATTGGCAGTATTTTCAAAAATATTTTTTAATTTGACCGTAATAGTGAATTTGGGATATGTAAGTGGAATTTATTAAAACACTTGCCTAGGTCAATAGCATATCCAAATTTTAAATAAATCAGACAGTAAATAAAGAAGTTGGCAATTGGCAGTATTTTTCAAAAATATTTTTTAATTTGACCGTAATAGTGAATTTGGGATATGTAAGTGAAATTGATTAAAACACTTGCCTAGGTCAATAGCATATCCAAATTTTAAATAAATCAGACAGTAAATAAAGAAGTTGGCAATTGGCAGTATTTTTCAAAAATATTTTTTAATTTGACCGTAATAGTGAATTTGGGATATGTAAGTGAAATTTATTAAAACACTTGCCTAGGACAATAACACATCCAAATTGCAGACAAATCGGACATTTAATAAAGAAGTTGGCAATTGGCAGTATTTTTCAAAAATATTTTTGACCGTAATAGTGAATTTGGGATATGTAAGTGGAATTTATTAAACAACTTGCCTAGGACAATAACATATCCAAATTTTAAATAAATCAGACAGTAAATAAAGAAGTTGGCAATTGGCAGTATTTTTCAAAAATATTTTTTAATTTGACCGTAATAGTGAATTTGGGATATGTAAGTGAAATTTATTAAAACACTTGCCTAGGACAATAACACATCCAAATTGCAGACAAATCGGACATTTAATAAAGAAGTTGGCAATTGGCAGTATTTTTCAAAAATAATTTTTAATTTGACCGTTATAGTGAATTTGGGATATGTAAGTGGAATTTATTAAACAACTTGCCTAGGACAATAACATATCCAAATTGAAGACAAATCAGACAGTTAATAAAGAAGGTGGCAATTGGCAGTATTTTTCAAAAAATATTTTTTAATTTGACCGTTATAGTGAATTTGGGAAATGTAAGTGAAATTTATTAAAACACTTGCCTAGGACAATAACATATCCAAATTGCAGACAAATCAGACAGTTAATAAAGAAGGTGGCAATTGGCAGTATTTTTCAAAAATATTTTTTAATTTGACTGTAATAGTGAATTTGGGATATGTACGTGGAATTTATTAAAACACTTGCCTAGGACAATAACACATCCAAATTGAAGACAAATCGAACAGTAAATAAAGAAGTTGGCAATTGGCAGTATTTTTCAAAAATATTTTTGACCGTTATAGTGAATTTGGGAAATGTAAGTGAAATTTATTAAAACACTTGCCTAGGACAATAACATATCCAAATTGCAGACAAATCGGACAGTAAACACCAAAGATAGTTTTTTAGCCTGAATTTGAAAATTAATTTTTAAAAATATAGAGGAGGGATGGGGATGGGGACAATATATTTAATATAGGCAGGGGTTGGACAATAGTATAGGCTAGGGCGCGGGAGCTCTATGGGCGGGAGCTGGCGTCGGTGCAAAAACGGCTCCCCATAAGAATAACATGGGGAAAAAGCGCCGGAAGTGATGTTAAACCATCATTTCACCACTACTATATTTGCATAAGAACCCATTTTTTGTGTTTCTTATTGCAGCAAACCTGCGTACTCATCTCCCATGTTATTCTTATGGAGAATAATCAAAATGGCATATATCGCTTATTTATGAACTTATATTGATGAAACTTGGTATGTGGCTTCACCTAGTTGAGTAATATTGATATTTACAAGAAACCCTATATTTGTTGTTTTTTGTAGCAGCAAACCTGCATACTCATCCCCAATGTTATTGTTATAGAGAATAATTCAAATTTGATATATCACTTATTTTTGAATATATTTTTTATGAAACTTGGTATGCGGCTTTATGTGGTATTAAGACTTATATTTTGCATTGGAAATTCGCTGAGTACGCAGGTTTGCTGCGACGGGGGTATTTTTATTTATTGCTGTAGAAACAAATCAAATCAAATAAAGTAAAAAAATAAAATGGAGCCAGCGTCTACATTTTTTATCATATTGAATCTCTTCTCAGATTTTTTACTTTGCGAATACGCATAACTCTTACCATCTAATCCATTTTATTTTGGAATTAAAAGTATGGTGAGAGATTATCAATGATTGTCGCTATCGTTCAACTACACTGATTAGAGGTTACCCTTTCATTCCTCTTCAATCGTGAAATTATAACATCGAAAATTGGAAAGTCAGCACCAACAACCCCAACGGTAGCTACTTGGATTACTACCAAGAAATACTTGGAGCTGAAATGTATGGACAGTTAATATAGTATACTAAAATCACAGGCCGTGTTCTCTATTTGCATCGTTGCCTGTCTACCCACCAGTATAGTTGTCCTTGGATACACCACACAGTAAAACAGCAACAATGTTTTTTTTTCATCAGCAATAAATTTGTTTTTCAAGGTAATTATTATCTTTTATCTGTTTTATACACAAGCCTATGCGTGTGTAGTATTAAGTTAATCGACAACATTAATTTTGGGACTTTAGTCGGTGTAACCTCAAACCGTAGTACTATTGAACATTTGAATAAGTTTGTGCAAAATACCCAAGGAATATAACAGTATCGTATATTAGATTACACCAGTCCTAATCGGGAACCTATCATATTGAAGCATAGGCAAAGCCGCCTTTAAAGATTCTTAAAGATATTCTTTAAAGGCGGCTATGATTGAAGCCGAAAAATTAGGTAACTTAGTAACTTAGTAGTTGAGGTTATGATGAATAGTGTCGATTGTTCATCATAACCTTTATGCTGACCAATTTTGTATTTCTTGTGTAAAAATATACACTACTCAAGTTGTAGGAAATTTAAAGCAGAACAAAATAATAATAACAATAGGTGTGCCTTAATGACATATAACTTGTAATTTTTGCCTGAAGGATGTAAGAAAAATACTGAGGCAATAATTATTGTAATCCTACATTATAATCTATTAGTTTATGTAAATTTAGCTCTTCCCCTGCGGTCCCCCATTACAAACAAATAATACTAAAACCTGATTATAAGTAAAAATTATAAACCTACCGAATCGGTGATGAGGCGACGCTCCTCTTCGTTCCAAACATAGTGTACACCAGACCTATTCTTGTCACTTCCCCTTCCCCTTCTTGATGGTAGCGGTAGCTGTGCATGCACTACGGGATTGTTTACGTGTTGCACATCTCAGTAAAAGACGTAATCGCCACAAATGTAAATGTTTCCAAAAAGGTATAGTTTTGGCCATGATAGTGTATTTATTTTGGATTTTTGTAAAAAATCTGAATTATAGTTGTTGTCAACAACATTAATTCACTGGCCTCCCATATCCTCTTTGAACGCCTGTAAAGGCTTAAAATTTATAGCGGAAATGGTAGTCTAACTATAAGTTAGTTCCCATTTAGGCCTATTAAAAAACATCACCGGTTTGCTTTTTAAAGCGTTACGGTATGTTACATGGGGTAGGGAGTGGGGGGAGTTTGAAATTACTACAAAATGTGCTATGTAATATGTGTATGGCCCCTAAAAATCGAATGGGAATATGGGTAAGTTATTGGTGTATCAATCATGGTACCTAATCAAATCTTCGTATTCGTTTGTTTTGGTGGGCGCTTATCACATGTACCCTCTGGACCAACTTACTTGGCAATAATGGGTGATTTCCATTCTTGCAAGTTTTTACCCAATATTAAATTAATTCCCCTATTTTTGAAAATGTCTCAACTCAATACTCTGGGATCCCACCCCTAGATTGACTGGGTGAACATATAAAACGACAAGTTATATGTAATTTCTGGTACTCCCTTAACACTTTGACTGCGCATGGGATGTGGGGTGTGACCCCGCCACGTGGCAACTGTTTCAATAGGCGAGGTCACATTTTCAATTCCCGGCTAACGAATGACAGAAACACTGTATACGGTGCTGTACTGCGTTCCAACACAACTGGACGTAGTTCTACAAAGCGCCAACAGGTCGCAGCACAATCCAGATAGCAGTAGTCAAAACAGGGTTTCCATCTAGAGGGACTAAGTGGGACAAAAACGAATGCAGGGAAGTCCTATAACGGCCGGGATATTGGGGGAAATTTATTACCAACCTACACGAAAATAAAACTTGCATTCTGACACGTGCAAAAAATATTGAACTCCGGCCCAGCCTGAGCTCATACCGAGTCATTGTTGCTAAGCGGACTTGGTGGAAAGTCGGTGTCCCACGCGCATGAGCCATGGGACCACGATGGGATGCCGGCTTCCCACGTGCAGTCAAAGTGTTAATACACACATGATATACCACAAACCTTTATTGCTATTTTTTCTTCTGCTTTAAATATTCCTTACAACCTGATTTCCCACAGTGAATATGCTGAGGGGAAAAACAGTTTCCTGTTTTCTCAGGAGAAATAATGCTTTTCCAGGAAAGAAATTGCACTAGAAACATTCATTTTAGACCAAAACAAAAATATTGACAATATTTAAAACTTAAATATTTTTATCAAATAGGCTATATTTTCCTGGCCATTTAATTTAATTTTTGTAATCTGACAAACTGAGACTTATGTACTGGTAAAAAATAGAATAACGATCAAGATTACAGTGAAATCACATTGGATGAAGAATCTATGTACTTTTTCTCTGATTTGTGAAATCATATTTCAGATGTTTTCCTGAATAAACCAAAATTCCTGACTTTGAACTTTTGTGGACACCAAATCATAGGTATCATTCAGGGGTGGCAGGGGATGGGAGATTATTGTAAAGTATTAAATGTCACAATAGTCAAATTCACAATCATTTGACCCCCCCTCCCCAATCGAAAAAATCTCAAATGGGTCAATCCATTTAAAGTAATCCAATGAAGGTTGCTTGACCATTTTAAATATTTTTTATTTTAGCGAATTTCCCCTATAGGGAAGAAGCTATTACCGTAGGTCTCATGGTAAGACTTAAGTCTGAGACCATGATAATTTTTTGTTTTGAGGTCCTCAGACAAAAACACTATTCGTTCAAATTTATATATATGTATATATATATATATGTATATATATGTATATATGTATATATATATATATATATGTGTGTCCGTGAATGCGATAACTTGAGTAAAAAACGTCCGATTTCGATGAAATTTGGCTCAAATGTGTAAAATGACATTCATGACTTTAACTTCGAAAACCAGAAAAATCGGACCATGGGAAGTGGGGTTTATGGGGGTTTTAAATTTTCCAAAAATCAGTTTTTTGCACTTTTTACCCTACAATTTTTTAAAAACTTAATTTTGGTTTTAACCATGTTATAGAGCTTAACAAAACAAATAATATAGTATTTTGAATTATTAACCTAGGTTAAGTGGTTGCGGAGAAAATCCAAAAAAAACCTACTCATTAAATCTCCCATGTTAATCTTATGGGTAAAAGGTTTTTGGCATTTCCTCAGTTTATTTAAATTTAAACTTCACATTTGCTTTTAGAAATCTGTTCAGTTCCACAAAACAATCATTTTGGTGTTTAAATTGTGATTCTACGCCCAACCGTTGCTGAGATATTCAAAGTGCTAAACACAGTACGTTGTCCAATGTTATCCTTATGGAGAATAAATAAAATTTGATATCTTGATTATTTATGAATGTATGTTGATGAAACTTGGTATGTGGCTTCACGTAGTACTGGTATATTGATATTTGCACAAAAAATTTATTTTTTATTGGTTATTCCCGTAGCAGCATACCTGCATACTCAGCCCCCATGTTATTCTTATGGAGAATAAGTAAAATGTAATGACTCCCTTAATTTTGAACATAAATTAATAAAACTTGGTATCTAGCTTCACTTGGTTGAGTTATATTCATAATTCCATAAAAACCCATTTTTTGTTCCTTGTTGCAGCAAACCTGCTTACTCAGCCCCCATGTTATTCTTATGGAGAATAACTAAAATGTTATATAGAGCTTATGATTGAATATTGATGAAACTTGGTATGTGGCTTCGCCTAGTTAAATTATATTTATATTAGCATACAAATCAATTGTTTGTGTTCCTTGTTTCAGCAAACCTACGTACTCATTACCAATGCTATTCTTATGGAGAATAATTAAAATCGCTTATATGTGAATATATTTTTATGAAACTTGGTACGCGGCTTTATGTGGAATTCAGACAAATATAATGCATTGGAAATTCGCTGAGTACGCAGGTTTGCTGCGACGGGGGTATTTTCATTTTTTGTATTGCCATATGAATTGGAAGTACAACAATTATTGTATTTATTTGTTTATGCAAGACCAGCATTTCAGCATTTCATCCTCTTTAATTTTTTGTACCAACTTAAAAAGCCTTATTTGTGAAAATAGGTATATATTATAGGTCTACAGTCGGATTCAAAATTATGGATACTCGAGTTTGACTTGCCACCAAAAATTAACCGATTGAGCTACAACAACGGCGGTTACATCAAAATTGTCCTTGTCTTATTCTTCGTGTTTCGATGTAAATAAAAATTTTAAATTTTGATTTTAACTAATTTTTATTGCGGGTAGAATCTAAAAAGTACACGATTTTTGCCGTTTTTCTAGCAACTACGGACTAAAAAATTCATATTTCCGAAACGGGTCAAGTTATCGATTTCAGATTTTGATACGCCATGGATAGACATGTTTTTAGTTTATTTGTTTAATTTTAGATTTTTAAACTTAATATTATGAAAGCTGTTATCCATTTCGTAAAGTGATGTTTTCTCAGCACTCAAAAGAGCTAAAAACTTCTTTAATGGTGTGACGATATGTCACTTTTACCATTTAACTATTTTATTATAATCATATTTTTGTTCTATGTTTTTATCTCAGTTTCTCATTTTTAATTATTCTTTTAAATCAAGCAAATCAATTCGATTTTAAATTAATTGTAACATTGTAAATGATTCTCGAACAAACAGGAAACTAGCTTCAATAATTCCTAATACAGTGATTGGTTGCTCAAAGTCAGACGCTGAGTGTTAGCAGTTTGTTATGCTACTTGCTGACAGTCAGCTGTTTAATTGCAAACAATTGCAGTTCACTGGCCTTACCACCACCCCAGATATTCCAGTTCAATACCACCGGTGGTCATCTTTTGCAAAATTAAATTCATTCGACCCCAGGACACCAGCGCCTGCTGGTCCAGGTAAGGCCGTTTTATATTTTCTAATTTAGAGTTTTGAAGTCAGATATTTACCCCAAAGCACATTGATAAATTTATTATAATACTTGATTACAATACAACAAACACATATAAACATTTATATTTATACTCTCTTGTCCCTTTAATAAAATATTATAACAAATTTTCAATAATTTAATTATATATAATTATTCTTTCTTTTGGTTTGAGAATCATATTTAGATCTTTATCATTTTCATTTAAATCCCTTTTTTTAGAACCTTTTTGTAATTTGATGATTAGAAATCACGTATAAGAAATGTCTTTAACCTTTGATTCAGCATAATTATTGTTTAATATTAAATACAGTCTTTGATTCATATTTTGGTTTCATTTGTAGAGTACCCCTCATTAGCCAGCGAGTTAGCGTCCACCAATTATATAATATATGTTCATAGAAATAATACAAAGAATAGATACCACATTATACCGTGACAATGGCTTGTTATGAAGCTCGTGATTTTTATAGTCTAATTTTGAAAGTACTTTAACCAAATCTACTTCGAAACGGTTTATTCAGAGTGATTATTAAGTAATAAATCAGTATGCGCACGAGGGTGGCTACCGCTGCGGCGTGTTGAAAAGAACGGAGTGCGACGTTGCCACGATAAGCGAGTTGGTGGGCGCTCTGCACTCTGAGGCTTTTGACCTCGGGTTGGACGGGAAGGATTATAAAATTAAAATTTTGTTATGAATTTGTAATGGAATGTGTCGGAAGATCAATGTTCGCTTTCTCCTGAGCCATTTGGTGAGCGTTTTAGCTTGTGTTCACATCGAGCCACGAGATACCTCCCAGAGAACATTTTAGTGAGCAGGAAGTGTGAATGATTTTAAGTGCTATTTGTTTTTCAAAAGTGAAGGGGATAAGCTGGGTGACAAGAGGTGACAACGGTGATAGGAAATGGTGAAGTGTAAATCAAAAAAGATAACACTTTTTTGACAAACATTTTACAAACTGGTTGCAGATTGCGGAGCGCTCACCAACTCGCTTATCGCGGCAACGTCGCACTCCGTTCTTTTCAACACGCCGCAGCGGTAGCCAGCCTCGTGCGCGCACTGATTTATTACTTAATAATCACTCTGAATAAACCGTTTCGAAGTAGATTTGGTTTAAGTACTTTCAAAATTAGACTATAAAAATCACAAGCTTCATAACAAGCCATTAAACAAGTATTTAGCTCTTTTGAGTGCTGAGAAAACATCACTTTACGAAATGGATAACAGCTTTCATAAAATTAAGTTTAAAAATCTAAAATGATACAAATAAACTAAAAACATGTCTATCTATGACGTATCAAAATTTGAAATCGATAACTTGACCCGTTTCGGAAATATGAATTTTTTAAGTCCGTAGTTGCTAGAAAAACGGCAAAAATCGTGTACTTTTTAGATTCTACCCGCAATAAAAATTAGTTGAAATCAAAATTTAAAATTTCTATTTACATCGAAACACAAAGAATAAGACAAGGACAATTTTGATGTAACTGCCGTTGTTGTAGCTCAATCGGTTAATTTTTGGTGTCAAGTCAAACTCGAGTATCCATAATTTTGAATCCGACAGTAGTTGAAACATGTTCCTTAAAATTTGGCAATGGAATTTGACAACCCACCTTCTGGAGCCCAAGTTTATGATGAAGGGGGAATTTATTAGGTTTTTTTTAAAAAAAAAAATTACAGTTACTTAATAATACTACTGTATTCACTATAACTTGGGTCATAACACAAAAAATGTGTCCTTTAATTTTTATGATAAAAATGGAAATTTGTGATATTTGCAAAGTTTGAGGGGGAATGATATCTCTGGTGGGACATAGGAAAAAAATATAATATTTTTACTGAGTGTCCACCTGTACAAGTGGAAACTATACTGTACAAATTTCAACTTTGATATTTTACTTTGGAAAAGGTAATGACAATTTCAAAAACTAATGGAAAACCCATTGGTGTTTGGTTGGCGTATCAACTACAGTACTTATCATTGAGTTTTTTCTAAAGTAAGATATCAGAGTTGAAATTTTTACTGTAGTTTCCTCTTATACACGTAGACATTCTGTTAAAAAAATTAGATTTTTATCCCAAGTCAAACCAGAGATATCAAGTTTTTTTTGTTTAATGGGAAAACACAATTCTTTATTTAAAATAAATTAAATATTGAGTAGTAGGAAATGTCGAAGCCTCAATTTCAATTTAGGTATTTATACAAAGTATTTACTGATGTAAACAGCCTATTAGTGTCAACTGTCCTAACTTGTCTTCACGCTGAACATGTTTCGGACGAACTACTGTCCATCTTCAGGCTGTTTACGTAAGTAAATACTTTAGATAAATACCAGATTGTCTCAGGTGTCAAGACTATTTATGTATTATTCAATTTAGGGTTTTTCATTTTTTACATAGGGCCTAGTTGATTTTTCAAAAAGTCTAGCAGCCGACGCAAACATTTTAAGTTTGTTTTCAAAGGATTTTTTTTCAAAATACTATCAGCTGCGGAAAATGTGATCCATGGAATTATGTGGTGAGGATGGTTTGTAAACCCAAATATGTAAAGTAACATCACATGTTAATAAGTTAATCCTATTTTTAGGTTAATGCAAGCCAGCCTGTAAGTGATCATAAAGTTATACACTACCGGTACCATAAATGATTAAAATATAACAAATTATTTTATTGCCTTCATGTGTTTTCCCTTTAATCTGAAATATCTCTAACGTGAAAATAATAATAAGCCTAATAAAATAAACTTATCACTAACACAACATACTGCTTATTACTGTATTCCAGTTACTGATATTCCAAAAATATAACATTGCTCAGGTAAAAAATCAGTTACAGGCAGTAACAAGGCTACACAAGGCATCTCACTCATCATTCAGTCATATTCACCTTAAATTCATATACCAGGGGCGGATCCAGAAGTCATGTTTGGGGGGGGGGGGCAGTCACCGAAAGTTACCCCTCCTCCTCCCCCTGGGACCCCCATTATTTTTGTTAACTAAATGAGATTATACAACAAATGAAATTAAGTTAATATTATATATCAATAACCTTGTACTAATTAAAAAAAACAATCATAACATTATAAACAAACTAAACAAAAATTAACTTTATATCTGCTGCGCCCGTCCGTAAATAAAAATAAAAATTATTTAGGCTTTACATTTTGTTCTACGTCATCTGTAGGCATCTAAGAACGAAGGAAGATGCCTAAATAAACAATGCATTTTAGTAGTTACCCACGCGAATAACTATTTACAAAACATATTTGAAATCTGCAAAACTGAACTATGAGGTCAGATCAACTATGAGGTCAAAACTGAACTAAACTGAAAATGAGGAATGAGGCTGAAAGCCAAGGCAACGACTTGAGAAATGAAATTGTCATACCACATTTTTACAAAGTAAAATACTGGCGTATGAGCTTCCGTTTGCACGCTTTTTAATCTTTGTTTCCTCTTATTTCATTACATATAATTTGAGGCACTTTTTGCTTCTAGTCTAGCCACTGGATATTTATTGCCTAGCAACGGATTACGCTGTTTTACACAAAAATCAAACCTAACCTGTAAACAAAATACAGCTGACAGCAAACGACGGTAGGTGGGCGAAATCCAATAAAAGATAATCACCGAATACAATGCTTGCAACCTTTGCTGTGTGTGGCTAAACTCTACCTCCAAGACCTTGTTGAAAACACTGAATTTTCGATCTGCCAACTGGCAAACTGCAACAACTTCGCGATACTCGGGAATATCCATGTTTTTGTAAGACGCTTTTAGGTGAAAGACGTGGATCTAAGTAATGTTTTATATACTAAAATGGAAGTTTAAAATTTCACCTGGCTAATGGTATATATTTTATTCCATTTATCGAACGTTTAGGTGCATTAGTTTGAATTTTAATGTAACATTGTAGACGGGAGCAGCAAAATTTGACTCTCGGAACCGAAAAAACAGGGTTATGGATGGCTTTTGATACATACATTTTCATTCAGACTTATTCAAACTTTCATTGTATACCTGAATAAAGTATAACACAATAATTCTTAGGTTTTGGGGGGCGACCGCTCCTCCCCCTGGATCCGCCCCTGTCATATACGCCCTATTTGTGTTGGCGTCTCATACAGTGATTAAGTAAGAAAATAAATTACATAACTACTCTAATCAAGTTTATTTAATATAATTCATGTGGTTTTATTTCAGAAAACATGAGGATTTCTCTGCAGAATAAAATATAACTCGCAGTGAACAATTCTTAGAAACTTAGTGACATTTAAAAATATAAGCTATAAGCTTATAAGCTATATAAGGTATAAGCTTCATTAACATAATTTGAGCCCTGGTAATATTTTCTAAAATCCATTATTAAGCTCAATCATGGAAGTAGAAGCAGAAATAAAGAAAGAAATGGACCTACTGTGGAAGACCAAAACCCGACCCTTCCAGTGTACATTTTGTGGAAAAAACTTTGTTCAAAGTTCACATTTATACACCCATTTGAGAATCCACACTGGAGAAAGACCTTTCAGTTGTACAATGTGCGGTAAGACATTTACTACTAACGGGAACTTGCAGAAACATTTTCTGATTCATACAGGAGAACGGCCCTTCGAATGTCAATTGTGCAATAAAACTTTCAATCAAAACAGCGCTTTGAAAACACACTTGTTAATGCATTTACCTGCCCACGAGAGACCCTTTAAATGTACTTTGTGTGAAAAAAGGTTCACAACTGCTGCGAGTTTAAGAACACATTTTCTAACCCATACAGGTGAAAAGCCGTTCAAATGTGATATGTGCAGTCGGGGATTTACTACTAACCAAAGTATGATGAACCACATGTCGGTTCATTCCAAAGACAGGCCTTATAAATGTGATGTCTGCAACAAAGGGTTCACAGCAGTGGGAAGTTTGAAGGTTCATGCAGCGACACACTCGGGGAATTGGCTGTACAAATGTGACACTTGTGACAGGGGATTTACGACTAATAGAAGATTAATGCAGCATATGTTAGTTCACTCTAAAGATGGATGTTTCATATGTGAAATCTGCAGCGAAGGATATACTTCATTGGTGAGTTTGGAGATTCATATAGCAAACGTACATTGTGAGAAATCAAACCAGTGTTCCACATGCAACAAATCGTTTAAAACGAATGAAAGCTTAGAGAATCACATGGTGAATCACACGGTCAAACCTTAACACTGATATTTTCTATGTGAGAACTCATTTAGTCGACCAGAAGGCTTTAAAAAACCAACTTATGACTCATAACAAGAAAGACCCCACCAATATTTAACTGATTGAGAAACCGTTAAAAAACGTTGAAATTTTAAAACAAGTCAGTTCACAATAATGAATGTTCTATTAAATTGTACTACTTGTAATGAATCATTTATCCTCTCTGGACACTCGGAAGAAACCCACGTCAACTCGTTATAATGATGAAACTGGCAACTATTCCATTTGTAAAACCTTTTTAATTAATAAACAAAACATTTAAGTCATTTGGGCAAGAGGCCTCATTTGTGTGAAATGGCATTTACTAAAGTGATAATTTAAGATCATACATAATGTCGCTACATAGGAATGAACGGCCATAGTTCTATCTGCATATTTACGCGTACTGATGACCGACCGTTCAAATACACTGTGCGTCTCAAGCCTTTCATTGAACAACATAATTTCAAAACACACTCTTTAATTAGAACTATTAATTCACCCCATCAATGTGATGTTTGTAAAAAGACAATTTGAAGAGACATCATGATTCATTAAATGAATGAACTTTATTTGTTACCATGTAGTATCTTATTGTAATTTAGTTGTGCCCAAGCTTAGTTGTTACTAATTAAATGTTTTCTTTATTTTTATAGTAAGCATCACTTAATTTGTTTTATTTAAAAAAAATAATAAAAAAAACAGTGAAAAGGTTTTTGTTAGTGAAGTATTGGCTTTTATGCCTACTGCCACAAAGTAACAACCAAGATAAATACTATCTAAGTTAAGTATATTGTTAATGTTAATATCAATAAATACACAAACACTAAGATGAGACTTATGGGCAAAGTTCAGCAATAATTTTCCCCAATTCGATTTAGTTTTTCACTTAAACGAGAGATAGCATGCGAGAGACATAGCAGCTGACCCATGCACAAACATGGAGGAATTTTAAACGCACTGCCAACGCTATCTTTTGTTTTAGTGTAGAACATTATCTCCAGCGCTCCAAGTGTCAGAAAAAGAGGCTGAATTTATTAAACCTGACCTTCTTAGTGTTTGCATATATACATTGGTAATATGTCTCAACTAGACCCACTACCTGTCAAAAAATTTTATTTCTTTCCCACTTATGAATTAAAGCTACGTATCATTCTTGCAATCTCTCGTACCGATAACACCAAAGAAATCTATAAAGATTAACACGTTCACTGCGTCACGAGGTCTTGTACCATAACCTATATTTGGTGCGCTTGCATAATATGATATTCTTCCCTCAGATACGGTGTTGATAACTCTATGTAAATTGACATAGAGAAAGAAGATCTATATGTCCATAAAGCTTGTTGATTGCTGAATCGTTTGGTAACCTCAAAAACAAACGAGATCTACAGATCTCGTAACGCACTGAAGTAATAAATGATAACGAAGCTTAGTTGCTCAGAGCGCCGCTTGGAGCTCTTGAGTACGTTCCTTTCACAAAATGCGCCAAAAGTTGTTTGTTGATTTGTGGTGCGTTTTGGTGTTTTTCCTCGTAAATGTGCAGTACGAGATATCGGTGCCTCGTACTATTGTGCCATATTCAAATCCTGAGCAGGCTGTAGGAACAGTGTGCTAGTTCACAAACACATCTCAGAGTGCTCTGTTTCTATTTGTTTCAATGTTATGATGCGCGAAATATCGTCTGCACAACGAGATATCAAGGTCACGTATCGGACAGCCGTAATCACACCAAACAAGAACCATAGGTCTCGTAAGGCACCATCGTAATCATATAAAATTCTCGTCAAAGACACTAATAAAATGCAATATCTTCATTACAGCAGTTGCCACCCAGCACATGTCAAAAAGTCTATCCCCAAAAGCCTGTCAGTTAAAGCCAAATCATTATGTACCGATTCTAAAGATTACAATTGTTACTTATCTAAACTAAATAATGCTTTTGTCCAACGAGGTTATCCTCAGAAAATAATAAAAAAAACAGTTTAAGAAGTGCAAAAACACGCTTAGTTCCACCAATTTTAAAGACGATCCCAAGTTTGTAACATCCTATTTCCCTGGCCTTCACAGAATAAATTCAATAATGAAAACAGGATTTGAACTTTTAAAAAACTCTTCTTAACCGAACCATTTTTTCTAGACCACCTAGGATGGTTTTTAAAAGACCTCCAAATTTAAAGAACATGCTTGTAAGGCCCAAGCTTGAAAATAGAAATCTCAATTTGGCTCATGGATGTGAACCATGTAATAAACCGCGTTGCGGTATATGCAAAATTATGTGTAAGACAGACCGCTTTCGAAGCACAGTAACGGGCAAAGTTTAACCGATAGCTGGACACATGGATTGTTCATCCAACCATGCGATTTACCAGCTAACGTGTAAACTTTGTCCTAAGGGCAAATGGAAGCTCAAAATCGTTCATGAGGATTAAAGGATTGTTTCAACATTCTTCCACTGGTAAAAAACAAACAGTTAGTCTTATTCGGGTTTACGTGCAAGTGGAAGGCACTTTTACCACCTATTAAATATTCAAATAACTGACCCATTTCTTAGTTTGTTTACTTTCCCCAGCTATGATGTGACCAACAGAATGGTACAGGTATTAAGGCTCAAGTATTGCTGAGAGAAACTTAAAGTTGAGACTTATTGCATAACTTGATCAATAATAATCACCTTTCGATTTCTCCCACCTGTACTTAGTATATGGAGAAAGTATTGTTATCATTACAATTTTCAAATTTGAGGTATTAGTGGAAATATTTATTTTAATGGTTCCTTGATTCTAAAAAAAAAAAAAAGGTTTTCGGAGTATTGTTTTTGTTTCTGTCTGTCTGGATGTGTACAGAGCTGGAGACCACTGTTGTCCAATTTTGATAAAATTTGGTATGCAGTACTAATCCTAATAATCCACGGTATCTCCAGGCGTTTTTGAATTTTTGTTTTTTAAGGATAATGATCCCCCAAAAACCGCAAAAAGCCAAATTTCTCAAAAATGGCTCTAACGATTTTGGTACGAACTTAGAAGTTTGTGGGGCTACGGTTTTCCAACAAAATAACACCACCCACATTTCTGGGGAAATTATTTGGGTTCAGAAATTACAGGAGTTAAAAAGGTTCCAAAATTATTTATTTTTCTTAAAAACCATAAATGTAAAATGGAATTTACTTATCACCATTAAAATGAGCTCAAAAAACTAAATAAGTTAGTATCTTTATTATTCTTCTATTACTAGTTGTGGAGAAAATTGAAATTTTCATTTAGCGGTAAACACAGTAGGGTAGGTTGTGCAATATTATTCTTATAGGGAAAACAAAAATTTCCATTTCTATTTTTTACTGACAAATTTTATTAAAACTTTATATGTGGATCAAACTAGCATTGACCAACATTTGGAATATGATGCCATCTAACCCCGAAAGGGTGGGGAAGAGGGGCATTTCCCCTCTTAAAACCACCGTGTGTGGAGAATGATTTTGTAGTGTCTCCATAAAAGGTATTTTGCTAAATATTTCTGAAAACAAGTTTTTTTGGAGGTTTTTCTGTACAATATGCAGTACCTTATATTCTCTACTAGCAGACCCGTTGCGGCTTCGCCTGCATAAACTATGGAAGTTGTGTGTGATGCATTCTGTTATTAGCCCAATCATGGAACTGCTATGAATCAAGATCAGCTGTTTAAATTTTTGAATGTTTATAAGGTATAGATAGTAACTTTGAAGCCCTATAGTTGAATCAGTATGAAAACACTTTAACTTTCTTATTTTAGACCTAAGTAAGCAATATATACCACACTAGCTGATACCCGTGCTTGGCACAGCTGATTAAAATTCCTGTTGCAACTACATCTGTTTAAGTAATTCCATTAAACCTGTAGCTCACAAGAATAACATTGTAAGTTTAAGGGCCACTGGGGTGGAGCCCTAAGGGATTGCCAAGATGGGAATATGCCTATATGTAGCCCAGATAAATTATCTCCCTCAGGAAAATTTTCAGCTGGATTTTAGTTTTTACGTTAAAACGTAACTACCTTTCACTACCAGATAAGACTCTGACTACCTTTCTTTTATACATGTATAGGATTTAGTAAATAAAAACTAATTTATTCATTAAAGTTTGGCCAAAAGGGTGAAAGTTTGTGTCAGTTTCCTGATACCGTTTACTTTGATTTGCCTTCATCATTAGGACAATAATGTGCGAAACCTCAAGTGATGATAATGCTCATCCTAAACTATTACAAAGCCACATCCAACTTAAAAAGAATTGTTCTCAAAACAATGTTTTCATTGTTTGGGTGACCTTCAAGCTTAATTTGTGCAAAATGTATGTCTCAAACGGTGGAAGTCAGACTTTTCCCTTAGAAAACGTTGGAATTCCAGTTGTTGTTACTCGGTCAATCGTAAGTAGAGTTAAAACTCGGAACTAATTGAAAAATTCAAATAATATGTTAAACAGGATAATAAACTTAAGTCTCACAACACTACAAACAAATATTTACACTTATTCTGTACTTTCACACAACACGGTAAATATACAAAAAAGATAGGACAAGACGAGCAATTTCAACCAGTCACGCCAGTCATCATCAGGCCCAATCAGAGAATGACAGAAACAAGATAGCGTACAGTTTAAATATATTGAACGAATGTGAAGAATTATTTATTTTCAATGCAAAATGTAAGGATATGAATAAATTGATTAATGAACATGTCAACTTTGACTCTGGTGGTATTTATCGCAACTTGTTTCCGGAAATTCCAGTGGCCAATAGTATATAAGCTGTACGCCATCTTGTTTATATCATTCTCTGATTGGGCCTGATGATGAATGGTGTGACTGGTTGAAATTGATCGCCTTGTACCACCTTTTTTGTATATTTACCGTCTTGTATGTAAATACAGTATAAGAGTAAATATATTTTTTAGTGTTATGAGACTTAGTTTATCATCCTATTTAATTGTAACAACAGGGATTATGCTACTTTAAAAATTATTATATTAGAAATTATTTAATAATTTGTTGCGCTACCGAAGATGTTATACACAGCTGTATTTAGTACAGCTATTTTGTAAACTATTTTTTAACATAGTGCCTATCTTAACTATCCTCCCACAGTTGAGCTTGGATTTCATCCTAAATTCCACCCCAAGGGCTATCACGGTGGCTAGAATTTTGTGTCTGAATAATATCCGTCTTTGTCTTTTTATTTAAGCGCCCGCCAAGAAGTCCGATCGCGGGCTAGCCAGTGATAAATTCTCAGTCGGTTTTCGCTTGACACTAAAATACAATATTTCTTTGTAATATTTGGCCAAATGTATTAAAAGTACATTTTAAAATCTTAATGAAGTTTTTTCTTAAATTTGACAGAAAAACATATAAATAATCATAGGTTATTTTTATTAATCTGAGGAAATGTTCTAATTGATTGAATAACGTGGCTCACAAACAAACTACATATTTAAGAGACCATTAATTTGATACATGAATCAGTTTTCTAATCACAAATAAACAAGATATCATGCATTCTGATTAAGATTGGTTTTTACAAAGTATAAAACCAACAAGGCTGCTGTCTTGTATGTCCTCGTTACTCAAGATTGGAGCAGAAAACAAAATGGTGGCAGGTCTTAACTCGCGCAGTCTGTTGGAAATCCAGCCTGCCTATAGTGGTATTTTTTTCATCCTGCCTATAGTGGTATTTTTTCTTGTTTCAAATTCAAAATAAACACACTGTAGACAATAAATTAAAAACAATAAGTAATAAAAGAATTATTTAATAATTTACACAAACTCAGCTTGATTAAAAGGCAAACTTAAAATGTTAACCTAATGGATAAAACATTGAAATGTTATTTTTTCTTAAAGAAGCTTGTTAAAGAGGCTTGCTTTGTTTTCTGTGGTGAAGCCTTCTTGTTTTTAAGGATGTCTTTCTTTGCCGCTGGTGAGTACTTGGTTGGTGCCGTGCTACTAGTTGTTTCACTGTGTTTTAAAGAATCACCATTTTCTTGTTGATTGCCTTTGAACTTCTTTTTAGGGACGGATTCCTCTTCCTCTTCACTACAACTCACATCTACCCATTCCTTCTTTGTCACTGCAAAACAAAAATATTAAAGAATTTATTGTTAAAGTTTACATAATTGGATAATTGAACGAAGTAAAAGTATCCTTATACACAACTTTACTGCTTAGACTAATAAGAGAATCAACTCAACTGGCGTGTCTGTGACCACAATAACTCGAGAATGCCTCCACAGTTAAACTTAAAATTTTCCAGAAAAACTTAACATGTCAAAATCTCGGTCAAGTTTATTATTTAGATAATTTCGTTCAGTATTAATCAAATTATCTTAAAACCAAATTTATTTTTTTCTCCATAAGAATAACATTGGAAGCCATTTTAGTGGTACTTGAATCGTTAAAATTTAGCCGACGTCTATGTTTCAACAACAGAGTAACAATAGTTAGTTTACTAGAGTATACTTTGTTATACTGGATAACAACAGTTTTTTTACCAACAAAAAACACACAAGAGAGATAAATCGAACCAAAACAAATGCTTGAAACTATTCTAACCAAACTAAGCCTTTTATACAGGTTATCTGAAATGATTTGACATATCCTAGGTTTAAATTATAGTGAGCTGTTTTCATCATAAACTTGGACCTATGACTATAAAATGTAGGCATATACACTTAGGCTACTTGTCATTTTAGAAGTTTCATGTACGGACTTGGGCCAACCCATGTTTATAGCATTTAATTTCATGATAGCCTAGGCTATTGAAAAAATATATTGAAATCTCATTTTTTCATCTATAACTGGGCCTGACGATTTATTATTAATCCTTAAGGATATTTTGACTTGGCCTATAGAAATTGTTAACATTAGTTCATATAGGAAACTCGCTGTTCTCTTAAAAGTTATATTAACCACACTGCTAAAGTCACTGCTTAGCCCAAAATGCTCTGTTCTAAGATAATGCACCCATGCCAATCCTAACAACAAACCATGCCTGAAATCTTCAATTTATTTTAAAAATAAATAAATTTACGTATTTATACAACATTTACTTTGATAAAAACATGTGTAAATGTATGTATGTTTTTCTACGGATAAAATGTTAGGTCGGCGGCGGGATCCGAACCTGCGACATTACGCTCCAAGAGCCAGTGCGATACCCCTCAGCAACCGATAATTGATTCTTACAGAAGTGACTAAAACTATAGCTATACTGTATAGACATAAAATCCGGATTCTGGCGCCAGTTAAATGATAACGGAATGTATGCTGATGATGTTACTCAAATCAGATTTAAGTTTGATCATGTGTTTCAATTATCCTTATACGCAAGGAATGAGCGTACACCTGCCATACATGGCAGTAAGGATGGATTGTAAATGAACATTTAATAACGTCACTTGGTAGATAACAACAAAAACAATTCAGTCAATTTATTTCCCAATAGCACAAATTTTTCCAAAACCTAAACCCACTAACTATTAATAAATGTTATGGTCAATTTGAAATTTTTAATGTAAATAGCCTGAAAACCCCAAAGTGTTTTTATTTTAGATCCTTACCATGATAGTAGCTTATTCAAGTTTCAGATTGGAAATATGGAACAACATTCGATAATTTTTAACAGGTGATGATTTTGAGTTTTGATCAAACAAAATACAGAGCACCCATTAAATTATTAAACCAAAAATTTCTTTATGATTCCCTGACTCGACTATGAACACAAAATTCCCTAACAAAAGCTGTAAAAAATTATCTTTAAAGAATTCTTTCCGAGCCAGAGGGGGAAATGTGAAGAGTGTGTAGGTGGCTGCGTACCTTAAAAAGACTTTTCACAATTTGTTTCTGCCAATAACCGTGGATAGAACATATTGATAAACTCTAGAGAATCAAAATAAATTACAGACTCACTCATGTAACCATCAGGGGTTTTGAAGGTCTTATTAATGAGTTTCTTCTTTCGTTTTCTGGTCGCTGGCTCGGGAGTTGCACAAATTATATCATCATCATCGTCTTCATCAGGAACTATGGTTGGCTCAGGTTCTGGTGTAGGCGCTCTCATTTCTTCATCCTCTCCTGAAGCAAGAAAATATCGGATTAATATATTTATATAATGTTAAAACAAATGAAAACATTTGGTAACCCACACGTGACGTTACATATAGTTTTTACAGCAATAACGGGCGTCTTGTCTCCAGAAGGTTTTTAAATTTTCTCCTCAAATATTATACAGCATTATTCCACTTTAAACCTGGATACATTGAGAAAAACTTTTTTATAATCATTTCAGATTTAAAATACTTTTCCCCTACATATTATAGGAGTTGGCCTAAACAAATGCTACATAATCCAATTCTCTACAGGTGTTTAAAAATCTGCTTGTAATAACGGGTATTAAAACTAAACATTCATAGCTTATTGGATTGAGTGAAACGAAATCCTTATACATAACTTTACTGCTTACAGTGGTAAGAGAATCAACTCGAACTGGCGTGTCTGTGACATAAATAACTCAAAAACGCCTCTACAGATCCACTTCAAACTTTAGAGATAGATTCTATAGTACGAAATCTCGGTCAAGTTCGTTATTGGGAATATTTGGTTAAGTGATAATAAAATTATCTTTAAAACAAATCTATTTTTTATCCCATAAGATTAACATTGGGAGCCATTTTAGTGGTACTTGAATCGTTGATATTTAGCCAACGTCTATGTTTCAACTATAGAGTAACGTAAGTCACATTGCCATAGATTCACTACAGAACTGTAGTTATTCATGTTCATGTTGACTAGGAAAAAACTTCTTTTCGTAACTTGAAACACAAAAACTAAGTTTTAAATTTTATTGTCTTTTAAAAGTTGTATGTATATTTTATTTTATACTAATTAAAGATGCATTATTATTTTAAATACTATTATAATAAATAACTTTATTGGTACTGTACTCTATGTAAAGAAATGCAGGCTGAGCGCTACACTATTAATGGGACTTTGGCCAGTCCAGACTCCAGTCCAGACGACAGAATTTTAACCGAAAGTAAAGATGTCAACAAGAAGATTATTAAAGTGATTATACGCTAATATATGTAATTATTTACATTATAATTTCCACTCATTAACAGTAGAAAGTCTTAATTTGTTAAAAACATTATTATCTCGCTTATAAAACTTACGGTAAGTTACCAAATAAAATTAATGTTTTGGTTTTTTATTTGGCGGCTATCACCAATGCAACTTTACAATATTACAATAATTAAAATTTGTAAGAACAGAAAACAGAACAAACTATAGCTACCTATACATCGTGCTTTTAACTATGATGGATGTTATTAAAACTTATGTGGCACATTACTTTTCACCATTTTCTGGGACTAGCCTATTTCCTTTTTGTCAGATTGAAAACTGAAGTTTAATATAAATTTATTTTCCTACAAAATGATAATTGCATTACCAGAACTTGTTTATTCAAACTCAATAAGGCAATAAGGCAAACTCAATAAGTTTGGTCCTTTTTGGAGGTTAATATTAAGGTAAGGTATGCCTATCGACTTTAATTTTCTAGGCATAGTTTATGATGCCCATACACCACTGTTTTAATCCAATTTTTGACTAGATTTCTTCATTTTTATCCAAAATAAACATTTTATAAAATTGTTCGGTAAGGTAAAACTTAGTCTCTGGATAATTGTGCCTTTTAGCACAAGTTCATCCTAGGCCTACTTTTCGATTGAAAATGATAATTTTCATTGAACTAACCTCATGTAAATTTACCTCTAGAGTTTGGAAATCACATTTGTTTTTCAGAAACAAGGGTAAAGTGATACAAATTTTAAATCAAAAATAGGCTTTGACTTTTGTTTAACTTACATTTAATTGGATTGAGTGAAATGAAATCCTTATACTCAGTTTGGAATTCGAAGTAGTGTGACGCTATCTACATTTTAACGGTTTGATGGATTGTCATGAAATTTTTAGGATAACGTTTTTACGGTTTAATGCTTTAAATAAACTATAATTGGCGAATTATTATTACATTTTAATAATTATCAGTTTTTTCATTAAACATTATTTCAGTACATATTTTGAGCTTTGTATTACCGTGTTGTTTGAAGTTTGAACTGTCAATATACATCAGCTCAGCTGCTGTAATTTTGTTGATTGAAGTTTGTGTTCAGGTCAGAGCGGTTTATTTATTTAATTTGTTCTAAAACTTAGTGGTTCTACCTACCTAGACACCTTTCTGTTAGAAATTCAAAACGTGTCATTCTTTTGAGTTGAATAATAATTTCATTAATGTTATACCGTAGCAATAATCAAATGTAAATCTTATTTCCTTGCGAGTTCCATACACATAACCTATGTGAAGCACTTTGGTTCAAGTTGGATTTAATACGATTAAAAGTGTTTTCGGCGAGAATGCCAACATTATACATCAGTACTAAACACAAACATACATTTTGGAGGTTTTCTCTGTGTTCTTTTGTAGATAGTTTGTGTTCGAATAATACTCAGGTTTTGTATATTAGCTTACAGTCGTAGCCATAACATGGATGATTATAGCACAAGGTGTGACTAAAAACGAACTTTTTATGTTACAGTAGAGTTCCGCTATTCCGAACCCCGCTATTCCGAAAATCCGCCTATTCCGAACTCAAGTTCGGAAATAAAAATAAAAAAATTTTAATCGGGAAAAATTAATAAAAATTTTTTTTGTGAAAAACGTACATTTATTGATACAAAAATCAGTTAAAAATAAATGCTAACATAATAGAGTTCAACCTCTGATGTTGGCTGACTCTCATCACAAATCGTGAACTGTTTAAAAAAAATAGAGCCTAAGCTAAATGAAACCAAACTGGAATGAAAGCTGGTTACTTACAGTGAATGTCAGATCAATTTGAACGATTATGTAGAACCATTTTAAACACTGCTTAACACGAAAAATAACTAATTTCCAGCACACACTTAAGACGTAAAGTCAGTGATTTTCTTCTGGCGAAGAGCACTAAATCGACTTGACGATGCAATGTTCCGCCATCGCCGCATAAACATAACGTCATTCGGTGTTGATGAAGCGTGTTGTTCGACGTAGCGTAAGGCGAGGTCGAGAGCAGTTGCCGCGTCGACGTGTGATATGACTGCAGTTTGAGCGTTTACCTCCTCATCGCTTTCATTTGAGTCGATGTCACCTGATGAACCCTGCACCATTGCTACAATGTCTTCGTCTCCGTACTCCTGGTGGCCATCGTCGTCAACGGCAGTCCACTCCTGAACACAGTTCTCTTCCGCGTCTTCACAGCCAGGGATTTTCTTAACTAGTGGAAGAAGGTCACAGTCTTTCACTATAGTAGCAGTTGTTTCGACAAATTCCAAAGAAGGCCAGAGATTTTTCCACGATTTTTGTAGAGCACCCTTAGTAGTGTTATCCCATGCCTCCGCAACCCAGTAAATTACATCTTTTACCGTAATTTTCTTCAGTTTTTGCAGGATTGTTAGTTGATTTTCATCCTCTTCAAGCAGTGTCCGGAGGAGCATTTTTCGGTAATTCTGTTTAATGGCCTGTAAAACACCCTGGTCCATAGGCTGAACAACTGAGGTAACGTTTGGTGGCAGAAAAACTGCTTTGATATCTCCACAAACAAGTTTCATTTCTTCTGGGTGGGAAGGGGCATTGTCTATCAACAGAAGAGCACGATTAGGCAGTCCATTTTCCTTATTGAACGCAGTCACTTTCGGGACAAACTGGTTTTTGAACCATTTTTCGAACAAGTCGCGATCCAGCCAAGCTTTTTTTTGATTAGTGTAATATACAGGGAGTGAGTTCATGTTCATGTTTTTGAACGCACGTGGTTTCGCCGATTTGCCTATTACCATCAGCGGTAATTTGTTTGTGGCCGAGGCATTACTGCACGCTAAGACGGTTAATCGTTGTTTGTCCATTTTAAATCCTGGAGCAGATTTCTCTTCTTGCGAAGCGAGACTTTTGGTAGGCAAAGCCTTAAAATTTAATCCAGTTTCATCCGCGTTGTACACTTGCTGCGGGGAGTAGTTTTGGGATGAAACGAGGTCTTGAAATTCCTCAAGGTAATTGACAGCTGCTTCGTTGTCAGCCGACAGCTTCTCCCCCGTAATCGTGAGCTGTCTAATTCCGTGTCGTTTTTTCCAACGATCCAGAAAACCACAGCTAGCTGAAAATGATGGGTCACCATTCATAAGGTTGTTTAGCTGCACCGCCTTTTCTTTCACCAAAGGGCCACTTATGGGGATTCCTTTTTGTCTCTCTTGATTAAACCACAAAAATAAAGCCTCGTCAAGTTTTTCGTACGACGAAACCGTAGTTTTTTGCCGTTTTTCAATCGTTTTTTCACTTGAAGCAGAGCAAAACTGCTCAATTTTAACTCGATTCTTTTTCCAGTCACTAATTGTTGCTTTTCCAACACCATACTCGATTGATAATTTAGTGGCACTTTCTCCCTTGTCCAGTCTTTTTAAAACCTCTAGTTTTTCTTTTAAAGTACACGAGGAACGACTTCGTTTACTAGCCATCGTCAAGGAATTAACTTACACTCACGGAACGGAAGCTTTATAATAAAATTTCTATACTCGCACACAGTTCATTACACTCCGCAGGAGTAAACAACCACTGACCGATATACGATTACACACACAATGCGCAACGCACCAATAATTTGTGTTAGAAACGGAGGGAAGAGAGAGAGAGAGAGAGTTGGTAGGGTGGGGCGGGATGATGAGTCTATTTTTACAACGCTGTCGAACACCTGCGCTATGAGTCATCGAAGGTCACTGTCCTCCCCTTCCGGCTTTCAATAAATTTGCTCTCTCGCCGATCACTACAGTTTCGAGGATTACCCCACAGTTAATATACGCATTAACAAGTCAATACGTTGGTATTATTAATGAAATCCGCTTATTCCGAACTCCCGCTAACCCGAACAGGGCTCGGTCCCAATTAGTTCGGAATAGCGGGATAGTCCAGACGACAGAATTTTAACCGAAAGTAAAGATGTCAACAAGAAGATAATTAAAGTTATTATTAAAGTGATTATACGCTAATATATGTAATTATTTACATTATAATTTCCACTCATTAACAGTAGAAAGTCTTAATTTGTTAAAAACATTATTATCTCGCTTATAAAACTTACGGTAAGTTACCAAATAAAATTAATGTTTTGGTTTTTTATTTGGCGGCTATCACCAATGCAACTTTACAATATTACAATAATTAAAATTTGTAAGAACAGAAAACAGAACAAACTATAGCTACCTATACATCGTGCTTTTAACTATGATGGATGTTATTAAAACTTATGTGGCACATTACTTTTCACCATTTTCTGGGACTAGCCTATTTCCTTTTTGTCAGATTGAAAACTGAAGTTTAATATAAATTTATTTTCCTACAAAATGATAATTGCATTACCAGAACTTGTTTATTCAAACTCAATAAGGCAATAAGGCAAACTCAATAAGTTTGGTCCTTTTTGGAGGTTAATATTAAGGTAAGGTATGCCTATCGACTTTAATTTTCTAGGCATAGTTTATGATGCCCATACACCACTGTTTTAATCCAATTTTTGACTAGATTTCTTCATTTTTATCCAAAATAAACATTTTATAAAATTGTTCGGTAAGGTAAAACTTAGTCTCTGGATAATTGTGCCTTTTAGCACAAGTTCATCCTAGGCCTACTTTTCGATTGAAAATGATAATTTTCATTGAACTAACCTCATGTAAATTTACCTCTAGAGTTTGGAAATCACATTTGTTTTTCAGAAACAAGGGTAAAGTGATACAAATTTTAAATCAAAAATAGGCTTTGACTTTTGTTTAACTTACATTTAATTGGATTGAGTGAAATGAAATCCTTATACTCAGTTTGGAATTCGAAGTAGTGTGACGCTATCTACATTTTAACGGTTTGATGGATTGTCATGAAATTTTTAGGATAACGTTTTTACGGTTTAATGCTTTAAATAAACTATAATTGGCGAATTATTATTACATTTTAATAATTATCAGTTTTTTCATTAAACATTATTTCAGTACATATTTTGAGCTTTGTATTACCGTGTTGTTTGAAGTTTGAACTGTCAAAATACATCAGCTCAGCTGCTGTAATTTTGTTGATTGAAGTTTGTGTTCAGGTCAGAGCGGTTTATTTATTTAATTTGTTCTAAAACTTAGTGGTTCTACCTACCTAGACACCTTTCTGTTAGAAATTCAAAACGTGTCATTCTTTTGAGTTGAATAATAATTTCATTAATGTTATACCGTAGCAATAATCAAATGTAAATCTTATTTCCTTGCGAGTTCCATACACATAACCTATGTGAAGCACTTTGGTTCAAGTTGGATTTAATACGATTAAAAGTGTTTTCGGCGAGAATGCCAACATTATACATCAGTACTAAACACAAACATACATTTTGGAGGTTTTCTCTGTGTTCTTTTGTAGATAGTTTGTGTTCGAATAATACTCAGGTTTTGTATATTAGCTTACAGTCGTAGCCATAACATGGATGATTATAGCACAAGGTGTGACTAAAAACGAACTTTTTATGTTATTAATAAACTTTAAATACTGTCTACAAAGTTTTAATCGCAAAACAGACAGTATCCTTTGACTAATTTAGGTAGGCCAATGATACTGTAGTTTCTCAACCATCCCAAGTTGGTCAATCATCATACTATTTAAATTTTAGCCTTGCTGTAAGTTTATTCTAACCATAAGTCTGTCTTGGTAGTCTATACAGTGGGAATGTTATGATAGGCCTAGCTTATATTTATAGGCCTAGGTACCGCTTACGAATAAAATTAACGTAGCCTAGGCTAGGAAGGTTTTTTTTTAGTGTATAGGCTCTATTCAATACCTAAACATAAACATAACCAAACTTAATTAATGTAAACCGAATTAATGGGGTTTTTATGAATTAAGTAACAAATGCCTGACCGGAATACTCATATTTAGTTCTGATAGCACATCCAAACCTTACCTAATTGGGGGTAGGCCTAAAAGGCAAAAAAAATAAATTCTGGTACGTGGATGGTGGGTTTGACGTGTGTTTATTACGTTAAGTAACGTTGAGTTAGGTAAGATATTTAACATAAGTCTAAGCACCCCCAACCAACCATACCTGTAAATTGTTTGGTACTTTGGTATTATACGGATGCCACCCTTATACAGCGCGCTGCGGCAGTTATGTTAGGATGGGTTATCATAAAAATGATTGTAGGACTTTCCTTGTTTCGTTACAAATCGAATGATACCTGATGAGTCATACTTCCGGCCGCCAAACCCCCTCCAAATAGGCCAAGGTCAGGTCGTTGACCGGAGCGCGCGCATCAGCTGTCACCGCCTGTATCTGGGTCAGTGTCATGAGTGATTTATTGCTGTGCACTACGTTACATTTGTTTTCATAATGAGTGACGTTCTTTTGGTGTGGGATTTACCTCAAAATGAAGAGGAAACCGTACATATTTTTATGATAACCCATCCTAACATAACTGCCGCAGCGCGCTGTATATTTTGCGGAGTACATGTGGCGATCGGGTGTGGCTGCTAGCGGCGGCGACGCATTCAATACGATCCTAGCGGACATCGCTGGCTTTTGGGAGGCACAACACAAAGACCGCTCATCAGAATGATGTAAAATTTTTACAGTAATTCAATAAAAGTACGTTTTTCGAATTATGTAGTTATCCTTTGTATCCGGTAAAAATTAACCTCCAAAAATAGTGGCATCCGTATAATACCAAAGTACCAATTGTTTTTAAAACTTCAAAATAACTAAATAGACACAGGCTATTACAAATTGTTTGGTGTTTTCTTTGGTAATAAGAAATATGTTGTGAACAGTAGCAAATAAATGGAAAGCCAAAAAGGTTGTGCTGGTTAATTAACGGAAATGATACAAATATTCTTTTGATAGTTGTTATTAATGCACTTATAATCTAAATTAAATGAAAATAGGGTATAAACACTGATTACAGGCTTAACTGAACTGATTTTAGGTGTATAGTATGTATAGGCCTATATGCTGATGACATTTTTAACAAATAGGTATGCCACTTGAGAAGAATATGAAGTAGTGATGTGCAATATGGTCACATTTCACGATATGGCTGAAGTGGTATCGCGTCACTGTTGAAACGTTGTGTTATCATGTTATCATGGTCCCGGACCTAGGTCTTACCATGCCGACTACGGTAATAGCTTCTTCCCTATTGGGGAAATTTGCTAAAAAGAGCTTAATATTTTGAACACAAGTTAACGGAGGGGGAAAATACCTAATTTAATTTTAGCGAATTTCCCCTATAGGGAAGAAGCTATTACCGTAGTCAGCATGGTAAGACCTAGGCCCGGGACCGTGATAACTTTTCGTTTTGAGGTCCCCAGACCCCAAAAACACCATTCGTTTGAAACTGTATATATATATATATATATATATATATATATATATATATATATATGTGTCCGTGAGCACGATAACTCACGTAAAAATTATCCGATTTTGATGAAATTTTGTATAAACGTGTAAAGCAACATTTATGACTTTAAGTTCGAAAACCAGCCAGATCGCTCTATCCGAAGGGGTATTTTGGGGGGGTTTTGTACCCCAAAAATGGGTTTTTCGAATTTTTTACATATAATTTTGGAAATAGTCAAATTTTAGTTTTTACCATTGGATTCAGCTTAAAAAAACACACAATTTGGTATTTTGATAATTTCTCTACGTCAATTGGTTACCGAGATATTGAAAGTGCTAAACACAGTATGTTGTCTAATGTTATTCTTATGGAGGAAAATAAAAATTTTATATCTCGCTTATTTATGAACGTATACTGACGAAACTTGGTATACGACTTCATCTGGTTGTGGACCATTGATGTTTGCTCAAAAAAAAATTTTTTACCAATGGCTCCCGTAGCAGCAAACCTGCGTACTCAGCCCCATGTTATTCTTATGGAGAATATGTAACGTGTTATCTCCCTTCATTATGAAAATATATTAATGAAATTTGGTATATGGCTTTACCTACATGAGCTATATTGATATTTGTATTAAACCCCATTTTTTGTGCTCCTTGCTTCAGCAAACCTGCATACTCAGCCGCCATGTTATTCTTATGGAGAATAATTCAAATGTCATAAATCGTTTATTTATGAATGTATATTGATGAAACTTGGTATGAGGCTTTATGTGGCATTAATATACATATATATACATTGGAAATTCGCTGAGTACGCAGGTTTGCTGCTACGGGGGTATTATATGATTAGGATTTATTTATTTCAAAGGATCACACCATTTTTACAGATCGAAACACGCACTTTTACAAGATGGCTTGTAATATGTTTGGCATGTGATAGGGTTGCCATGATTTTTAGAACCACATACTAAATACCCACGTCGCAGCAAACCTGCATACTCAGCGAATTTTCAATTGAGATATAAGTGTCCTAATACTACATAAAGCCACTTACCAAGTTTCATAACAATATATTCACAAATAAGCGATATATCCAATTTTAATTATACTCCATAAGAATAACATTGGGGCTGAGTACGCAGGTGTGCTGCAACAAGGAATACAAAAAATGGGTTTTTATGCTAATATCAATATAACTCACCTAGGAGAAGTCGTATACCAGTTTTTATTCATTTATGTTCATAATTAAGGGAGACAGAGCATTTAATTGTTCTCCATAAGAATAACATGGGGGCTGAGTACGCAGGTTTGCTGCTAGGGGAGCCGTTGGCAAAACATATTTTTTTTTAGCAAATATCAATAGACCCCAACGAGATGAAGCTGTATACCAAGTTTCGTCAGTATACGTTTACAAATAAGCGAGATATAACAATTTTCTTTTCCTCCATAATAATAACATTAGACGACGTACTGTGTTTAGCACTTTCAATCTATCGGTAACCAATTGACGTAGAGAAATGATCAAAATACCAAATTGTGTATTTTTTAAGCTGAATCCAATGGGAAAAACTAAAATTTGACGATTTAGAAAATTATATGTAAACAATTCAAAAAACACATTTTTTGGGGTACAAAACCCCCATAAAATACCCCTTCCAATGGAGCGATCTGGCTGGTTTTCGATATTGAAGTCATAAATGTTGCTTTACACGTTTAAACCAAATTTCATCAAAATCGGATCTTTTTTACGAGAGTTATTGTGCTCACGAACACACACACACACAGCAAACAGTATCCTGGACTTTTAATCAAAAAAAGTTTGTTTTACAAAGTTTTCAAAGAAAGTAATTTAGGCTTTTTATAATGAAAACTATAGCCAGGCTATCTTTGCGCTTCAAATAAAGGGTCTTTTAAGTCCCTTATATGAGGAAATAAGTTAAATTCAAATTATACGGTGCACCTAAAATGATACAGTATAAGGTGACGCGATACACATCATATTGCCATAGCCTATCGTGATATGTGACTGTATTGCACACCAAATTTGTTAAAAATGTATTCTTAAATATTAAATCTCACATAAAAACAATTCAGTTGAGCACTTTAAGCCTGTAAGTAGATTTTTCATTTAGGCCTACATTTCTCGCTGGACTTCATTCCTGTTTTCAAGTGTAATTAACTAGGTGCTATCACTAATGCAACTAGCTACATGTAATACAATGGAAGTCATGCTCTAGGTGAGACAATGGAAAGTCCTCAGTCAAAAACTGTCGCAGCGACGACTACGCGCAGTAGAAATGTTTGGCAGGAGAATTGTCACAGCCCCCCACCCTGCAGCTGAGGGGGGGGGTTGTTCTCACTCTGCACATATTAACAGCAGGTCCGCTAACTTCCAGCATACAGTTTAAAATTATGGGTCCCTTATAAATTATGTGTTATGGACGTAAAATTAGAGTAACCTAATGTAACCCAACCGCCGCAGCGCGCTACATAAGTTTTTAGTCCTGCATAAAACTGTTATTGTTTACTTTTCATTTATAATTCAATAAGTTATGTTCAACTTTTATTCAATCAATGCTTTTCAGTTTACAAGGTCATGAAAAAAATTTAAATGTACTCTTTGAATTACTTAATTAGTTACGTAAGAACGTAAAATTATGTTCAAAGCGTCCAAAGAATGGCAAGGTTATGGTTTAAAATGGTCATATTTTATGAGTATACGACAATTTTGTTATATGTCTGTTGGCATCACTGATGGGGAGGGAGCAACCTTAGTCAAAGGGCGTGGTCTAATAGTACAGTAATGGTGGCGGCAGGGGTATGAACTCCATGAATGTACCACTCCACCAAATCTTTAGGACTGCTTGGAGTCGTCGCTGCAACACTTCCTGACGTGTCCAATTCTGCGCTCCCCTCTGGGTCATGCATGTGGCGTTTTTAGAATGGAAAAGTCTCAAAACTTTTTGCATTTCTAACTGCTTCCCCCATAAGGCCAATACTTTCAACATCCGTCCTGTGTTATTTGTGAATATATATTTTTAAAATTTAGAAAAAATGATGTGCTGGTGGTTATCTAGCAATTTCAGTGACAACATGTTTGATTTGCATTTTAAAATTCGATAGAAAAATAGAAATAAAAAATAAATTTGAAACTGCTCACTGAAATCGCTTTGTTATTTTTTTTCCTCCTGAAAAAAGCTATAAATCAACAACATCCGACCACCCATTGAGGCTGGATGGAACTTGAAAGAATCATTGCTCTTATGGGTTTAGGAATATACATGGATTAACTGGTACCCCCTCTTAAAAGATCTTGAATTTGAATTGTCAATGATAGCCTTGCTGTAGTTTCCATTTTAATAAAAAACCATTGCCGCAGGCAGTGATTTGTTTTGTGGCTTACACAAAATAACTTAAAAAACTAAAGATGTGGGTAGCACTGCGCAGTACTGTATCAAGTCATGATTTTACGCTCTAAAACAACAAAAAACATAGGTTTAAAGCAAACTTACTCAAAATACGCTATGTATTTATTAGTGAATTTCCTATGGAAAGTGAACTATTAGCATGACCCGCACGGTGAAACTTAAGCCCGGGACCACCATAGAAGTTTCTAACGTGACCCCCTGAACACGTTTTGGGGGGTCGTTCAAAATTTTATATTTATATATATGTATATATATACGTTTGCACTCTAGCGGTCACATTTTTGGTCCGATTTACTTCAAATTTGGTAGGGATGTTTCTTTCTATAATTAGTTGGACAAGTTCATTGGGCAAAACAATTGGAAAACTAAACCCCTTTTTTGGCGATTAATCTTTTGAATTTTGAGTTTTTGGGCCCAGAAAGGGTTAGAAAAGCCCCGGATGTAAATTTAATGCATGTAAAAATATGGAAATTAATGAGGCGAAAGTTTTAAGCCCTCTTTCGTCATTCTAGCATAAATATTTACAGACTTATTAAAGTAAATGTGTATCGACTAAACACAGTACGTTGTCTTAAGGGGGTTTTGCATTAGAAAAGCCTGTTATTCATTTGTTGGTGTACTTTTCTCATCCCCAACAACCTCACACTACTTTCAAGCCTGACTGGATCCTCTCCTAACCTTATAATGTGCAAAATCGTATTCCCAGCATTGCAGGTAAATTTAACCAGGAGCATCAGAACAGGCAAAAAAATCAACATTTTCAGATTTCAATAAAAATTGAAATAAATGTCTGTGTTTACACTGATTTTGAGTTTTAAAAGTTTTTTATATGGAAATTCACATCCCTCACCTCAGCGTGCTGCGTGCGAACTCGTTTTTAGTTTTACTGTTAGTAAAATAGTATGACGGAACTAACTAACTGTAACCTTGATTAAGATATCAATTAGATAAGCTTTTAATTGTGAAAGTTTTATAACATTATCAATAGATGTGGGAGTGCGCCAGCTCTTAGGGTTGATATGTGTGAGTTACATAACCCCTCCCCTACATAACGCTACGCCATACCCCCTCCCACCCCTTAAGTGTGTTATGTAATATATGTGTATTGCCCCCTAGCATGTTTTTAAATGTAAAAATAACTAACGTAAAATGAGTAAGTATATAATTTAAATAGGCTACCAGTATAATCAATCCTATAAACAAATTAAAAACTTGAAAAATGATCATTTCATTGAATCATAGCCTATTTCATTAATACTTGTACTTCTCTGAAAACACATCAAACTACTTTAAAATATGTTCTAGACAGGTCTCATACCCAGGACAAATCAAATACGGTAATTAGAAAAAACTAATTTTAAAAGTTAAAAAAATTAACATTGGGCTTATAGAGTTTAAAATCTAAACAAAGTAAATAACAGCAGTTTATAATCTGTGAGTTAATGTTCAAAGTAATACTCATGTTGTTGTTGAAGTAGTACCCGAAGGCCGGGCTTTGCTCGGGGAAGGTCTGTCAGTTTGTTTAGATGACTTAATATTTCATCACATCCCGCAACTTATGAGTAGATTTTCTTAGCTCATTTGTCTCTTTTCTGGAGATATTTAAGGTCACTGCAGTTGTTATTATAGCTCAATGTCCCTTTGATTAATTTTGGATATGACATTGCCATTCTAATGTAATCTTCATTTTATGATTTTAGCTTATTTTAGTCACTGCTTTGAGGTAATCACATGTTAATACTTAAACTACAATAATTGTCTAATATATATACAGCCCCATGTGTAACACACCAGACATAAGAATTCTAGACCATTTCCAGACGAACTAGAAACGTGATATTTAGCAAGCAGGTAGCTTGTACAGTGGAGTCTCACAAACTCGACACAATGTGGACTAAGACCCTGTCGAGTTTGTGGAATGTCGAGTTATCCAGAATTACATTGGGAGGGGAGGAAAACACATTATTTAGCTGTAAATTGTTTACTGTATTAGATTTTACTTAAACACATTATATTATAAATGTATAATGTTACTGTATTACAAAATTAAGGACAATATAAAAATTAGATAAATACTTAAAAATTGAGAATTAATAACTAACTGTCCTCGTTTCCAAAATATATAGTCTTGTAATGCATGTACTGTATAGTAAATGAGGTGTCGAGTTTCCCAGAGTGTCGAGTTATCGGGAGTCGAGTTTGTGAGACTCTACTGTACCTTGAAACCCCCGGTAAAATTGCCAAAATATACAATTTTAAATTTTAAAACCACTAATTTTGATCTTGAAAATTGGATATTAAAACATTGGGCTTATGGAGTTTCAAATAAAAACAAAAGAAATCGTAACAGCTGTAAACAAATATCCAGTAAACTGTCAAAGCAACTTTCACATGGTAGAGTATAAACAAATTATAGAACTATTGAACAATGAAAACATCTAGAGTGGATTTAACCATAATGAATCTAAATAGTATACTATGTAAAAAATACTTGAAGGGTCATTGACCAATAATAACAACTGGAACGACCCCAAGCGGGGGTCTGGGGGCGGAGCCCCCAGCGAGCAAAGCGAGTTCACTATATACTTTGACAGTTCACTTATTTATCATAAACAGCTGTTATGATTCTTTTGTTTTGATTTGAAACTCCATAAAACCAATTTTATTTTTTAAATTTTCAAATTTGTTTTTAGCAAATTTCCCCTATAGGGTAGAAGCTATTACCGTAGTCGGCATGGTAAGAACTAGGCCCGGGACTAAGTTAACTTTTCCTTTTGAGGTCCCCGGACCACAAAAACGCTATTCGTTCAAAACTACATTAGAACCTCGCTAATTCGAACATCGATAATTCAAAAACCTCTATAATTAGTAATGTTTGTCTGATCCCCTCAGAAAACCTCTAAAATTTGAAAAATAATATACAGATAATTCAAAGTGATTTTTACGCTTAATGCAGCCTCTAAAATTTGAATTTGTATATACTCGAGCCTCTACAATTAAAATTTTGTTGCCGTAATTCGAACTGTTACCTCCAAAATTCGAAGTCAACCTCTACAATTCGAACTGCGTTACCGTTAGCCTCTGTAATTCGAATTCAGGACAAAAAACACGCCTGTTGAGTATTTTGTCCAAGAGATGTGTTTGAACTACACTATTCTGTCTAGCTTTTAAAAAATAAACTTGGACCTCTATAGTTTGAATTTTATTTTGACCTCTATAATTCAATCTCTCTATACTTAAAACAGGGACCTCCATAATTCAAATTTTATTTATTATGACCTCTATAATTCAAACCCTCTTTATTTCAAACTTCCCATGATTCAAAATATATTGTCTTTCCCCTGAAATTCGAATTAGCGAGGTTCTACTGTATATATATATATATATATATATATATATATATATATATATATATTACAAAGGAATGAATGACAAATGAGCACGATAACTCTCGTAAGAATTGTACGATTTTGATGAAATTTGGTATACATGTCTAAAGGAAACTTTATGACTTAAGTTCGAAAACCAGACAGATCAATCTATCCGAAGGGGTATTTTGGGGGGTTTTGGACCACTAAAATGGGTTTTTAGAAATTTGCACATTTAATTTTTTTAAAAGACAAATTTTAGTTTTCACCATTGGATTCAGCCATAGATTAAGCATACTCCTTAAGGAGTATGCTTAATCTATGATTCAGCTTAAAAAAACACATTATTTGGTCTTTTGATCATTGCCCTACGTCAATTGGTTACTGAGATATTGAAAGTGCTAAACACAGTACGTTGTGTAATGTTATATATTAATTATTCTCCATAAAAATAACATTGGGGATTAGTACGCAGATTTGCTGCAACAAGGTACACAAAATAATGGGTTTTTATGCAAATATCGATAGAATTCATCTTAGCGAAGCCACATACCAAGTTTCATCCATATACATTCATAAATAAGCGATATATAACATTTGAATTATTTCCCATAATAATAACATGGGGACCAAGTACTTAGGTTTGCTGCTACAGGAATCATTGGTGAAAAATTGTTTTTTGTGGAATCAACAATAAACCACAACCAGATGAAGCCATATACCAAATTGTGTCAGTTTATGTTCATAAATAAGCGAGATATACAATTTTTCTTTTTGCGAATTTCCCCTATAGGGAAGAAGCTATTACCGTAGGTCTCATGGTAAGCCTTAAGCCCGAGACCATGATAACTTTTCATTTTGAGGTCCCCAGATGCCAAAAACACCACTCGTTCCAATTTATATATATATAAGTGGCCGTAAGCACGATAACTCTCGTAAAAAAGGTCTGATCTTAATGAAATTTAGTACAAATGTGTAAAGCAGCATTTATTTGAACGAGTTCGAAAACCATATGAATCGCACCATCCGAAGGGGGTTTTCGGGGGGTTTTGTACACCAAAAATGGGTTTTTTCGGGTTTCCACATCTCATTTTATTTAAATCAAATTATAATTTGTACCATTGAATTCAGCATACAAAACAGACAATTTGGTATTTTGATCATTGCTCTACGTCAATTGGTTACTGATATATTGAAAGTGCTAAACACAGTACGTTGTCTAATATTATTCTTATGGAGAAAAATAAAAATTGTATATCTCGCTTACTTATGAACATAAACTGATGAAATTTGGTATATGGCTTCATCTGGTTATGGTTCATTATTTTTTGCACAAAAAAAACAATTTACCTACTTGAGTTATATTGATATTTGTGTAGAGTTCCTTGCTTCAGCAAACCTGCACACTCAGCCGCCATGTTGTTCTTATGGAGAATAATTAAAATGTCATACATTGTTTATTTATGAAAGTATATTGATGAAACTTGATATGTGGCATTAAGATACATATATATGCATATTTATGCATTGGAAATTTGCTGAGTACGCAGGTTTGCTGCTACGGGGGTATTTATATATTAAGGTGTATACAAAATCTTGGACCTTGACACAATGACTCGTGGATTCTAAGAAGTGGGTCAAAGAGTTTTAATTTCTTCCTAGATTATATTTAACATAAGATACTACTTTTCTTTTCTTTTTAAAATGAGGCAATTTCTTCGTCTTAAAAAAAAAAATGGAATGATTTAAGCCTTATTGTTTTTTAAGTTATGCATTTATAGGTTGCCTATGTATTTGAACAACCGTATCAAGCTACAATAACAATGGGAGGCCTGGGGGGCACAGCCCCCCTCCCCCCAGTAAGGTTAATGTGTTACATTAAAACCTCTGGATCAGAGTTTAAAATATTTTGGCATTCAAAACCAATTGACTAATTTTAAAACGTATTGTTCATAAAGTTCTGTACTTATACTTATAGATTTTTACAGCAATATTAAGCTACAATAAAATAAATATCCTGATGGGTCCTCCAGTGGAACCAAAGTGTAAATAACTACTTTTAAACCATGTGCTCTCACTGATTGGGGACCTTTATTGCCGCCAACATATTATATTTTATCAAAATCTTCAGCTAATATTATTATGAGGGCCTAGATGATACAGCCCTCAGTGAGACTGAGGGGTGAGTAACTACTTCATATGCACTTTGTCTGACTGATTGACAGATTTCAGGCCTCATTGTTTGTCATGTTCTGGATTTGTGTGTCATTGTCAAGCTGCAGTTTTAATGGAGGGCCCATGAGGTATATTGTCAATTGAAACATTTTTTTGGTATTTTACGCGATCACTCAATCCTTATACGCGATATAAGAGCGTACTCCTAGTATAATTTTTCACCCAAAAGCTTAGCACCCTATTAGCCTGTCCCCATGATCACTAGTGTTTTTATATTGATTTGACTTCCAACTGCACTGTTGATTTTTAATGGTTTTGACTTCAATTTTCAAGAACACTAGTGACTTCCAGGCGAAACATTTACTAATGTACAACCTCCATGATTGTCCAACCAATTGGATTGGGCTATAGATTAAGACAATATACAAACCTTCACAGCTATTTTCAGACTCGCTGTCACTGGCAACTACAAGTCGTTTTCTTTTCTTTTGTTCTTTTTCTACTTTTTTAGTTGATCCTTTTTTAATGTTCCCCTGGAATGAAAAATAAGTAGTTAATACAAAAATACAACCGAAGTGATGATACAATCTGTACAGTTTTTCCCAAGTCAACCATTAATAATGGCTATGATTGGTTACTTTTGAGATAGGTCACTTAGTTGAATTTTGCAAGCATTGAAGCAACTTAGCTCGACTGAACATCACGTCCCTGTAGCATTAATATAACCACAGATAACTGTGACAGACATAACAAACAAAAATGGAAGTAATAATATCAGTGGCAACTTGTACTTAGTCACTGCAAAATTAAATAAATAGCCTACCTAATATGCCGTTTCCATGAAAGAGGGTAGGAATTTCGGAAAACACAATATCGATGTAAGGCCCAGCTTTTCAATCTGAGTTAATTTTAATAATTGACTCAATCATCAAACAAACATGATATTTATCAGTACAAAAAATTCACAATGTAGTAGGCTATTTGTTGTCTATTACACGTGGCGCTGCCACCAATGACAGGTCAAAACTCGTTTGCTTTATCCACCTTAGAACAAAAGCGTTGCCTAGCACGTCAGAAATTGCGAAAATTGCCATTTGGTGAGGATCCAAAACTGTTCAGAATGGATTCATGTTTACTTGCTGTGGTGCTATTAACAGGAGGGAGTGGAAAGTCTGACCATGGACATAGGGGGATGGTAGACCTAACAGTATCCAGTGGTTCTCACTTGCTTGGCAGCACTTGTGTTCTCGGGTGCATCATGGTTTTGGCTATAAATTTAAGTAACTAAATAAGGATCTGTGTAATTAATATAATTTTATAAGATTTATTTTTTTTGTCTTTTTGCCATCAGCGAATCAAGAGATGACCACAAGCCTCAGCTCTGGAGAAGGTAACTGATAAGAGACAACTTCAGGTTGCCAGCTCTCTTTGCGACCTTGCATTAGTAGAATGTGTTTTTTAAGTATTATGTAAAAGATATACAAGATGTTCTTGAAGCCAGTTTATGTTGTGTTCGTATGTGTTACTTAAGTTAAAATAATTTAAAATATAATTGTGTCGACAATCTTGTTTGTAACATAATTTGAAGTATTTCTGGGATGGACATGTACAACGGAAAATTTACCCATAACACGCGAAAGATAAGAATACTAGTTTACCTTTTTGGCTGGTGCTTTCTGCTTGGTCTGAGGTTTTTTACATTTTGGCAAAATTTCTCTTGGCGATTCATTTACTTTTGTTTTATCTTCCTTGACACTGTTTTTCTTAGCAACATTATCTTCTTTGACAATGTTTAGCGTTTGTTTATTTTCTTTTGATGGGGAGTGCTTTTCCGTGACATTCGATTCTTTTTCTTCCTTCAATTTTTCACTTTCCTCTGGCTTCTTTGTTTCATCACTTTGCTTATTTGTGGACTTGCTGAAGAAAGCTCCAATACCTTGTGGTTTTTTGGTGTTTACAGCAAACTGAAAGAAATTAAATTTCTTATAGAAATAATTCAACCTGTATCATAATTAGTATTTAAAATACATCTTATATTCAACTTATTGCTATTTCTAATATGTAAAAAATAAGCTGTTGTCACACATTACAGTACATGACAGTCCTACATGTATGACATCATCGGTGTCCTTGCTACACAGGGTATACCGAGTCAAAGGTCTAAATGGAGGACTTCAGGAACTACCGTGGAACTACTACAAAACAAGATCAGCTGATTGTATTTCTAAAAGCTCAAACCAAAATGAATGTCCATAAGGAATACATGGGAACTTTGTCGGAGTCTCTGGCGGAGCCCTAAGGTTAGATCAGAATTAAAAAAATTTAGTTTACCTATTTCATGCCTAAAGAATCGGTGGATAAAATTTCAACTCTCTAGGTAAAGGGGAAGTAAAAGAATTTGTAATGAGTAAGTGAGTGAGTGGGTCAGTGAGGGCTTTGCCTTTTATAGGTGTAGATTAACAGTTTTCTAAATTCCATAAAAACTACTTGATGGACATAGATTGAAAGAAATTACAGACATTTTGCAGTTTTTTAAGGATTATCTTAAGGTAAAAAGTACTTCTGAAGGACATGGAGGGTTTTTTTGCAAGATTTTTGAACGAAAGTAACAACCTTTATCAGAATAATATATTCTGGAGCCAGCTTTATATTTTTTGAACCAGTAAAGTAACAAAACTGGACCAATCAACACTGTACCTAGATAAGTAAATTTAAAGCAACTACCAATTTTCCAATTAACTGTGGGGGACAGTTCTTATATGGTCTAAAAAAAATATTAAATAATAGAAGCCTCTGTTATTGAAACACAAATCTGTCATCAAATGGACTGCTGAGTCTGAGCGGGACCTACGATAGCTAATGGGCCTACATACATTTTTGGTCGCGTGACTCTATGCAGCCGACTTGCGGCTGTTATCCCCATTTAAAAGCATCGTGAAAACCTGTCCTACCGCCAGTATTTCCCACCTCTTCAACACAGAAATCGCAAAATATCTAAATTTTGCATATCATTCTAAACTTCATTAAAATATGAATACAGTAATACCATAATTGTACTGATTTTCAAAATATAAATTAGACTTTTCGGATTTACAAAGACATGTCCGTTCATCATCCATGATACGCTAAGATTGTTTTTGTACGGATTACTTCTCTGGCATTTCTGAAACAATTTTGACAAGTAGGGCATCAACAGAATCCCCTCAATCCGTAGTAGTGCAGAGTTGTTTTAAATTTTTGATTCCAACATTTTAATGGGCACAGGTCGGCCTCAAAGTTTTTTTTTAACCACCATCCGCTGACTTCAAAAACAGAAGACATAAAAACAGCTGATTAGTTTTATAATGTTCTCAAAAGTGTAAACAAATGACAAGTTTCAGGAAGCGTAAAATATTCAACTCTAACCCGTAATTAGTGTTAACAAAATCGTTTGAAATTAGATGGCAATAGATTTATTTTGTTCGCCGTTTTATCCAGATTAATATTTGTGTTTGATTAATATTAGTGTCTTGTAAATTAGTTTATAATTTGATTCCGAGAAGACCAAAAATAAATGAGGAGGGTGGTCTTTAACTGCTATAAAGAGACAGACTTGATGGCCAGCTTGGAAACAATAGGAAGAGAAGAACTTACCCCTCCACTGTTTACTGACACATTCAACCAAGAAACTATCAATAAAATGCAATGGTGAGTTATTAGTGTCTTGTAAATTAGTTTATAATTTGATTCCGAGAAGACCAAAAATAAATGAGGAGGGTGGTCTTTAACTGCTATAAAGAGACAGACTTGATGGCCAGCTTGGAAACAATAGGAAGAGAAGAACTTACCCCTCCACTGTTTACTGACACATTCAACCAAGAAACTATCAATAAAATGCAATGGTGTATAAACTGTGATAAAATCTTGCAATCAAAAAATCAAAGTAAACGGTGATTGTGGTAGGGGTAACTTCGCCTTCACCCCCTTGTTTTCATCCCATAGCCTACAAGAATAAATAATTATTGTAAGTAACCATACCTTCTCAGCAGGTTTATTTGTTGAGCTTGTTTTATTCTCAGCAGGTTTACTATTTTTAAACATTGGTGGAATAACCGAGCCTTTGTCCTTTGATGTTGCAGCTTTATCATCTTCAGAATGTTTGACCTCTTTATTTTTAGCTGGGCTCTAAAACACACCAAATCCTCAAAAGAAAGCATGGGTTAAATGTTCATTGTATGCCATATTTAATCAGACTGTTGGTCCTAAACTGTCTGATGACTCCTTTGAATACTACATTACTTTGTAAACTATTCAAAGCTACTGACAAGGAAATCCAGATATAGTTTTACAATACATGGCAGCTAGCTGTTCATCTTGTTTTACTAAGAGGTAAAAACAAAGCAACATCCACCACAAAATAAATTTATTTTATGCTCACCATGTCACTTTTCCTTTTACATCTTTCTTCACCAGCTTTGGCATACAGCCGTGGCTTTGCCACCATGGAAGGTATTAAAGAACAATCTAATTTCTTGTCTAAAGTCAAAATATAGAATCTATGTTATAGACATATGTTATATATGACATGTTTATGCTTAGATTACAAACCTAACTAATTGTCTCATTCATTACACACAATGAATTGTTTTTTTGTTCTCCTTGTTTAGAATACCAGGTTAAAAAGTTGAATTTCTTATTGGTTTTGTGCTACATAAAAACAAAAACAAAAAAAAAAACCTGTATGGTGTAAAAATACTGTATGGTATGTATAATCAAAGAATCCATTATACATGTATTACCGTGCTTACCGAACATAAGTAGGCGAATGAGATGGATTGGTCCGTCCTATTGGCTGACGTGATGTTATCACCTAGACTTGCAGTGCAGCCATCACACACAGCACTTATTGTGGTATATTCATAATACCCCCGTCGCAGCAAACCTGCGTACTCAGCGAATTTCCAATGCATAATATATGTCTTAATACCATATAAAGCCACATACCAAGTTTCATAAAAATATATTCACATATAAGCGATTTATACAATTTGAATTATTCTCCATAAGAATAACATTGGTGATGAGTACGTAGGTTTGCTGAAACAAGGAACACAAACAATTTTTTTTAATGGAAATATAAATATAATTTAACCCTTTGCGATTGGAAGGCCAGCAGGAGTGGCCACAACGCAGTCGGCAGCCAGTCGGAATTCTTTCCGTACTAACTTGGTTCCGACGGTCGGACGGCCAGCTGTACTGGCCACGTCCCACTACGCATCACCTCGGCATTTATCATGGCGGCTCGCTCCCCGCAGCTCGGAATTATTTTCACGGAAAACCTTCAATGTTAGCATAGGGGATTTAAATTTTAATAAAACGTCTCTCAATTCGTCTTATCTTTAATGATCGTTCATTATTACTTAGTTAAATATACGGGGGGAAAAACATAACCCCATTCTTACTAATCAATGTTTATACGGGATAAAACAATTTTATTGTAGGCCTAATTGTAATATAAGTGTAGGCCTATACGTAAACGTACAAGTGTTCTTATAATCATGTACAATAAAACTTAAAACTTAATTAAAAATACAAATAAACACAAATATCTCGAGAAAATCACCAAAACACAGTTAAAATCACATAAAACTGAACCAAAACAATGATGATTATGACAGCACTTGTGCCAGAACAACAGGTGTTTATTTTAGTTGTTTACACCATAATTCTTACGATATAATGTTGCAAGCCTGCTGATCGTTTAGTTTAACAATTCCTCACTAGGTTGCAGCACTCTACAGGCATTATACCACAGTTGGAATATTACAAACGAAAATATTGTTGTCAGCCAGTCCTGCTGGACGCCCGAGCGTTCGTTGGATTTCATGTTGGCCAGCACCGCTGGCCGTCCGATCGCAAAGGACAACTGCTGTGGAAAAAAATCCGACTTCCGCGCGCTAATGGCGGCGGCCAGTAGAGCTGGCCGCGCGACCGCTGAGGAATAGCGGCAAATATGCATTCCGATCGCAAAGGGTTAACTAGGTGAAGCCACATACCAAGTTTCATCAATATTCAATCATAAATAAGCACTATATAACATTTTAATTATTCTCCATAAGAATAACATGGGAGCTGAGTAAGCAGGTTTGCTGCAACAAGGAACAAAAGAAATGGGTTTTTATGCAAATATCAATACGAGTTCGCACGCAGCACGCTGACGTGAGGGAAGTGAATTTCCACATAAAAAACAATAAAAAACTCAAAATCAGTTAAAAACATACATTTATTCCAACTTTTATTCAAATCTGAAAACATTGATTTTTTTGGCTGTTCTGATGCTCCTGGTTCTATTTACAATGCTGGGAATACAATTTTGTGCATTATAAGGTTAGGAGAAGGTCCAGTCAGGCTTTAAAGTAGGCGTGAGGTTGTTGGGGGTGATAAAAGTACACCAAAAAATGAATAACAGGCTTTTCTAATGTAAAATCCCCATAAGACAACGTACTGTGTTTGGTCGATACACATTTTCTTTAATAACTCGGTACATATTTATGCTAGAATGACGAGAGAGGGCTTAAAACTTTCGCCTCTCCAATTCCCATCTTTTTACATGCATTTATTTTACATACGGGGCTTTCTGACCCTTTTTGGGCTCAAAAACTCAAAATTTGAAAGATTAATCCCCTAAAAAAGGGGTTTAGAGTTTTCCGATTATTTTGCCCAACGAACTTGTCCAACAGATTACAGAAAGGAACGTCCCTACCAAATTTGAAGTAAATTGGACAAAAAATGTGACCGCTAGAGTGCAAACACACACATATATATATATATATATATATATGTCTATATATATATATAAATACATATATATATATAACATTTTCAACAACCCCCCAAAACGTGTTCAGGGGGTCACGTTAGGAACTTCTATGGTGGTCCTGGGCTTAAGTTTCACCGTGCGGGTCATGCTAATAGTTCACTTTCCAAAGGAAATTCACTAATAACTCAACAATGTGAAGCCACATACCAAGTTTTATTAATTTATTTTCATAATGAAGGGAGTCATTACATTTTACTTACTCTCCATAAGAATAACATGGGGCTGAGTACGCAGGTTCGCTGCTACGGGGATAATCAACAAAAAATCAATTTTTTGTGCAAATAGCAATATACCAGCACTACGTGACGCCACATGCCAAGTTTAATCAATATACATTCATTAATAATGGAGATATCACATTTTATTTATTCTCTATAAGGATAACATTTGACAACGTACTGTATTTAGCACTTTGAATATCTCTGCAACGGTTGAACGTAGAATCACAATTTAAACACCAATACCCCCGTCGCAGCAAACCTGCGTACTCAGCGAATTTCCAATGCATATAATATGGGTATCAATACTACCTAGAGCCACTCACCAAGTTTCACAAAAATATATTCATTAATAAGTGATATATAGCATTTTATTTATTCTCCATAAGAATAACATTATAATTGAGTACGCAGGTTTGCTGAAACAAGGAAGATAAGAAATGTATTTTTTTGTAATTATCAATATAACTCAACCTGGTGAAGCTACATACCAAGTTTTATTAATTTGGGTTCATAACTAAGTGAGATATAAAACTTTACTTATTATCCATATGAATAACATGGGGCGCGAGTATGCAGGTTTGCTGCTACTGGGAAAAATCAAGAAAAACCTTTTTGTTGTGCTAATATCAATATACCACAACTAGTTGAAGCCACATACCAAGTTTCATCAATATACTCACTTATTATATTTCTTTGATAATACATAAATTATCAAAATATAACATTTTATTTACTCTCCATACGGATAACATTGGACAACGTACTGTGTTTAGCACTTTGAATATCACTGCAACGGTTGGACGTAAAACAACAATTGAAATGCCAAAATGATTGTTTTGTAGAGCTAAACTGATTGGAAATGTGGGGTTTTTAGTGAAATTATCTGAGGAAAATCTAAAAACCGTATTCCCATAAGATTAACATGGGAAATTTTATGGACACATTTTTTACTTTTCTTCACAACCACTAAACCTAGCTTAATGATTAAAAATACCAAATTGTTTGTTTTTTTAAGCTATATAAAATGGCTAGAACCAAAATCTAGTGTATTTAAAATTTTAGGGTTAAAAGTTCAAAAAACTGATTTTTGGAAAATTTGAAATCCCCATAAAACCCCCTTCCCATAGACCGATCGATCTGGTTTTCGAACTTAAACTCATAAATGTAACTCTTACATTTGTGCCAAATTTCATCAAAATCGGGCGCTTCTTTCAAAAGTTATCGCGGGAACGGACACATATATATAGATATATATCTATACATATATATAAATTTGAACGAATAGTGTTTTTGGCATCTGAGGACCTCAAAACAAAAAGTTGTCATGGTCTCGGGCTTAAGTATTACCATGCCACCTACGGTAATAGCTTCTTCCCTATAGGGGAAATTCGCTAAAAACTATGGGCGAATATATGACACTCGCCCCAACTAAATTAGTTTCTCATCCGTAACCAAAATAACTAAAAACTCTTCTTGAGGCTTTCATTAATTAATTTTTGTACTAAAATTCCCATGGCTTTATTTATGGTGTCTTTATTGCAGTGATTTTTCATCAATTCATGTTCTTCGTGTGGACAAGAGTTACCACAAGATAATGATTTTGTTTGGCATTCTGTCAGTAATTGTAAATTGCACTATGCTTGTGCTGGTGTCGCTGAAAAACTTTGGCGGCAAATGGACATTTCAAGACGTGAAAATATTGTTGGGTTTCATGTAGGACCTTAAAAAAACTCGGGGAGTCTGTCGAGTGTTTCTTCACAGTCAGAGCTTCAGGATAATGCAGGTAAATTACCAGATCCTTTTGAAAATCCTGAGAAGAAAATAGAGAAAATAGTGCAGAATGCTATTGACAAAAAGTTCAAGGATATTAGTGGAACCGTTGCTGATTTAGAAAAATCTGTAAATTATTGTTCTGATAAGATTGATGATTTTGTAAATAAGTTAAATGATATTGAAAAACGAGTCTGGGAGGTGGAAACAAATAATAAGTCAATAGTATCTGAGAACCAGAAGCTTAAAGAAGAGGTTGGCTCAATGAAAAATCAGTTTGAAGAGTTACTTCAATATGGGTGTAATTTGAATGCTCAAATAGAAGGTGTGCCCGAAATGCAACGTGAAAATGTATTGGATGTAATTCCCTATTGTTGGGCAGTTTAACAACAGACAAAAATGTGACAACTTTCTGAAGAAAGCAAAAAAAGAAAAAGTTAATCTACAGTTCTGGTTCAAAGTGCTACAGAAGGTAATATTTATGTAAACGATCATCTGACTCCCTTTTTCAAAAAAACTACTATATGAGGCCAAAGTTGTACAAAAGGAAAAAACTTGCAGTTCTTGTAGATTATGAACTCAAAAATATTTCTGAGAAAAGACAATGGTAGTAGAGCAATTAAAATTAACAGCTTTGAAGAGTAGGATATTGTTAAATAATGTTGTGATTATTAGTTTTGTAACAGAGATGGACAGACTTGTATCAGGTTTCAAGCCACGGACAATTATCCAATATGTTTTCCTTGTTGGTTTAAAGACAATCTTGGACATGCAGTTATCACCCAAACGGATTACAGTTGTAGGTTGGGTTTATGGAATGAGGCGCTTATCTGCAAGATCACCAAGGTCGTTTGCTTGCCTATCATACTTTTGATTACACAGTTTCCTCTAGAACTTTAATTTATAATACCAATAAAGATTATTAATTTGCATTATATATTTATATTTTGTTAAAATTTCGGCATTTCGTAAAAATGAAACGATACTTACTAAAATATTAAAAGGAATACAATTGTTTGATTATTATTCATGTATTGAAAATGCAGTTTAAAACCCTACTGCTTCAACGTTTAAATAATTTCTAGAATTTGTATGAATTCCGCAACTCTAGTTGACAATCTGGAGGAGTTAAATGTTGTTTTTATCGAAGAAAAAGGCATTTTTCCTCAGAATATCAGAAGTGCAAATAAAAACTTTGAAAAATTCATTGTGTATTTAAATTGTATACAAAACAAACCTCAAGTGATAAGGCCGGGTCACACTAGGCTGGTTACCAGCGCTAGTTACTAGCAGCTAGGAAAATAAAAATAAACAAATAAATACAAATATTGCGAGCTAATAGCTGTATAATCTATTGACAATATTTACTTTACGTCTCAAATAAAACAAAAACGTACAATCACTTGAACCAGCTGATATTTAACTACAGTAAAAGTGCGAAAAACTTGATAAACTTAGCAGTCATTTCAAGGGGGTCTATTGGTAATATGCCTACTGAAGGCAACGCTACTCAACAAAATTGCATGCCGCTGCCATTTTGTGGTGAGAAAAATTAACTAGTATGTATATATGAAGGTGTTGCTGTTTCGCCTGGCTTGTAAGGCTCAAATTGGTATTAAATTCCGCTTATCCCTTTTTCTGGAATTAGGTGTGTTGCCTTTTGGATTATGTAAAAACTATAAAATGCAATCTGCCGCCTAGCTCCACACACAACAAATCATGGTTCCATGCCTAAATAAAGTTTAACATGCAACCTTCAGTAATAACAATATTTCCTACCAAAAAAACATTCTATTAATGGGGAATCGAGTTATTGACAAAGCACTTGTCTGTTAAAAATGTTATTCATGCCTAATATTGAACGCCTTATCAATGTAATAATAAATTACATTTAGAGTAATTTTTAAGAGTGAAGGTAAAAATCAAATTTGTTGGCTTATCCAGAAACTTGGGAATGTCCAAATGTATTAAAACCACTAGCAAATCTAGCGGATTACATCTTAACTATCATTTGTTAAAACACTGTTTAAATGTTGATGATATACATAAGCTAAAACACCTGATAATTATTAATTTGCCACTACTAGCAACCAGCTCAGTGTGACCACTCAAACCTCTCTGTTTTGCTAGAACTAGCAACATTTGTTGTGGTCAGACTAGCTTTTTTCAGCTTTTTACTAGCAGCTAACAACTAGCAGCTGGTAACCAGCACATTATGACCCGGCCTATAATCCCGTCTGAAGCTTGATTGGTAAATGATGACGAGGCTTCACTTTACAGTATTAATGATTACCAAATGTACGCTTTTGTAATTCAAATCAACGCAGCAGTGATTTATTGTGTATATACATCAATCAATACCATATGTTAATTGTAATTGTTTCATAGATGGTTGCAATGTAGTATTGTTATCCTGCAATTCAGCAGGAGTTTCTTTTAGCGAATTTCCCCTATAGGGAAGAAGCTATTACCGTAGTCGGCATGGTAAGACCTAGGCCCAGGACCATGATAACTTTTGGTTTTGAGGTCCCCAGACCCCAAAAACACCTTTCCTTCGAAACTCGTAAAAATGATCCGATTTTGATGAAATTTGGTATTAACATGTAAAGCGACATTTATGACTAAGTTTCAAAACAGACAGATCGGTCCATCCGAAGGATGGATATTTTGGGGGGGTTTTGTACCCCAAAAATCAGTTTTTTGAATTTTGTACATATAATTTTTGAAATAGTCAATTTTAGTTTTTACCATTTTTAAAAAGACACACAATTTGGTATTTTGATCATTCCTCTATATCAATTGGTTACCGAGATATTCAAAGTGCTAAACACAGTACGTTGTCTAATGTTATTCTTATGGAGGAAAAGAACAATTTTATATCTCCCTTATTTATGAATGTATTATGACGAAACTTGGTATACGGCTTCATCTGGTTGTGGTCTATTGATAATTGCTCTAAAAAATAATTTGTTGTCAAAGGCTCCCGTAGCAGCAAACCTGCGTACTCAGCCCCCATGTTATTCTTATAGAGAATAATTAAATGCTATGGCTCCCTTAATTATGAACATAAATGAATTAAACTGGTATACGACTTCACCTGAGTTATATTGATATTACCATAAAAACCCTGTTGTGTTCCTTGTTGCAGCAAATCTGCTTACTCAACCCCAATGTTATTCTTATGGAGAATAATTAAAATTGTATATATCGCTTATTTGAGAATATATTTTTATGAAACTTGGTAAGTGGCTTTATGCTGTATTATGAAATTTATATCTCTTTTGAAAATTCGCTGAGTCTGCAGGTTTGCTGCAATGGGGGTATGTTTTGGGATTAAATCGTTGGCACTCATCTGATGCAAAAAATGTTGTACACAATATATCTCAAATGTTTTCTGAAATGAATTGTAAAGAGGTAATATGTTAAGGAGACTTTAATATAAAAGTCAAGATTGATAATGGAGAAACTGATGATTTCTTAAATATGATACCGAACCTAGGGTTTGAACAGCTTATTGACATTGTCATACGTGACGAAGGTGATTCCTCCTCATATATTGACCTTACCTTATTTAGATCTAGATTATACATTGCAAGTAAAATTTCTGTTATTGAATCAAATATAACTCACCATCGCTCTATAGCTTGTTTTGTAGATTATGTTTGTAATAAATTGGATATGCATATCAGTACAAGTGTCTATATAGATTATGTTGAGTTAAAATATAAGGTAGTCATAGCTGATTGGAGTGATGTGTTTAAAACTTTTGATGTCAATATTGCCTTTGAGAAAAGCCAGAGTGTAGTATAGGAGCTCCGCTCAAACATTGGGAAAAAATCCTGTAAATTAGTAGTGTAAATATTTTAGTTAGCCTAACGTATAATTAACACCTAAGGACTGTTTTTTATCAAACTAAGGTGCTGATTTTTCTATTTTCTTTTTATTGACCGAGCGCTGTTGTCTATATTAAGCCTACAAAAATTCAGCATTTCCAAAAAACCTTTTTTTTTCAAATGAATCATGTGCCCAGTGTTCTACTTAATAAAAAAAATAATGTAAGTATTTTTATATGTAATAATTTTAGAACTTCAGTAGGCCTACATTTTACAATTTTTCATTTTTTGCCAATTTAGGATATTGCTCGCAGAAGTCTACGAAAAAGTTCATAACTTAGTAGCGGATAGATATTTTTACAATTCAAAAAGTCTCAGAATCACAACAGTTTTCTCTATTGAGGCACTTGCCCCACATTTCTCTCAATGTACTTTATACAAATATAGAGGGGGGTGGGTCCACCTGCCCCCAGGGTGGGGCAACTGTAACCGCAAAACATACATTTTTATTTTTTTTGTTATGAAGGACATTTTCAAACTAAAAATAATTACTATCTTTCAAAAGCTAATTAGTTTTAGTGTATGTATACAAATGTTCACAATTAATTGTAAGTAGGCTATAATAGTAACTGAGCAAAATGAGCTCAAAGTTGACCTATGCCAAAACCCGGTTCCACTTGCCCCACTTCACCCTTCTAAAATAGCTGTTGATGCTGTAGATCAGATTTCAAGTAAGAACGGATGTTCAAAGTTGAATACTACAAAAATATTGAAATGGCACACAATTTTAAGTACCGTAAGCCTATTACAGACTATATACGTCGGAATGTAGAATGTGACTGTACGGGTCAATACCACCAAATGGGATAACTTAGGTCTCCATTTGAAAAATGAAAAATGAAATTATATATTTTAAAAACCTTTATTGCTTTGATTAAACAACCTTTTTTCCAACCTTTCAACCCTATCATACATTCCAAATAATAAATAAATAAAGTGTAAAAGATTAAATATGTCTTTATTTACCCATCGGTCACTCGTCTCCAACTGGCTTGGAGGTTATGCTGATCAAAACAAAAATGTCAAGCAGACGATTGCCAACGACTGTGGTGTTTAACCAATGACAATTTAACCTGTACTTCTACACGTTAACATCGGTCTGAAGAAAGTTGAGTGAGAAAATGGTTTTTTCCTATTGACAAGTAGTGTCTCCGAATGTCCGTGGTTCAAGGACGCGTAAAACTAATGGAGTGTCCAGAAAAAGGTGTGCCGGTAAAAAGAGCAGGAAACATCTGATCTATTCTTCTAACAGTTGATAGTTTGTTTCATGAGTGTAGTTTTTTCAGAAAAAGTTATAGATTTTCTAAAATATCTACAAAACCAGGGAAGAATTATATCGTACCTCAATTCACAAACAGTACGGTCACACTTACAAATCATAACATGTTATTCTTTTATGAAAAAGCTAAGTATATCATAACAAGTTAACAAGAACTAAATACAACCTCAAGATGTGGTTAGCCTACAAAGCTTAACTGAACGACTATTAAAAATAATGTCTCGAATATACATATCGGTCACGAACAGATCTCTCACGTGACCGGTACTGTTATGTGTGACCGATCTGTACATTCGAGACATTATACATTAATAGTCATTCAGTTAAGCTTTGTAGGCTAACCACGTTTTGAGGTTGTGTTTAGTTCTTGTTAACTTGTTATGATATATTTAGCTTTTTCATAAAAGATTAACATGTTATGATTTATAAGTGTGACCGTACTGTTTGTGAATTGAGATACGATATAATTCTTCCCTGGTTTTGTAGATATTTCAGGAAATCTATAACTTTAATAGTAAGTTTCATATTTTATAGTAATGAATAAGTTTTATTGTCTTTTAGATGTATTATGTTACCTTTTAGTGGTATAAGTCACGTGAGTTTACCAAACAGTCACTGTTGTTACCCGCCGGTCACGTCTGTTACAGACCGGTCACGTCTGCTACAGGCCGGTCACGGGGTAAAAATACTAACTAAATGACGATAATATATTTTTATTGATATATATATTTACATAAAACTGATGAAAAAATGTATTCACATCTCACAATAGTAAAATCATTATTTAAAAATGTTTTCCAATGAATAAATTTTAGGTATTAGGTACCAAATTATGATACACTTCCAACTTCAATACCATTTTCTAATTTTTAAAGGTTAAAATGATGGAATCAGGAAATAAATACACGTTATGTTTTTGTTATTGTTTATTTAATTAACACGTTCGCTGCAGGGCACTGCTATAGCAGTGCTCCGCTACTGGCGCCCCGTGCAGACAGCTGCTAAAGCAGTGCCGCGCTCCCCTCCCAACTATTGCTTCAGTGTGAGCCCAACACACGGCCGGGAACGTTGTTATTGTCTCCGCGTGTTGTGCCGGTTTTGACCATTATTGCTGTGCAATCCGCATCCGGATCGGATAATTTTTTTTTGCAACGGTGTTCGTCAGTTGTGTACTGTGTAGTGTGTAGTGTGCTACTGTGGTATACTAAAATGGAGGAGGATAATGACACTGAAGTTATTGAAAACGTGTATTCGGGTGATGAAGCTGATTCAGGGTCTAGTTCAGAGAGCTCAGACGACGACACAGAGGGGGTTGACCCCCCACGTGGTCGCCGATCCCCGGTGCGATGGCGGGCTTTCGTGACGTCGCTTTCACGGGTGAACATGGCCTACATGTACCAATACCAGGTAACAATAAACCTATAGACTGGTTCAAGTTATTGTTTGATGTTGTTATTGTTGACAGACTAGTACATGAGATAAATCGGTATGCTGTAGAAGTATATTGTGACCCAAGAGTGACACTCAAATCCCGAATCACTCATTGGAAAGATGTCACTGATGCGGAATTTATGACGTTTATTGGACTACTCTTACATACCGGTACAATACGTCTAAATAGATTGAACGACTACTGGAAGACACACCATTTGTTCAATCTGAAAGCTTTCAGTCAGTTCATGTCCCGAGATCGATTCCTTCTCATCATGAGATGCCTACATTTTTCTAGACCTGCAACAGATGAACACCCCGAACCTGCTCATGATAGAACATATAAAATTATCCTGATGGTTGATTATATGAACAACAAAATGAGGGATATTTACTACCCTGACCGTGAATTGACGATTGATGAGATGGTGCTATGGCGAGGGCGGTTGGTATTCCGTCAATACATCAAGGGGAAGCGCCATAAATATGGTATAAAAATATACTCTCTCAATGAACCTGAGGGACTTATGTTATGCTTTCACGTGTACACAGGGAAAGAGGATCCTTGCGGGGGAAAAGGCCATAATGTAAAAGTGGTTATGAAACTCATGTCCGATTTTCTGGGTAAGGGCCACGCGTTGTTCATGAAAAACTTCTATAACAGTTTTGTACTCTCTTCAAAACTTCTACGTCGGCTCACATACTCCACAGGCACCTTGCGTAGTAATAGGAAGCATACACCTGAGCTAGTGAAGTCAGCGCAATTGGCAAAAGACGAAACCGTTGCGAATTACTCTGAGAGTATCATGGTGGCCAAGTGGAAGGACAAACGCACGGTCTTGTACATCTCCTCTCAATTTGACAATGAAATTGTCAAATCAACCAACAAGAGGAAGCAAGAAAAAATGGTTCCAAAACCTGTGATGCAGTATAATGCTCACATGAAGGGGATCGACCGCTTGGACCAAATGATGTCATATTACCCCTGCGAGAGAAAAACACTTCGCTGGCACAAAAAGATGTTTGTGCACTTACTGCAAGTATGTATGGTGAATGCGTACTATTTGCATAATATGTACAATGCCAACAAACTGTGCCTGTGTGATTTCCGTCTAAGTGTGTTGGAAGAACTCCTGCCCCCCAAACAAGCACCACTGATGATCACACCAAGACGCAGTAGTCTTCATACTCTCGAAAACTGAGAAACGTAGGTCCAACGGCCTCAGGGCCCTAAACAATTGCCGGGTCTGTACAAAAGAAGGGAAACGAAAACAAACAGTCTACATTTGTGCCGTATGCCCAGACGAGCCAGGACTTTGCGAAGTACGGTGCTTCGACAAGTACCACGAGGATATCATGGAATAGTGTAAGAAGAAACAAATGGCGGCGGGAGGGGATGTTTAGTATTTTCATTTATTAGTTATACATTTATTTTGTATTTATCTTGCTTCCATACATGAACATTTTTCCATTGAACATTACAATGTGAGACTATGGTGACAGTTCGCGGGTGGGAGGGTTGTAAATATTAGTACATATATACTTATATAATTGTATATATATACATATATACTTATATATATATATGTCTTTTAGAAATGACATTGGACATAAAAAGACTACTTAGCGGTTGCCTGTGGGGATGTGGGACCAAAAAGATGGAAGGGGGAGGAACAGAAACCGGCAGCAGTGGCGGACCACTGCTATAGCAGTACCGGAAATGACGTCATCAATTCCTGCTCTGATGGATGCCTGGACATCTGGAAACTTCATTTTGAACACCGGTAGGTCATTTTAGGGTAAGTAAACAAATTTTGTTGTTTCCGCATTTTGGAGGGGTAATTACTGTAATTTTCCGCAGCGAATGTGTTAAGCATTCTGTCAGTTGTTTGCATAAAATGTCTTAAACTAATATTTTGTGGGAGGTTAAGTGAGTGTGACCGATCACTGAAAATGTTTGTTTTTTCATATAAAAAATGAAAATTGTGCTCTGCTGCAGCACTGGAGTGTTCCCAAAAATGTATGAGACTAAGCAATCAATAGTAGAAGACAATTTGACAATTTTAATTTTAAAAATTTTCCTTTACCTAAATTATCCCATTTGGTGGGAATGACCCGTACATACACATGAGTGTTGGACAACAAGCTGTATCTTAAGAAGCTCCATTCCTGGCTGGAGAGACCCATCATCACCATTGATAAGTTTTATTACAATGCCAAGAATCAGTTTGTATTACCATAGATTAAGCATACTCCTTAGATCACCCATCGTAATGGGACAAGCGTAAACGGTCTGCTTGTACGTCCAAGGCGACGGCGGAGCTAGTTCGGAACGTCTACGTTGCCGCGCTGCTGTCGCTGCCCTTCCCCTCTCCCCCTTCGGCCGCGCGCCCATCCTAACAGCCCCTCCGCTAACCCCTCTTAAATCTCCCATCTCCCAACCCCCAACACACACACTCCGCTGAGGGGGGAGGGCACCGACCGAAGCCCGTTACCACGTCCCACCACCGCCAACGGCCAAGGCGCCTCGCCGAGGTGGTGTACTGCCTGAAACTGCCACAAGCGTCTTTCGATTTTCATAGGAATGTCATGACCCATTCACATTACAATGTTATATTATTATACGCTAGTTATTAACAGGTGAAGACTGAGAAAGAATATGTTCGACCTTGCCTTATAAATCCGATTAATGATTATATTAATTGTTTTTGAGTTTTCCCAATAAATTTAATTTATTTTTTATATTTTTTTATATTTTGCGAACCATAAATTTAAATATTGGTAGTTGCAACATATTTTAATAATGGATGCTGTTTTTTTTTCAAAGCAAGTACCGAGTCCAAAGTGGTTGTGAAATCACTGTGATTTATGAAAGTCCAAAATTTATGAAATCTTAATAATCTCAGATGATAATAAATTCACTGTTCCTTAATTATGTCCGTATTGTTGTTCACTGTTTCCTGCTTCATTCCTCATAAGAAATAAGCATAATTAGTTGTGGTCCAGAAATGTCAAGAAGTCTTTACCATTTATGAGGAATAAAATACATGAAACACTGAACTGCAATAAGGAAAAAATGAGGAACAGTACAATTTTAACAGGTGATAAAATGCAGGTCAGCTATTAACATTAAAATAAAAATGGATTGTAACCATCTTTATGAGATTTAGCGTATTAAAACTACAGTAAGGTTATCAATTTCAAAATTAAAATATTAAAACTATTTTTCATAACATTTAATTGTTATTCATTAACCTGTTCACATTTATTAGTGAATTTCCTTTGGAAAGTGAACTATTAGCATGACCCACGGTGAAACTTAAGCCTGGGACCACCATAGAAGTTCCTAACGTGACCCCCTGAACACGTTTTGGGGGGTCGTTCAAAATTATATATATATATGTGTGTGTGTGTGTGTGTGTGTGTGTGTGTGTGTGTGTTTGCACTCTAGCGGTCACATTTTTTGTCCGATTTACTTCAAATTTGGTAGGGACGTTCCTTTCTGTAATCAATTGGACAAGTTCGTTGGGCAAAACAATCGAAAAACTATAAACCCCTTTTTTGGGGATTAATCTTTCAAATTTTGAGTTTTTGGGCCCAAAAAGGGTCAGGAAAGCCCCGTATGTAAAATTAATGCATGTAAAAAGATGGGAATTATTGAAGCAAAATTTTTAAGCCCTCTCTCGTCATTATAGCATACATATTTACCGAGTTATTAAAGAACATGTGTTTCGACTAAACACAGTACGTTGTCTTAAGGGGGTTTTACACTATAAACGCCTGTTATTCCTTTGTTGGAGTACTTTTATCATCCCCAGCAACCTCACGCATACTTTCAAGCCTGTCTGGACCTTATCCTAACATTATAAAGCGCAAAATTGTATTCCCAGCTTTGCTAAATGAAACCAGGAGCATCAGAACAGCCAAAAAAATCACTGTTTTCAGATTTTAATAAAAATTGGAATAAATGTATGTTTTTACACTGATTTTGAGTCTTAAAAGTTTTTAAGTGGAAATTCACTTCCCTCACGTCAGTGTTCTGAGTGCGAACTCGTTTGTAATGGTTTATCTTTATTAAAGGTTTAAGGATTGTTAAGCGTAATTCTGAGTTCAATTTTAATCTTTAAAATCACCACAACTTCTTCTTTTGTGGACTGATTAATAAATGAGGTGTCGTTGGATTTGTATTAAGAATTACTCAATATTTTGTTTCTTGCAACATTTCATTCCAGTTACTGGTTTTCATGAAATTTGACTTTACAATTTTCAAATGATTGCTATTTTTTAATTTGATAAGTTTAGAGAAAAATATGTTTGGAAATTTTAGCTATCAACGGTTTAAATACAATGTTTCATAAAAATATCTAGTAGGATTCTTAAAATAATAATTATTTTAAAGAAAATACAAAATGGTGGATTACGGCTAAACTTAGCTGAAATTGAATCAATTTCAAATTTTTTAACTTATGACTTATTTTCATATGTGGAATCAAATTCTGCGAATCACACCACGCTTTTTGTGACACCCTGTATATATTTTTTGAATTACACATATTTGCCTGATTACAATTAAGTTTATTTTTATTATATAGGTAGTCATGAACTCCTTTCATGAAACGTGACAAGTGTTTTTAAATAACCCTTAGGCCTATATATGCCACAACACTTTTAAGCAGATACGTTTACTTGATATTTTGTAATAATCGTTTAAATTTGAGATTTACTCACACATTGTAAAAAAACACCGATATTTCACACTGTTTTTCCTTATATAAATTTAAAAAAGCAATGTAAAGATTTGAAACTCCGTAATATAAAATTTGACAATATTTCCGTTCATTTGATAGGTCTCTCGTTAAAATCGGACTGGCCGTTTCGTAGGTATGATACCGTAAACTCGAGTATCCATAATTTGTGCGCGAACAGTTGTCACTTTTACGCTAGGGTTGTAGTGGTGACCTTGGCGAAGATGAGCCACTCACAGTGTTGGCGGGAAATTCGCGGTCTGAATTTGGCTAAAAATAGCCTTAGACAGCCTGACACCCCTTTCCCAAGGAATACCCCTCTTTCCCCAATTTGATTCCTCACCTACACCACCACTGAGAAAAAGCAACGAAACTGCAAAACAAGTAGGCTATTGTTTTCTTTCAATGCCCAGATCATTTGTTTAAAAGTTTTAAGTAATAAAACTTAACCAAAGCTAGTAATTGTACAAAATTATTAACAATGTACAAGTCCTTTCAAAATCAGATGGGTATCTTAAAATCAGCCACAGAATCAATGTGATACGCTATATCGTAAATAAATATTAGATAACAACCTTGCTTTGAATTGATGAGTAAATCACTTTTCATAATAATTACTGATATTCTTTAATTTCAAACCTGTATAATTTCTTAATTTCTAAATTTTTTTTTCAAAAAGAACATAAATTTTATTTGAACTTAATAAAGGTTTTCAAAGTTAATTACTCAAATCATAGAAATTACTTTATTTATTTTAATAATTTTAAATTTTTCGCGGAGTTTTTTTAGCCGGTAAAAGTCCGGCACTACTCTCGAATACGGATTTTTGAGTGTCCATGAGGATTTCCTCTCCGCCCCGACGAAATTAAAAGGAAAAAAATAATAAAATGTGAAAAAGAATTAAGTGGGATTTTAATAAGGAAATATTGTATGTTATGAATTCACTGAATAATTGGTAATGAAATATCGGTTATACATACTATACACCTATTACACTAATTTGTAATTATAACTGTAAAAGTATTTTCACAAGCGAACGTAGAACATTTATCAAGGGAGAAGCTGCTTTACGATTTGATGAAAGGAAGGCACGAAGGCACTGGGGCTGGTGGCTGGCGGACGCCCTGCGAGCGAGCCACGGCACTACGGCAGTGTCGCGTCGGCGGCGCCTATCTTTCTCACTCCCTCTCTCTCTATCGCACAGGTACTCCCGCTCTCTCTCGCACACGGATGTCGTATCCCCTCCTAGCCCGCGGATCGTTGGTTCCTCACGTGGCCACAAGCTGTGCCACTGCGCTGATGCCGTCAGCACTAATTCTATGCTAGTACTAGAAAATCCCGCAGGAGCACGCCACTGTTCACCCGTCTTCGTCTGATAACTTGCCGATGCAATATCTCCTAAGGAGTATGCTTAATCTATGGTATTACCTTAATAACATTTTCACTGACATACAATATAATACAAGCATTCAATGACTTTTAAGATTTATTCTAGAAGAAACGTGACAAAAAAATAAAAACTTAGATACAAATAATAGTATGTTTTTTGTATGATACCAATATTAAATTCCAGAATCTGAATAATTAGGTCTTGGGTTCTCAGACTGCAATAACGGAAGATTTACAAAGCAGTTACTGTTATAAGACATTTTTACAATATCAAATGTTATTAACTGGCAGAAAACTGGCTTTTTAGTATTGGTATGGTTAATGTGAATAAATAAAAATTCACACATTTACCTTTGTCTTAGCTGGTGGTTGTGACACAGTCTTCTTGGCAGTCCCCAAAGGCTGTTTGGAAGACTCAGGCAGAGCATCAGACCTTAGTTTTGCTATCAGGGTGTCGTCCCTCTCATTGCAATTAAAATCAATTGCTGATATGCTTTAGGAAAAATAGACAATCATTAAATATTTTCAATAAGGCAAAACAGACCTTATGATTTACAATTTTCCAATTTGTATATTTCGATAAAAAAATTATTTCTATAAAATAAATTAAACTTTTAACAAAAAAGGCTGTTATGCTAGAGAAGAAAATACTGATGTTCTTACCCATCATAGTAGAGCTTAAAATATGTGTTATTTGGTTAGTTTTCATTATGGATTATTTTTATGAACTTTAGTAAAAACTGAGTAACCATACCAAATTTCACATATATTTAATGAATAAAGCTACAGCCTAGAGTATTGTGAAATTTGGATAAGCCTGTTAACATCTTGCTAACTCAAATCTTGTAATCGTAGTAATAACTTACCCTTTGGTTAAAACGTCAGTCGTTTCTCCTTTTTGCGCTGTGTAAAGCACATTAAGATCGGACACGTCTGAGCACTTCTGTACACTGTAAATGTGCTTGGAGGTGATTGCCTTCCAACTGCCCTCACATTCATCCAGATCTCTGTCTTTAACAATCAATATTTGACACCTTTCGTCATTATCGGGTGATCCGATCAATAAGTAAGTTAGTGAAAGCTCGTCTTTCTTTGGACTCCGCTCGAAGAATGTGTGAAGTAACCTAAAACAGGACAGCAGTTGGTTTGGAACTATTTAAAACAGTGTGATTTCATATCAATAATGATCAAGTTTAGGTTAGGCCTACCCTGAAACCTAACACATTGAAAAATTAAGTTGTGGTACAGTACCACCAGTAGATTACAATTTGTTTATAAAATAAGCAAAATCTTCTAAATGGTGAAGAGGAACAGGAAGAAATTGATTAACGAAAATAAAACTAACTTAACTATACCGAATAATTCTTTTACTGGTTACTTTACAGAAATTCGGGATTCTGACAGTTTAATATAGCAAGGAACTAACTGCATAAACCAAGCAAAACTGTGCCTCTAAGACTTGCCCTTTTCGCTTAGTTAATTGTCAATGGGCAAAGTAAACTTGCGGGATTTGCTCTTAAAACTGTACAGGTTGTGTTTGCCATTTAAGTAGTTTGGGTATTTTACATTGCTTTCAACATATGTTCTTGCTAACAGGCTGGGCCTTACTGCGTAAACAATCGTATAATTATGCTATTACAAAATACACATAACATATTCCCAAGGGCATGCCCAACCAAAATCTATATATTAATAGACTAAGAAAGTTTTTGTGCTACTGATTTTTCGGATATGCGGCATTGTAGAATTATGAAACTTGGCATCTACATGCGGTATTTAAAAAAATTCCTACTTTTTGTTCTCTCACTTCCTGAAGTTAATACTTAACCGATTTTGATGATTCCTTTTTCATTTAAAAGATAATTTCAAGTTCTAAGTTAAACTGTCGAGCCAGCATTTTGATTTAGGCCCCAGGTCTCTGCCCCATGGGACTTCCAAGTTCCGGTGTTATTCATATGGAGGAGAGCTTTATTGGGTTTATGTCACATGTGTTTTTCTTAATTCAATAAACAGCTGTTGTAAGGATTATATCCGCAAATTTGTGTGGGGGAGCTACTTGTACTTATTTAGTATTACTGCATTAGGAGATGTGCCGAATATAAATAATTTTGTGTTTGGGAGTGCAGGGCTATGCCCTTTTGGCTTCCAAAGTTTACATGTTAGTCTATCCTTATGGGAACATGTGCCCTACTTTTCATTTAATAAACAGGTTGTTATTTAAATAAATATGTAGCACAACAGCTAGAACAGATGATTCATAAATAAAAAAATAATACTAACTACTGGAATAGTAACACCCTTCTCTTACCGGTATATCCGTTTTAACTCCACATTAAAAAAAATATCTAGGGTTGATAGTGAGGAAGGGAGAGAGAGCGTGCAACAGAACCCATTAGATATTACAATTTGTTTTCAAATATTCGTCGACTAGCTATATATTAAAATATACCTAGCCTATATTCAAATAATATTTGGTTAATTTCTACCACTGGGCGGTTTCTAGTATTTCAAATTACACTTGCAACAACTACACCTCAGTTGTCAAAAACCGTTACCGTAAGAAATAACAGAATATTTTTGTGCACCAATATTGCCCTAGCATATTAAATTAATAATTAGGCCTAAATGTACTTTAAAAAATGAAAACAAAGAAATAAAATTCTGACATGTATTGCTTGATGACTTAATACATTAAAAATTATTTATAAAAGAACTGATATATTTTATAAACTAAAGTTTAATCATAGCTACAACACAGAATAGTTATTCATTTTACCTCATCACAAATTGGAATTGTTTCAAAAAAGTGCAGTGTAAATAGCTATAAGAATTTGTTACAAACTACTTGTCACTATAACCCGTATCAATAAAAAAACAATTTTCTATAGTTTAAACTAGTATTAATTGAAAAAGCATATTATAACAAGGAACAATTCTTTACATATAATTAGGCTGTGTCATACATAATGCAAACTCAAATTTTAAGTATTAGACAAATGACTGTTGTAATTAACCTATGGTAAAAAGTTTTGTACAGGAAAGTAATAATTTATGGCTCATGCTGGTGATAAATCTACAAACTAGTTAGATAACAAACATATCTGTTAAAGCTCTAGGAAACATGTTAGTCAAAATTGAGTGAAGTCAACTAGTAGTAGCTAGTATAAATATTTGCTCTAAAATTGCTTTTATCCATCCCTATTTATAGACTTAACCTATGGTCTTGTAAACTATTAGTATTAACTATTTACATATGTCTTCTTCTCAATATGTAATGGGCCAAATAAACTCACTGCTCATTTACCTCTATAGCCTGCGACCTCGATGTTGGGAGTTTCAACTTAGTTAACTCGGTCATTAAGTTACTTCAGAGTTCCTTTTTGTTAAGAATAAGTTACATTGAACTTTCTGACATACTGAACGATAGGTTTCTGTCACAATAACACAAACTGTCATAATTTGGCACAACACATTTCCTATTTGATTACATCTATTCCAAAATTAGGGTTTTAACGATTACCCCTGCCAGAGTTGTATCAGCAAAAATGCTTGTTGTCCAACACTCATGTGTATGTACAGTCACATTCTACATTCCGACGTATATAGTCTGTAATAGGCTTACGGTACTTAAAATTGTGTGCCATTTCAATATTTTTGTAGTATTCAACTTTGAACATCCGTTCTTACTTGAAATCTGATCTACAGCATCAACAGCTATTTTAGAAGGGTGAAGTGGGGCAAGTGGAACTGGGTTTTAGCATAGGTCAACTTTGAGCTCATTTTGCTCAGTTACTATTATAGCCTACTTACAATTGTGAACATTTGTATACAGTACCTGGGGGGGGGGGAAGGTCAGTCAGTTTGTATAGATGACTCGGAGTAATATTTCACCACTTCCCCCTACTGATAATCAGATTTGTATTATTCATTAGCCTCTTTTCTACATTTTTAAGGTCCCTCCAGTTGTTATTTATGGCTCAATGTCCCTTTGATTTATTTTACTACTCTATATATGTAATCTTTACTCAAATCTGTTAATCTCTGCTCTCAGGAAACCACATGTTAATAATCATAAACAACATGAGTATTACTTTGACAGTTCCCTGGTTAATTATGAACAGCTGTTACAATACTTTTGTTTTGATTTGAAACTCCATAAGCCCAATGTTAATTTTTTTAACTTTTCATTTTAGTTTTTTTTACATTATTTGATTTTTCCTAGAGATGAGGCCTGTCTAGAACTTATTTTTATCCCAGAAATTAGTTATTTTGAACATTTGAAGGAAATCGTTGGAGCCGTTTTTGAGATCTGTGTCGCAAGCAAGCAAGCGCGCAAGCAAGCAAACCTTACTCATATTAGAGTATAGGATAGGATAGGATAGGATACACTAAAACTAATTAGCTTTTGAAAGATAGTAATTATTTTTAGTTTAAAAATGTCATTCATAATAAAAAAATAAACATGTGTTTTGCGGTTACAGTTGCCCCACCCTGGGGGCAGGTGGACCCACCCCCTCTATATTTTTATAAAATACATTGAGAGGAATGTGGGGCAAGTGCCTCAATAGAGAAAATTGTTGTGATTCTGAGACTTTTTGAATTGTAAAAATATCTCTATCCGTTACCAAGTTATGAACTTTTTCGTAGACTTCTACAAGCAATATCCTAAATTGCAAAAAATGAAAAATTGTAAAATGTAGGCCTACTGAAATTCTAAAATTATTACATATAAAAATACTTACATTATTTTTTTATTAAGTAGAACACTGGGCACATGATTCATTTGAAAAAAAAGGTTTTTTGGAAATGCTGAATTTTTGTAGGCTTAATATAGACAACAGCGCTCAGTCAACAAAAAGAAAATAGAAAAATTAGCACCTTAGTTTGATAAAAAACAGTCCTTAGGTGTTAATTATATGTTAGGCTAACTAAAATATTTACACTACTGTTTACAGGATTTTTCCCAATGTTTATTGGATGAAGTATGAGTCAAATATTATGCCAAAGGTAAGTTCTCCCCTTCGTCCTAGTGACGGTTCAGGGAGAACTGGCACTATGTTATCGGAGGGGACTTTATGGGTTCCATGTATGTTTTCAGAATGCTTTCTTAAGAAAACCACTTCTGTGTCACTTACTTCACTAAATTTCATAATTTGACCGACTTAATATGTAATTTTTTGTATTTTTTACACCGGTTACACTTGCCCCACAAGAAAGGTTCCACTTGCCCCACCTGCAAAATTTCAGGGCCAAGTGTAACCACGGGTGGCAAATCTAAACCATAAGGAATAGATAAAATTTGAAGGGATATTCTGAATCTACATGCAAATATTAGTTTCTAAACCAAAAATAGTGACATTTACCTTACAAATGTAGAAATTAAAAATGGTCAAAGTTTGACCTTTGAATTTGCACTTAAAGGTCAAATGTAAGCTTTTGTTCAACATTCTAAAACTATAACTTGTTCATGTTTGATTTGACTTCTTAAGGTTAAGAATTACAAAGCAAGGTCCAGAGAACAATATATGATGGTATTTAGGCTATTTGTCTTATCAGTTGACTGATAAGCCGAGGTTACACTTTCCCCGCGGTTCCACTTCCCCCACTTAAAAAAAAACAAAAAAAAACCACCCTATACAATTAAATTAAACTCATTCCCAAAGTCAATGTTATGGACAAAGTAAAAACTTAGAGGGTGGCTAGTGCCCTTCTCTTATGCTCAATATTCTTGAAATTAGGGCAGAAACAATTTTAGGCTGACCTCTAGGGCCTATACAAGAACAACAAAAGTGCCAAAATAAAAAAAAAACAGGTTACAAACTTAAGGTAGGTACTGTAGAGTAACGGTCACAAAAATGCCCCTAGGTTAAATAAGCATAGATAGGCCTAATTAACACGTTCGCTACCACAATGTTAAAAAAAAATCGTAACCACAGAATTGCCGCCTCAATTTTGCGGCGGGCGTGGCGTACTCATAGCCCAACGCCGCAGATCTGCGGCGGCTGGGTTCATTAAAATAGACTGGCGCCGCAGAACTGCGGCGTTGGTTTCTTGATATTAAATGAGAAATTTCTTCGCAACGGTCTATTTTAAAGGTTAGATGGTTTAGGCACGGTATACGGGATAGTCCGCCTTATATATGCGGCGCTTGGTCTGTAGCTAGGACTAGGACCAGTCTACAGGGAAGTTCATGATTTTTTTCGTGGGCTGTCAGAGTGACCCGGCTGACGCATATATGCGGCGGCTGGTAGCGAACGTGTTAAACTCCTATATCTAGGAGTAGGTAGGTGACTTACTGTTTCGATAAATTTGTGTGTATTCCAAGAGCTTTTGACAACCAACTGCAAGTGACCTGCGAAAGGATAACAGATGGTAAAATAAATATTGTATTCTTCAACACCATCAAAATCAGCTCACATTTAAATTTATTAGTCTGGATCATATTAGGCAGATTAAAAGTAACAAGGCCAGAAATTGGTACGATCAAAACATAAACAAGTCATGTGCAAGTGCTACTTTGGCAGTTCTCTGTTTATTTATTAACAGATATCTGCCTACAATGATTTTTTTTTTATTTGAAACTCCAGAAGCCCAGTTTTAAAATGTATAAATTTCAAATTAGTTTTTAACAAAATATAAGCTCTCCTGGGGTTTAGATTTCCCTGATAGTTTTTTAGTTCAAAAACACGTTTTTGCTGTAGATGTTTGCATAAACACATATCATAACCAACAATCGAAACAACAAAAGCTATCAATTGGAATATTGATAGGCCTATTGTAGAAAAAAAATGATAAAAAATACTCAAATCGCTTAAGTTTAAAAAACAGTAGAACGGGTGTAGTACCACAAGCATCCACCAAAACAATCGAATATTGAATATTGGATTACCATGATTGATACACCGATAACCATATATTCCCATTAAACGGTTATTGTTTTTAATACACAATAATATAGTGTTTTACTTTACAGTGGTCAATAATGATAGGTTAACTTAAATTAACATAAACTGAGATAAACTAACCTAACCCCGCAAAGCACTGTTTTTGTCATGATTTGGTCGGTTTCACTTTGTTTCGGTATTCTCATCGGTAATATCAATGTATCATAGTGGTTTGATATTTGATGTTCAATTGTTTTGCTTTGTTTTGCTTATCGTACCTGTACCCAGTACAACCTTTCCTTCATATGGATGTACCACTCTTGATTTTGGATTAGGAGTCATACTATATCTTCACCAGTAACATCACGTAAAAGGGAGGATCTTTTCCGTTATACATATACCACTAATTAAATGGCATTTTTTAGTCATTTAATCGTGTATAAAGTAAAAAATTAAGGTACTTTGGTATTATACGGATGCCACTATTTTTGGAGGTTAAATTTTTACCGGATACAACGGATAACTACATAATTCGAAAAAACGTACTTTTATTGACTTACAGTACAAATTTTATATCATTCTGATGAGCGGTCTTTGTGTTGTGCCTCCCAAAAGGCAGCGATGTCCGCTAGGATCGTGTTGAATGCGTCGCCGCCGCTAGCAGCCAGACCCGATCGCCACAGGTACTCCGCCAAATATAAAACGCGCTGCGGCAGTTATGTTAGGATGGGTTATCATAAAAATACGTACGGTTTCCTCTTCATTTCGAGGTAAATCCCACACCAAAAGAACGTCACTCATTATGAAAACAAATGTAACGTAGTGCACGGCAATAAATCACTCATGACACTGACCCAGATACAGGCGGAGACAGGTGATGCGCGCGGTCTGGTCAACGACCTGACCTTGGCCTATTTGGAGGGGGTTTGGCGGCCGGAAGTATGACTCATCAGGTATCATGCGATTCGTAACAAAACAAGGAAAGTCCTACAATCATTTTTATGATAACCCATCTTAACATAACTGCCGCAGCGCGCTGCATAAGGGTGGCATCCGTATAATACCAAAGTACCAAAATTAACTACAATGGTTGTAATTTGTTATTTTAACAGGGTTTCCTGGTTATATTCCTTAGAAGCGGGAAGCCTATATCTGGTCTATCGTTATCTCTGTCTACACGATAAGCGAGCCTCTGCCGATGCACGCTTTCGCTGCCAGTGCCTATCCATGCTTGTTGGAATAAGTTTATTCTATTATGAACTTTCTTCGTTTAGCAGATAGTTACAGAAGTGAAGAAGATGCTATTAAGTTTTTCCAGGAGGAATCTATTTTGCATAATCCCCGAAAATGTGTCCGTGGCCACGAGATGGTTTTGAATATAAATTCGTTAAAGTGGGTTTGTTCGAAACGTGAGTGCTGTGAATACAAATCTATTCGAGTTGACACGTATTTAACCGGTTGAAAACTCCCGTTTCGTAAGGTTTTGCTTTTAATTTACTGTTAGTCCAAGAAACTAACAACGATAGAATTTTGTGAATATGAACTAGAAATTAACCGTAACACTACTGTTGATTGGTGTAACTATATGCGGGAGGTTTGTGCCGACAATTTACTACGCAACCCTATTCAAATTGGAAGACCGCACATTACTGTAGAAATTAATGAAAGTTTATTTTCTCGTCGTAAAAAAAATGTTGGACGAGAACTCCCACAACAGTGGGTATTCGGAGGGGTGTGTCGAGAAATTTGTGAGTGTTTTTTAGTAGCCGGCGCTGAGTGTTCCGCGGCTCAGCTGTTGCCTATATTTAAGGAATATATCCGATCAGGGACATCTATTTTATCAGACGAGTGGCAAGCATAAAAAGGGATCTACAAATTAGGGTATAAACACCATGCAGTGAACCATACGTACATATTCGTCGATCCTGACAGTGGTACTCACACACAAACAATTAAAAGTACTTGGCGTCTGGCAAAACAGGGTAATAAAAATCAGTGTGGGGCCAGACGTGCATTGTTGGACTCCTACTTGTGTGAGTTTATGTGGCGGCGGAGACACGAAGTCAAGGACCTGTTCGAGGAAATTTTACCCAATATCGCCGCGTATTGGCCTTCTTCATCGACTTAAAAAGGTAACTAACTTAAATATTTGGTGTATTTATATAAATAAATGACTAAAAAATGCCATTTAATTAGTGGTATACGTATAACGAAAAGGATCCAAAAGGGACACTACAGGCAGATAAAACGCCTATTTCAACGTTACAGCTGAGGTATATTTCACTACATAGATTACACTGAACTCGAGTTTACATCTAGCCCCTAGGCCTAGGCCTACTTATACCTAGCCTATGCCAAACCAATACAATTTTTTATTCAACCATCTAACAACCTAATATAACAAATTGTCAAAACTACTCTAGAATAGGTATACAAATCATGAAGTTATTGTCACTTACAATCTTTTTTTCGTCAAAAACATACTCCTCAATGTTGGCCAAATAAGAATCTATTTCTTCATTCATTTTTGTATATAGGAATAATGAGTTTCCCTACAATGTGAATTATATTATATAATAAAACATATTCCGGTAAAAATAAAGCCGAACCAACAAGGGAATAAAACAAAACGAGACAAATTATTTACACTGATTAAAAACAGAATAATATATAACTTAGGACATATAGGTTAAGTCGATATTTCATTTCTTTCTCTAACCTAACCTCAACCTTGAATTGAGAATATTGAGATGCAGCGGGATTGGCGGGAATGGGAATAACACAGCTCAACAGCTGGTGTTAGACCTGCAGGGGGGGCCAACTAAAGTATCAAGTAGGTTAATTTTTGTTGTTGAATAATATGTTTTAAAATACTGTATGTATTAGGGATGTAATTTAAAACATCTTGCTTCGCTACTTGATGGTGGAAAGCCATTACGAGTCACTTAATAATCATAGACACTTCTACGAGTCATATACTAACTAAAGTACTGTACTTATATTAGTCTATGCTAATAGTGATGAGTTTAATAGGTAGGGTACTCATTTCATGGGATATTTAATTTTTTGAAATCCTTAAAAATCGGTTGCTTCTTCTATTCTTCTGTAATGGCCCTATTTTCAATACTCAGAGGGTTTCATTATTGAACTCCGAGATTGAAATGGGTTCACATATAGAATTTAATGGAAGGGGGTGGGGAGTCTTCCTCAAATTTTGCTTGAAGTGGCAAAACTACTACGGCCTATTTCAAAATAACTATAGTTAATTCAAAATAGCATACTCAGCGAATTCCAAATGGACTTCCCAAACTCATGAAGCCAGTTACCAACTTTCATCAAAGCATATTAATAAATAAGCGAGATATGACATTTTATTTATTCCCCATAAGAAAAACATTAGGACTGAGTTTGCAGGTTTGCTGCATCAAGGACCAAAAAAACTGGTTTTTATACAAATACCAATGGATCACCTCCAGATGAAGCAACATACCAAGTTTTATGAATTTATGTTCATAAACGAGCAAGATACAGTTCGCGCCACGGTGCTTGACGCCTGGGATAGGCGAGAACCAACTCAAACTTCTCATAATTAAAAGCAGACAATAACGAAAATAACTAAAACCAATATTTTAAAATTATTTAATTTAATTTTGGTTTCTGTTGACAAAATTATTCTGTAACACTAATGGTGCTAAGCCATATAGAGGCGAAAAGCCATTCCAGAGCATACGCCAACCAGGCGCCAAGCACTGTGCCCCGAACTGTATCACATGTTATTTCCCAGTCAGCACACAATGTAAAAATAACGTTTTTTTTCACGTGAAAAATGTCAAAAAAAGTAAAAGTTAAATTGCAAACGTTTTTTTCACGGGAAATTTACGTAAAAATGTAAAAGTAAAAAAGTTGTGAAATTCATAACGTGATTTTCATGTTTTATTTTAACCACTTTTTTACATTTGCTAATATATACATACTAATTAGTTTAAAAATTTGTTTTGTTATAAAAAATATAAAAAATATTTTTTTATCTGGTTTTAAGCAATTGTCTGCGGTCGAATTTCACTTCTATAAATAACTTGATGAAATAGAGTTGATGAAAATGAAATATATTATGTATATTTCAAAACAATACAAATCTTAACTGTCTACATATTTTTAAAAAAACCTGCTTTTGTTTACCCACTTCCTGAAGTTAATACTTAACCGATTTTGATGATTTTTTTATTTAAAATATAATTTCAAGTTCTAAGTTATTGTCAAGCCAGAATTTCGATTTAGGCCCAGGAATTGCCCCACGGGACTTCCAAGTTCTCATGTTATTCATATGGAGGAGAGTTTTATTTGGTTTATGCCACTTGTGTTTATTCTTAATTCAATAAACAGCTGTTATAAGGATTATATCTGCAAAGTTGTGCTTGGGAGATACTCGTTTTGAATAAATTTTAAAATTTTTATCAGATATAAGTGCATGGACATATTGATTAATAATTTTAGGCCAGGTTGAATATTTTTAATTTTTTTTATGGGTGAGTAGTTATCTTTCCTCAAATGTAAAGTAAAATAAATACTCTATTTGAAGTGTGTGTTGGCATTAATTTAACTTATTTTGCATAGGTACAGTACATACTGTATGACTTAAAGGATGTTAGGAATAAATATAAAATGTACAGGTTATCCAAAAGAAATATAAGTAATTTTCTCTAGGTTATCATAATACAAACTTAGTATTTCCTGCTTATATAAATAAGTTACATTTTTATTTTAAGACGCCATAGCACAAAATTTAGGTATTTCACAAACAAGCAAATGTCCCACACTAGAATGAATAGTCAGCCATTAATATCAATAATATAATAAGCCATGTATAATATAAAAAAGTGAAATAAAGTAAATCTTATGTTTTGTAACTAAAAACGTCTTTAACCTCATTATTACATTACCCACCCCATAAACAACTTTTTTAACAAAAACTTTCATATTTTCATTCAATAATTAATGAAAATGTATTAGCATAATTAATTTATCTAAAGCAAGATGAGCTACAATTTTTTAGTTCACTGATCCGTTGACTGTAGGAGAAGAAAACAATTTTTTACCCTATGTTTATTCCTACGCTAATTTGTATACTTAACCTTTTGTTCCTACGGTCAGTCAGCAAAATAATCAAATTCAAATTGAAGCCTTTTCGCGCTTTATGAGAATGGCCCAGTAAAAGCTCTCCTGTGACGCATGCGCAAGACCTTCCCTGAATGCCTGCCCTGAGCTGTCACTGCAAACACCTCCTCGATCTCGCCATTTTGTTTTGTATTTGTTATGGTTTGCTTGCGCTGTTTACAATCGTTCAGAAGTTAAAAGTTTGAGTTTAAGTGAACATTAAACATTGTTATCTCGGATTCGTAAGTGGCTAATCAAGGTAAGAAATTTGCTATTAGTTTGTTGTAATAAATTTAAACTTAGGACTAGTAGAAAATCATATTTTATCGTTACCGGTAAGCTTGCCGTGCTGCACTTTAGTGTACCACTTCAGATTTATTGGTTTCATTGCGTAGCGACTTAAATAATTACTTCAACTTTCCGAGTTAAAAATTAATTCTTACAGTTAGGTTATTTTATTAGAATACAATATAAGCTTATTTATTCATGCAAGGTTTGTCTAATACAAAAGCTTTTTGGGCAAGATCGGCCTAACCTAATCACCATAAATTTCACTGCGTATGTTAGTGTTTCCTTCCACCATGGTATAGGCCTATATGTGTAATCTTTATGTCTAATCTTGGTCCTAGTAGAGTAGCCTGGGGTACAGTACAAAAAAGCGTCCACCAAAACAACCGAATAAAAAATATCGGATTATGACTGACACATTGATTTAACCATATTCTCACTCGATGTTATTGATTTTAACACGTGATTATACTTAATTGTTTTACTTTACAGTGCTTTATGGTGGTAGCTAGGTTAGCATTTACTGGGAGATTTGTCGACACAGACCGACTTCACCAGTTTTACCTGGTTGCTGCCAAATTGTACCATCCAAAATATTAAGGTAACGCACTACTAAACCTCACTCTAGGTTTTTAATAATGAAATTAATCAAATTATGTATGAATGCTTTTTAATTTCAACTACCATATTAATTTTTTCAGACTCAACTTTGCAACTGGACCCACCCTGGCCCGCGACACACCACCGCAACTTAGCCTGCCAATCCCCCATAATTTGCCGCTCTTCTTCTCTTTTGGTAAGTTTGATGATAAAGTTATTCTTTATTTTGTATAAACTTGGATTGTACATGTAACCCATCAGTGGTATAGGGTAAAAGCCATACAACATACTATTTTTGTTGTATAAAGTATTATCTGACTTGCTGAGAGAAAGCACTTGTATCAATATCACATTTTATTGTGCGAGAGTAGTTTTTTTTAGCCATTGTGATATAATTAAACTGAACCCAACTTAACCTAATCAAAACTAATCTAACCTAACCTAACCTGAACTAACCTAAACTAACCTAACCTAACCTAACCTAATAAGGAGTATAATACCAGCGTACACTTAACTTAGTACAAGCATGGTTGGTTGGTGGGCTTGCCACGGGTACTTATTAGGTTAACTAGCGTTGGGTTAGGTTAGGTTTGTTAGGTTAAGTGTGGTTTGTTGGGTTTGTTTTTGTTTGTTTTGCCATCCAGGTACGGTGGCCTTCGGCCTTCGACAACCGTACCTGGATGGCAAAACAAACCCAACAAACCACACTTAACCTAACAAACATAACCTAACCCAAGCTAGTTAACCTAATAAGTACCCGTGACAAGCCCACCAACCAACCATGCCTGTACTAAGTGTACGCTCGAATATCACGTACCATACGAAGATGTAGCGTTTTTTATTAACCATTCGTTTTCGGGTCAAGCTTCTTCGCCCAGCTCACTCCCTACAGGATGAGCTCATTCGCTCCGCGTTCACTTGCCTCCATGGTGACCTCATTCGCTACGCTCATTTACTTTCAGAATTATTATTGACGATATACAATTTGTTGGTTTTAGATTATAACACTAATATAAATATCGAGTGAATAGTTCTCGATATATACTGTTAAAATGTGATTCAAAATATCGAGTGTTCCAATTCGATATATTGAATGTTTAAGATCGATATATTGCATCCAATTAGTTGGTGGCCGCTTATGAAACTGTACCCATCAGTAGCTTAGGCAGAGGGGGCCTAAGTTTAAACAACTTATTCAGCTGTACATTGTCCTGAGCAATGACTTTATTAAGTTAGTTAAGTTTAAAAGTTGTGTTATGCTATAATATTACGTACACAAACTGTAAGCAATTAAATAACTTGTCAAAACATGCCTAAGCTATAAAAATAAACTTTGTGGTAATAACTGGAATCTTTTAAAATCTAAATCAAGCTGTAACCTACAAATTCAGAATACTTTAAGAAACCCCAATTAGTTGTATTTTGGCCATTATCAGTTGTAGGCCTGGATGTAAACGAGGCCTTCATAAATTCACAGTCAAGTTAGTATACCGGTACCTAATATTTAGTGGCGGCTCATGAGTAGTTCTACCGAGTCTACAAGTATTAATAAAAGTTTTGGTAATAAAATGTTTTATTTTCAACTGGAGGTTTTAATGTATTATTACTTGCATGCATTACCATTACCATTTACCATCCTCTTCATCATTGACCCTCTGGTGTAGGGGATAGAGACTGTGCCAAGAGTTGTGAACAATAGAACTACATAAAAAACACACTAACTGTAATAAACTTACACAAATTTTTATAACTTTCCATGGCTAAACATGCAGCAATCACATCCAATCCTTAGTCTGATTGTATTTTTTATTGATTTATTCCCATACCACAAAATTCCGACGTTCAAAACTTTAAAAAACTTTTTACTAACTTGGTTTTTTATAGGTAACCAATAGAGATTGGGAATAGCAGTTAAAATAGGCCAAGGCCTTATAGGATGTCTTATAACAGGAAGCATGTATTTAGGCCTAAGGATGTATTATAACAGGAAGACTAAGATGTGCTGATTAAAAAAAATGTTTAATAATAACATTTATAACTTTTTCTGCCTGGATTGTCCTCTATATAATTTGTTTGTTTCTATGAGAAAGTTTTAGGCAAACGTTGGTAAATACCAAACATATGAAGGTACGTACAAGTTTAAACACAAAATATAAGCAAGCGAGATATAGTACTTTACGAATTCCCCCTAAGAATAGTATAGGGAATTTTTTGGGGATGTTCTCCGAAGCCACATAATGTAACACAATGTAATGATTCAAAAAAAGAATTGTTTTTTTTAGCTCCAAGATGGTTGGAATTAAAATTGTGAAATTTAATGGACACAAATTGCAAAAGAGATTATTTTTAACCCATTTGAAACTCCATAAAACCCTGTTCCTATAATCCGATCACCCTGGTTCGCTAACTCGTTCCAGTTTATGCAGCCCTACACCTTCATACCAAATTATTAATCTATATCAGATGTTTTGTTTACAATTTATTGGGTTTACGGACACACACCACACACACAATATATATATGAAATTGAACAAATGGTGTTTTTGGCATCTGGGGTTCTCAAAACAAAAAGTTATCATGGTCCCGGGCCTAGGTCTTACCATGAGTACAACCGTAATAGCTTTCTCTCTATATGGGAAAATTGCTAAAATTAGTAAAAAGTTAATAACATATTTCTTTATTGTGGAAAAGTAGTTTTTTTTCAAGCCACTAAGAATTGCAGAACATACCAGCAAAGCTAGCAACTCCTTAGCAATGCATAGACAATGAAGAATACTAACATTTATCGCTCCTTGTGTTAAGGGAAAGTTCTGAAAAGGCTCTAAATGCAAATGTGTTAAACTTCTTAAAAATATTGTTTAACTGTATTTGCTGACAAACATATAAAAACACGACACAATATAATATTAATATTGCTTTATGATTTGACAGGAAACAGGGCCGGGATGACCCACTTGGAGATGATGAAGAGCAAAACTAGTCATGTGATACCGTTAAGAGTTTGTTTTTTTACAATTGTATGTTTTTTTATAATTGTATATTTTTACTTGTTTAAAAAAGAGTTTGTATTTATAACTATACATTTTCCTCATTTATTAAAGTTAAAAATTTGTGTTTATGTTTTTTTTCTTATTTATAAAAGATAATAGTTTGTGTTTGTAATTAGATTTTTTTATGTTTGATGAAGTTAGGAGTAGTGTTTACGATTGTAAATTTGTTTACTTGTTTAATAAAGTTATTAGATTGTTTTATTGTTTGTTGAAGTAGTTAGGAGTAGTGTTTACGATTGTAAATGTTTTCGCTTGTTTAATAAAGTTATGAGTGGTTTTTATAATTGTATTTTTTTACGTGTTCACACTTCAAGTCTTTTCCAGTATAGCTGAAATTTGGTCGGAAATATATATTATTTGTATATCCACAGTGATCAAATTTTGTGATTATAAAACGTTCTTCATTTTTCCATTCAAATTTGTCATTTGTACTGAAAAATCTCATGAATAACGTAATTAAATGGTAAAAAAAAACATTTAAAAATGTAAAAATTACGTGATAAACATGTTAAAAAGGTTAAAATTTAGTCATTAAAAAACGTTATATTCACGTATTTTTTTAACGTTTTTTCTGGTAAAAAAGAGTGCCATTTGTACAAAAAAATCACGTGAAAAAAACGTTAAAATTACATTTTTTTACGTGATAATAACATCAAAAAAGTCAAAGAGAAACGACATTTTCACGTGATTTTCTTGTTTTTGTGCTATCTGGGTTATTATTCTCCATAAGAATAACATTATAGCTGCTGAGTAAGCAGGTTTGTTGCCATGGGGACCACAAAAAATGAGTTTTTATGCAAATAGCATTAAAACCCAACCATATAAAGCCACATACCAAGTTTTTAGCGAATTTCCCCTTACCGTAGACTTAAGCCCGAGACCATGATAACTTTTTATTTTGAGGTCCCCAGATGTCAAAAACACCGTTCGTACCAATTTTTTATATATGGATATATATGTGTCCGTAAGCACCATATAACTCTCGTTAAAAAGGTCCGATCTTAATGAAATTTGGTACAAATGTGTAAAGCTCCATATATTTGAACGAGTTCGAAAACCAGATGAATCGCACCATCCGAAGGCGGGTTTTTGGGGGGTTTTGTACCCCGAAAATGTGTTTTTGGGGTTTCCACATGTAATTTTAATTTATACCATTGAATTCAGCTTAAAAAACAAACAATTTGGTACTTTGATCATTGCTTTACGTCCCACACAGCAAAAGGTTGTCCCCAGGACATCCCAAGGACATCACAGTTGGATATGCAGGATATCCCAGGATCATCCCTATCTCATCCCATGATATCCTCAAGATACCCTCAGGATGTCCCCAGGATACAAAAATGTCCTCTCCCCACGACATCCTGGGGACATCCTTCAGGATGACCATGGGATGTTCCTTGGACCTAATCAGGACATGATAATGAAAGTCATAGGACATCCCCAGGATGTCCCACAGGATTATCTGGGGATATCCCTCGGACCACAAAAGGATATTGTATTTTGAAGCCCTAGGACATCCCCAGGATGTACTGGGGACATCCCTCGGTCCACAAAGGGATATTGTACTCTGAACCCCTAGGAAATCCCCAGGATGTCCCACAGGATTTACTGGAGACATGCCTTTGACATGTATTGAAAGGTGTCCCATTATTCTATCAGTATGAATCCCATAACCCCACAGATATCCCTGCCTCCCCATGATAATTCTGTGGTCATCCTTGGGAGGCCATAAGGCTCCTAGTAATAGGTAGTGTGTACCCTGAAGCCATATCGCCTCCTAAGGATGACTGCAGAATTATCATGGAGTAGGCAGGGATATCTGTTGGGTTAGGGGATTCAAACTGATAGAATAATGGGGCACCTTTCAATATGGTCACACAATCTGATAGGAAGACAGTTCTAAAATAAATTACAGGACAACTTTAAATTATTCTTTTATAAAAATAATACTATAATTGTCCATGCCCAGCTTGCACATAGAAAAAAAGTTTTAACTTCATATTGGTGTTATTTTTTAAACAGGTTGACTAGTGTATAAACGTTAAATACCTGTAATCTTCCTTGTGATCCTAGGATATCTTTTTAATGGATGACACGTTTTGTCAAAAGTAATTTTGTCATCTTTAGACCCATACAAAACTTTAAATTGTCACATCACAATTCAAAAGCAAAAATACTTTAAAATCATGTTTTACAACTTTATATTGCCCACACAGCACAAGATTGTCCCCAGGACATCCCAAGGACATCACAGTGGGATATGCAGGATATCCCAGGATCATCCCTATCTCATCCCATGATATCCTCAAGATACCCTCAGGATGACCCCAAGACACAAAAATGTCCTCTCCCCACGACATCCTGGGGACATCCTTCAGGATGACCATGGGATGTCCCTTGGACCTAATCAGGACATCATAATGAAAGCCATAGGACACCCCCAGGATGTCCCACAGGATTATCTGGGGATATCCCTCGGACCACAAAAGGATATTGTATTTTGAAGCCCTAGGACATCCCCAGGATGTACTGGGGACATCCCTCGGTCCACAAAGGGATATTGTACTCTGAAGCCCTGGGACATCCCCAGGATGTCCCACAGGATTTACTGGAGACATGCCTTTGACATGTATTGAAAGGTGTCCCATTATTCTATCAGTATGAATCGCATAACCCCACAGATATCCCTGCTTCCCCATGATAATTCTGTGGTCATCCTTAGGAGGCCATAAGGCTCCTAGTAATAGGTAGTGTGTACCCTGAAGCCATATCACCTCCTATGGATGACTGCAGAATTATCATGGAGTAGGCGGGGATATCTGTAGGGTTAGGGGATTCAAACTGATAGAATAATGGGACACCTTTCAATATGGTCACACAATCTGATAGGAAGACAGTTCTAAAATAAATTACAGGACAACTTTAAATTATTCTTTTATAAAAATAATACTATAATTGTCCATGCCCAGCTTGCACATAGAAAACAAAGTTTTAACTTCATATTGGTGTTATTTTTTTAAACAGGTTGACTAGTGTATAAACGTTAAATACCTGTAATCTTCCTTGTGATCCTAGGATATCTTTTTAATGGATGACACGTTTTGTCAAAAGTAATTTTGTCATCTTTAGACCCATACAAAACTTTAAATTGTCACATCACAGTCCAAAAGCAAAAATCCTTTAAAATCATGTTTTAAAACTTTATATTGGTTACCATTGTCATATTTTATGCTAATTTTAATCATTACTATCACATGATTTATTTGTAAGTGTCACTAATGTCCTGATTATATGTACCTAATTGGATTGACACTGAAAATATATACACAACTTAGGACTTTTTATTAAAATTTACTCAAATCTTTAAAAAAAATAGTTGTTTTAACAAGTTTATAATAAAATGAATATATGCATGTGTAGGCCTAAACATTTCTCAGAACAAAAGTTGAATTAATAAATACAGATTTAAAAAATTTAAGGATGGATTCCAATTTATAATTGTTCGGTGATGTGATACAAACAATTAAGGATTTTTTTTTAAATAATACAGTAATGAATTCAAATAAAATGGCAGTATAATTGCAGTAAAAATAAGTACATAAAAAATGTAAGTCATATAAACCAGGCTGTATAAACACACAGTAAGTATTGGTAGTTGATTAAATTCCTTCTCTGTTTTCATCTTCATCATGGCCTCGCTTCCTGTAAATAAAAAAAATTAAGCTAATACTGCATATAGCCTTGGGTAATATTTTATCTAAAAATACCCCCGTCGCAGCAAACATGCGTACTAAGCGAATTTCCAATGCATATAAATGTGTCTCACTACTACATAGAGCCACTTACCAAGTTTCACAAAAATAAATTCATAAATAAGTGATAAAGGCCTATAACATTTTATTTATTCTCCATAAGAATAACATTAAGGCTGTGCACGCAGATTTACTAAAAAAAGGAAGGAAGGAAAGAAATGTGTTTTTTTGCGATAATCAATATAACTCAAACAGGTGAAGCTAAATACCAAGTTTTATTAATTTAAGTTCATAACTAAGGGAGATATCAAACTTTACTTACTCTCCATATGAATAATACCCTGTCGCAACAAACCTGCATACGCAGCAAATTTCTAATGCATATAGCCCTATATGTTTCTTACTACCACAGAAAGCTACTTACCAAGTTTCATAAAAATACATTTATAAATAAGTGATATGTAGCATTTGAGTTATTCTCTATAAGAATAACATAAAGGCTGAGTACGCAGGTTTGCAGCAATAAGAAATATAAGAAATGTGTTTTTTAGCAATTATCAATATAACTCAATCAGGTGAAGCTACATACCAAGTTTTAATAATTTATGTTCATAATTACAGGAGATAGATATAAAACTTTACTTATTCTCCATAAAAATAACACATGGCTGAGTATGCAGGTTTGCTGTTACGGGGATAATCAACAAAATACAAATTTTTGTGCAAATATCAATATACCAGTACTAGGTGGTTTTTACCTATTTTGAACTCTCTTTCCATAGCCTGATCGATCTGGTTTTCGAACTAAAGTCATAAATGTTACTATCCACATTTAGGCCAAATTTAATCAAAATTGGGCATTTATTTCAAAATTTATCGAGGTAATGGACGCATATATATAAATCTAAACAACTTATGTGTTTGGCATATGGGGACCTCAAAACAAAAAGTGATCATGGTCTCGGCGTTAAGTCTTACCATGCTACCTACTGTAATAGCTTTTTCCCTATAGAGGAAATTCGCTAAAAAAAGATAGAAATGAACTGAGAAGTAAACAAGACCAAACATTAAAAATGTCTTCTCTAGTAATAAAATACCCCCGTCACAGCGTGAAAACTCATTTTATTTCTGCTGCTGCCATTTCAGTCGCCTTGTTAATGATTATATTACAGTTACTGGTAACCACCAATCATTCACACTAAAATGAAATATAATGTTATGAATATTGATGTTGAAAAATGTAAAAGAAAATTGTCAGCAATATTGCAAATTTAATCTCCCCTTAACATTATATTTGGTAAATATGTCATTGAATATTTTGTGTAGCCATGTGTTTATAAGGTACAGTTTAAGTGCTTAAAAGAAACATCAAAAAGCATAGTGGTCTTTAATTTTGGTAAATCAGTTGCAGAGTCTATTCACCCCTAGTTTCCAGTAGACCTGACCCCTTGGCCACCCTCAGATTTGTACCGTAGTGCATGAAGATGATGAGCAAATAATTGTATTAATAATTAATCATGCGGAAAAAATAAAATGATAAATGCGGTAGCCAGTAGCCTAACGTATTCTAAAAAATAAAATCAAGACAAAAAGGATAACAAATAATACCCCGCACACAGAAAACCAGCATTATCAGCGAATTTCCAATGCCAATTTATATATCTACCACATAAAGCCACTTGCCAATTTTCATGAAAATACTTTCATAAATATAAGTGATAAATAACATTTTATTCACTCTCCATATTAACGCTGAGTCAAGGAGGATGAGAAATGTGTTGTTATGGAATTATCAGTAAAACTCAACCAGATGAAGCTATATACCAAGTTTTATTAATTTAAGTTCATAATTGAGGGAGATATATCAAACATTAGATACCGTATTCTTCATTAAAATAACATTAGGGCTAAGTAAGCAAGTTTGCGGCTTCGCGGAAAGTAAAAAATCTTTTTGTGTAAATATCAATAAACCACAACCAAGCAACATACAAAGTTTCATCAATATACAATCAGGTAATAGATATAAAGACTTAACTCTTAACCCATTGGCTTAGAATGGCGTACTGGTGCCGTTCCTGACCTGTAATTTTTAAAACCTTTGAAATGGAATAGAAAAATCATGTTTTTAAATGGATTAATGGTTTATTTTAGTTAAAATATCGTTTTCTTTCAGTTTAAATATTGAAATTGGCATACACACAGAATAGACATAAGTAAAAAATAGCAAATTCAGTGTTGACCATGTAACACACAAAAAAATCAACCGATCCTGTTAACTTTGAATGTAAAATGGTTATTATATATAGGCCCTTATTATTGATTTTAACTTATGACACCTTATTCAGGCAATTGTGTAAGTAACTAAATTGTGATCATTTTGATAGGTGTTAAGGCTATCATAGACCTTGCATAATCGAATGAAGTAGCCTACGTTACCTAATCATAGTTTTCTAATGTGGGGCTACCCCCCACATCCCTACAAGACATTAGGCCAGACCGATTAGGGGGCAAGGTCGCAGCCGGGATGCGCGCGCATCAAACCCCAGGTGAGTCAAGGTCAAGGTCAGGTGCGGCAGGCGGAGTGGTTGGCGGAGAGGAGAGAGAGGCACATCGGACCGCAGTTCGTCTTCACCCCCCGGTATATTTCAGGTACCCATGTTTCACTAAACCATACAATTTGGGGGTAAGTCTGGGGGGGAATTGAACAGTATTATGTAATTCAGCAAATATTAAATTAATTCATGTTCATTTATTTGGCACTGTAGATTAACTTATTTAAATCCAATGTTTGGTTAGAACATGTAACTTGCAGAAATAAATTTTGGGGGCAGAGTCTTAGTTAGGGAAATGAGTTCAACAGTAATTAAATATTAAAACATCAAAGCTGGCAAGGTGTTGGGGATTGTAGCTGTAGCGTTTATCGGGAAGTTTGGGCCCAGGAATAGGTAAAACCCGCGGGTCGTGTCGAGTAACCGGCCGACCGCCGCAGTTGGTAGCAGACGCGTGTAGTAACGAACACGCATTAATCAACGGAAAAGCTGCAGTTGCATCCCATCATAGCCTTCCAATTTTTGTTCAAAAATATAATTAAATCCTTAAAAATTAAGCTACCCGAGTTGCCAGCAAACATGCACGAAACAGGTTTGCCCACCCCACCAGCTTCAGCATGTCGCTCAGACCGCGATTGACCGCATGTCGCATGTCGCTCAATCTGAACGCCTTTTAGTCTTAAATCAGAGATGACTAAGCTTACTTGGACAAATCAATAATTAATTCTAAGTTTGTAAAATTCCGAAATTTTACATTTTTGTAGCCTAAGCATAATTTATTTTTTCCTCAGAAAGCTAACTCCGATTAATTAAATATAACCAGTTTATTTATTTTTTTCCAACCTTAATCCATAAAGGAATATTTGTGTTTGAATAATATATTAAATTTAATAAATAACACTTTTCGATCTGTTTCCGATTATTAGGTTACAAAAATCACCGCCTTCAAATTCAGTGATACTAATGTTGAGTCAGCAGTGACGAGCGGGAAGCATTGCTTCTATTTCAGGCATTAATTTGATCAAACTTGTGTTTGGCATTTCAAATCAGCAACCAATTTCAATATTTTAATTTAGTTGGTCGTTTTACACTCCAAAAAATGTTACCACCGACAAAAGTAGACATAAGCCTGCAGTGGTTGCAACCTAGTGTGCGATTAGTACAATTATGCAATATTGGTACTGTAACAAGAACTTCCTATACACAAAGACTTAAATAAACTGGAGGTTCAGTCCACTCCCTCAGTAGTAAACACTACCTTATTAATGATTGTGTTAGGCTTGTTTGTGTTACAGAGCTGGCTACTGTATATTCATTTTACATTTATCAATCTAAAGCTCTGTCATGGAGGTAACAACAAACATTTATAAAACAGTGTTGACGGCCAATTTTCAATTTCAATAGCAATACTAATCCTTTTGGCAATGTTTAGAAAGTAGGCAGGATATCTTAGCCAAGAATATGCCCTTCTGGTTCGTAGTAAAAATAGATTCACATAACTAATTCAGAGTATTTATTTGTGTTTAGGTTCAAAGCATTTCTTTACAAGCCCGTTTGTGGATTTATTAGTTTGCATTTAATCAAGGATTTACTCAACTCCTTTGCATCACAATATAATCTACGTTTGTCAGATATAATTCAACTTACTACTGAAGTATTATATTTAATTGGTGTAGGTATACCAATTACTTATAATATTGTTTATTTAAGATGAACTAAGTTATTTACAAGAAGGAGGCAGGACTTTGTTATCTCTGACAGATAGCAAGGTCATTGACCTCCTGTCATTTTACAATATAAGGAAACCAGTATAAATGTAATTCACCTAATGCAGTCCCACAACTGACTGAAAATTGTTGATAAAATTTTAAATTTCCCAACTTCACCCCTTGCGGTAAGCAATCATTTAAGCATATTTTCCTTTTAAATGCATTATAGTTATTGAATTTTACAACAACAGTGGATTAATTGTACAACTTCTTATTCCAGTAGTTACATATTTTTACCCAGTTTCCATTTCATTCAGTTACATCTGGGTAGTGTGTTAGTCCATAATTATTGTATTATTTTATTATTTGGAAGTGCAATTCATTTAAGCCAGTAATTTATTCTTTTCCTAGTTTAAAGTACAGTACAGTGGAGCTGAGGTACCAAAACAAAAACAACAAGCTAAATTAAGGGTGAATACACTGTATGATATGACTTAGCGTTTGAGCATAAATATACATTTAATACACAACATATTTAGCAATGCTCAAGTAATTCACCCCCCCCCCCACCATTATCTAGCATATACCTGCATGAGTGGATGTTATAAAACACAAAAATGTTAAAAAAATAAACAAAACCTGGTTCCTCAGTTCAGCTAGTATTGCTTCCAATTACACTCTTGATAATGATCACCAATTATTAATCGACAGTTAGTAAATTTAGTACTTTTTCTGATTATGATAAATAAAGTAAATGACCTGCATAGATAGTTTTAGTTAATCCACTCCATTAACGGATATAATTAGTTGCGCGTTCGGCTTGGTTCCTTTGCCATGTAATAAACTTTAATTGATGACAATTGCAGTATAAAATTAAATAATTTGATTGTATAATTTAATATTCCACACCTAGAATATTTTTCATTGCAACATGGGTTTACACGCAAACCCCCCCCCCCCCCCATAGAACAGGACATCTCCCCGTAAATTAGGACAACCCCACCCCTTAGATCAGGACCCCCCCCCCTCACCAGGACCCCCCCCTCTGCCAAACGGTTCACACCCCCCCCACCCCTACCCCCCATCAATGTATTTAGATTAAAGTTCTCACATGCTTGAAATTAATTTAATGGGTGATTCCCAGTTCATCAGGTATCACAAGTTTTTGCAAGAAACAATGCAGGAGGAACCCCTTTTAAGAGTGAAAGTATCCTTTTGTATTTCCGGCGCAACAATAGCCGATTTTAAGAAAGCCTTGAAAGCATCGCATACATCCATACCCAGCGACTCAATTATTCTCATTTGCCTGGGTACGAACGATGTAACAAGAAATACACCGTTTGGGAATATCAAAGACCAGTTTTTGTCATTGCTCAGATTAATTAAAAGGCGCCATGCACCTAAACTCCTGTTAATCCTGACTTTACCTCCTTTTTTACGCTTTGTTCACGATGACTGTGCACTCAGGCGAGTTGATGACTTCAACAGATTTTTAACAACAATACAATCACACTCCACACAAATCCTACGACTACCTGTCACGATCCACAATGCTGATCAGTTTTTTGAGACCAAGTATTATCCTTCCGGACGAAAGGATGGAATTCATTTGAATGCCAATGCTTTCTCGCACCTTACTGCAATTTTAGAGGAGCAGTTAAACGACAAAATTTAAGTTAAGGTAACTACCGGCCAACACTTCAACACTTGCATAATTTCCCCCCTCTAAGCAAATATTATAAAGTAACCAAATGTCCATCTCAACACATTCATTAACTCATTATGGCGTTAACCCCTGGCCTTTGCCGGAGACCACAAGCATCGATGCATTTCATTAGCATTATACTTTTATGGCATTACTAAGCAGTAACAATTTATTTTGAGCTAACTATTTAATTTTAAACATGTTAAGTGGCATGACTAGTGAAAGGTATTTATAGTGAATTTATCCTTTGTATTAAGCTAAAAGGAATCATGGCACCTCAATTACCACATCTCAAATCCTACCCCAGTCCGGAACCAAAATAGGGAATTTGTCAACTCATTAGTTGGGTTAGTCAACCCCAACTTAGATTTAGGGCGTGTAACTATACAACTTGTCTCTTGAGATACACTGTCATTAATTCAATTAGATTGTTGATGGTTTTGGTTGTCATTTAGCTTTGGAATCGCGAAATTAAACTTGGCTCGAGTGCAATGGTATTGCATTTCTCTCGTTGATTTAGATGAAACAGAAAATCTGTATTAAAAAAAAAAAAAAAAAAATTAAGCGAACAGAAAAATACAGTCCTTGGTTTAATAGAAACTTCTGAGCACTGTACCTTCATACCTTGCCTCCCCCCACCTACTATTTGTTGAAACTATGGTTCAGCCGTTAAAAGAAAAAGAAAAAAAATAAAAAAAAAATTTAAAAAAATTAAAAAAAATACAAAAAATAAAAAATAAATAAAAAAAGCAAAAAGTAAACAGTAAGACCAATGTAAGATGGGTACATAGCCCCCCCTTGTCGGCCCATTAGCTTCTGGCAGCCGTGAGTGTGGGATGATATGTAAGACTATCATCACAGGCCCACGGTGTTGAGTGTATCACTGGTAGCAACCCCCAAGTAAAAAAAAAAAAAAAAAAAAAACAAGATAGGGTGCATAAAACCAGCAGCATAGCACTTAACAGCTGCGATGCGTCGACGGGGAAAATGGTAGCAGAGAGCAATGAGATGACTGCCGCTGAGAAAATCAATCAATCCTTTTTACCTTCCTTCTCAAGAAAGTGCTCTAGTAATCATACATTTAAAAAAATATATATATATTAACATCTTGGCAATACCATCCGCTCGGACCCCCCCCCTCAATTAGTTCGAAGTTATAACCCCACATTTTAACCGTAATTCAGGTTGTCTATGCATTTTATGAAACACAACCACGGTTGACGGTATTCTGTTTACTGTCGCTTCCCTGTGTGAGTGGTTGATGTGTTTCATTCTGGGTTCGCTAAGTTGCCTCTCCAACATAAGGCATCCGGACAACCGAACGCCTTGGAGGTCCATCGTTGACTCACATTTGTCGCTGACTAGGGAGACAGTGTTATCGAGAGACAATAGTTTTGAAGGTTATTCCCCACCTTTTTTTTTGAGCTGATGGTTTAATAGAATAGGGTGGTTCCGAGACTGACTCATCCCTCACCAGTTCCTGAGTTAACCCCTCTACATGTAAATCAACATCAATACCTACTAACAATCATAAATAAATTATTTGAAGGAATAGATAAGAGTTTATACTTATAGGACTGATAAGGGAATTGTGGTCCGGCAATGCGTCAGGGACAACACGCTCAACTTCCAGTCACTCATTTCCCCCTCCCCCTTTTTACTTTAATTGCATATACGTTCACACCACAATACAAAACACAATAGTCAACTCCCCCCAATCAAAACTTATTTAGGTTCTAACCCCCCCTGGGCACCCCCAGCAAGTTCAATTGAAAAATGCCAATTTATGATCTCGAGAATCTGCCCAACACAGTAGCGTGGGTTAACACGCTAACCGCGACACAAGCTGTAGCTCAATGCTCTGCTTGGAATATTTTGCCAGCCTCAACACTTGAAGAAAACAGAATTATACTCAAGAACTTCGTAAGAGCTCGCAATACAGAAGTTCTTGAAAACAATTCAGACTCAAACATTGACGAATCACAGACACCAGCGACAGCTTCTCCAACGACTCAAACAGCACATACAGTCACTACTGCTATACTACTTGCAACGACGACTACCACAACTTGTGCAGTCACTACCTCAACCATTACAACCACTGTACCAACACCGGCTATTACCCAACCTCTTTCATCAGTCGCCATATCAACGCATGTCCCACCACCTAACCCTTCTACGCCCATCCTAGATCCGAATGTTCAGGCCTTAATCCAGTCTTTGCAAACGATGACGTTAGACGCCGTTGCTCAAACAGCTAACACCCTAACTGAGCGAATTAAGGGTATACAGTGTAATCCTCAGTCTGATAACACCCAATGTCCACCATACGTCAGGGACTTGCTTAAGGAGCTCCCCAAAATTTCCGGCGACGACCTACAACAGACAATTAGCTTTCTCAAAAAACTGCATCAAATAATGCAGTTAAATTTGATTAAAGATAAATACATCATTTTGAATGCAGTCCCCTATACCACAAACAGATTTAGAGAATTTTGGATGAGTTCAATAGCCCAGAATTTAACTTGGCAGCAGACACTGGGTAGCATTAGGGACAATTTTTTCACAACGGATACCCTTAGGGCGCTTCAAAATCATTACTTGTATAGACGTCAACAGCCACAAGAGCACTTGGCTGAATTTGTTAAGGACATTCAGACATTGCATATCATACTTTCTCCCAGTACAACTGACCAAGAAGTATTTCAGACTGTTTTTAGGGGAATCAATGAACAGACCAGAACAACCTTTGCAGGCCTTAAGCCAATCAATTCCTTGCAAGATTTGCTGGATATTGCCCCTCTGTCAACAAGTCTATTGAGTCAGTCGCTTCCAAATTTACAACCTAGCCAATCAATGGCCAACAATAACAATCAGTTCCGTAGTAGTAACCCCCAATTTCGCCAGACTAGGAATAGCTATCCCAGCTACACCCAGCACCGACACAACAATTGGCGAGCCAATTATCCCTCTCAACGTTTTCAATACCAGCAACCCCCCCGGCAATACTATTATTCATCCCCCAATCAATATCAAACTGGCTCCCCACATTATAATTACAGACCTCAATTTCAGCAACACCCGCCAACTGGCCCCAATCAAGGTTACCGACAGACAAACTCCCCCAACCAACAGTCAGGCAACTTAAGTCGACCCCCACACACACCAAGCCATCAGAATTTAAACTACCGCTGGGGAGGTCATTAGGCAGCCCATCTCTCCAAACGAACAAGTCTGCCGCATCTCCAAATAAAGCCCTTCATGCAACAACCGCAGCTAAAGCTAAGCGTTCACAGCAATTTAACAGTAATAATGATCTGCAAGCTAAACTAAGTAAATTGGCCCTCATACCTCTGCAATTTCAATCACAAGAAACACAAGCCCTAATAGATACAGGTGCATCCTGTTCAATAATATCTCAAGAGTTTTTTAAAGTCATTAGTGCAATTAAAGGGGTGGTCACAAGTCCACCGATCAAAGTCACCACCTCGGCCACCACCGCTTCTTCAAACCCTCTACATTTCTATTCCAAGGTAAAACTACATTTCAAAATTCAGTATCTGTCATGGACCTTCCCCTTTTATATTGCCGAGTCATTGCCAGTTAAAGTCATACTCGGAATAGATTTTTTGACACATACCCGAGCCGTCATAAATATAGCCAAACGAACCATAGTTTTTCCTTACAATCAGCCACTCATACTGACCCTTGGTCAAGACGCACCAAAGTGTGTTGATCAACAGCCAGCCGGCCCCAAATTTGGCAATAATCTTACCAGCGACCAGGTTCAACAATTAAGAGATTTAATCAAACAGTTCCCCAACACAGTTACCAAAAAATTAGGACGAACCAATCTGATTCAATACCATATCAACATGAAACCAGGTCACCAAGCTAGGGCACGTCCATACCAGTTTTCACCCCCTAAAACCGAAATTTTGAGACAACATATCAATGACCTTTTGAAAGATGGAGTAATTAGGGAGTCAACCTCACCGTTTGCAGCACCTGCGTTCACTGTTCCCAAGAAAGGAGGCAAAACGAGAATGGTCATAAACTATAAAGCACTAAACAATGGGTTATCTCTTGAGGCAGTCCCAACCCCCACAGTAGAGTCAGCCTTCCAGTACTTGGGCAAGGCCAAATGGTTCACATTATTAGATCTAAATTCAGCCTACAATCAAATTCCCTTGGACGAAGAATCTAAGCCCCTTACAGCTTTTGTGGTTCCCTGGGCCCAGTATGAATTTAATTATGTCCCATTTGGATTAGCCAACGGATCAATGGTTCTCAATGACTTAATGAACAAAGTTTTAGGTGATATTAAATTTAAGTATGTCTATTCATTTTTTGACGATTTGGTTATTTATTCAGATTCTTTTGATCAGCATGTTCAGCACATTCGAGAGGTATTGCAACGCCTCAGCCAAGCAGGCCTAACGGTAAACCCTGGTAAGATGGTAATAGCTTCCAACGAAATAGAATTTTTAGGTCACCAAATCAAGAACAACTCCCTGACGATTAGTCAAGCCAGAACCAAACCAATAGATGATTTTCCCACCCCTAGAACCCTCAAGCAGTTGTCCAGATTTTTAGGTATGACAGCCTTCTACTCTAAGTTCATCCCCAACTATTCTCAAATTGCAGCTCCACTGAACAAGTTAAAAAAGAAGGGAGAAAAGTTTACTTGGGGAAAAGATCAGGAAACTGCGTTTAATCATTTAAAACAGTCTTTAACCTCATCAACAGTTCTTAAGATGCCCAATTTTGATTTGCCATTCATTTTACATACAGATGCCAGTCGAACAAGTATAAGCGCAGTAGTGTCCCAGAAATATGACGACGCATTGCTCCCAGTTGCGTATGGTTCACGCCCCACAAACATCCATGAGAAGAACTATAGTGCGTTTGAGTTGGAGGCCCTTGCCATAACCCACTTTCTAGAGAAATTCCGCGTCTATCTGGAACACCGACACTTTGAACTTTACACTGACAGCAATGCCCTAACTTGGCTCTTGAATCATCCCAGACAAGTAGGCAAAATTTCACGTTGGATTACTCTAATAAATTCATTCCAATTTACGGTATATCACATAAAAGGAAAAGACAACGTAGTAGCCGACTGCCTCTCACGTATGTTTGAGGAGAACCCTAGTTCAAACACAGTACCCATAGTTAATACCCTCAACCCCCATCAGGTAAACGTTTTATTCAAAATACCAGAAGCCTTTAAGGATATTAGGGAACACCAATTAGAGGACTCAGATACCAAAAAGATTATCAACAGTTTTAAGGGAAGGAACCCCCCCTCAGGTTATTCAATGATAGATAATGTGCTAACATACAAGAAACCAAATCAAACTAAACCCAGAGTTGTAATCCCCAAACGACTTATTCCACTTCTTTTTAAATATTATCATTTAGCACCCAGTACAGCCCATCTAGGCGTTAAAAGGACGTGGTCTCGAATTGAACCATATTTTTGGTCCCCTATTCTCAAAGATATCATTGCTAACATGGTGAAAACCTGTACTTATTGTCAAAGATCCAAACAAGCGCCCAACACTAGAGCAGGACTTTTATCATCGGAAGTACCAACTACGCCCTTCGAGAAAATTTTTATTGACCATATAGGCCCCTTACCCCGATCAAAAAAAGGCAATAGATATATACTTACAGTAGTTGACTCCTTTTCAAAATTTGCAGTTTTCCTCCCAGCCAGAAATACAACAGCATCAACCACCGTTTCTCTCCTTCGCTCAGGACTATTCGCTTATTTCGGCTTCCCTAAGTATTTGGTGTCAGACAATGTTTCTTCCTTTACATCCAAGGAGTTTTCAGATATGTGTCTCCAATTAGGAATCCGCCATGTAACAACAACACCTTACTATCTAAATCCAAGCCATGCCGAGCGAGTAAATAAGAACATCAAAATAGCTATTAGGATTTACCATTCAGAACACCAGACTGATTGGGACCAGAATCTTCATTTGTTCCAAATAGCATTCAATTCAGCCAAGCATTCGAGCACAGGGTTTTCACCAGCCGATCTTTTCCTGAGTTTTCAAATACACCACCCCTTAGAGCTTAGTTGGGACCTCGATCAGTTACTTAATCAAGAGTCCACCCCCCAAAACACCCAAGACAAATGGAGACAAGCCCACCAAAATCTAACTAAAGCCAGAAAAGCCCGCGAGAAACAGTTTAACAAGGGACGCCATCCTCCGTCTTTTAAAATAGGTGACTGGGTCATGTATAGAATGCACCACCAAAGTAAAGCAATAGATGGGGTGAATGCCAAACTTTTGCCACTGTGGTCAAAGCCCACAATCATTCAGGGTTATACATCACCTGTAACTGTTATTTTAACAGATCCTAAGACAGGCAAAGTCATAAGACGAGCTCATGTCTCGCAACTAAAGCGTTATTTTCAACCAGCCCACCAACCAATTTCAGGGAAACCGACCAACGATCACACCAAGTACATAGTAGACCCCACTACCCCCCCCCCAAAAAAAAGAGAAAAAAAGAGAGAGTCCACCCGATGAGTCACGATAATCCCCAATGCCGGTGATATTAGATTAAGTTAGGTTAAGTAAAGCAATTCCATATAGTCCACACCGTTCTTCACACACACACACACACACACACACACACACACACACACACACACACACACACACACACAAAACCGGGTTGCGATGGGACATACTCCTGTCGCTACCTGTGACTAAGGAGGTGTTTCGCGTAGGCCCCCCCTTCAGCTGGCGGCAGGGAGCGCGGTCACCTATCGCGACACACATACACACCCCGAGCGGCAGCCCTCCTTCACGACATTGGTATTAAAGTAACTTCAATTTTTCATGAATAAACATATTTTTCCTTTTTCCTAAACCATGACCTGTGCTCTAGCCTTTTTTTTACTTTTTTACCCCTTTTCCAGCGCAGTTCATGGATCGTGAGGAAGTGCGGATTGTTTCGCTCGAATCGCGACGAGGAAACATGCTCATAAACACAACAATTTTAAACATCACACACACACACACACACACACACACACACACACACACACACACACACACACACACACACACACACACACACACTTTCAAACCGGTAGGCTAAGTTATCTTTAAGGAAATGGAAGTACCTTAGGGCAGCCATCATGCCAATAAAAAGGCGCTCTATAGGAAAAAAATAAAATAAAAAAAAATAAAAAAAAATAAAAACAAAATATTCAAAAAATATATTATGTTAAGTATTTGTCTCATTATATAAAATTCTATATTAAGTTATTACATTGAGATAAACATATGTGCACATATTAAAAGAGATTTATTATTATTTGAAATATTTCATGAAACCACCTCTGGAACCACAATCCATGGTGGCCTTATCAAAACCCCCAAAATTTAATCAACCTGCACCCTTCCAAACCCCTTTATTCTTTTAATACTGCAATTAAGTATCATTTCAGACCTCAGATCCAGCATGCCATGCTCTGCCACCAGCAGCCTTGATCGATCCCCCTGTCTTCTCCTCCTTTCTGGGGAGCGGGGGAGAGCTGTGGGGCTACCCCCCACATCCCTACAAGACATTAGGCCAGACCGATTAGGGGGCAAGGTCGCAGCCGGGATGCGCGCGCATCAAACCCCAGGTGAGTCAAGGTCAAGGTCAGGTGCGGCAGGCGGAGTGGTTGGCGGAGAGGAGAGAGAGGCACATCGGACCGCAGTTCGTCTTCACCCCCCGGTATATTTCAGGTACCCATGTTTCACTAAACCATACAATTTGGGGGTAAGTCTGGGGGGGAATTGAACAGTATTATGTAATTCAGCAAATATTAAATTAATTCATCTTCATTTATTTGGCACTGTAGATTAACTTATTTAAATCCAATGTTTGGTTAGAACATGTAACTTGCAGAAATAAATTTTGGGGGCAGAGTCTTAGTTAGGGAAATGAGTTCAACAGTAATTAAATATTAAAACATCAAAGCTGGCAAGGTGTTGGGGATTGTAGCTGTAGCGTTTATCGGGAAGTTTGGGCCCAGGAATAGGTAAAACCCGCGGGTCGTGTCGGGTAACCGGCCGACCGCCGCACTAACCTACCTTATTTAATATACAGAATTGTTTTTATAGTTTTACCTGGATTTCTCTTCTTATGAATAGTTGATTTATTTGGGGTTTTAGCCAATCCATGAAATCAATATGTTTTACTTTGGCCTCAGCAAACTGATTCTGATCAGCTCCTAAACAGAGACACATGCTAATTTAAATACCTAATTAATTAGCAAACAAACTAGGCCTAAAAATTTCCTGAAAGCACATAGTTATGTCATATGCCTACTTTTAATGTACCATATCCACTCATCAGGCACTGTAAGTTTCAGTTCATACGGCAATTTAGGTTGAGTTTTTAAAGATTTGATTTATTTACCTAATCGTACGTCATACGCTTTTTATTAATTCAATAGTAACTAAAGTACACGATTAAGCTGATTTTTCTTTCCACCTAGCATCAAGATTATAGTATCTTAAAATAAGGAGTTGATTTACCACACTTCAGTTAACCGAATGATAAAAAATTCAATATGTTCTTCAATATTCTCTTCAAAATTTGCATAATTTTTAGGCGCTAACAAATAATCATTAAGAAACCATTATTACTTTATGTATCGTACTTAAGGCCTATTTAGGGGCAAGTGGGGAAACTGGGCACACCTAAGTTAAATCCATTATACCGTACTCAAAGATTTTTATAGTTAAACTTCAATTTATTCATATTGCCTCTAGGATCGAAGTTTGACTCAAAATAAAACAGGTTTTTATACCATATCGTCAATCAATCCCCTGGTTTACTAGCAGATAACTAATTTTGGGACTACTGTCCCATTATTAAATCTGGTGTCGCTAAATTAAAATATGAACACATAACTTTGTCACAATATATACACCAACACAACACAAACGGACGCTACGATTAAAACAAATATTTATTTGGGTTTGGTCGACCAAGGACAAGTCCAGACAGCGGGACAAGAACACGCGGATGGCTGTGACATGACTACCTCCAATACCTAGGCCTACATGACTAACTTACCTCCTACCAATGTACCTTGTCACATTGTAGCATTCCGCGTGTTCGTATCCCGCTGTTTGGACTTGTCCTTGGCTTGTGTTAGTGTATATATTGTGACTATGTGTTCATATTTTAATTTATCGACGACAGATTTGATAATGGAACAGCAGTCCCGAAACTAGTCTTATGCTAGTAAACCAAAGGACTGACGACGGAAAGGTATGTAAAACTGTTTCATTTTGAGTTAAACTTCAAACGAATACATATAACTGCTCCCCGTTTAGCTTATTCGTTTCTTAGGAGGAAATTCCAATTTAATCGATTCAACCATTATTTGTACAGAAATTAATGTCAAAGTATGCATAAGCGCCCAGTTCTGGTGTGTCACTGTGCGCATTGGGTAAGGTAACTGTGCGCATTACCGGTATAGCCTAATTGCAAATTTGGGTGAATAATAAAAATAAAAGGCTGTTACCTACTATCAGAGTTAATATAATACAACACATATTGATAAGAATTATATATTTTGTAAGGAAAACAACTTTAAGCTAAAAAGTCTTCAGTGTTCTTATGATTAAATAAATGTAAATCCAGGCTGCCCATAAGACTAGTGTTAATTGTAACATTGGCCTTATGGAAGTATGGAAAGCCTAGTTTTTTCATTCGTGCAATACACTTTATAGGCTTAGATAGTTTTGAGGTTATGGTAGTTCTTAGTATGAGAGACTGACTAAACTGATTTAGTAGGTACGGGTACTTTCTATAAACAAACCATCCTAGTGGAATAACTCTTTATTACATTATGAAAAAAAATTAGTTAGCCTGTAAATCTGTTTTAACAAAGTATGTTACTTACCAAGAAACAGTACAGTATTCAAAACACCTGAAGTAACTCTTGAATGAAGATATATTTTTTCTCAATTCAAACCTCCAAAACTTAAAACTTGGTAGCCTAAGTAGAAAGTAACTGAAACATAATTTACCAAGCCAAATACGGATTGACAGTTATATAACGCAAGTCTATCTGGTCTGTCGTCTGTAGACATAGAGTTAGAGTTTGGTTGGGATGCTGCGATTCTGCGCAGACGCGAGGCGCCGCGTCAGATTTTTTCTCTTTTCTCTAATGGGGATTATGGGAGATCGGATTGGCCGTTAATTTAATGGTGTACCGGTAAAAAGTATGCAATTTTTCTTTTCTTTTCTTATAAATTGTCAGAATTCTATGCATATTTCATCGATGTATAAACTGTAAATTCATTCTTTCTTTATACATGTGTTATTTTAGATATCTAATCATTATCCTTGTTATTCAATTTGGTTTGAATACTAAAACTCTAAATACAACTTTTAATTAATTATTACTAAAATTGGTCTGGGATATAGAGGATGTCGGTGGGATGTCCCCAAGATATCCACGTTATCCCGGGATTTTGTGGACATCCCTGGGACGTCCACAAATGTCCCGGGACATATCAGGATATCCTAGGGATGTCCTGTTTATCCTGGGATGGCAATGGGATGTGTGGGACACAAATGGGATATCCTGGGGACGTCGTGTGCTGTGTGGGGTGTTACCATTGCCATATTTTATGCTAATTTTTATCATTACTATCACATGATTTATTTGTAAAAGTGTCACTAATGTCCAGATTATATGTACTTAATTGGATTGACACTGAAAATATATACACAACTTAGGACTTTTTATTGAAATTTACTCAAATCTTAAAAAATAATAGTTGTTTTAACAAGTTTATAATAAAATGAATATACGCATGTGTAGGCCTAAACACTTCTCAGAACAAAAGTTGAATTAATAAATACAGATTTAAAAAATTTAAGGATCTATTCCAATTTATAATTGTTCGGTGATATGATACAAACAACTAAGGATTTTTTTAAATAATACAGTAATGAATTCAAACAAAATGACAGTATAATTGCAGTAAAAATAAGTACATAAAAAAATGTAAGTCATATAAACCAGGCTGTATAAACACACAGTAAGTATTGGTAGTTGATTAAATTCCTTCTCTGTTTTCATCTTCATCATGGCCTCGCTTCCTGTAAATAAAAAAATTAAGCTAATAATGCATATAGCCTTGGGTAATATTTTATCCAAAAATACCCCCGTCGCAGCAAACATGCGTACTAAGCGAATTTCCAATGCATATAAATGTGTCTCACTACTACATAGAGCCACTTACCAAGTTTCAAAAAAATAAATTCATAAATAAGTGATAAAGGCCTATAACATTTTATTTATTCTCCATAAGAATAACATTAAGGCTGTGCACGCAGATTTACTAAAAAAAGGAAGGAAGGAAAGAAATGTGTTTTTTGCGATAATCAATATAACTCAAACAGGTGAAGCGAAATACCAAGTTTTATTAATTTAAGTTCATAACTAAGGGAGATATCAAACTTTACTTACTCTCCATATGAATAATACCCCTGTCGCAACAAACCTGCGTACGCAGCAAATTCCTAATGCATATAGCCATATATGTTTCTTACTACCACAGAAAGCCCCCAAGTAGCATACAAATTGTTGAAAACGGTCCTAAAATTGTTTTAAAACAATTTCAATATATTTTGATATAAGTTTTATATTAAAACAACTTTAATACCAACTCAAAACAACTTTAAAATTGTTTTGATATCAGTTGTAATGTCTGATATTAAAATAAATTTTAATATTAGTTTATAACAGTTTTAATGTGGTTTTGAAACAATTTTAATATCAGTTAAAAGACTTATATTAAACTTGTTTTAATAGAACTTTATAATAATTTTAAAGTTGTTTTGAAACAATTTCAAAAACCGTTAAAAGACTTATATTAAACTTATTTTAATACAACTTTATAATAATTTTAAAGTTGTTTTGAAACAATTTCAAAAACAGCCTAAAGACTTTTATAAAACTTTGTTTAATACAACTTTATAATAATTTTAAAGTTGTTTTGAAACAATTTCAATAACAGTTAAAAGACTTATATTAAACTTGTTTCAATACGAGTTTATAACAATTGTAAAGTTGATTTGAAACAATTTCTGTAATAGTTAGAAGACTCATATTAAATTTTTTTGTAATAAGAGTTTTTAACAATTGTAAAGTTGAATTGAAAATATTTCTTTAATAGTTAAAATAGTTGCATTATTAAACTTGTTTTAAAACGTGTTTATATCAATTATAAAAAGTTGTTTTGAAACAATTTCAACAAACAGTTAAACGACTTATATTACCCTTATTTTAATACGAGTTAATTGTGATTTTAAACTTGATTATATATACATTACGATAAAAGTTAAAAAACTTATATTAAACAAGTTTGAATAGGAGTGTGTTACAATTGAAAGCACTTTCAGTTAAACAGCGCTCGTCGCGCTCCCCACAGATCACGTGACAGCGGACGTTTATGAAACGTATTGTTCAACTGTCAACTAACTCGCCGCCATTTTGCTTTTATTTTCTAGATTTGTTGTTTATGTTCTTTCCGCCGATATGAAAGTACTCAAGAAATCTGTTTTGGAAGTGTTCATAACGATGGATAAAGGTAAATACAGTAAACAGTTTTATAATAGTTATAATTAGTTTTAATACTTATTTTTATTGTCAATATTCAACTGGACCCTGCATTAGTTCACTTTTCTTTGGCTTAAACCATGGCTAGGTTATGGTTAGTTAACTTTACAACTATTTTAAAGCTTTCCAACTTGTTCTTATTTCCTAATTTCACACGGCAGTCACAAACTTAATTGAATAAAGTTATTTGAAGCTAAATATGCCCATATTCATAATTAAGAATCAAATAACTTGGCCTATTTACTACAAGTCAGAGATATTTGTAAAATTGTATATAGGCCTAAGTTACTTTAAAACTCAAAGAACATGCAGGTAGCAATTAATTTGGGTTAATCCATAATCAGTCCATGCTTTGAAGTGCAATTATTCAGGTTTCTTTCACTACCTTAACAGTTAAGTTACTAACTTACAACTAGGACTGCCTACCGGTACGTAGTTAAAATAGGTTACTAGTTACATATCATTTTTGTGTGGTTACAACAGTTATGAATGAATACATCGAAGGGTTAATTATGGTAGGGTTTTTAATTGGTATTAATTAAGCGGTTAAATTATTTTCAACACTTTTTTTATTCTGTATTAAAACTACATTAGAATGAGTTTCAAGCCACTATTTTTTTCTATAGCCCTACCTATTTCTTATGTATCGATGTTTTTTCCTAAGAGTAAAAGGTAAGAGTACAGCAAATGATAAAATATTATTGATTTGTGTGGGCTACCACTTGTTGTACAGGGCACTTAGGTGGTTAGGTTAAAAGTGTTAAGTATGTTACACGACTAACATAACCTTATTTTAACAGCACAGCGTGCTGTTGCATATATTTCTGTTAAAACTATAGGCCTAACAGCTTTTAACTGCTGAAAATTCATTATTGATAAAGGCTAACTAATGTAGCAATTGCCATTTTTAAACATTGTTTCGATAGTAACGTCGCATTCGGATAAAATATTTATAGTACCGGTACCAAAAAATATGGGTTGAAAATAATCAAACCACTCATGAATCCATACCCGTTATTCAAATACTAATAATATCTAAGTTTAATACATAAATAGAGTGTTATAATACAGTAACTTACTTTATATTTATACACCTAAAACACAACTATTTCGTGAAATAACTTTTAAAACTTCAAACTATTTTTTAAAGATAAGCTTTTTTGTTGAGGAATTCTTAAGTTACACATAGTACGGTACTAACAATATGTATATATATATATGTATGTGTACCTAATAACTATGTATAATGTAGGCTTAGGCACATTTGAATCTACCAACAGAAACCTCAACATTTTAAACATCCGGATAAATGTACAGTTAATTACCACTTGTTTATCTATTTCAGATGAAACTTATATCGGAACACTTTCACTCGTCACAACAAGTAAGCCTGACAGACCCAGGAGCTTACCGTTGGATAATGACTGCCCAGCATCGATCAATTTGAAAGGTACCGTATTTTGAGAAGGGGTTTAAATTTTAAGTCATGGCAGTGGGGGAGTCGGGATTATAAAAGTATCCTATATGTTTATTTTGAGTAGGCCTAATAGTCTTACCACTGTGCAATGATGATAATTTTATTTTTTTTGAGTAAAATATATTTGAGTCTCAGTCATAATTTTTTTATGAGGTATTCCTATTTGTGTAAAGAACATTCAGTAACATTTTCACTTTATTTCATTCAGTCCCTTTTCAGATACCGGTACCGGTATTGTAAGAAAACTTACATTTTTTGTTTTCGTCCATTTTTGAAAAGCTACAGTAAATAAACGGTATCAGGAAACTGACACATACTTTCTCCCTTTAAGCCAAACTTTAATGACAAAAACATTTGTTATTTACTAAATATAGAATATGAAGTATAGATAAATGTACAGAAAATTTTCTAAAATAGTTATTTTCAGAAATATCCACCCAAATCCCTTTTTGGGAGGCACTATATAGAGTCCGTTGCTACACACAGTGGTTTTGGGAGGGGAAATGCCCCCTTGCCCCCCCAGGGTTAAATAGCAACACATTTCGAACATCATCTGTTGTTCAATGCTAACTTGACCTGCATATCAAATTTTAATGAAATTGATCGGTAAATAAGAGAGAAATAGTTATTTTTGTATTCCCCATAAGAATAACATTGGACAACGTACTGCGTTTACCGCTAAATGAAAATTTCAATTTTCTCCTCAACTAGCAATCGTAGAATAGTAATTTAAAATACCAATTTATTTAGTTTTTTGAGCTCTTTTTAATGGTGAATAGTAATCTTTTTTAACATTTATGATTTTTTATGAAAAATCCAAAAAACTGAATTTTGGATGTTTTAAGTCCTGTAATTTCTGAACCCGAATTTTTCCAGAAATTCGGGTGGTGTCATTTTGTTGGAAACCTAAAGTTCTACAAACCACTAAAGTTTAATCAAAATCGTTAGAGCCGTTTTTGAGAAATTTGGATTTTTCATGTTTTTTGGCGGTTTTTGGGGGATAATTACCCTTAAAAATCAAAAATTCAAAAAAATGAAAAAAAACGCCTGGAGATATCGTGGATTAGTACCAACATACCAAATTTCATAAAAATCGGCCCATAGGTTAGGGCTCTACCTCTGTACACATCCACACAGACACACACACACACACACACACACACACACACACACACACACCCACACACACACACACACACACACAAACACACACACACACACACACACACACAGACATCACGTAAAAAACACTTTTTTGGGTTCAGGGAGCACCAAAACGAATATTTCTACTAACAACTCAAATTCGAAAATTTTTACGAAAACAATACTTTCTCCATATACTATGTATAGGGGGAGAAAGTAAAAGGAGTGCATCTCAGGACTAAAATTTATAATGCACATAGTCCTAAAAGTATTCAACACAGAAATAAAAAATTATCAGTGAGTCCCTTTTCCTTCATAAAATTTTATGGTTTTAAAAAGTAACGGTTGACAACTTTTTCAAATCTTTTACAGAGAGAGTTTGACTAACTCTCTAGTATTAAAGAATAATTAAAGTAATGTGTCCTTGAAGTCCATTGTATGCTGAACAGAGTGGTTTTTGAATTATTCTGATATCTTTTAAAATGGCTTGGCAATTAAACTTTCCGCAAACCATGTTTTTTATGAAAATTTGCTCAACCACCATTTTAAAAATGGCTGCCAAACAAAATTATGGTATAGGCCTATACATTTTTTCATAGGTACTGTGTTTTGTGTTTATCTATCTATAAAGAACTCTTGATAGAAAAATCAGGAAAATAAAAAATGTTGAGCGACAAATTTTATTTATATTGGGTGATTTGAAATGGCCTGCATTACAGTGAAAAATATGTAAATCAATCAACTCCTTTTAAACAATTCGGGTACAGTATATATAAAAGTCACCTGGAGACAATCAGAAATTAAGCTAATAAGGTGTTTTCCGGCTTCTCTGGTGTATGAAACATCAAAATAACAAAAAATACCAAAACATATCTAATTAAAATAGGCCTACAGACAATTCTCTTGTTTTGTTTACATTTTTTGAGATTCATGTGGATTAAATGTTATGATTAGGTCAGTATTATCATAGATTAAACATATTCCTTAGTATTTATGAAGTTCATTTCCTGGTTGGTCCGTGTAGATGTCGACGAAGTTTTTGGCCGACGTTTCGGATATATTACAATATACATCGTCAGGGCGACGTGAATTATTAGCGAAAACCTACTAAACGCTCACTCATTGACTGGTGCGCTCGTCCGACTATCCTGCTTATATAGTCCCGCTTACGTGCCACGGCCGTAGGTTTTAAACAGACCTAACGTATTTTTCGTTTATAGTTGTCTTCAATCGCTGCTAGTACTTTAATATTCTCAGAGTTTATTAGGCCTAGATGTTTAATCTCATACGAATGTTTAGCTACGGCTTACATCTCGGTATCTCCATTCTTGGTGTTCCTTATGTGTTCTTTTAGTCTAGTAGAAATTACTCTGCGGCTTTCTGTAATGTAACTCATTCCACAGCTGCACTCTATATGATAAACCCCTGGTGTCTGCAAATGAATTTTATACTTGACAGGCCGAAGAAACTGTTTTGTTTTCTTGTAAGGTTTGAATATTGTTGTGATTTATTTTTTTTTAAGTACTGTGCCAATTCTATCAGTTTTACCTCTTAAATATGCTAAAACCGCGTTTTTAATATTTTTGTTGTTTTCTATTCCTATCATTTCTAGTATCAATTTGAGTTTTAAATTAATTCTTGTTTCTTAAAGGCATGTAAAATAGTCGGTAGTCGACGACCGAGATCAGGTCTGTTTACAACCTACGGCCGCGGCACCTATATAAGCGGAAGAGTCGGACGAGTGTGCCAGTCAATTAGTGAGTGTTTAGTACACTTTCGCTACTAATTCACGTCGCCAGTGATATTGTAATTATATCCGAAACATCGGCCACCAACTTCTTCGACATCTACCGGACTAACCCGGAAATTAACTTCATGACTGTATCTTCGGACCGTGGAAGCCTACACGATAAAAAATACTCCTTAGTAGCTTATCCAATGGTTGCTAAAGACTATACTATAAAGAGCTACTATATTTTGTACTTAAGCACCATATTTCAGCCGCCATCATTTTTAATGGAATTTTAAGTGTTCCTATTGTCTTGTCTTGTCTGAGTTTGGGTATGTTATAGAGAAATTTCTCATTCACAAACTCTTCCATATGCTTCTGTTGTGGTTGTGCCCAGGTTGAAGGTATATTTACCGAGAATAAGGAGAAACATCCAAAAAGCCTTGTCGCTGGTAATTTCTACAGCTTGTAAAGCCTTTAAGTTTTTAACCGTTAATCCTATGACAAAATAGGAAATTTAATTATCTCCAATTATTTATCTAGGACAATTGGCTAAAACTAATAAATAAGGAAATGTGAACAAAAATCATGGAATTTCCAAATTTCACCATAAAATTTCCCCATAAGAGGCTTCCCCACCACCCGCTCACCATCCTCGCTCGTGGACTTTAAGTATGATGTGCAGAAGGGGGTAATAAACAATCCTACTAATTTTCAAAACTCTGGGATAATACATAATACGTACAGCTCAGGGGCTAAAACAGTGGATGATTATGATATTATTCCATTACTGGATATACAATGCTCCCTAAAGGGATTTACTCCCCCCTCCCCCCCAATAATGGATATTATTCATAAAAAGTTTAGGATCTAACAGCCATCACCATTTTTATTATCCGGGTGAATGTGTTTCAACTTAACATTTTTTTATAATCTGATATAGTAGCTTTTCGATGAAAGAAAGCCAAAAATGGACGTCGCAAACGATAATTGATGTTGCGGCAAGCAGTAAGAGATTCACAGTCCATATGCCGCTGTATTTTCTGTGACTAGTTTTTCCAAATATATTAATACGTAGAATGTACAGGCTTAAAGTTAGAAATTAAAGTACAAACATTGTTATTCTTTGGTTATGGGTTTTCATTAGTTCATGGGTCATTGATGTAAGCATTGAATTACAGATAGTTACGATGCTTGGTTGAGATGTCCGGACAAAAACCATTGTTAAAAACTGTGATTGTCGTTATATTTTAGATTTATTTACTATACCATACATTTTTGTTGCAGAACAATCCATGCTGAACACATCAGTGGCGAGGAAGAAACCTAATTAGTGGAAGATAATTTTGAAAGAGGATTAAGACTGATATTATAGATTTAATAATTGTTACAATTTATATTTTTCAATAAAACGTTTAAAGTTTTAATTGGATATATTTTTTATCAGAATTCTTAATGTATAAATATTTTACAAACAAGTTTTAATGTATTAAAATATATAAGAAAAACAGTTTAAATTTAAATTTTGTAAACTAATTTTAAACTATTTTTAAAAGTCAGCTTGTTAATTTTGCACAGATAATTTAAGAATAAATCATCATTTTGAAATAATTTAAAATTGTTGTAATATTGAAAACAATACCAGGTTTGACTTATATTAAAACAGTTTCACAACAATTTTGAAATATTTTAAAACAATTTCTTTAACATTTTAAAGTTGTTTAAAAATTGTTTTAATATTGGGAAAAATACCAAGTTTGACTTCTATTAAAACAATTTCACAACAATTTTGAAACATTTTAAAACAATTTCTTTAACATTTTAAAATTGTTTTAAAACTTGTTTTAATATTGGGAAAAATACCAAGTTTGACTTCTATTAAAACAATTTCACAACAATTTTGAAACATTTTAAAATTGTTTTAAAACTTGTTTTAATATTGGGAAAAATACCAAGTTTGACTTATATTAAAACAATTTCACAACAATTTTGAAATATTTTAAAATGATTTCTTTAACATTTTAAAGTTGTTTGAAACTTGTTTTAATAATGGAAAAAATACCAAGTTTGACTAATATTAAAACAATTTTTAAACGATTTAAAAATATTTTGAAATTGCTTTTAAACAAGTTTTATGCTACTTGGGGCACTTACCAAGTTTCATAAAAATACATTTATAAATAAGTGATATATAGCATTTGAGTTATTCTCTATAAGAATAACATAAAGGCTGAGTACGCAGGTTTGCAGCAATAAGAAATATAAGAAATGTATTTTTAAGCAATTATCAATATAACTCAATCAGGTGAAGCTACATATCAAGTTTTAATAATTTATGTTCATAATTACGGGAGATATAAAACTTTACTTATTCTCCATAAAAATAACACATGGCTGAGTATGCAGGTTTGCTGCTACGGGGATAATCAACAAAAAACAAATTTTGTGCAAATATCAATATACCAGTACTAGGTGGTTTTTATCTATTTTGAACTCTGTTTCCATAGCCTGATCGATCTGGTTTTCAAACTAAAGTCATAAATGTTACTCTCCACATTTAGGCCAAATTTAATCAAAATTGGGCATTTATTTCAAAATTTATCGAGGTAACGGACGCATATAAATCTAAACAACTTATGTGTTTGGCAAACGGGGACCTCAAAACAAAAAGTGATCATGGTCTCGGCGTTAAGTCTTACCATGCCACCTACAGTAATAGCTTTTTCCCTATAGAGGAAATTCGCTAAAAAAAGATAGAAATGAACTGGGAAGTAAACAAGACCAAACATTAAAAATGTTTTCTCTAGTAATAAAATACCCCCGTCACAGCGTGAAAACTCATTTCATTTCTGCTGCTGCCATTTCAGTCGCCTTGTTAATGATTACATTACAGTTACTGGTAACCACCAATCATTCACACTAAAATGAAATATAATGTTATGAATATTAATGTTGAAAAATGTAAAAGAAAATTGTCAGCAATATTGCAAATTTAATCTCCCCTTAACATTATATTTGGTAAATATGTCATTGAATATTTTGTGTAGCCATATGTTTATAAAGTACAGTTTAAGTGCTTAAAGAAACATCAAAAAGCATAAGTGGTCTTCAATTTTGGCAAATCAGTTGCAGAGTCTATTCACCCCTAGTTTCCAGTAGACCTGACCCCTTGGCCACCCTCAAATTTGTACCGTAGTGCATGAAGATGATGAGCAAATAATTGTATTAATAATTAATTATGCCGAAAAAATAAAATGATAAATTTGGTAGCCAGTAGCCTAACGTATTCTAAAAAATAAAATCAAGACAAAAAGGATAACAAATAATACCCCGCACACAGAAAACCAGCATTATCAGCGAATTTCCGATGCCAATTTATATTTCTACCACATAAAGCCTCTTGCCAATTTTCATGAAAATACTTTCATAAATATAAGTGATAAATAACATTTTATTTACCCTCCATATACCAAGTTTTATTAATTTAAGTTCATAATTGAGGGAGATACCTATCAAACTTTACATATTCTTCATTAAAATAACAATAGGACTAAGTAAGCAAGTTTGCGGCTTCGCGGACAATAAAAAATCTTGTGTAAATATCAATAAACCACAACCAAGCAACATACAAAGTTTCATCAATATACAATCAGGTAATAGATAAAAGACTTAACTCTTAACCCATTGGCTTAGAATGATGTACTGGTGCCGTTCCTGACCTGTAATTTTTAAAACCTTTGAAATGGAATAGAAAAATCATGTTTTTAAATGGATTAATGGTGTATTTTAGTTAAAATATTGTTTTCTTTCAGTTTAAATATTGAAATTGGCATACACACAGAATAGACATAAGTAAATAAACGGTATCAGGAAACTGACACATACTTTCTCCCTTTTAGCCCAACTTTAATGAATAAATTACTTTTTATTTACTAGATATAGAATACAAAGCACGGTCGAATGTACAGAAAATCTTGTAAACAAGTTGTTTTAAAAAACATCCACCCAAATCCCTGCTTTGGAGGCACTACAGAATCCATTGCTGCACTCGTGCTTTTAAGAGGGGAAATGGCGCCTATTCCCCCCCAGGGTTATTAAGGGGCAACATATTTCGTATTTCCTCTGTTGGTCAATACTAACTTGACAAGCATATCAAGTTTGAATGAAATTGATCAGTAAATAAGAGAGAAATAGTAATTTTTTTATTCCCCCTAAGAATAACATTGGACAACGTACTGCGTTTACCGCAAAATGAAAATTTCAATTTTCCTCCGAAACCAGCAATCGTAGAATAGTAATTCAAAATACTAAATTATTTAGTTTTTTGAGCTCTTTTTAATGGTGAATAGTAATATTTTTTATATTTATGTCTTTTTATGAAAAATCCAAAAAACAGAATTTTTTATGTTTTAAGTCCTGTAATTTCTGAAAAGAATTTTTACAGGAATGCGGGTGGTGCCATTTTGTTGGAAAACTAAAGTTCTACAAACTACTAAAGTTTAATCAAAATCGTTAGAGCCGTTTTTGAGAAAGTTGGATTTTTCATGTTTTTTGGAGGTTTCGGGGGAAAATTACTCTTAAAAATCAAAAATTCAAAAAAATGAAAAAAATACCTGGAGATATCGTGGATTAGTACCTACATGCCAAATTTCATAAAAATCGGCCGATTGGTAAAGGCTCTAGCTCTGTACACATCCACACAGACACACAGACACACACACACACACACACACACACACACACACACACACACACACACACACACACACACACACACACACACACACACACACACACACACACACACACACACACACACACACACACACACACACACACACACACACACACACAGACAGACATCACGTAAAAACCACTTTTTTGGGTTCAGGGAGCACCAAAACGAATATTTCCACTAACAACTCAAATTCGAAAATTTTTACGAAAACAATACTTTCTCCATATACTATGTATAAGGGGAGAAAGTAAAAATAGCAAATTCAGTGTTGACCATGTAACACACAAAAAAATCAACCGATTCTTTTAACTTTGAATGTAAAATGGTTATTATATATAGGCCCTTATTATTGATTTTAACTTATGACACCTTATTCAGGCAATTGTATAAGTAACTAAATTGTGATCATTTTGATAGGTGTTAAGGCTATCATAGACCTTGCATAATCGAATGAAGTAGCCTATGTTACCTAATCATAGTTTTCTAACCCACCTTATTTAATATACAGAATTGTTTTTATAGTTTTATCTGGATTTCTCTTCATATAAAGAGTTGATTTATTCGGGGTTTGAGCCAATACATGAAACCAATATGTTTTACTTTGGCCTCAGCAAACTGCTTCTGATCAGCTCCTAAACAGAGACACATGCTAATTTAAATACCTAATTGATTAGCAAACAAACTAGGCCTAAAAATTTCCTGGAAGCACATAGTTACGTCATATGCCTACTTTTAATGTACCATATCCACTCATCAGGCACTGTAAGTTTCAGTTCATACGGCAATTTAGGTTGAGTTTTTAAAGATTTGATTTATTTACCTAATCGTACGTCATACGCTTTTTATTAATTCAATAGTAACTAAAGTACACGATGAAGCTGATTTTTCTTTCCACCTAGCATCAAGATTATAGTATCTTAAAATAAAGAGTTGATTTACCACACTTCAGTTAACCGAATGATAAAATTCAATATGTTCTTCAATATTCTCTTCAAAATTTGCATAAGTTTTAGGCGCTAACAAATAATCATTAAGAAACCATTATTACTTTATGTATCGTACTTAAGGCCTATTTAGGGGCAAGTGGGGAAACTGGGCACACCTAAGTTAAATCCATTATACCGTACTCAAAGATTTTTATAGTTAAACTTCAATTTATTCATATTGCCTCTAGGATTGAAGTTTGACTCAAAATAAAACAGGGTTTTATACCCTATCGTCAATCAATCCTCTGGTTTACTAGCAGATGACTACTGTCCCATTATTAAATCTGGCGTCGCTAAATTAAAATATGAACACATAACTTTGTCACAATATATATACCAACACAACACAAACGGACGCTACGATTAAAACAAACATTTATTTGGTTTGGCCAACCAAGGACAAGTCCAGATGGCGGGGCAAGAACACGCGGAAGGCTGTGATGTGACTACCTCCAATACCTAGGCCTACATGACTAACTTATCTCCTACCAATGTACCTTGTCACATTGTAGCCTTCCGCGTGTTTGTATCCCGCTGTTTGGACTTGTCCTTGGCTTGTGTTAGTGTATATATTGTGACTATGTGTTTATATTTTAATTTATCGACGACAGATTTGATAATGGAACAGCAGTCCCGAAACTAGTCATCTGCTAGTAAACCAAAGGACTGACGACAGAAAGGTATGTAAAACTATTTCATTTCGAGTTAAACTTCAAACGAATACATATAACTGCTCCCCGTTTAGCTTATTCGTTTCTTAGGAGGAAATTCCAATTTAATCGATTTAACCATTATTTGTACAGAAATTAATGTCAAAGTATGCAAAAGCGCCCAGTTCCCCGACTGGTGTGTCACTATGCGCATTGGGTAAGGTAACTGTGCGCAGTACCGGTATAGCCTAATTGCAAATTTGAGTGAATAATAAAAATAAAAGGCTGTTACCTACTATCGGAGTTAATATAATACAACACATATGGATAAGAATTATATATTTTGTAAGGAAAACAACTTTAAGCTAAAAAGTCTTCAGCGTTCTTATGATTAAATAAATGTAAATCCAGGCTGTCCATAAGAGTAGTGTTAATTGTAACATTGACCTTATGGAAGTATGGAAAGCCTAGTTTTTCATTCTGCAATACACTTTATAGGCATAGATAGTTTTGAGGTTATGGTAGTTCTTGGTACGGTATGAGAGACTGACTAAACTGATTCAGTAGGTGGGTACTATCTATAAACAAACCATCCTAGTGGAATAACTCTTTATTACATTATGAAGAAAAATTAACTATAGTTAACCTGTAAATCTGTTTTAACAAAGTATGTTACTTACCAAGAAACAGTACAGTATTCAAAACACCTGAAGTAACTCTTGAATGAAGATATATTTTTCCCAATTCAAACCTGCAAAACTTAAAACTTGGTAGCCTAAGTAGAAAGTAACTGAAACATAATTTACCAAGCCAAATAGTTAAGCCAAATACGGTTAACGCACGTCTATCTGGTCTCGTCTGTCGTCTGTAGACATAGAGTTTGGTTGGGATGCTGCGATTCTGAGCAGGCGCCAGGCGCCGCGTCGGATTTTTTTCTCTTTTCTCTAAAGGGGATTATGGGAGATCGGATTGGCCGTTAATTTAATGGTGTACCGGTAAAAAGTATGCAATTTTTCTTTTCTTTTCTTATAAATTGTCAGAATTCTATGCATATCTCATCGATGTATAAATTGTAAATTCATTCTTTCTTTATACATGTGTTATTTTACATATCTAATCATTACCCTTATTATTCAATTTGGTTTGAATACTAAAACTCTAAGTACAACTTTTAATTAATTATTACTAAAATTGGTCTGGGATATAGAGGATGTCGGTGGGATGTCCCCAAGATATCCACGTTATCCCGGGATTTCGTGGACATCACTGGGACGTCCACAAATGTCCCGGGACATATCAGGATATCCTAGGGATGTCCTGTTTATCCTGGGATGGCAATGGGATGTGTGGGACACAAATGGGATATCCTGGGGACGTCGTGTGCTGTGTGGGGTCAATTGGTTATCGAGATATTGAAAGTGCTAAACACAGTACGTTATCTAATGTTATTCTTATGGAGAAAAAGAAAAATTGTATATCTCGCTTATTTATGAACATAAACTGGTGAAATTTGGTATATGGCTTGATCTGGTTGTGGTTTATTGTTGTTTGCACAAACAAAAATTTCGCCAATGATTCCTGTAGCAGCAAACCTAGGTCCTTGGTCCCCATGTTATTCTTATGGAAAATACTTAAAATGTTATATATAGCTTATTTATGAATGTATATGGATGAAACTTCGTATGTGACTTCACTAAGATGAGTTCTAATAATATTTGCATAAAAACCCATTATTTTGTGTGCCTTGTTACGGCAAACCTGCGTACTCATCTCCAATGTTATTCTTATGAAGAATAATTAATATTTTAAATATCGCTTGTTTGTGAATACATTTCTTATGAATCCTGTGATTTAATGTCTTATGTTATATATTCATTGGAAATTCGCTGAGTATGCAGGGTTGCTGCGACGGGGGTATTTTAATATATGTTCATCAATAAGCGAGATATACAATTTTACTTATTCTCCATAAGATTGTCATTGGACAACGTATACATACTGTGTTTAGCACTCTCAAAATCTCGGTAGCCAATTGACGTAGAGCGATGATCAAAATTGTTTTATTTTTAAGCTGAATTCAATGTTATAAACCAAAATTTGGGTTTAAAAAGTATTATACGTAAAAAGTTCAAAAAAAACCCATTGCTGGGGTACAAATTTAAACCCCCTTAAGGCGGTCCCACACTACTCGCGAACACGCCTGAACATTCGGCCGAACATTCTCCAGAACATTCGGCCGAATGTTCAGGCGTGTTCGCGAGTAGTGTGGGACCGCCTTAAGGGGGTTTAAATTTGTACCCTGTACAACACCCCCTACACAGATTGCCAATTTCAGAAGTGCTGCACTTATATGCATTTAATTTAGAATAACTGAACAACCGCTTATAACTTGTAGTGAATTGTAGCCTATATATTCCAGTTGTCCATCGGATGGTATGCAAGACTACAAGCATAGTAAGTCGGGTAACTGATGTATAAAACAATTCATTGTAGTTATTGACATTTTCATTTTATTAAATTGAACTTTTATACTTTGCAATACACTGTCTAAATGAATAAATATTCTATACTATATCAGTATAATTTTGTCTTACAGTTTTTGGTGATTAACTTGGCTGATCCCATGTAGTAGAAAAGTAGATAAAGTAGATAAACCCGTCTGGAACAAAATCCAAACTTAATAATAACTGGTTAATTAAATATAAAACATAGTGAAACATCATTTGATACATAAAAATTGATTTTAACATTAATATTCAAGTTTTAGAAAATTGTGACAATGTGCTTTTTCATCAGAATAAAACATGAACACTACAGGAAAATTCACAACTGGTTATTTTACATTTATATCATTATTACTCAGAAATGAACAAAATTCAATTATACAAAACAACAAAGATATATTTAGCAATGAAATTATTTACATACAAATACATACAAATTCCTTTAAATATAATAAATTGAGTTTAAAACTTACTATTTCACGGGTACAGTTTTCTAGTTGGGAATCAGCCATCTAATGAACTTAATTATCCTAATTGGTTTAGTTTGAAAATACATCAGCTGTTTCTACAGTGCTGCCAACAGGTAAAATGAAATGTTTATACTTAATTAGCTAATAATAAACCTGTAATATGATTTTTAATATACATTTGAATTTAATTTGAATTTATTCTATCTATAATAATGTTTATACAAAATAATGAAATTTCATTATCAAAAATCAGTACAAAATATCCCAGTGCCTTTTAAATTTCACTTATTTTAAACATTTACATACAACAAAAATTCAAATTACAATTCCTATACTTATTACAATTCAAAATTATAAATTCTCGATACAATCAACAAGCGTTACAATGTGCTGCGGTAAATAGAAGGTCGTAATAGTTACAAGTTTTGCCGCTTGAGTGCAGCACGCTACAGACAACTAACTTGCAGGATTGCCAATCTCTAAAAACATAATTCGTGACGTTCAATGTATTTACAAATGACATTTTTTTAATGAAATATGGCTTTACAAAAACTAAAATGGCTTTCTATGAATGATAAAATACTTAAATTAACATTACATTTCATTATTTGCAGGTTTTTGTGCTTACAAAACAAATAAACTTAGTTATAATCACAATATAACTTTCTCAAAACTCAAAATTTTTGCGAATTACATTGGTCAAAGTGATTTTGGTTCAAGATTGCCCAAGATTTTCCACCATTTTGTTCAGTGTCGTATTTTCTGTGTGCCATTTTATGTTAAATAGTTTAATTAAGTGTGGTTTTTGCGTGTGTTATGTGTTTTCAGTGTGTTTATTTGTGTGTGTCAAGTGTAGTGCGTCGTGTTTGTGTTCCTTATAACTAAAATTCACACGTATAGCATTTAAATCAGTCATACAACCTTGCGTTTCCCATTTATACAACTAGCGTACCACAAACATACTGCGCAATCACACTGTTTCATGTTTTGGTGGAATCTGAGTTTCCCTATTCATTTAACATCACTTTTCTAAATTCATGAACTTAATATCTAACAAATTAAACAATTCCTATATAATACATTTCAATATAACATAGTAAATCAATGATATATTCTTATCATTGACAGGCTAGGCTCCAAAATTTTTCAAGTTTATACAGGCATACATATTCAAGTTGTTTCAGGCAGAATTTTACATTTCAAATCACATAATCTATAAAATAATATAACCTTTAAATAATATAACACTTGATAATATAACTATTTACATAATACATGGTTTTATGATGTTGTTAGTTGTTCATGTGGTTGATAAAGTTTCAAGTCAATTATGTGTACTTTTTTTACATCACTAGGGTCGTTTGTTTTCTGCACAAGGCATGTAACATCGGTTAGCCAATAGATGATTCTGTAGGTTCCAATATACCTAGGGGCTAGTTTCTTGGAAAACTTGTTGACCTTTTTACTGAGAAAATGAGTTTTTATAAACACTAAACTGTTCAATTTGAAGGGATGTTTGGTTCTGGTTTCCGAGTATCTGTTCCTCTTCATATTTTGTTTGACACTTATTCTTGCATTATTTATGGCTTTTCTTAAATTTTCCTGCCTCTCTTGTATGGTGACTTCTGGTGATATTAGGCTGTTTAAATTCCACAAATTTGACAAGGTGCAGCTGGGTTGGTGATTAAACATTAGTTTAAAACTACTAGTTTTTATAGATGAATTATAGGCTGTGTTAATACTAATTTGGATCATATCCAATTCAGTGTCCCATTCAGTTTGTTTGTTATGGTAAAAACTTCTCAATAGAGCTCCAAGATCACGGAAAAATCTTTCAGTATGGTTTGCGCTGCTTCTATAGGCTGGAGTAGTTCTCAATGTAATGTAGTTCCTGAATAAAAGTGCTTTAAATTGTTTTGAAATGAAGTAACTTGCGTTGTCTGTCACTATGGTTGTAGGTATGGAAAAATTTGCAAATATTTCTTTTAATTTTTCAATTATGGCTTTGGATGTGCTTTCCTTTAAAGGATATAGCCAGGTATATCTAGTGTAAGCATCTAATACTCCTAAAATATATGTTTTCTTTTTTTTGAACGAGGTAATGGGCCTAATAAGTCTAAATAGATTGTGTTCATTGCCTTTTCAACTGGTGTGGATATTAATTTTCCCTCAAATTTCCGTTGAGTGCTTTTACTCATCATACAAATTTTACAGGCTCTAACTCGGGTTTTGATGAAGTCCTTTAATTTTGGATGGTAAAAGTATTCTTCTATTCTTGCGGTAGTCCTTAAAATTCCAAAATGGCCTCCGAATATGGTGTTGTGGTAAAATGTGAAGATCAGATTGAAAAGTTTTTGAGGTAAATATATTTTGCTTTTTCCCTTCGAGTTACGGTGCATCAATACGTCATTTTTCATGAAAAAACTTAAATTATTTTCGCCCTTGTTAATGCTGTCAATTATGAGTTTACATTCCTCGTCTAATTCTTGTTGTTTATTTAATTGGGTCATAGCTAGAGGTATTTCGTCTATTAAGTTGCAAAATTTTTGATTTTCCTTCTTTGATTTCTGGTTATTCTTAATATTTATATTTATATTTCTATTTGTAGTTGATGTGGCTTGCCTATGTACATTTTCTTCTTGTTTACACTTAGTGATAGTTTCATTCAAGTTTTCTTTAGAACTTTCTTGGTTTTCAGGGTTTTCACTCACTTTTTCTTCCTCTTCTGAGTATAGCCTAGAGAGACAGTCAGCTAGTAGGTTTTCTGCTGATCTACGGTGTTCAACTGTATAATCTAGGTCAATTAATCGTTCTGTCCAACGAGCTAAACGACCGAAACGTTTTCGAGCATTCAAAACGAAACTGAGAGATTCATTATCGGTGATTAATTTAATGGTTTCACTTCCAGGTATTGTTTGAAATGTTCCATCGCTAAAATAGCGCTTAGAGCTTCCTTTTCATACATGGAGTATTTTACAGCTTCAGTGAATTTTTTTGAATAGTAAGCAATAGGTAATAGTTCTTCTTCTTGATTGCGTTGTAACAAAATTGCTCCGGCTCCAATTTTTGATGCGTCAGTTTGAAGTACAAATTCTTTGTTGAAGTTGGCCAATTGTAGTACTGGGGGATTGCTTATGGCATGTTTTAACTGTTCAAAAGCCTTTTGACATTCAGGTGTCCATTTAAATTTAACTCCTTTCCTTTTGAGGTTATGTAGTGGTGCACATATTTCGGAATACTTCGGTATATATTTATTCCAATAACTAGTCATACCAACAAATCGTCTGACTTGTTTTAAGGTTGTAGGCACAGGAAAATCTTTGATGGTAGTAGTTCTGTCAGGATCAATGGTGATGGTGTTATTTTTGATTTTATGGCCTAAGAAGTTGATTTATTCGCAGAAGAATTTGGCTTTTTCTGGGTTTACGGTTAGGTTATGTTTGGCTAAACGGGATATTACTTCGTTTAAATGCTTGAGGTGAGATTCTTTGTCTTTACTGTAAATTACTATGTCGTCCAGAAATTTAATCAAGTATTCAAAATTAATATCGTGGAATATCTTGTCAAGATAATTAGAAAGAACACTACTGCCAATTTGTAGTCCAAAACTAACTCTTTTGTACTGGTATTTGCCAAATGTAGTACAAAATGCAGTTAAATGACGACTGTCCTTCGTTAATGGGCATTGAAGAAAAGCTTTGTTTAGGTCAATCACTGAAAAATATCGTGCTCCTTGTAAATGTTGGTACAGGTTATTTAAATCACCTATGGGGTAGTCCATCTTAACTAGTTTCTTGTTTAGCTCAGTGTAATTAATAACTAATCGGTCTTTCTTAGTTAGAAATGCAGGTGAGGAATATTTACTCGTAGAAAACTCAATTATGTCCTGTTCTAATAAATCATCTATGATTTCTTTCATTTTCTTAATATTGGGTGGCGATAAATAGTATGGCCTAATACATACTGGTGTTTTGTCTGTAACCTCTAATTTTACCTCTAAATCTAGCGCAGATCCAATTTTGTCAGTAAATACATTGGGGTAATTAGCAATAAGTTCATTAACTTCCTGTTGCATATCAGTGCATCCAATCATTAGTTGATTCAGTGACGAATCGACTTCTTCCTGTGTTGTGGTAACTTTTATTTTATTCTGTGGCTTGAATTTAAAGTAACAAAGATTTTGCTCTAAATCCATGTGGCTCACTCATAGTGACAGGATGGTGGATCCTGTCTCTGTTATGAAAGGTATGCCTAAAATCATGTCATATGAGTTGTCTTCCATAATTAGAAAGTTTACATTCCATGTAAAGTTGTTTATTCTAATTTTAAATTTGCATTTTCCAAGTACATTGATTTGAGTATCATTAGCCGCTAACATTGTACCTTGCCATGGTAGCATAGATTTTATGACCTTTAGATTTTTCAGTTGCTTGTATAGGCTATTTGTAATGACATTTTGGCTTGAACCAGTATCCAACAGCCTTGTGTAGTTAAATTTGTATGGATACAAGTTTGTATACAAGGTAACCTATTATTTACATTGATCTTGATTTTATTCTGTTTAACCTTTTTAAATTTATTCTAGCTCTTAACTAGGTTTCTAAATTCCTTTTTATAACTAGGGGGATGATCAAGTGTAGCAGTAGAATTTTGTTCTTCAGGAGTACAAGTATTGATTGAGTTGTTGCTTGTAACTCCCTCTTTTAGAAGTTTTTTGGATTGTGATAACACTGTTTTGCAAGATGGTTTTTGCGGTTGCAAATAAAACAAGTTTTTATCGGTTGATTTTGGTTTTTTGAAGTAGAAGCAAAGTTATGTTGAGTTTTATGGTGATTCGGGCGTTGATTTGTGTAATGTGCCGGAGTAGGCCTAGGATTTGCTGCTGTGAAGTTTTGAAGTTTACTATGGTGCGGAAAATTGTGTTGCGGTTTTTGACTAGGGAACATCTTGTCACGCAGATAATCATTGTATCCTACATTGTTCAAGTTGATACACAGTTCATCTAAGTCTTGGAAGGTGAGTGGGTTCTTTTCAAATATAATTTGATTTCTGATTTCTGGCTTAAGTCCATTTTTGATGAAAGAGATGAGATCATGTTCAGATAAATTTGCCTTTAAAATCTGGTTGTTTGTTTTAACTTCATTTATGTAGATTGACAAAGGTTCTGTGGGATGTTGCGGGCGATAAATCATGTCTTGTTTTAATTTTTCCCTAAGAGTGACGGGAATAAATGTAGCAATGATATTCTCATGTAGTTGGTCAAGTGATAAACCTTGAATTTTGCCTTGGATAATTTTTGTAGACAATGGTGGTTTGCTGTAGCTAGGTAAACTTTCATACAATTGTATGTCGGTTAAATTAGTTTCAGTTTTGATAGTCACTAGATCTTTCAAGAATGCAAGCAAGGGATTTATTTATAAACCATTGCAAATTGTGAATTTGCTTAGATATACTTCTGCAGGATGCGACAGTTTGTTGAAAATATTTACAACATGGGACGGATTTTGATTTTCACCTGAATTTGAGGTTAGGTTACTACTAGGCTGCATTTGCGTTTCAGTTTTTTGTATAGGCTGGTTAATTTTTACTGTGGTTACAGTTTCAGTTGTTTTTCTTCACTATGTTTTACAGGTGTTGAGGTTAGGTTAGGTTTATTTACATTTTCAAGATTGATTTCTAGTTTTTCTACTAAGTTTTCATCATCAATTAATGATTTATTTAGGTCTTCTTCAAATTGTTCTAGTTCTTCGGTTGATATTTTAGCTTTTAATTCTTGAAGTTTAGTAAGTAGTTCGGCTAGCTTAGTTTTTTGTTTGTCAAGGATTTTAGCATAGTTAGGATCTAGTTTACATGAGGTTAGGTTTGGATCTAGTTTACATGAGGTTAGGTTTGTAATCCTAAGCTGTAGATGTGTTAATTTCGCATTTAATTTAGCTACTTGTAGGTTGCTAGGTTCTAGGTTTGCTTGATCCATTTGAATTTGTAATGAATCAGTCTTAGTTTGGGTAGATTTGATTCCATCACTTAATCTTAACTTACCCTCGAGATTCTTAACATTAGGTGAAGTGTTGAAGACTGTTCTCAGCTGCTTTCTGAGATGTTCCACGTTGTTGTGGGTTGCTTCAATTCCTCTTGACAATAGCTCATATTGTAGCTCATCTTTTGCCAAGTAATTTAAATTATACTTTTCCATGGTCGGAAAATTATTAATTAAATTTTGTTCAGTTGAAATTGACTTACCGTTTATTTTAGCTAAAATTGAGTTTGAAATATTTCATTTCATGCAATTTATTATTGCTAATTGTTGTTGCAGGTTGCTTGATGTAAGTTACACTTGAATATAATATAGGCTAAAATAATAGGCTTGATTTCAGTTGAAATAAAATGCACATGATATTGAAAGAAGTGTTTGTGATCACTGTTAAATAGTCTATTTCAGTTGTTGAAATGATGGTATTAACTGCTATAAAATTTATTGGTGGTTGAAATCAGTTATTGGCAGTTGTAGTTACTAGCAGTTGTAGTTAAAACAGTTGTAGTTACTAGCAGTTATTAGCAGTTAAAAGCAGAGTTGCGCACTTTATTTTGTACAACACCCCCTACACAGATTGCCAATTTCAGGAGTGCTGCACTTATATGCATTTAATTTAGAATAACTGAACAACCGCTTATAACTTGTAGTGAATTGTAGCCTATATATTCCAGTTGTCCATCGGATGGTATGCAAGACTACAAGCATAGTAAGTCGGGTAACTGATGTATAAAGCAATTCATTGTAGTTATTGACATTTTCATTTTATTAAATTGAACTTTTATACTTTGCAATACACTGTCTAAATGAATAAATATTCTATACTATATCAGTATAATTTTGTCTTACAGTTTTTGGTGATTAACTTGGCTGATCCCATGTAGTAGAAAAGTAGATAAAGTAGATAAACCCGCCTGGAACAAAATCCAAACTTAATAATAACTGGTTAATTAAATATAAAACATAGTGAAACATCATTTGATACATAAAAATTGATTTTAACATTAATATTCAAGTTTTGGAAAATTGTGACAATGTGCTTTTTCATCAGAATAAAACATGAACACTACAGGAAAATTCACAACTGGTTATTTTACATTTATATCATTATTACTCAGAAATGAACAAAATTCAATTATACAAAACAACAAAGATATATTTAGCAATGAAATTATTTACATACAAATACATACAAATTCCTTTAAATATAATAAATTGAGTTTAAAACTTACTATTTCACGGGTACAGTTTTCTAGTTGGGAATCAGCCATCTAATGAACTTAATTATCCTAATTGGTTTAGTTTGAAAATACATCAGCTGTTTCTACAGTGCTGCCAACAAGTAAAATGAAATGTTTATACTTAATTAGCTAATAATAAACTTGTAATATGATTTTTAATATACATTTGAATTTAATTTGAATTTATTCTATCTATAATAATGTTTATACAAAATAATGAAATTTCATTATCAAAAATCAGTACAACCCCAGCAATGGGTCTTTTTTGAACTTTTTACGTATAATACTTTTTAAACCCAAATTTTAGTTTATACCATTGAATTCAGCTTAAAAATAAAACAATTTTGATCATCGCTCTACGTCAATTGGCTACCGAGATATTGAGAGTGCTAAACACAGTATGTATACGTTGTCCAATGGCAATCTTATGGAGAATAAGTAAAATTGTATATCTCGCTTATTGATGAACATATATTAAAATGCCCCCGTCGCAGCAACCCTGCATACTCAGCGAATTTCCAATGAATATATAACATAACACATTAAATCACAGGATTCATAAGAAATGTATTCACAAACAAGCGATATTTAAAATATTAATTATTCTCCATAAGAATAACATTGGAGATGAGTACGCAGGTTTGCTGTAACAAGGCACACAAAATAATGGGTTTTTATGCAAATATTATTAGAACTCATCTTAGTGAAGTCACATACCAAGTTTCATCCATATACATTCATAAATAAGCGATATATAACATTTTAAGTATTTTCCATAAGAATAACATGGGGACCAAGGACCTAGGTTTGCTGCTACAGGAATCATTGGCTAAATTTTTGTTTGTGCAAACAACAATAAACCACAACCAGATCAAGCCATATACCAAATTTCACCAGTTTATGTTCATGAATAAGCGAGATATACAATTTTTCTTTTTTACGTTCGCCCGGATGAAGCTCCCACACTTCTCGCGAACACCCACCGAACATTCGTGGGAATGTTTGGGCGAACATTCCCTCGAACATAAATAAATTCCAATCAGCTGTTTGCGCATTGTCGTGAAAAAATGGACGACTCTACAGATAATGTCACTGTTGTTCCATTTACAGTCGTATTTTTTCTGCAATACACGCCTGTTTGATTTTGTTTATACTAAATCAGCTGATTATAAACAATTGTTGTAAATCAGTTGTAATAACTGCTAGTTTGGGCGTTGACGCGGCTATCGTCCATTGTTGACCACTCTGCCTTCAGTGTTCACAAGGAAACGCTTTGTATTTGACTTGTTTATAATTAATTCATGATAAACATATTAATAACAATGTTTTTATTTGTCGGCAATTAATTAACATCAAGTAAATATGTCTTCTACTGATGAAATAAATTATAAAAGGTGTAGAATTTATTCGTGTAGAAGAAACCAACGAAAATATGAGAAGCCTATTTTTTACGAAGTAAAAAATCAAATATAAATTTATCAAGTACTAGCTGATACCAGTATTTTGCAGAGCTGATTAAAATCCTACTGTAAACATCTGTTTAAGTACTCACCTGATTCATTAAACCTATTGCCCATAAGAGTAACATTGTAACTTTAAGGGTGACTGGGGCGAAGCCCTAAGGGATTGCTAAGGTGGGATGTTGAATCGGAACAGACAAGTCGACAGACAGTCACCGCCTTTCTTTTCTTCATGTATAAGATAGTATAATTCATTATAAAAAAAGGTTAACAAACATTGGACATTATTTTATTATTCGGCATAAACATTTTTATATATTAAGTTTATTATCAGTCAAGCTTTTACAAGTTATTACAATAATGAATATACTGAACAATAATATTAGTAAAGAGATAACTCAAAAAACTATTATTTTCGGGGAAAATTTCAACGTGGAAATGACAGACTGGTTGTGCACCTGTACCACGCCACCGATTCGATTGATGTAATTGTTGGAAGCTTCTTATCTCTTGTTAAATAATTGAGGTAAATTAAATCGATTCCACTGCCATTTACTCAACTTAGATGGCACACTTATATTAATTTGCAAAAACAGATACGTTTGGGTGCTGTGACCACAAACAAATGTTTTTTCTCCTTGAGTAGTTGTCCCCCCTTCACCACTGTGACCGGCACTGATTATGGAGCGTGGAAGAAAATCAACTACTATTTAAATAAAGGATATGTAGGGACAATAATTAAGAGTTCCGTATTAAAGGATTTATTTGTATCTTCTATAAATAACAATTAAAATGTCCATTATTGAGGTTGACGTCAATCTGCTGCCGCAAGTGATTGTATGAACTGAATGATTTGAAACGACACTTTGCCTCAGCAGATTGACAAAATAGTGCAGCTGAGTTGAAGAAGTGACTCAAGCCATGAATCCTGCAGAATCCGTCGACAGTATACTAATAAATGTCAACCCCCTGTGCCTTAAAACAAAACTTAAATTTACACAAATAACAGTAAAATAACTTATTTATAGCTATAATTATAACTGACATACGCATAGTATGTCAGTACAACTAGAGATTGATATTTAATTATTGATTATTCATTACCAATGACCACTTAAGTGGTATTCAATACTTACTTGAAAGCACAACAAATAAATACCCCCCGTCGCAGCAAACCTGCGTACTCAGCGAATTTCCAATGCATTGATATGTTTCTCACTAGTACATAAAGCCACTCACCAAGTTTGACAAAAATACATTCATAAATAAGTGATTTATTACATTTTATTTATTCCCCATAAGAATAACATTAGGACTGAGTACGCAGGTTTGCTGCAACGAGGAAGATAAGAAATGAGTTTTTATGCAATTATCAATATAACTGAACCAGGTGAAGCTACTTACCATGTTTTATTAATTTATGTTCATAATTAAGGGAGATATAAAACTTTACTTATTCTCCATAAGAATACCATTAGGGCTGAGTATGCAGGTTAGCTGCTACGGGGACAGTCAACAAAACATTTATTTTTTGTGCAATTATCAATATACCAGTACAACATGAAGCCACATACCAAATTTCATCAATATACATTCATAAATAATCAAGATATCAAATTTTATTTATTCTCCATAAGGATAACATTGGACAACGTACTGTGTTTAGCACTTTGAATATCTCTGCAACGGTTTGACGTAGAATCACAATTTAAACACCAAAATGATTGTTTTGTGGAGCTGAAGTGATTGGTAAAAGAAAATGTGAAGTTTAAAGTAAAATTAACTGAGGAAAAGCCAAAAACCTTTTTCCCATAAGATTAACATGGGAGATTTTATGAGCATGTTTTTTGGATTTTTTCCGCAACCACTTAACCTAGGTTAATAATTCAAAATACCAAATTATTTGTTTTTTTAAGCTCTATAACATGGTCTAAACCTAAATTAAGTGTTTTAAAAATTTTAGGGTAAAAAATGCAAAAATCTGATTTTTGGAAAATTTAAAACCCCCATAAACCCCCCTTCCCATAGTCCGATTTTTCTGGTTTTCGAACTTAAAGTCATAAATGTCAGTTTACACATTTGAGCCAAATTTCATCGAAATCGGACGTTTTTTACTCAAGTTATCGCATTCACGGACACATATATAGATATATATATATATAAATATATATATATATATAGATATATATATATATATATATAGATATATATATACATATATATAAATTTGAACGAATAGTGTTTTGGACATCTGGGGACCTCAAAACAAAAAGTTATCATGGTCTCGGGCTTAAGTCTTACCATGAGACCTACGGTAATAGCTTCTTCCCTATAGGGGAAATTCGCTAATACGGTACGCATACAAATAAATACGCATGTTTTATAGTATTGTCTCAGTAAAACAAGATCGATGATTATCAGTGATGCAGTGATGCAATAATGAATGTTCGCGAACAGTGTGGGAGCCTCCCGAATATTCGTCGGAATGTTCGGCTGAACATTCGGTCCCATATTCAAAGTTCGCGCAGCTCCCACACTTCTCGCGAATACTTCAAACATTTGGAGTTCGGCCGAATGTTCGGGCTTGTTCGCGAGTAGTGTGGGACCGCCTTTAAAGTAGAGCGACCTGTCTGGTTCTCGAACTCATGAACATAGATGCTGTCTTACACGTTTATACCTAATTTCATCAAGACAGGACCATTTTTACGAAAGTTATCGTGCCTACGGACATATATATATATATATATATATATATATATATATATATATATATATATATACCTACACATATTTACAGGGTGAGTCAGACCACCCGTCCAGCATATGTATAACGGAGAAGGGGTTGTTCTAAAATCATCAAACAAAATTCGTCCCCACTAAAACGCATATGGGCAATATATTACAAATATTTTCATCAAAATCTATGTACAGCATGTTCCAAAACTGAAGGTCACGGGTTCGAATCTCCAAATTTTCTAATGTAAACATAGGAAAATTTATACGTCATTTTAAAGGTCTTGTTAAAAGAAACATTTTGGTGGAAACAGAATTCACTTATCTTTATCAGTTTCAAAATGGCGGCTATTTTTGTGTAAAATGTTGACCTTTACGGAATACCCTATATTTTATAAACCACTATATTCGTATCTTTTTTCCGATTCAAATTTCTTACTCGTGATAATCTCAGCTTCACTCTGCTACATGACAGGCTTTTTTGAGAAAATCTAAATTTCAATAAAATATTTAATTTGAAAATGCCTATATGCCCGAATTTCAAAAAAAGTCAAATAGAAGCGTATGTAAAAGAGCATACCATTAAAAAGGTCTTGTAAATCCTAGCAACTTTCAAATTTACACCAAAACCTTGTATCTCTTTTAGTTGTTCTGCCACCAGCAAAAAACATAATTTTTCCATATGAAATGCATGTTAATTTGCATAACACATAACAAATGTGGCCCCAGAATACATGCAAGTGTTATCCAAATTAACATGCATTTAATTTGGGGAAATTATGTTTTTTGCTGATGGCAGGAAAACGAAAAGAGATACAAGGTTGGAATAACGTGAAAGTTAGTATAGGATTTACAAGACTAACTAAGTGGTTTAGAAAATAAAGGGTATTCCGTAAAGGTCAACATTTTACACAAAAATGGCCGCCATTTTGAAACTGATAAAGATAAGTGAATTCTGTTTTCTACAAAATGTTTCTTTTGACGATACCTTTAAAATGATGTATACATTTTCCTATGTTTACATTAGGAAATTTGGAGATTCGAACCCGTGACCTTCAGTTTTGGAACATTCTGTATATAGATTTTGATGAAAATATTTGTAATAGATTGCCCATATGCGTTTTAGTGGGAAGAATTTTGTTTGATGAATTTAGACCAAACCGTTCTCCCGTTATACATGCTGGGCGGGTGGTCTGACTCACCCTAAATATACATACTATAGGCTTATCGCCGTTGGAGGCTTCGCCCCCAAACCCCCTTTCGCAGTTCGCTTCGCTCACTTGCATTCCTCGGTCAATACAACTTTAAATCAAACTCGTAGTTCATTAACCAAAGAAAAACTACACAACAATAATTACCTTTGGTGAACACATTAACACAGGCAGTCCTATATCGGTTCGATATCGAACCATTTTACCAACCGGCTACTTGTTCGTATTATCGAATGAACTCCCGACTACGATGGTTGTTTCGAGGTGTATAAAAGCAAAAGATAAAGTGCTCACTCAATCAAAGTCAATCAGATATAAATAAAAGTTGTGGTTACAATGTTAAATTGGAGTTCTAGAAATGGATTTACGTGTAAAAAATAACAACAAATAACACTTCAGTTCACGACAAAATTATAGTAACCAACCTAACCTAACTCCGCAGAGGGCTGTATGCTGTATGGTGGCTGTTCGTTGAGCAACATAATTACAAATAAATGAATTTGTAAAAACAAAATAAAGGCAAATCAAACATAAATTGCAGTCCTCAAGAAGTAAGCATCAAAAGTAGGATTCAAAACCGTGACTACATGATATTGAATCATCTGGCAACATAACTGGGCTACTGGGCTAAATTCATTCGATAGAACAAACGATCGGTTTGATTACATTTTCCAATCTCGTAACAAACGACGTTCGCAATACTGAACCTCCCGTGTAGACGATAATGTGCTCACCTAGTTTTGTAACAGCTGATTTAAATACACCTCATGTGAGCAAATTAGTATCGCCTACACTACTAAATAAATCAGCTATTGTTTATTTAAATCAGCTGATACAAACATGTGGTATTAGCCAAGATAGCGTGCTTTCATTTACACGGCTTTCCAAAACTGTACACATTTAAATGGGCCGAAATACTCAAAACTACTCCTTCTCCCATGAATAGCGGCTAAACGGATGATCGGATCTTAAATCTGACGAAAAATGGAAATTAAATTTTATACAATTTTTGTATTTAATATTTTTTGCAATCTCTTACTGTTTCCGTACAAAACGCTCTCAAAGTGGAAAAATTGAAAAAGTGGAGTTTTCCCCACCCCAAAAATGCCTCAAAAACTCAAAAATGTTAATCTTTGGCAATTTGTCTGGCAGTTTCTCGTCAAGAGCTTTAATGCAAGTATGATGTTGAGGGGGGTTAGATTACGGGAAGTGCCTCATAGTTTGTCAGTGAATGAGTGAATCCGTCTAGCTTTATATAAGTAGATATATGAATTTGAACGAATGGTGTTTTTAGCATCTGGAGCCTCAAAACGAAAGGTTATCATGGTCCGGGACCTAGGTCTTACCATGCCACCTACGGTAATAGCTTCTTCCCTATAGGGGAAATTCGCTAAAAGAAAACTCTCAATAAACAAAAAAAATCCTTCCTCATTCAACCCGAAAAATTTCCTTCCTATCCAAGGTTCGTAGAGCTTTTAGCCCAGGTATAATTTCAATAAGAGTAACGTTCGCAGCAAAGATGTCTTGAGAAGTCGCTTAGCTAATGAATAAATCAACAGCATACTGTAAGTGTTGCTAATATTAAAGGGGATAATTTTGGTATTTTTAAATTGCTACTGGACATGCAGAAATAAAATGTAAACCTTAATCCATTAATATAATAATACAAAGTACCTGGGGGTGCCAAGCTTTGCTTGGGGGAAGGCCAGCCAGTTTGTTTAGAGGATTAGAGTAATATTTCACCACTTCCTCCTACTGATAATCAGATTTGAATAACTCATTTGGCTCTTTTATACATTTTTAAGGTCACTCCAGTTGTTATTTATGGCTCAATGTCCCTTTAATTTATTTTACTACTCTATATACATGTAATCTTCTCTAAAATATTTTAATCTCTGCTCTCAGGAAACCACTAATCCTATACTCTAATATGAGTAAGGTTTGCTTGCTTGCTTGCTTGATTACTTGCTTTTTTGCGACACAGATCTCAAAAACGGCTCCAACGATTTCCTTCAAATGTTCGAAATAACTAATTTCTGGAATAAAAATAAGTTCTAGACAGACCTCATCCCCAGGAAAAATCAAATAATGTAAAAAAATAAAATGAAAAGTTAAAAAAATAACATTGGGCTTATGGAGTTTCAAATCAAAACAAAAGAATTGTAACAGCTGTTCATAATAAACCAGGGAACTGTCAAAGTAATACCATAGAATAAATAATACATTATTATGTATTATTTATTCTATGGTAATACTCATGTTGTATATGATTATTAACATGTGGTTTCCTGAGAGCAAAGATCAAAAGATTTGAGTGAAGATTACATAAATAGAGTAGTAAAATAAATCAAAGGGACATTGAACTATAAATAACAACTGCAGTGACCTTAAAAATGTAGAAAAGAGGCAAATGAGTTATACAAATCTGATTATCAGTAGGGGAAAGTGGTGAAATATTACTCCAAGTCATCTAAACAAACTGACTAGCCTTCCCCCGAGCAAAGCTCGGCCCCCAGGTACTCATAAACAACATGAATATTACTTTGACAGTTTTCTGGTTGATTATGAACAGCTGTTACAATTTTTTTTGTTTTGATTTGAAACTTCATAAGCCCAATGTTAATTTTTTTTAAATTGTCATTTAGTTGTTTTACATTATTTGATTTTTCCTGGGGATGAGGCCTGTCTAGAACTTATTTTTATCCCAAAAAATAGTTATTTCGAACATTTGAAGGAAATCGTTGGAGCCGTTTTTGAGATCAGTCCCAGATAGCAAGAAAGTGTACTGCAAATATGCGTTTGGTTCATTTTTCGTTCGCTGTTGAATACTTCCAGTATTATTTGCAGCAAGTTTGTCAGATATATACTTGCAAGGAACTTCGTCGTAGTTACCAAAGGCGCCGCGTTGTTGCCCGAGCGCGCTGCTAACCTGTGCGCGTAAACTTTACAATACGTTTCACGCAAACTTTCTGATGAGAAGTTTGTGGACCTAAGTTACTAAAACCAGTGGCGGATTTAAGCAATTTCCGCCTAAGGGCTATTAGGAAATTTGCCCCCCCCTGTAATCTTTGTCCTTTTCGCCGCCCAGGTTTACCCACATGCTACATATTATGTACCGTTTCTTGTTTAGTTATTTTGTGACAGTATCTATAGAAGTTACGAATTTACTGAATGAATAAGTTTAAGACATTTCTGTTATTTCCTAGTTAAAAAAAACAGTAAAATAATGTATAATTGACTTGATTCACAATAACACAGTTTATTATTCAATATGGCTTATTCAATTATAATCAACCCTTGTTGAGACAAATGTTGGTGTCAGAAGCAGTGAAGTAGCGCTACTTTTAATAACAAGAAAATCCTTCAACAAAGGCCTAAAATCCCTTCTTATACTTCATCGAACATTAATTTTGACACCAACGCATTTGACAACTGAAAATTATGATAGGTATACTTTATCATAAATTTATCGTATAAATAATATATGATGACACTATAGCCTTAAAATTCTTAATTCGGACCGTTAGCCTCAAAATTCTGTCATTAGCCTCAAATTTTAATCCTGAATTAGCGCTTTTCAATATAGTTTTTTAGTCATTTTGTAATTTATACTTTTAAACAAAGAATTGTTTATATGTTTTAGACAATCAAAATAAGAAATTAATTGATGTAGGCCTCATCTTTATAAAACACTACACATTTTCAAACACTTCTAGTTTCATCTCCATGATGTTGTATAGATCCAATGAATCCTATACTCTAATATGAGTAAGGTTTGCTTGCTTGCGTGCTTGCTTGCTTGCGACACGGATCTCAAAAACGGCTCCAACGATTTCCTTCAAATGTTCGAAATTACTAATTTTTGGGATAAAAATAAGTTCTAGACAGGCCTCATCCCTAGGAAAAATCAAATAATGTAAAAAACCTAAAATGAAAAGTTAAAAAAAATTAACATTGGGCTTATGGAGTTTCAAATCAAAACAAAAGAATTGTAACAGCTGTTCATAATCAACCAGGGAACTGTCAAAGTAATACTCATGTTGTATATGGTTATTAACATACGGTTTCCTGAGAGGAGAGATTAAAAGATTTGAGTAAACATTACATAAATATAGTAGTAAAATAAATCAAAGGGACATTGAGCTATAAATAACAACTGAAGTGACCTTAAAAATGTATAAAAGAGGCAAATGAGTTATACAAATCTGATTATCAGTAGGGGGAAGTGGTGAAATATTACTCCAAGTGGCAATGAAACAAACTGACTGGCCTTCCCCCAAGCAAAGTTCGGCCCCCAGGTACTTAAAATGTAATACCTACAGGAAACACTACTCCCTGAATTAACCTTTAAAAAGTGTGCCGTCATATTTGGTATTTTGTAATATTGTGGTGTCAACTTGTTAGTAAATTTCCTTTGGAAAGTGAATTATTAGCATGAACTGCACGGTGAAACTTAAGCCCGGGACCACCATAGAAGTTCCTAACATGACCCCCTGAACACGTTTTGGCGGGTCGTTCCAAATTGTATATATATATATATATATTTGTGTTTGCACTCTAGTGGTCGCATTAATCTTTCAAATTTCGAGTTTTTGGACCCAAAAAGGGTCAGAAAAGCCCCAGATGTAAAATCAATGTATGTCAAAAGATGGGAATTAAAGAGGCGAAAGTTTTAAGGCCTCTCTCGTCATTCTAGTATAAATATTTACCGAGTTGTTAAGGAAAATGTGTATCGACTAAACACAGTACGTTGTCTTATGGGGGTTTTACACTAGAAAAGTCTGTTATTCTTTTGTTACAGTAATTTGATCATTTCCAGCAACCTCACGCCTACTTTCAAGCCTTTCTGGACCTTCTCCTAACCTTATAGTGCGCAAAATTGTATTCCCAGCTTTGCAAGTAAATTAAACCAGGAGTATCAGAACAGCCAAAAAATCAATGTTTTCAGATTTCAATAAACAATAAAAATACATCTAAAATATGTCTCAAGATTATAAAGTTAAGTTAAACATCATTATTCGCCTTAAATGCGACACAAGATATTAATTTAAAGACTTCGAATACCACACTTTTTCATTTAATGAAATGGGAGATTTTGATACCGTCATACCCAAAAAATATATATAGAGATCTCGCCTGGAGTAAAAAACTGCAGCCTACATGCTGGCCACCATTTTGACCCTCTGTCAACTATTCTCCCATGACAACAACCAATAAAATCCTCTCTTCACAAATTATGTTAGTCTTTATTTGTCTTTGGTCAGAGGTTTTGTTAAAAAAATATCCTCCAGAATGAGCGATTATGTGTGGTAGCCTTTGAGGCAAGTATACGACGGCTGAAATAACTTTCTTTGTTACCTTGAGTTTGAAAATGAATCTACTATCATTGTAGTCTAAATTTTGTTATTGTCATCTTAAATTCGATTGTTGCAACATTTCTCAGCCGTATGCCTTAGTCATTACTGATATTGTGTAAAAAATAATTGTAATGCGATATTAGTAATTGTACAGGTAAACTTGGAAGTCCATGAGTTGGACGTAGTAATAGTGGCGCAGTACCTGATGAGCGGAGGGGAGAAGGTGAATTAACTGTAATTCGTGGCTTGCCGCCCTTTCTCTGTAGCGTAATCGTCTTGTCGCTAGTACAGATGAATGACAAATGCATTATGACTGTTTTGAGGAACTGCAGTGTGGGGACTGCAAGCGTAGTACATTAGTTTCTGATTACTACCTTTACCTTTAAAAGGGTGGCACACAGTCATTGTCATCCGCTTTCGTCTTTTGTAAACAACTTATTAATTTTCTGTACATTTGCCACCCCTAAAAATTTGCCGCCCTGGGCTACAGCCCCTATAGCCCCCCCCCCCCTAAATCCGCCACTGACTAAAACCGCCACTTCGCTAGCGCTAACGTCGCACGTCGTCGTGTCGTCGTCGGCCGTCGCCATCTTATTTCTCTTGGCTAAGTTATTCATTCAGCGAGTACCGTCGAGTACTGTTTCGCCGGGTAAAGAATTATTGAAGGTTAAAGTTGAGTTGAGTATCATTGTTTTTATAGTGGCTTCTTTAGTGACTTTCATGTTTAAGGTAAGTGCAATTCCAGCTCTGTTTATTTATTACCGCTTTTTGGTATAGGATACTCAAATTTTGTTTTCAACTCGCATACTAACATTGGACATGTATAAATATTTACGTACATTTATTTACAAGCATGACTTTGATTTCTCCGACTAGCCAAAAGATCATCCCAACTATGATAACGACAGAAACAAAAAAGTACTAGGCAAATTTAAGGATGAGGCTAATGGTGTTCTACTTGAAGAGGTTGTTGAAGTGATTGTTATGTCTAAACTGTATTCTTTGAAACTCGATAATGAAAAAGAATAAGAATAAGAAAAGAAGAATAGCTATATTAAGAAAGCTAAAGGTGTAAAGAGTTTATATTTAAAAAAGAAAGTACATTTTGAACACTACAAGCAATGTTTATTTGAGGATAACATCATTACAGCTAAATTCAACACCATCAGAAGTTTTAGTCATCAGCTGTACAGCGTGACGGAAGTAAAAAAGTACTATCTTCAAATGACGATAAACGATACATCCTTCCAGACAACATTCACACTCTACCATTTGGACACTATTCCTTTAATTGATGAATTGATGATTGATGAATCGGTTTATTGATGAATAAACCCTTTATCCTTTTCCTTTCCGTAAAAAAGGGGAAACACAGCAATGTTAAGCTGTGTTCCCCTTTTTTTACACAAGTTTTGAATGACCTTGATATAGATATACATATATATATGCAGATTTATACAAAGGAATATTTAATACCATATCAGCTGTGTTCGTGAAACCATCATGTCAGACCTGAAGGAGAAAATTGTTAATGAACTACACAAACCTGCAAGAATAAATTTTCCAAGAATAAATACTGTTATAAAAGGGATAAATGATCTATATTAAGTGGATTTAATTGAAGTGCGACCGTATATCAGAATAAACAAAGGATTTGAATATATACTGACCATTATTAATTGTTTTACAAAAGTTGCAGACGCTTTGCCTCTAAAAAAGGACAAGACTGGTAAAAGCGTAACACAAGCCATGGAAATAGCCATAAAAAGAGATAAAAACAAAACTAAACATTTACAAACTGATGATGGAATAGAATACTTTAATACAAACTTCGCACAGTTAATGAAGATATATAAAATAAATCATTATTCTAAAAATTCAGAGAAAAAAGCAGCTATCGTAGAAATATTCAATAGAACCTTAAGAGGACCACTGTATAAACAGTTTTCAAAAAGAGGTTCTTACGTTTGGATTGATATTTTACCACAATTAATAAATGATTATAACAACAGGTTTCATAGAACTATTGGTATGAAACCTAACAAAGTAAATAGTAAAAATGTAAAAGATGTATTAAAACGCACAAAGAAAAATACAAAGCCTAAAGTAGAAAAGATGCAACCAAGAACATTTTATGTAAGTGATAAAGTACGGATTAGTAAATATAAGGGAGTGTTTACCAAGAAATACCTTCCCAATTGGACAAATGAAGTGTATAAAGTGCAACCTTTTGTACCTGAGACGTATATTTTAAAAGAAAACGAAGGAAATTTGTTGCAAGGTGCATTATATGGACATGAAATGTTAAAATCTTCAGTAGGTGATGTATATCTTGTTGAAAAAGTGTTACAAAGAAAAAAGGACGCAGTTAAAGTGCGGTGGTTGGGGTTTAACAAAACTGAAAATTCATGGATACATTTAAAGGACTTGGTTTAATGCAATCAACTCATTTCATCGTTAACCTTTGAAAAGGATGGAGATTATTAACCATAAAGATCGATTCAATATTAATAACATTGATGATTTAACTGTGGATAACGTTAAAATCAAAAATGTTAAACACGGTAGTTTACTTCCAAACACTGTTCGATGTATAGTAAGTTTCCTCAAACTGTGGAAAGACCAATGTTGTCTTTAATTTGATCACTAATCCGCAGGGATTTAGGTTTAATAATCTATATATTTTTTCAAGGTCTCTACAACAACCAAAGTCTCAATTGCTGGATAAAAATCCTATCTGATGTGTCTGATGTTAATTTTTATAAATTTAACGCTAGTGATAGCATTATGCAACCAAACGAAGCGAAACCGTATTCTGTATTTATATTTGACGATGTATCTTGTGAAAATCAGGATACTATTAGAAACTAATTTGCCATGGGAAGACATAATAACATCGACAGCATATATATAGGACAAACTTATAGCAAAATCCCGAAACAACTTATCTTATCTTATCTTAACTTATCTTACCGCCGTGTAAGAGACTTTAAATTTTCCTAAAATCATTTACCTTACAATTTCTAACCAAACTAATGAATCTTTCCTTCCTCGGACATTAAACCTTTCTAAGAACAAATTCCTTTCTCAGACAATAGAACCAGTAATCCTATCCCTTTTGACCCTGATCCCTATCACCATGAGATCCATCCACATTGCACAGTGCCCGTGAGAAATGCTGATACAATACTAACTCCAACTAAAGACCTCCCCATATCATATTGAACCAATAGCCTTCTTCCTCTCTATGAAAAATTATACTTAGACAGCCAATGACAACGATCCACAGCTTTGGGGTGGAAGGGGATTGAAGGAAGATGAAGACAATTAATTTAGTCTGCCAACATCATCCTAGAACAATGTATTAGAAAGTTTCAGTGACTAGTAGTGCGGGAGTGATGACCTTGTGCCAAAAATGGGCAATTCGAATTTAAGTGAAGTGTCTGTGCAGTAAAAAATCTGGATAAACCCAAAGATACAATTAACTCTTCTAAATTTATTTAAACGCATTCTTTAACAATGAACTGGTGAATTAAGTAATAACATTATGTTTTTAACCTGTTAAATTAATTACATGATTTAGCTCAATGCAGAAAATATCAAACAACTCTTAGATTTGTATTTAATTTTATATAGTTTGTTCAAGTAATATTAAAATCACAGAAGTGCAATACAATTTATAATTATAAGAATAATGTTTCAAAAGCAACCATTCATTAATTTGCATTTAATTAGACAGTTTACTTAACAGATGAATTCAACTTTTATTCATATGCATACAAAATAATTGTAATAGTTAATTCATTGATAAAGGATAGATATTTTAATATACTAATACCAATCAAATAATCCCTGAAAACATTCACAGAAGTTCATAATTATCAAATTATTGTAACTTTATATTTTGATTTATATTATACTTGTTATTGATCAGAAACGTATCATTCAATGATTTCTGATCCTAAACTCTCCAATAAAGTGATCAGTAGTAACCTCTCACTATTGCCAAGTGCTCTCAATTTTATAATTTACTTTAAGTATTAATTTTTGTACAACCTAAGCGGACTATCTTACAAGAGTTAATGCAAATATTTTAATTGTATTTAAACAAGACTATACTAACCTAACACATATATATAACAATCATGTGAATGCGGATATGCCATTTGAAAAGTTTAAAGAGCTTTGCGGAAAAGCATGGGCGGAAAAGTATGGATTTCTGGTTATTATGAAAGATTAACCTATAAAATATATTGAGTGTGATTCTACATCATTTGGTGTGATTTTACAGTCTGAATATGTGTGTAATTTAACTTCATCACGCAGATGAAAGATTTAATTTTTTAAATATTTTTATTGTTCTAAAAATTTGGATATTATATATAAATTTGTATACTTTAATCCTTCCTTTTTTACAATTAAGCTATAAATTACAACGGTTTTCCCCGAACCGCTAGGCCCAATTATAAGACAGCGAATATTATTAGGAAATAGACCCAACTTCATTGGTGTATTTTCTTTATGTGTTATTTTAAATTTGTTCTTATGTTGAATAAATGGCATTTTTTATATGATAAAAATGGCAAAGAGAAAGTGTAAAAAGGTCCAAGGTAACGGATTATTCTTAAAACCATATAGAGACCGTAACTTGTTAAATACCCTTATAAACAACCTTCCCTTCCCCCTCCACATACTCTTATTGTGGTCCTGGAACTAAGATACGTGAAGATTTAGCCAGACATTTACCTACAAAAATAAGCTAGACTCTTATTGTAAAGAGCACTACATATTCTACATGAATAATCCCGATACAGCCGCCCGGAACAAGGCAGATATGAGATTAGCGGACCAGGCTTGGACTAGAGTTACTACAAAAAATGCCAATCTAGCCGATAAAGCAGCGGCTTATGCAGTGACAAATTTGCTGAAGGCCAAAGCAAAAATGGGAAAGGGATTACAATTTAATAAATACCCCCGTAGCAGCAAACCTGCGTACTTAGAAAATTAAATAAAAAAATGGACAAATTTCAGCTGTTAGAAACCGCAACAGACGTGCCCCACTTTCGAGGAGTGTACCTAAAAAACGAGCAAAAAAAATCAGAAACCAAAAGTAAAAGAGTGTGGAATAATTAATTTAGACAGTGACAAAGGCACACATTGGACACCATAACGTAAAAATAAAGATATTGTCAATTATTGTGACCCATTCGGAATAAAGCCTCCAAAATAAGTAATTGAATATTTTGTACCTTCTAAAATTTGCCATACAACTGATCTAATACAAGATTTAAATAGTTACGTATGTGGAATTTTATGTTTATCATTTCTGAAAATTTTTAGTTTATAAAAATGGATTCATTTACTATGGCATTTACGGGTACAGAGCCAGAGTTGAAGTCGGTGTTCTTTCCTCCTATAGAATTAAATGGTGATTATGTAATTGGACTGGTATATTTTCAAAGATATTCTATATTTAATGTTAAAAAACCTCTAAATACTTTGATATATTACAAAATGCACAAAATTACAACCCCAAAAGGGGAGGTCACAATTGACGAATTAAATCGGGCATTAGATGGTAAAGTTGAAGTTATTATACAAAATAAAGTAGCATTAATTAATACAAAAGTCAAATTTACAAAGGGCTAGTTCCAAAATTAAATAAACGTAAAGACACAAAATTATTGGATTGAGTGAAACGAATCCTTATACTCAGTTTGGAATTCGAAGTAGTGTGACGCTATCTACATTTTAACGGTTTGATGGATTGTCATGAAATTTTTAGGATAACGTTTTTACGGTTTAATGCTTTAAATAAACTATAATTGGCGATTTATTATTACATTTTAATAATTATCAGTTTTTTCATTGAACATTATTTCAGTACGGTACATATTTTGACCTTTGTAGTACCGTGTTGTTGAACTGTCAAAATATACATCAGCTCAGCTGCTGTCACTGTCATTTTGTTGGTTGAAGTTTGATTTTAGGTTAGATATGTTACGTTACGAATGAACAGTTTATTTAATTAATTTGTTACAATGACTCAGACTCTACCTACCTACACCTTTCTGTTAGGAATTCGAAACGTGGCGTTCTTTTGAGTTCAACAATAATAATAATTTTATTAATGCTGTAGCAATACCGGTAATCAAAATGGTCCTTCTGTAAGTTAGTTTCCTTTCGAGTTCCATACACCTATTATGTAAACACGACTGTGGTTTAAGTTGGATTTAATGCGTTAAAAGTGTCATCGGCGAGAATGCCAACATTATACCGCACTACTAAAAAACAACCATACCGTACATCTTTTTGTTTGTGTTTTTTTTTTCAGATAGTTTGGGTACAGTGTCATAAGCTATAATTTGTGTGATAGTTTGTGTGAATAATACTTCAGGTTTTGTATATTAGCCTTAAGTTTAATCCATATCATAAGATGATTATAAGATAAGATGTGGGTATATACTAACTTTTTATGTTATTAATAAACTTGAAATACTGTCCACAACGTTTAAATGGCAATAATATGAAGACAGTATCCTTTGACTATTTAAGTTTAACCCTAATATAATTTAGGTAGGCCTAGGCCAATGCTATTGTTGTTTGCCAACCATCCCTAATTTTACATCATATTTTACTTTTAGCCTTGCTGTTAATTTATTTATTTTAACCATAAATAGGCTTTGGTAGTGGTTGCACTTCCGCAGACGCCTGGTGGAACAATCTAATGAAAATAATCAATGTAAAATATTGATGTATGTACAAATAATAACTACTTTAATTTATTATTAACATTTCGCAATGACTTAAATACAAGTAAATTTATCACACGTCTCAGTGCTGGTTTTAATGCCTCCGCCTCCATGACTTGTTTCTCTCAATAAAAAATCATAATCAATAACGTTACGGTAACACTAAAGCAGTACATGAGATTGTTAATACGTTTGGTAATCCAAACTTTGCTCTTAAAAAAAAGTATTTTACAAAGCACTAACTGAAACGTTATATTTATTTACCGTTTTACAACATCGAAACAAAATTTTATTTTCTTCCTTGATTTTCAACCTGATATCGTCGTTACAAATCCTACATTTAATTGCTTTTGTAATTAAACTACGATTTTCAAAACTCTACAGTATTTTTTCATTGTTTAAAACACTCCCACAAAGAATACTATGGTTAAGTATTTATGTAGGCCTAATTTTAATTATGTGACATTTTCCAAACAAAATATGATGTAAATAAAATTTAAATTACCGGGATATATTATAAAAAAAATCTATTATTACGATTATATTAAGTCAGGGGTATCAATTTGATACTATATATTTATATGAAAATATCAAAACATTAACGTATTTAGATTATTTTCATTCGATTGTTCCACTGGGCGTCTGTGGAAGTGCGACATTGGTAGTCTATAAGGGGGGAATTTGATAATAGGCCTAGCTTATATTTATGTTTGGGAGTTACAACATGTCACTAATGTCCACTTGCTTTTTGTGATAAACTTAAGTTTGCCGAGTGAAACTGTACTTGGAATGGCCAAACACACTAAAATAAATCCACCAGACCACATTGTCTTATAAACCTTACCCAACTCGAGCACATAATAAAAAAAAACATCGTATGTTAGGCTTAAACTATTGGATCCTACTGAGTTTGGCTTCTTACGGTCCCTCCAGAGGCCTGGGTTTTAAGCTGCTCGGCCTATTGCATTAATTATTAGGTAGTCAAGATTTGTATGTCCATTAAGTTTAATTAATTAATTATTTTACACAATATCAGACTTAGGCCCTACAAGCTAAATTGTAAGCCTTCTTAGTAGTTTCTACTTGGCGTGTTATTAAAATAAACATACAAACAGTTGCAGAAGGCTATTTTTAAAGAAATTTACAAACAACAGCTGAGAAAATAGGTACCGTACTATAACGTGACTGTCAAGAATTAAACACAAAACTAAATTTACCTCATGGAAGGTATTCTGCTGTGCATCCCGGTACATTCAATCATAATTTATGTTGAAGGCATGTGACCTGGCAAATACCAAATAAAAATGCTTGCACGCTGCTTTAAGACTTCGGAAAAGAGCCGTCGCTGTACATATGACTCGGCCGCAACTAAGCGGCGACAGGATCCAACAGTTCTAATAACCTTTATTTTTCAGCTTACTGTTTACTTAGTTCTTTTTGATTCAATAACATGAAGTCACTGGCAGCGTACTTTGGCTGTTTGGTTAGGTTAGGTAGGTTTGATTAGGAATAGTTGTTTGGCCATATACCAAAATATTACAGTTGGAAATAAGGTGGTATTCATTATTGAAGCCCAACTCTTTACCTTACATTGTTCTGATATTACCTGATGAGGCTATGCATGGAATGACTTTGAGGCTATAAAAGCTGTTTTATGATGACACATTCTGCTCCTTAACTCAATATTTGATCGGCAATGCAGCTGCAATAAGCTTAGTAACTAATCGCTTCGTACAGTAGTTGTTGTTGCTCGTATTAAATCGTGCGTTTGGTACTTCTATTTGTATCAGCGTCGGTGGAAGACACCAGGAGTCTGTCATGTATTACCACGGTAAAAACTATTAAAATCATTCTCATTATGATTTTCTTATTGTTATTTGTTGGTTTTTAGAACAATAACTGTTTGAAACTCACGTAAAAGTTTATTAACGAAGTGAGGGTGGTGGGTGCCTTGCTAGCCTAACGGTTAACGTCTTGGACTTTGGTACAAGAAGTCGCTGGTTTGATTCCCATGTTGCCCACAAGACTTTGAGGGGTTTGGACCGTTGTCTTCTAACAACGTTAAATACAAAATGCACTGCCGTAGACAAGCCAAAAAAGTTGTACTTGCAAACGTTATCATATCTCGGAGTTGTTTGTATTGTATAATAAACCAAATTTTTAATACCAAATATATCATATTATTAACAATATAATAATATAGTTGAATTTTTATATTCATAAAAGTTTAAGGATCGACATATCAACACCGAATGGGTGGTGTATGCATATTGTACTGTACAAATTCTACTCTTAACTTAAAGATCTTTACCTGTATTGGACTTTTAATCAAAAAAAGTTTGTTTTACAAAGTTTTCAAAGAAAGTAATTCAGGCTTTTTTTATAATGAAAACTATAGCCAGGCTATCTTTGCCGCTTCAAATAAAGGGTCTTTTAAGTCCCTTATATGAGGATATAAGTTAAATTCAAATTATACGGTGCATCTAAAATGATACAGTATAAGTGACGCGATACACATCATATTGCCATAGCCTATCGTGATATGTGACTGTATTGCACACCAAATTTGTTAAAAATGTATTCTTAAATATTAAATCTCACATAAAAACGATTCAGTTGAGCACTTTAAGCCTGTAAGTAGATTTTTCATTTAGGCCTACATTTCTCGCTGGACTTCATTCCTGTTTTCAAGTGTAATTAACTAGGTGCTATCACTTATAGTACATGTAATACAATGGAAGTCATGCTCTAGGTGAGACAATGGAAAGTCCTCAGTCAAAAACTGTCGCAGCGACGACTACGCGCAGTAGAAATGTTTGGCAGGAGAATTGTCACAGCCCCCCACCCTGCAGCTGAGAGTACTAAACCAGCGAGTCACTCTCTTGTTCTCACTCTGCACATATTAACAGCAGGTCCGCTAACTTCCAGCATACAGTTTAAAATTATGGGTCCCTTAGAAATTATGTGTTATGGACGTAAAATTAGAGTAACCTAATGTAACCCAACCGCCGCAGCGCGCTACATAAGTTTTTAGTCCTGCATAAAACTGTTATTGTTTACTTTTCATTTATAATTCAACAAGTTATGTTCAACTTTTATTCAATCAATGCTTTTCAGTTTACAAGGTCATGAAAAAATTTAAATGTACTCTTTGAATTACTTATTTAGTTACGTAAGAACGTAAAATTATGTTCAAAGCGTCCAAAGAATGGCAAGGTTATGGTTTAAAATGGTCATATTTTATGAGTATAGGACAATTTTGTTATATGTCTGTTGGCATCACTGATGGGGAGGGAGCAACCTTAGTCAAAGGGCGTGGTCTAATAGTACAGTAATGGTGGCGGCAGGGGTATGAACTCCATGAATGTACCACTCCACCAAATCTTTAGGACTGCTTGGAGTCGTTGCTGCAACACTTTCTGACGTGTCCAATTCTGCGCTCCCCTCTGGGTCATGCATGTGGCGTTTTTAGAATGGAAAAGTCTCTGAACTTTTTGCATTTCTAACTGCTTCCCCCATAAGGCCAATACTTTCAAAATCCGTCCTGTGTTATTTGTGAATATATATTTTTAAAATTTAGAAGAAATGTTGTGCTGGTGGTTATCTTGCAATTTCAGTGACAACATTTTCGATTTGCATTTTAAAATTCAATAGAAAAATAGAAATAAAAAATAAATTTGAAACTTTGCTCACTGAAATCGCTATGTTATTTTTTTTCCTCCTGAAAAAGGCTATAAATCAAAAACATCCGACCACCCATTGAGGCTGGATGGAACTTGAAAGAATCATTGCTCTTATGGGTTTAGAAATATACATGGATTAACTGGTACCCCCTCTTAAAAGATCTTGAATTTGGATTGTCAATGATAGCCTTGCTGTAGTTTCCATTTTAATAAAAAACCATTGCCGCAGGCAGTGATTTGTTTTGTGGCTTACACAAAACAACTTAAAAAACTAAATATGTGGGTAGCACTGCGCAGTACTGTATCAAGTCATGATTTTACGCTCTAAAACAACAAAAAACATAGGTTTAAAGCAGACTTACTCAAAATACGTTATGTATTTATTAGCGAATTTCCTATGGAAAGTGAACTATTAGCATGACCCGCACGGTGAAACTTAAGCCCGGGACCACCATAGAAGTTCCTAACGTGACCCCCTGTACACGTTTTGGGGGGTCGTTAAAAATTTTATATTTATATATATATATGTATATATATATATATATATATATATATATATATATATATATGTTTGCACTCTAGCGGTTACATTTTTTGTCCGATTTACTTCAAATTTGGTAGGGACGTTTCTTTCTATAATTAGTTGGACAAGTTCATTGGGCAAAACAATCGGAAAACTCTAAACCCCTTTTTTGGCGATTAATCTTTTGAATTTTGAGTTTTTGGGCCCAGAAAGGGTCAGAAAAGCCCCGGATGTAAATTTAATGCATGTAAAAAGATGGGAATTAATGAGGCAAAAGTTTTAAGCCCTCTCTCGTCATTCTAGCATAAATATTTACGGAGTTATTAAAGTAAATGTGTATCGACTAAACACAGTACGTTGTCTTAAGGGGGTTTTGCATTAGAAAAGCCTGTTATATTCATTTGTTGGTGTACTTTTCTCATCCCCAACAACCTCACACTACTTTCAAGCCTGACTGGATCCTCTCCTAACCTTATAATGTGCAAAATCGTATTCCCAGTATTGCAGGTAAATATAACCAGGAGCATCAGAACAGCCAAAAAAAATCAACATTTTCAGATTTAAATAAAAATTGGAATAAATGTTTGTGTTTACACTGATTTTGAGTTTTAAAAGTTTTTTTATATGGAAATTCACATCCCTCACCTCAGCGTGCTGCGTGCGAACTCGTTTTTAGTTTTACTGTTAGTAAAATAGTATGACGGAACTAACTAACTGTAACCTTGATTAAGATATCAATTAGATTAGCTTTTAATTGTAAAAGATTTATAACATTATCAATAGATACTGGAGTGCGCCAGCTCTTAGGGTTGATATGTGTGAGTTACGTAACCCCTCCCCTACATAACGCTACGCCATACCCCCTCCCACCCCTTAAGTGTGTTATGTAATATATGTGTTTGGCCCCCTAGCATGTTTTTAAATGTAAAAATAACTAACGTAAAATGAGTAAGTCTATAATTTAAATACGCTACCAGTATAATCAATCCTATAAACAATTTAAAAACTAGAAAAATGATCATTTCATTGAATCATAGCCTATTTCATTAATACTTGTACTTCTCTGATAACACATCAAACTACTTTAAAATATGTTCTAGACAGGTCTCATCCCCAGGACAAATAAAATAAGGTAATTAGAAAAAACTAATTTTAAAAGTTAAAAAAATTAACATTGGGCTTATAGAGTTTAAAATCTAAACAAAGTAAATAACAGCAGTTTATAATCTGTGAGTTAATGTTCAAAGTAATACTCATGTTGTTGTTGTTGTTGAAGTAGTACCCGAAGGCCAGGCTTTGCTCGGGGAAGGTCTGTCAGTTTGTTTAGATGACTTAATATTTCATCACATCCCGCAACTTATGAGTAGATTTTCTTAGCTCATTTGTCTCTTTTCTGGAGATATTTAAGGTCACTGCAGTTGTTATTATAGCTCAATGTCCCTTTGATTAATTTTGGATATGACATTGCCATTCTAATGTAATCTTCATTTTATGATTTTAGTTTATTTTAGTCACTGCTTTGAGGTAATCACATGTTAATACTTAAACTACAATAATAGTCTAATATATATACAGCCCCATGTGTAACACACCAGACATATGAATTCTAGACCATTTCCAGACGAACTAGAAACGTGATATTTAGCAAGCAGGTAGCTTGTACCTTGAAACCCCCAGTAAAATTGCCAAAATATACAATTTTTAATTTTAAAACCACTAATTTTGATCTTGAAAATTGGATATTTTAACATTGGGCTTATGGAGTTTCAAATAAAAACAAAAGAACTCGTAACAGCTGTAAACAAATATCCAGTAAACTGTCAAAGCAACTTTCACATGGTAGAGTATAAACAAATTATAGAACTATTGAACAATGAAAACCTCTAGAGTGGATTTAACCATAATGAATCTAAATAGTATACTATGTAAAAAATACTTGAAGGGTCATTGACCAATAATAACAACTGGAGCGACCCCAAGCGGGGGTCTGGGGGCGGAGCCCCCAGCGAGCAAAGCGAGTTCACTATATACTTTGACAGTTCACTTATTTATCATAAACGGCTGTTATGATTCTTTTGTTTTGATTTGAAACTCCATAAAACCAATTTTATTTTTTAAATTTTCAAATTTGTTTTTAGCAAATTTCCCCTATAGGGTAGAAGCTATTACCGTAGTCGGCATGGTAAGAACTAGGCCCGGGACTAAGTTAACTTTTCCTTTTGAGGTCCCCGGACCCCAAAAACGCCATTCGTAGAACCTCGCTAATTCGAACCTCGATAATTCAAAAACCTCTATAATTAGTAATGTTTGTCTGATCCCCTCAGAAAACCTCTAAAATTTTAAAAATAATATACAGATAATTCAAAGTGATTTTTACGCTTAATGCAGCCTCTAAAATTTGAATTTGTATATACTCGAGCCTCTACAATTAAAATTTTGTTGCCGTAATTCGAACTGTTACCTCCAAAATTCGAAGTCAACCTCTACAATTCGAACTGCGTTACCGTTAGCCTCTGTAATTCGAATTCAGGACAAAAAACACGCCTGTTGAGTATTTTGTCCAAGAGATGTGTTTGAACTACACTATTCTGTCTAGCTTTTAAAAAATAAACTTGGACCTCTATAGTTTGAATTTTATTTTGACCTCTATAATTCAATCTCTCTACACTTAAAACAGGGACCTCCATAATTCAAATTTTATTTATTACGACCTCTATAATTCAAACCCTCTTTATTTCAAACTTCCCATGATTCAAAATATATTGTCTTTCCCCTGAAATTCGAATTAGCGAGGTTCTACTGTATATATATATATATATATATATATATATATATATATATATTACAAAGGAATGAATGACAAATGAGCACGATAACTCTCGTAAGAATTGTACGATTTTGATGAAATTTGGTATACATGTCTAAAGCAAACTTTTATGACTTAAGTTCGAAAACCAGACAGATCAATCTATCCGAAGGGGTATTTTGGGGTTTTGGACCACTAAAATGGGTTTTTAGAAATTTGCACATTTAATTTTTTTAAAAGACAAATTTTAGTTTTCACCATTGGATTCAGCTTAAAATAACACATTATTTGGTCTTTTGATCATTGCCCTACGTCAATTGGTTACTGAGATATTGAAAGTGCTAAACACAGTACGTTGTCTAATGTTATTCTTATATAGGAAAAGGAACATTTTATATCTCGCTTTTTATGAATATAAACTGATGAAACTTGGTATATGGCTTCATCTGGTTGTGAGTATTGTTGTTTGCCAATCATTTTTTTTCACCTGTGGTTCCCATGGCAGCAAAAAAGGTACTTGGTCCAGATGTTATTCTTATGGAGAGTAATTAAAATGTTATATATTGCTCATTTATGAATGTACGTGGATTAAACTTAGTATGTGACTTCACCTAGATGAGTTCTATTGATATTTGCATAAAAACCCATTATTGTGTTCCTTGTTACAGCAACCCTGCATACTCATCCCCAGCATTATTCTTATTGAGAATAATTAATATTTTATTCATCGCTTATTTGTGGATATATTTCTTCTGAATCCTGGATCTGCCTTATGTGTTTTTAAGACATAAATATTCATTGGAAATTCCTGAGTATGCAGGTTTGCTGTGACGGGGGTGTTTGACATAATTTGAATTTTTGGGGGATTAGACCTGTCTAGAACTTATTTTTAACACATAAATTAGTTAATTACAACTTTTGAAGGAAATCATTGTAGTCGTTTTTGAGATCAGAGTTGCATCTCAGTTGCATACAAGCAAGCAAGCAAACAAACCTTACTCATATTAGATTATATGGGGATAGGAATAACATGTGGTTTCCTAAAAGAGCAGAAACATGTGGTTTCCTAAAAGAGCAGTAACTAAAACCACTGAATGAAGATAACATACAGTGTGGTCATGTCATGTCCAAAATGAATCAAAGGAACATTGAGCTATAATAACTGTAGTGACCTTAAACAAATCTGTTTAAGGGGCAAATGACCCAAGGAACTCTGTGGATCAACTTTCATAAGCGAAATTTATAAAAAACCGAATGAAATTGATTGGTATTAGAATGATTATATGATTAGGTTGATTGTAAAATATTTTACCGTCTGAATGTTAGTTATTACGTAACGTTTTCCCCTCGTTAAAGTAAAACTAAATACCCTTGTCGCAGTAAACCCGCATACTCAGCGAATTTAAAATTAATGTATAACATAACACATTAAAAGACTTAAGAGGATTCATAAGAAATATATTCACAAACAAGCAAACAAGCGATATTTAAAATATTAATTATTCTCCATAAAAATAACATTGGGGATTAGTACGCAGATTTGCTGCAACAAGGAACACAAAAAGATGGATTTTTTGCAAATATCGACAGAATTCATCTTAGCGAAGCCACATACCAAGTTTCATCCATATACATTCATAAATAAGCGATATATAACATTTGAATTAATTTCCATAATAATAACATGGGGACCAAGTACTTAGGTTTGCTGCTACAGGAACCATTGGTGAAAAATAGTTTTTTGTGGAATCAACAATAAACCACAACCAGATGAAGCCATATACCAAATTGTGTCAGTTTATGTTCATAAATAAGTGAGATATACAATTTTTCTTTTAGCGAATTTCCCCTGTAGGGAAGAAGCTATTACCGTAGGTCTCATGGTAAGCCTTAAGCCCGAGACCATGATAACTTTTCATTTTGAGGTCCCCAGATGCCAAAAACACCATTCGTTCAAATTTATATATATAAGTGACCGTAAGCACGATAACTCTCGTAAAAAAGGTCTGATCTTAATGAAATTTAGTACAAATGTGTAAAGCACCATTTATTTGAACGAGTTCGAAAACCATATGAATCGCACCATCCGAAGGGGGTTTTCGGGGGGTTTTGTACACCAAAAATGGGTTTTTTCGGGTTTCCACATCTCATTTTATTTAAATCAAATTATAATTTGTACCATTGAATTCAGCATAAAAAACAGACAATTTGGTATTTTGATCGTTGCTCTACGTCAATTGGTTACTGATATATTGAAAGTGCTAAACACAGTACGTTGTCTAATATTATTCTTATGGAAAAAATAAAAATTGTATATCTCGCTTACTTATGAACATAAACTGATGAAATTTGGTATATGGCTTCATCTGGTTGTGGTTCATTATTTTTTGCACAAAAAAACAATTTACCTACTTGAGTTATATTGATATTTGTGTAAAACCCCATTTTTAGAGTTCCTTGCTTCAGCAAACCTGCACACTCAGCCGCCATGTTATTCTTATGGAGAATAATTAAAATGTCATACATTGTTTATTTATGAAAGTATATTGATGAAACTTGATATGTGGCCTTATGTGGCATTAAGATACATATATATGCATATTTATGCATTGGAAATTTGCTGAGTACGCAGGTTTGCTGCTACGGGGGTATTTATATATTAAGATGTATAATCTTGGACCTTGACACAATGACTCGTGGATTCTAAGAAGTGGGTCAAAGAGTTTTAATTTCTTCCTAGATTATATTTTACATAAGATACTACTTTTCTTTTCTTTTTAATATGAGGCAATTTATTCTTCTTAAAAAAAAATGGAATGATTTAAGCCTTATTGTTTTTTAAGTTCTGCATTTATAGGTTGCCTATGTATTTGAACAACCGTATCAAGCTACAATAACAATGGGAGGCCTGGGGGGCACAGCCCCCCTCCCCCCAGTAAGGTTAATGTGTTACATTAAAACCTCTGGATTAGAGTTTAAAATATTTTGGCATTCAAAACCAATTGACTGATTTTAAAACGTATTGTTCATCAAGTTCTGTACTTATACTTATAGATTTTTAGAGCAATATTAAGCTACAATAAAATAAATATCCTGATGGGTCCTCCAGTGGAACCAAAGTGTATAACTACTTTAAAACCACGTGCTCTCACTGATTGGGGACCTTTATTGCCGCAAACATATTATAATTTTATCAAAATCTTCAGCTAATATTATTATGAGGGCCTAGATGATACAGCCCTCAGTGAGACTGAGGGGTGAGTAACTACTTCATATGCACTTTGTCTGACTGATTGACAGATTTCAGGCCTCATTGTTTGTCATGTTCTGGATTTGTGTGTCATTGTCAAGCTGCAGTTATAATGGAGGGCCCATGAGGTATATTGTCAATTGAAACATTTTTTTGTATTTTACGCGATCACTCAATCCTTATACGCGATATAAGAGCGTACTCCTAGTCTATAGACGAAGGTGAGGATGTGTATTATTACGATCACAAAGCTCCAAAGGTAATTGAAATTACTGAAGGTACATACGAAGTGTTTGAGCTTGCGAAGGAATTTCAAAAGCAACTCCCAGATTTTGTACTTATAGCCAACAATAAAACTATGAAAGCCACATTACATTCTGGCCATGTCTTTGATTTTATATAACCGTGTTTAGGGTCTGTATTATTGGGATTTAAAGGATTTTATACTCCAGATGTTCCGTTTCAATCCGTAAATAAAATTAACATAAATAATGTAAATGTTATTAGAGTAAAAAGTAATATTGCGAATGGGTCTTATTTAAATGGTGACAAATCACACACCATACACAGTTTTTACCCAAAAGCTCCTCCCGGCTAAAAAATTATTGAGGTCCCCAGAAATAATATATACTTCCCTGTAAATATAAGAGAAGTTTAGATGTTGTTAGCATTACATTTGCAGATCAACACGACAGGCCAATTGACTTTAATGGAGAAGAACCTACAATTACTTGTCATAAAAAATATATAAGAATTTACAAGAACCGACTGAGTGTGCAAAATGCCAGGTTTATGCGATAAATTGGGCTGAAGTTAAAATTTTCTATTAATGAAAATGGAAGATTTTCTAGACGTTACAGGGAAATTCTAATTCGACGATAGCGTGGTTAAAATTATAAATCACTCCTATGTTCCACACAAGATTTTGGCAATAAATAATTCCGATGAAATTCGAATATGTATAAGTAATCAAGAATTACTAATACTCCCATGTAGGGGTTATCTGAATATTAAAGGAGAAATAGAGAATCATGATAAAGGATATTTTATGAATAATGCATTTGCGTTCTTATTTGACGAAATTAGATACGAAGTTGCTGGTACAGAAATAGATATTGTAAGAAATCCAGGAATTTTCAGTCTTATGAAAATATTGTGCTCTTACAATAAAACAACTAAATTGTCAAATGAAGCATTTGATTCTGACACAAATTTAAAGGAGTTCCATAAAAGTGGTAAGTTTAGTACTTGTGTCCCATTAGAGCTGTTCGTGGGTGTGTTTGAGGATTTTAATAAGGTTTTAGTAAATGTTGAACAAGAATTGGCGTTGAAAAGATCCAAAAACGACTTAAATTGCATATTAACAACAGCTAATGCTCGAACTAAAGGGATCGATCCTATCCCCAAAATAACACTTAAATCGATCCAGTGGGTGATGCCGCATGTGATACCATCTGATGGGGAGAAGCTGCAATTACAAAAGATGTTATTGCAAAATAAAAATTTGCAAATTGCATTTAGAAGTTTGGAGCTACATGAACTCCCATCATACACCGAAACAAAGAGACATACATGGTCAGTTAAGACGTCTGGGAGTTTGGAGAAGCCTAGGTATATTATAAATTTTGTTTCCAAACAGGTAGGGACAACAGTGCTCGAAAAAGAACTGACGAATTTGATCACTGTAAATCGAAAAATCTCAAAGTGTTTTTAAACTCTGAATATTATAGTGATTTGAATCCTTATAGTGATTTAAATCTCGACTTTGAAAATGGAGATGTTTGTGAGGTTTAGGAAGAGTTACTACAACACTGTCCCCGATCCTATGTTTAACAGAGCTGATTTTATAACGAAATATTCTCTAATTGTAATAAACTATTCTAGGCAGAATGAATCGGGGAAAGAGGGGGTTGTAGATATTAAATTAGAAATTGAAACTGCAGAAAATGCCCCTTCAAACACATCTGCATATCGCCTAATAATATACGATAAAGTGTTTCAGTATAATCCTTTGACAAATGAGATAAATAAAATGTAAATAAAATGAAAACAAACATTCAACAAGAATTGGTAGACTCTGCAAAACAAATAAGAGAAAAATATAGGGCATTAAAACGTGGTAAATTTCTAGAGGCTGAAGAGAGGTTCCAAACATTCCAAACTTTAATAGAGCCTTTGCAAGGGTTAAAAATTTATCGACCAAAACTATGAAGAGGTCAGTTCTCCCAATGATTTTAGAAAAGAACCCGCCTAGAATACCAAGACTAACCCAGATGACACCCCATAAATTATATTTTGATCTTTTAATATCAGAATATTCAGGAAAATAACTTAGTAGAAGTAGTATGACAGACACTATATATGGTATATGGAGAGAAGCAAATACATTTTTTATTGGGAATCAAGATGTTCAAATTGCCAATGATGATGTTACAGTTGGAGAAAAGATTTATAAAGAGACAAAGTAATTGGGGGAATTGTTAACTTTAAAAGAACCCGTAAACTATAATCAGGCTGATTTGCAAAATTATAAAGAGATTTTGGAAGCTACAAATGCACATTTAATTTGTTATCAAACAGGTGCGGCGATTTCAAGTAATAAACACACTAAATATTTTAATATAATTAAACCCCAGTTTAAAACTCTTGGTGAAGGTTTAAGGCAGGTAACTGGTAATAAAATAGACTATGTTTATTGGGACGATCCTAATAAGCTTGTAGATAGGTTAAGACTGCTTTGGTTAAGCCGATTGGCAGGTAATTCTGCAGTGGATAATGAGATGGATTCTATTATACAAGAATTGAGAGAAAGTGGAATTATTTATTAAATAAAAATATGATAGATAAATTGTATCGCTTATGTAACCCATATAGTAAACCAAAAGCTAGAAGTTTTAAAGAAACTACATTAAATATAAAAGATGATGGTTGGAATGCTTTAAATTATAAAATTAGTAGTGTTAAAGGTGGGGAGTTTATTGATGATGTATCGAATTTGGGCCAGACGTTAACTAGAAAAGCTGATGCTTTTGTACAAGGTAATACTAAATATGAAATCCAAGAAATCCAAGAGGACTAATTGGAACGCTAATAAGTGCAAAATTACTAATGTGAGACGAGGCGAAATTTCAGACGATGTACCCACTTTAGAACAGACTTTAATAATAAAAAGTGATGCTTTTGTACAAGACAAAAATAATTATGATTTTTTGGAATTGGAGAAATGTATTTGGAATGCAAAAAAGCGAAAAACTGCTTATGTGAAACGAGGATAAAGTTCAGACGATGTACCCACATTAGAGCAAACTTTAATAAAAAAAGATGGTGTCTTTGGACAAGACAAAAATAATGATGAATTTTTGGAGAAAGTCTTTGGAATGCCAAAAAGCGAAAAATTAGTAATTTGTTGGCTGTTAAAGAAAGCGATGGTGTTGCAAACGTCTCTCAAGTACCAAAAAATGGATCTAAACTTTTGGGATTTTAATGATAAAAGGCTAGTCCGTGTTAAACCTGCTTCTGATGAGAACGATTGTGTTACAAACATCAGACTGTGACTTTAGACGGTCTTAAATTTGATGGTAAAACTAAGCAATTAACAAACATTTTACCTGGAACATTGCCAAATGATGTGGCTGTTGTTAATCAAATATTTTCAAAAGGTGAGAATAGCATAATAAAACAGGGGGATAAAAATTATAATGTATTAACATTAGATAACGATATGTGGGATGCAGAGGACAAATTAATAAAGAATGTACCTGAAGGAAAACAGAACTGATATTTGTTTAATGTCGCAGGTTTTGAGGTATGACGATAATATTAAAAATTTTAGACAAGACAAAATTAAATTTGATATTTGTTTAAAATCATATGCATTAAGGTTTAACAATAAAACTAATACATTTATGCAAGACAATAATGAAATAAATTTGATGATGTACAATCCTAAATTGTTAGTGTCAAATCCTACATCTTTAAGCGGCTTTAAGACTTTAGATGGAGAGGCATATTGGCCAAAAAACTATCTATATCAAAGAATGACTGATGGTATGTTAGTTGGTAGTAATTGAGGTGTTTTTGAAATGACGGAGACTGGCAGATACGTTAAAATTAAAAATAAAGAATAAAAAAATGGAAAAAATTGCTTACGAATTGCATAAGCCCGCGAAAAAGAATTTTGTTAGAAGGTCTTTTAAGGTATTGGGTATAAACGAAACTGTCCAAATAGATTTAATAGATATGCAGAATTATGCTAGAGAGAATTCTGGGGATAAATATATTTTAACTTCAATAGACACATTTTCTAAAAAAGCTTATGGTGCTCCACGAAAGTATAAAACTGGATTAGTAGTCACAGAAGCTATAACAACTATTCTCCCAAAGGGAGTTAAAAATATTCAATCTGATAACGGAAAATAATTTTTTAATGAACATTTTAATAAACTAATTAAAAAGCTAGATATTAATCACTACCACACTTACTCTACAACTAAGGCGGCTATTGTAGAAAGGTTCCAGAGAACTTTAAAAAATTGGTTTTAAGAGAGTTTAGTGCACAAGGGAGTCACAAATGGTTGGATTTCCTTCCAAAGTTAATAAGGATATATAATAATAAAGTGCATCAACTGACCCCCTTATATACATTTTAGGATGCATAATACAGGTGTACATATACACTAGCCTAGAACAATAACATCATTTTAAAACAAATCCATAAACACCAAAGTTAGTTTTTTAGACAATTAATTTAAAAAAATATAGAGGATGGATGGGGGAAAATGTATTTAATTTAGGCAAGGGTCGGGTACTAGTATAGGCCAAAAAGGAAATTTGTGTAGGGTAGGATTGGGTGTTTGCGCAAAAACTGATCCCCATAAGAATAACATGGGGAAAAAGTGCCGAAAGTGGCGTCTCTTTGTGGGGTTGCCACCACTCAGGACAATAATGACGGACTAAAGGTGAGACAAAAAATGACAAATAAAAGTTTTGAAATTGATATGGTCGGTCATCTTCATGTTGACATGTGTAATCAGAACAAGTTCCTTTTGAACGGTGTAGAACTGCGATTTAAATTAATCCGATCAAAAGATACTTTTTCTATAATGTCGCATGATGTTGTTTGCAAGGTTTATATTGCTGATGCAAATCTGTGGATACGAAGATGTAAGGTTAGTCCTACTGTGTTGTTGACGCACAGCAAGACGCTTCAGACCGGCACAGCTAAATACCCAATCACCAGGGTGAAATTTAAAACATTCACACTGGCGTCGGGAATAAGGAGCAAGATTTTGAACAATGTGTTTCTAGGTCAAGTGGCGTAACGCGTCACTGTCGGATTGGTCACCAACGCAGCGTATAATGGTGATTTAAAAAATAATCCATATAATTTCAAAACCACTGTACGTGGACGGTGAACAATTACAAACTGCTACAACCGCACTATGAAGATGGAAAGGGCAAAAACGTAATGACGTATCACAGTCTGTTTTCAGGCTCTGGTATACAATTTAGCGATGCTGGTAATCTGATTAATAGAGATGATTACGATGATGGATATTGTCTAATAGCGTTCGATCTAACACCTGATCTGTCAGCAAGCGACACTACTCATTGGAACCTAGTGCGTAACGGCAGTGGAGATTGGTTTCGACACGGCGCTCACAGACACTTTCAACTGTCTGGTGCATGCAGAGTTTGACAACGTCATCGAAATTGATCGTCATGGCAATGAAAATGTGGACTTTGGTGGTTAGATCAGCATCAACAGTCAACAACCAACATTCGTACAAGTTGAATCGTTTACGCAGAGTACCGCGTAAAAATTTGAGCATCTATCATTATTTTGGATTTTCAATGTTTCAAGGACAACAATAACGACTATCGTCTGAAGTAAGTGTGTGTCTTGGAAGAGGACAGCGGTACACTGTTAATGCATCATATCGCCAAATCACCGTTCAATCAAGATATCCTATCAAAAGAGAAACTAGGTGAAAGCTATTGGCTCACAAAACTGTCACGGATTGGAATGGGATCAAGGTGATATTGGTATCACGTACTAGAGGGAATGTTACGAGCATGTATTGCCAAACGATCGATCGTCTATGTCAAAGGTACTGAGAAAAACGAATATATACGTAGCTCTTTATCGACTCCTATACTGCTCACAACGATGGACTGATCAGAAGACTCGTTGTACAAATGTATACCAATTGAATTTTGAAAAATTTCTGTTTCTCAATAAACTAGTTGTGTACTAGTTGTGTGTAAAAAATTATTTTTATTTTCCATCCTCGTCCTTTAGATTTACTTTAGTTGGATAATCGAACGAAGTGAATTTTATCCTTATACACAACTTTACTGCTTAGACTGTTAAAATAACATTATCTTAAAACCAATTTGATTTTTTTCTCCATAAGAATAACATTGGAAGCCATTTTAGTTGTACATGAATCGTTAAAATTTAACCGACGTCTATGTTTCAATAACAGAGTAACAATAGTTAGTTTACTAGAGTATACTTTGTTATACTGGATAAAGGTTTTTACCAACAAAAAACACACAAGAGAGATAAATCGAAATATATTTTTAATATGTGAGCATATTTATTATTTTATAACATTATTAAGTATACGTTTTAAAACAAATATCTATACAGTTAATATTTCCTTAGTATGCCTACTCTGTGTAAATATCGTCAGTCGTCGGAGGCGATGATTGTAACAGTGGCAGACGACGCGTGTGGCAGATCGAAAAACTCAAAATAACTTTTCAAAATAAATGAATGTAGATACTAAGATATTAACTTAACTTATAAAATAGTTTGTTTTATTACATTGTCTTAGACATTGGTAATATTGTCATTGGCATGTGTAAAAAGTATACAAAGCCTCAATTTGTCTAGAAAGCTTTGATGAAGTTAGTCACAGTAAGCGAATAACCTTAAAATTTATTTTGTAGGACAACTATTTGGTAGGTTATATTTTCACTAAATTAATAATCAAGTCTAAATGACCTAAAATACATTATCAGTAATGTAGTAGGTAACCACAATAAAAGCTATAGTCTATTTTAACCAAACAGCCTTTTTCGGAAGGTTATCTTGAATGATTTGACATAGCCTAGGGTTGGATTACAGTAAGAGTAAGCCGACATTAAACTGGTAATACAACTGTTGTAAAATACTTTAAACACATTACCAGGAATTTTGTAGCGAACCAAAACAAAAGCTTGAAACTATTCTAACCAAACTAAGCCTTTTATACAGGTTATCTGAAATGATTTGACATATCCTAGGTTTGTATTATAGTGAGCTGCTTTCATCATAAACTTGGACCTATGGCTATAAAATTTAGGCATATACACTTAGGCTACTTGCAATTTTAGGACTTTCATGTACGGACTTGGACCAACCCAACTTTATAGCATTTAATGTCGTGATAGCCTAGGCTGTTGAAACAATATATTGAAATCTCATTTTGTCTTCTAAATACTTGGACCTGACGACGTATTGTTAATTCTTAAGGATGTTTTGACTTGGCCTATAGAAATTGTTAACATTAGTTAAATTAGGAAAATCGCTGTTCTCTTAAAAGTTAAATTAACCACACTGCTAAAGTCACTGCTTAGCCCAAAATACTCTGTTTGTTCTAAGATAACGCAATCATGCCAATCCTAACGACAAACCATGCCTGAAATCTTCAATTTATTTTAAAAATAAATAAATTTACGGATTTATACAACATTTACTTTGATAAAAACAAGTGATAAGTTAAATGTATGAATGTTTTCTACGGATAAAATGTTAGGTTGGCGACGGGATCCGAATCTGTGACCTTACGCTCTAAGAGCCAGTGCGATACCCACTCAGCTACCGCAATAATTGGTTCTTAGGGGAGAAGTGACTAAAACTATAGCTATATAGGCATAAAACCCGGATTTTGGTGGCAGTTAAATGATAAACGGAATGTATTCTGATGATGTTACTCAAATCAGATATTGATTTTTTATGAGACTCGATTTAAGTTTGATCATGTGTTTCGATTATCCTTACACGCGAGGAATGAGTATACACCTAGTGTTCAATTTACAGACTCATATTCATTGAGGAAAAATAAGACTGAATTGAATATTATTGATTTTTATGTAGTATTTCATTACATCCATTCATCATTAATAATAAATTTCCCATAATTATGTATATTTCTCCCCATGTAAATACCACCATACCCTAGTCATGCTGATAACCCATATTTTATTTATCTATTATCACAATGATTGTCTTTGTTCAATAATAATTTATGTCACTTTAATTTGAAATGTTCCCTTTTATTATGTGTTATTTTGTGTTAATCAAACTATTATTCCATGTTATTTAATTCAAAGTGCTAAATATTAAACAACTGTTCCCATCACCCCGCAGAAAGTCATCTTCCCTTATTTCACAGTAGAATATATAATTAATTATGCCCATGTTTATTTATTTAGTTTATATCAATTGATAATCAACTATCCTTCACAATATATTAATAGTTCTAATTCATTAATTGACCCTAAATTAATTTCAATATAGCCTACTTTAGATATAAGATATTTGTAAGAAAATTGCAATATAATAATATTTTACATAGTACTACTTTTCAAAATTAGTCCTTAGAAAACCAAATTTAGTGTCAAGTGTTATAACATGTGATTTCTACCATCTGTGCAACCCAAAAATGGAGCAATGAACTTCCAGACTACAAATCCTGTTCTCCTCCTTGTTCCTGGCTCCTCTCCAATGTGTTAACATCATTTTGTGTGAGACAAGTTCTCATCTAATAATTTACCCCAGTATGGCCTAAGATTTGCCTACTTAGTGCCTAAATAGTAGGGATTTCTACTGCCCAATAGAGTGAAGTTTAAATTCAAACCCTTTTTATTTATTTCCCATTTATAACACTCTGGGTGAAGAATTTTGTAAGCAGTGTGGTAACCTTCTCCATTTTGATTCTCTTATTAGGGACTTGGTAAAAGGAGATATCAGAAACATTTGTGAACAAGCCCGATGTTCAGAAAGTATCAATTAAAGTAATTAAGAAGAATCTCATCCAAATTGAACTAGTTTTTCAAATTTAATTTCAAATATCTTTTAATCAATCTTTAAATTCAGTGAAACTATTGGCCTATCTTTTCTATGGACCTTTATTACTCATTGTTGCATCTAGTAAACAAACCTATTTAATAAATTCATGTTATCTCTATCGAACAAATAATATATCATTCGAGCCGGCACGACACCCCTCCCTAAGAAAAAGAGTACTTATATTGTAATAACCCAATATTGTTAGCCCTGAACTGTTAGACCCATTTATTGAAATGCTTAGGCTTGGTTGACCTAATTAACTTGAAGTCCCCATATTGTCAAATATCATTGTTATACCCCTTAAATTCATTTGCTATCATTTACTGTTGTAATTCTATTTAATAAATATTCTATTGTGAACCCCAAATCATTTGTTATTATTTAAGCCTAGGTATTAAAAGGTAAAAGGTATTCTCATTATAGCTAAGACTTACCTTGAATGTGGTAATCCAATAATAGACAGTTATGTAACACAACTAACTACAAATAAAGAAGACTAAGGTAAAGTGTATTTATTTATTAAAATTCATCAATTGTGGGCTAAATTAATAGCCAAAGGAATTTTGTAATGTATGTTTCACCAACAGCCACATTAGTGTTGATGGAAGCCATATTGCTTTAGGCTTAAAGAAGGCATCCTTAAGACCACATTTTGTATTACTCACAGATAAGAACTCATAGCTAGGTATTTCCCACGATAAGTAATTTAAACTAGATATAAGTATTTATTTATTACATTTATTAGTAGCAAATTTTGGCGCCCAACTTTACGGCATTCGAATGATATATTATTACCAATATATTGCAATTTTCGACCTAGACTAAGTTGTACTAGATTGTAAGAACCCCATATTTAATTGTACGTCCCGTAATTACCTTCCCCATAACTAAACTAACCACATCAATTAATCACGCACTATTTGTTAATACCGAACTCATAATTAATCATGGCCGAGAACAAATACAACTTAAGAAAGAAACGAAACTATCCTAAAACCGATTCAGACGATAACCTTAGTGAAATCGAGAATGAAGACGAACGCCATCTTGAACTGCAGAACAGAGAAGACGAAACGACTACGTTCAATCGCACAGAGGACAAACGCGTCGAGCCAATGAACCAATTAGAAGCCGAGATTCCCTTTTATCCCGACCTGTTGACAGACACCAACCTCGTACTGCCATTAGACGCTACGAAAACAGATGTTCCTAGCGGTTCGCAACGAATTCCATCGCCCGAGCGCTACTTGACCCGAACGCCTACGGAAACAACCGAACAAAGCCGATCGACCCGTGGCCGTCACAATGAGTCGCATTCCACACGCACTCGGACAGACACCGACGATGAGTCATCTCAGCTGTTATTGTTACCTGAACCATTGACAAATACGTGTCCCACGTCTCCCACTACTAAATCGTCGACACCGACACTGTCCCAACGACCACACAACTTACACCATCGGACCTAAATACTCTAATAACACTCATGACAGATCTGAACACTAAAATCGACAAATCAAACGCTAACTTAAGCAATAAAATCGAAAAATCAAATGCTGATCTTAAAGCTGATCTTAAAGCTGAAATCAATAACAAAATTCACGAATCAAATGCTGAAATCAATAATAAAATTGAACAAACCAGTCTCGAACTTAAATCTAACCTAGATACTAACCTCAGTCGTAAAATAAATGCATTAAAACTAGAAATAACCCAAAGTTTCAATGACAAAATTGACGCTAACTGTCAATAAATCCAAGCTTGTCGAAGCGCACTTGAGGCCCAAATCCAAGAAAACCGAGAAAATCAAACGGAGTTTCGAAACGAAATCAGTTCGATCAAAATTACACAAAACGCCCAAGCTGAAGAGATCATCAAATTAAACGACAAACTAATACACAAAATTGATGATTCACAAAACCAAATGCGACTGTTCGTAATCGAAAATATTACTCAACAGCAAATGGCATCAGAAAGCGAAAGCCAACTAAGACAAAATAACATCCTGTCCGCTGTAAAAACACAACTTGACGAACACGAGCAAAATTTCGACAAGAAAATTGAGGAATTGACACAACGAACGAGACTCGATCACGAATTAAACACAAAAGCTAATCTGGCCACCATACAAAACGAAATCATTCCCAAAATTACGATCCAAAACAAAACTCTAGAATCACAGCAAGCAGAAATCCAAAACCTAAACCTAAACCTTTCGAAATGTGAACAAGAAGTGCAAAACTTAAAGCAAAATAAATAATTCGGCAATTTTCCCGGACCAATACAGATTGTCTGTAACGGCAATGAAGTGAATGACAGGCAACTACCAAAATTCAACGGCCGAAGTGGCAACCCCAAAGAGTTTATCCGAAAGTTAAAACGTTATTATGATAGAGGACTAGAAAGAAACATTAACAATGACCCTATCGAATATCTGAAAGATCTCTTAGAAACCTCTTTCGAAGGACCCGCTTCAAGGTGGTTACAACTTATCAAGACCGATATAAGTACTTTGGAACAATTCGCCTATTAGTTCGAACTGAAATATTGGAGTCGCGAAGTCCAGCGTGGTCTTAGAGCTAAAATCGAAGCAGAAAAATACCGCTCAAATGGTACCCTCAGTCGAAGCGAGTATCTCACGGAACGTGTGCTCTTATTACAATCCATGAGTCCTAGTCTAAGCGAAGAAGAGATTGTAACCCTAATGTCGGAGAGATTTGACTCAATCATACAAGACTGTATAAGCGTGCAGAATATAACCACAGTACGTGCACTAGAAAGACTACTCCAACGAGAAGATATAAAGGAAGGACCCAAGAGAACACGCAACAACCACTCCAACAACAGTCAACAGAACAATCGACCCACCAGCCCTAATCAACCAAACACACACCACCACCAGAATGATCGATACGGAAATCAGAGAGCATACCAACCAAAAATGCAATCCTACAACAGTCCACCTAATAATAATTACCAAAACAACAATTACCAACACAGAAACTACCAAAATCAACAAAACTACCGTCCCAATTACAACCACCAACCATATGGTAGATACCACAATGATAAACCCTATCAAAGAGACAAATACCCCTCAAGAAACCCCGAAAACAACTACAGAAACGATAAAAATCATCCTACGACTGAACAGTCCCAACTCTGCGCAATGATTCGCCAGAACCCAAATGCACCGAGTGCTCCATCAAACGGTCAGTCATCACCTCACACCTATGAGTCACGAACTGTTCCTGCACAAAATATACAGGAAAACGGTTCGGCGCTGTGATCGACAACCGAGAGGGTCAATTACCAATAGTTTACTCTGAAATTACAGCGCCTATTAATAATAATCTCGGTAATAAAACAGATCATGAAATAAATCATCTTCACTCACAAAGCATAATGTGCTATAAAAACTTCTTGCTAGAAAATGACTCGGAAAATAATACCACTTCAAATCTTACTCAAATAAATTGCCCCGAAATAAACATTAAACTTAATAATATTAGCACAAATGCATTGGTTGATACTGGTTCCTCAATAACCTGTATTTCAGAATCATGGTTTAATGCAAATAAATCCAAAATATCACCCTTTGAAGAATTTCCAGTCACTAATACAGTAATTAAAACTGCTACGAATGAAAGGTCGAAACGTGTTTCAAGAATTATTTACGTTCCTACCACAATTGCGGAACACACAATGTTAATAGAATATCTTATTGTGCCAGATCTAATAAAACCTATAATATTGGGAGTAGATATATTGTCTAATCTTAAGATGGATTTGAATTTCAAAACAAATGAATTAAATATGCAAATATATAGTAACAATGTTAATTTGAAGTTTTGTATGTGCAATCAAGAGGGACAAATATGTCATATAATAATTAATAATAGCCATAGGCCAGATAATAGTAATTTTAATGATGAAACGTTTGATGAATATCACGATAATTTCATACATGATGAATACAACAGCACAGTTAATAACTTCAACAGCAGAATAATAGATCCATTAGACAATAAGATGTTAACTAAAGAAGAGATAGATATTTCCCTAGCATCAAATACGTACATTGTAGAAGAAGAACGTAAAACCTTAAGCAGTTTATTAAACAAATACAAACATGTTTTTTCCGATCAGCCAGGAGTATGCAATAAGTATACGCACGAACTACGTGTAGACAACCCTAAGTTCTTCAACCACTTCGTACCCTGTCCCACAACAGTATCAAGATAAAGTTCAAAAAGAAATTGATCGAATGGAGGCGTTAAACGTGATAAAGAGAAGCAAGAGTACGTTCATTAACCCAATCATACCCGTTATTAAAAAGACTGGCGAGATAAGGTTATCCCTCGACGCACGCAAAGCTAATGAAATAATAATTCCCGATTTCGAATGTAACCGGAGTGTTAACGAGATTTTAGGCAAGTGCAAAAACGCAAAATTTATTAGCAGCATTGACTTAACAGCCTCATACTGGCAGGTTCCCTTAACTGAAAATTCCCGGCAGTACACAGCTTTTCAATTCAGAGGCCGAGTTTATCAATACACCGTGACACCTTTTGGCATTTCCACATCACAGGCCGCATTAGTCCGTGCTTTAGACAAAGTGTTCGACGCTGAAGTTGAAGATTTCACCGCCATATACATAGACGACATTTGCATAATTTCGTCAGATTTCACAACACACTTAAAACACCTTGAATATATTTTCCGGAAACTTGAAGAAGCAAATATGACTATCAATTTCAACAAATCTAAATTCTGCCAGAACTCCGTACCATTTTTAGGATACACTCTAACCAATGACGGATTACAAATGGATCAAAGCAAAGTGGACCCCATATTAAATTTCCCAACGCCTAAGAATCGAACTCAACTGAAAGCCTTCCTTGGTAGTATAAACTACTACAACAAATTTATTGACAACTTTTCGGCCACAATACAACCATTAATGAGACTGACATCCAAGAAAAATAAATTTATTTGGACTGACGAAGATGATAAAACCTTTACAAAAACCAAACAACTTTTCCTACAAACCAATATCCTCCACCATCCTGATCCCACGAAAGAATTTTATCTCCAAACGGATGCGTCTGATTACGCAATCGGCGGTCACCTCTACCAGTTGAGAGAAAATGGCGACAAAGCTGCGATCATGTTTATGTCACGAACACTACAACCGGCAGAACAAAGATACACCACCACCGAGAAAGAATTGCTCGCCATTATATATTGTCTCCAAAAAGCTAGATACATCGTCCTGGGAACCAATTTAACAATAATCACTGATAACTACGCCTTGGTATTCCTCAAAGGTTGCCGATTACTGAACAACCGTTTGGCCCGTTGGATCTTAATTATCCAAGAATACAACTTCAAAATAATCCATTGCAAAGGCACGGACAACATAACCGCCGATACACTCAGTCGTATTTCTATTGACAAACCTGCTTTCTCATATAATAACCCAATTGAATTAACGATCCACTATATCGACAAAATTCCAGATCAAAATTTAAAAGATGCTTTATGAAACCTGCCACAACTTCAAAGAGAAGACTTAAAACTCCAACCAATCTTCGAAATATTAGAACAACAGCCAGAATCACAAATTGCAACAAAATTATCAAATAACTTTCGATTACATCAGAATACCCTCTACCAACGATTAAAACACAAATGGCTTATTGCACTACCAACTTGCCTGATCGAAGACCTTGTGTGGGGATGCCACTTATTTTACCTTCACTGCGGAGCCAAGAAATGTTTTCAACTACTTCAAGAAACATTTATTTTTCGAAACATGAACAGAACAATTAGGAAATACATCTCTACATGCGATACCTGCCAAAAGTGCAAGATAAGCAACCATCCGCTGGTGGCCACAGCGAAGGGTGTGCGTTGTACCGGTAAAAACGATCAGATTGCCGTGGACATTATCGGAGTCTTACCGACCAGTGTATCAAATGTAAAGTATATTTTAATTGTGATTGACATTTTCACGAAATTTATAAAACTATACCCAATCCAACGAGCCACAACCAAAATAATTCTGAACAAACTTTTCACATTACATTTTCCAACTTACGGTTATCCAAAAAGGATACAATCAGATAACGGAACCCAGTTCAAAAGCAACGAATGGATTAACAAGATGGAACAACATATTATAGAGCTAATATTTAATCCTGTCTACCACCCGTGCTATAATCTCGCTGAAAGACCGATAAGGGAAATAAAAATATGTTTGCGAACCTATTGTTCTCGCCAACATAAAAAGTGGGCAAAATTCATACCGGAAATCAATGCGTGCTTAAATTAACTCTATCACGAATCAACTGGGTACACACCAAACGAACTCCAGTTAGGAATCAAAGATCAGCGTTTTTGGGAAAACTATTTAGCCGAGAACCCATTTATTAAAGACACTCCCATTGAACAAAAATTAATCCTAGCAAAACGAAGATTGGACGAAAAACGTTTAAAAAGATCAGCAAGATTAAATAAAAATAGAAAGCCTCAAACACTCAAAATCAAGGACAAGGTATTAATTAAAGCTCATCCCCTCTCTAGAGCTATATATGGTGAGACAGCGAAATTATTTGAAGTGTATGAAGGACCATTTATTATAAAACAAATATTAGGGAAGTCTACATTCCACGTCACCAGAGAAGATGAAGATGTTTTATACGGACCATATCATATATCCGCACTTAAGAAGTATTTAGAGCCGACCCGAGAAACAGAAGCTGTAATTGACGAACTAAACAACGGTAATCCTACCCTCGAAAACAGTGATCGCATGTAAATAAATTTCATCCATTTCATCCAATAGACTTGTGTTCATCATCATAATAACCTTTGAAAAGTGTCATGGACCTTAACCGCGAGTGCGTAAACCCATAATTTGTGTTCCCCATAAAACAATATTCCCCATGTGATAAAGTTATAAACTATGCACCTTTAACCCAATAAACTGTGATATCCCTAATAGAAACAGTGAAGTTATCCCGTAACAAACAGTGTGTGTATAAATAATATAAAATACTGCAACTATAGCAAATAATATTCCTGCTTCAAATTTCCCAGTTAATAAAAAGTGCAATAACTAAACCCCACATTCCCCTTCTCATATGCCAGGCCATGAACATTTTATTCCCATCCTTATTCCATGTGTTATGTATTTATTCCCTGTGTTTTTGTTAATTAGATTAAGATTTAATGTGTTCTAATGTAATAATTTGGCATCCAGTTAAATCAATCATTTAATGTTGTTCATACCTCTCTTTAAGTATCACTCATATTAATGATTCATGATTCCATTCCATACTTTGTCGAAATCTGTACTTCATTTCATAGCATACAGATTTCTGCGGGGATAAATTGTAGTATTTCATTACATCCATTCATCATTAATAATAAATTTCCCATAATTATGTATATTTCTCCCCATGTAAATACCACCATACCCTAATCATGCTGATAACCCATATTTTATTTATCTATTATCACAATGATTGTCTTTGTTCAATAATAATTTATGTCACTGTAATTTGAAATGTTCCCTTTTATTATGTGTTATTTTGTGTTAATCAAACTGTTATTCCATGTTATTTAATTCAAAGTGCTAAATATTAAACAACTGTTCCCATCGCCCCACAGAAAGTCATCTTCCCTTATTTCACAGTAGAATATATAATTAATTATGCCCATGTTCATTTATTTAGTTTATATCAATTGATAATTAACTATCCTTCACAATATATTAATAGTTCTAATTCATTAATAGACCCTAAATTAATTTCAATATAGCCTACTTTAGATATAAGATATTTGTAAGAAAATTGCAATATAATAATATTTTACATAGATAGACTTTTCAAAATTAGTCCTTAGAAAACCAAATTTAGTGTCAAGTGTTATAACATGTGATTTATACCATCTGTGCAACCCAACAATGGAACAATGAACTTCCAGACTACAAACCCTGTTCTCCTCCTTGTTCCTGGCTCCTCTCCAATGTGTTAACATCATTTTGTGTGAGACAAGTTCTCATCTAATAATTTACCCCAGTATGGCCTAAGATTTGCCTACTTAGTGCCTAAATAGTAGGGATTTCTACTGCCCAATAGAGTGAAGTTTAAATTCAAACCCTTTTTATTTATTTCCCATTTATAACACTCTGGGTGAAGAATTTTGTAAGCAGTGTGGTAACCTTCTCCATTTTGATTCTCTTATTAGGGACTTGGTAAAAAGAGATATCAGAAACATTTGTGAACAAGCCCAATGTTCAGAAAGTATCAATTAAAGTAATTAAGAAGAATCTCATCCAAATTGAACTAGTTTTTCAAATTTAATTTCAAATATCTTTTAATCAATCTTTAAATTCAGTGAAACTATTGGCCTATCTTTTCTATGGACCTTTATTACTCATTGTTGCATCTAGTAAACAAACCTATTTAATAAATTTATGTTATCTCTATCGAACAAATAATATATCATTCGAGCCGGCACGACACCCCTCCCTAAGAAAAAGAGTACTTATATTGTAATAACCCAATATTGTTAGTCCTGAACTGTTAGACCCATTTATTGAAATGCTTAGGCTTGGTTGACCTAATTAACTTGAAGTCCCCATATTGTCAAATATCATTGTTATACCCCTTAAATTCATTTGCTATCATTTACTGTTGTAATTCTATTTAATAAATATTCTATTGTGAACCCCAAATCATTTGTTATTATTTAAGCCTAGGTATTAAAATGTAAAAGGTATTCTCATTATAGCTAAGACTTACCTCGAATGTGGTAATCCAATAATAGACAGTTATGTAACACAACTAACTACAAATAAAGAAGACTAAGTTAAAGTGTATTTATTTATTAAAACTCATCAATTGTGGGCTAAATTAATAGCCAAAGGAATTTTGTAATGTATGTTTCACCAACAGCCACATTAGTGTTGATGGAAGCCATATTGCTTTAGGCTTAAAGAAGGCATCCTTAAGACCACATTTTGTATTACTCACAGATAAGAACTCATAGCTAGGTATTTCCCACGATAGGTAATTTAAACTAGATATAAGTATTTATTTATTACATTTATTAGTAGCATTTACGAGAGTCTGCTTTTCCTATGTCTAACTTAAGACTAATTTGTGGATGAAAAAACTGAACGAGTAGACAACAGTTGACTAGATTTATTAATATTCATCAAGAAAAATCATCAACAACAACAATGACTAGATTATCAAGATACAAAACAGGTAGTGAAAGTATATGGTGATTAAAAAGATAATTGTCATGCTTTTAATTTAACCAGATAAGGGGATGTATCGATAAAACCCCTTTTAACATTCATTATATGTCTACCTTCATCAATGAATGTGGATTTCATTAATAAATATGAATTTAATTCATGTATAGATTATATTGAACAAATTGAATTTAATTCATATAACAAAATTTGAAACAAATATGTAAAAATACTAATTTTAATTAATCTAATAAATTATAACAAAATAAATAAATAAATAAATAAAAATTAATAAACTATATAACAATAATATTATAACAAAAAAATATAAATTATTAACAACAAATTATCTATCTATCTATAATTCACGTTTTACACCCTAGGGAAACCAAAAAAAATCTTATCTCAATTTATGTCTGTCTGTCTGTCTATCTGTCTGCCAGTAACGCTCAAGGACGGGTTTTTGTTCGCTTTTCACTGGAAAACGGGTGCACCGACATTAATGAAACTTTGTTTCTTTGTTCTATATATGCGTGAGAAGGTTTTAGGGCACTATAAACTAGCATACACCTTTTAAACAAATAATATCGTCCGCTCAAAAACGTGATTTTGTGCGGTTTTGGTCATGTTTTGTTCGCTTTTCACAGGAAAACGGGTGCACCGATTTTTATGCAACTTTTTTTCTATGTTCTATATGTGCGTTAGAAGGTTTTAGGCTAATTGGATTGTTTTAAATTACCTTAGGTCACTGCCCCATAGGGTTTTAAAGATCCTATGCTATTCTTATGGACAAAGTATTTATTTATATTGAACCATATGATGGCATAGTTATTCTATAAATAGGTTTTTTAGTGTTTTTTTTTAAAACGTTGAGTGAACAGTGGTAATAAATAACATAAGTGAATATATGATCTAAATCTATATTTCTCAGACTTCTTATTTACTCTCTTATTATTTACTTATGATTTATGATTCTAAATTATTAACTCTTAACTAATTATCTGCTCGGATGTGCTTGGGAAATGTGGATATAAAAAGTGACGCTATCGAATCTATGGGCAATGGCTACCATGTGCTAAGCCTAGCTTGTCTTCACAATAATGAGTGTTACTACCTACAAAATTCACTAGGCTATTTAAATATAGCTCACAAATGCTCTTACTTGACTTATCAATAAATATATTTCTACCTATGGTCTTCTTTGGTTTATTGTAGTGAGTAGAATGTGTTTTGTAATTAATCTGGATGTCAACAGAAGGTAGGTGTACAATTTCTAAAATGTCTTTTAACTATTTGAATGAAATACAAAGTTACAGAGGAACAATATAATATTTATTTATCTAGTAATACAATTATGCTTTAAAAAGTTATCAATCAAAGGGATTTACAAATAATCTACAACTCAGGGGGAACAATTACAGTGGATGGCCTAGGATAGAAGATGGATGACAATAATACATGTAGGCCTAAGACTAAATGTTCATATTTTGATTCTAAATGGGTTCTTTTATAAATGAGGGCTCTTTTTCTCAGGGGGAAAGTATCGTGCTGACTTGAATAACGTTGGAATGATAGGTGAAAGAATATTTAGTCCAATTAGGCTTATGCTGTTTACAAATTGCAACAATGAAAAATTTTGGTGTTGTCCAAAAGGAAAGTCCAATGGTCTTCACTGAATTTACTGATGATTGAAATACTCAAATTAAATTTAGAAAAGATAGTTCAATGTAAAAATATATTCTTGATGTTAATTTAACTTTCAGAACATTAGACTTGTTCTATTTAATGTCTGTATTCTTTCAAGTCCCTAATAGAATTCACAATGGAAGTGAATTACCAATCAGCTTACAATGTTCTTCGCTCAATAACAATTTTTGGGGATAAAACAAATAAAAGGGAGTGAATTTAAAATGGTATTATACTGAGCAATGAGTCCCTAATAAAATGAGCACTAAGCAATTCAAAACTTAGGCCATACTGGGTGAATTTAAGTAGGAACTGTGTCCTGCACAGATTTTAGGTCTTAACACTATGGCATCTGGAACAAGAAGGAAGATCTAGCAGAGATGAGGTCTGGAAGCATGGTCCATTGTTGAAAACACATGGTCACACAATTGTTAACACTGGTCACTGTAATTTAGATTCCTTAAGGACTATTTTTGAAAAGTATATTATATTAAATTTTAATTCTATTGCAATCCTCTCACATAAATTAAATCTAAAATATTATTATTAGCAACATATTAAATTAAGTGAGTAGGCTATTAGATGTGGATAGACTGTGAATAATTATTGGTGATTAATTAATGAAATACATATTATTTTACAATTGCACAGATAAATAAACATTAAATATATAGAGGGGGATGGTTTTCTGAGGAGTGTTGATAAGGATGATTATTATTGGGCATGAACATAGGACAATTAATACAAATAACACATTTAGGGGAAATTAATTAATTAACACATTGATAGGGAAACTTAAATATAAAATAACACATAATAGGAAAATTATCACTAAATAATGAATGGATGACATGTAATACTATAATTATCTCCTCAGAAATCTGTATGATATGGAATTAAAGACAGATTTCGATCAAGTATGAAATGGAATACATGAATTATTTTTTTGAAACATATTTACAGCTAGTTATGAGATACATTAAATGATTGATGTTGGTTGGTGATAATACAATTCTTATTCTAAATTTACATAAACATAGGAACAATACATAAATGGGGAAATATGGGATGAGGGATTAGGATAGTTCATGACCGGACACAAAGGGAATTGCGATTAAGGGAACATTTAATATGACAATTGTTCATTGGTATGGGGATGAAATTCTTCACTTGCATAACAACACTTTCGGTTTTTACATTGTTTATTACAAGGGCAAAATCACTGTTTATAATCGTCACATTTACTAAATAAGTCGGTATTCAACACTGTTTTTAGGGAATAATCGCACTGTTCACACTTGGGGAATATGGGAAGGGGCACGCACTCGCGGTTAAGGTTCATGACGATCTCCTCAGTTAAAAATTATTACACTTGATGATGATGAACTATATACACTGTTTTTAAGAGTTTATGTTGTCAGGGTCTTCTTCACTATTTACAGTATCCTCTTCTACTATGGGTTCTATGTATCTTTTTAATGCAGATATGTGGTATGGTCCAAATAAGATGTCTTCGTTCTCTCTGGTTACATGAAAAGTAGATTTTCCTAATATTTGCTAAATGATGAATGGTCCTTCGTAAACCTCGAAAAGTTTTGCAGTTTCTCCATAAATAGCTCGGGAGAGGGGATGTGATTTGATTAGCACTTTATCATTTATCTTTAATGTTTGTGGTTTTCGATTCTGATTTAATTTTGCTGATCTTTTAATTCGTTTGGCATCTAACCTGCAGAATAAGTAACTTCTGTTCTATTGGAGTGTCGATTATGAATGGATTTTCAGACAAATATTTTTCCCAAAAACGGTGGTCTCGAACGCCGAATTGTAGTTCGTTAGGAGTTAGTTCATGATATAATTCATTGAGACATGCGTTAATATCAGGAATATATTTCGCCCACTTCTTGTGTTGATGTGCTGTCGTTTATTGGATTTATTTGTAACTCATTGAAGTTGTGTGCTGTGCTATCATATTTATCATATATTAAATCATCATTGTACTCATCGTACATCATATTATCAAAATTATTATTCATATTATTATTTGGCCTATGGCTATTATTAATTATTATTTGACATAACTGTCCTTCGTGATGACACATATTAAACTTCATTGTAACATTATCGTTATTGATTTTCATATTTATTTCATTTGTGTTGAAATTCAAATCCATTTTGAGGGCAGATAGAACATCGACTCCGAGAATTATAGGTTTTATTAAGTGTGGTACTATCAAATATTCAGTTAACATCGTATGCTTATCAATGGTGGTGGGAACATATATTGTACGGGAAACACGTTTAGACTTTTCTCCAACAGCTGTCTTGATAACGGTATTATTCACTGTAATTCTTCAAATGGTTGTAGTTTTATCTTATTTTCATTGAACCAAGCTTCTGATATACATGTTACTGAAGAACCGGAATCGATTAAGTGCTGATATTATTTAATGTTATATTGGTTTCTGGACAGTTAATTTGTGTGTAGTTTGAATTGACATCATTTTCATATTCATCTTCTAAGAGGAAATTTTTATCACATATTATATTATTAGTCTGCATGAGATTTATAGAATGGTTAATAGTTTGACCGAGGATATTGTAAGTAGGCGCTGTATTCAATGGGTGATCACTAGACAACATAACCCTTTCTCGGCCGTGGTTTACAGCACCAAGTCGTTTCCCTGTCTCGTCGGAGACGATGAGGAACGTGGACTAGCATTATTGTTACTTGAGTGTGGACTCATCGGAGGTGCAGTTGGTGCATTAGGCGGATTAGGATTTTGCCTAAATATCGCACAGAGTTGGTTCTGTTCGTTGGTGGGGTGGTTGCGATCGTGTTTGTAATTTTGATCATAATTTCTGTGATGATATGGTTCACGCTGATACGGTTTGTTGTCATGATGGCTTCTATTATATTGCTGGTGGTTGTTACCATTATTCCGGTAGTTTTGTTGGTTTCGGTATGAAGAGTTGTTCGGAGTATATTTGTTTTGCTGGTAGCTATGGTATGTGTTCATTTTTGGTTGATAGGCTCGTTGGTTGGCATATCTATCGTTGTAATTTTGTTGGTTTTGAGTAGTCGGGCTGGCTGGTCTGCTGTTTTGATGGTTGTTATGGCTCCTAGCTTTCTTTGGTCCGTCCTTGATGTCTTCTTTCTGTAGTAATCTCTCCATCGCTCGGATCGTGGTGATGTTTTGGACACTAATACTGTCTTGTATTATTGCATCAAATCGCTCTGCCATGAGGGTAATTATCTCCTCTTCACTCAGACTAGGCGTCATCGACTGTAGTAACAATACTCGTTCTGTCAAGTATTCCGTCCGGCTTAACGTCCCGTTAGCTCTAAATTTCTCAGACTCGATTTTAGCTTTGATTCCGCGTTGGACTGCCTGACTCCAGTATTTTAACTCAAATTCTTTCGCAAATCGTTCCCAATCGGTAATCTCAGTTTTTATTAGCTGTAACCATCGTGATGCAGGTCCTTCAAATGATGTTTCAAGCAGGTCTTTTAGATACTCAGTTGAATCGCAACATTGGTTCCGTTCGATGCCTCGTTCATAGTATCGTCTTAATTTATGTAGGTACTCGTTTGGGTTGCCGCTACGTCCATTAAATTTTGGCATTAGACGATCATTAGCTTCGCTACCATTGCAGATTACTTTAATTTGTCCTGTCATTCCGCTTAGTTGATTGGATTGTTTCAGATTGGTTACTTCGGCTTCACACTTATTTAAGTTTTGGTTCAAGGTTTGGATTTCAAGTTGTTGTGTTTCAATTAGTTTTGTCTGCAGTGTAATTTTGGGTATGACTTCATTTTTCAGTGCCGTTAAGTTTGCTTTTGAGTTACGCTCATTATCAAGTTATGTTTTGGCTGTTAGTTCTTCTATTTTCTGATCAAAATTTTGCTTATGTTCTTCAAGATGAGATTTGACAGTAGATATGATATTTTCCTGACATTGTTTGTTTTCGAATTCAGCAGCGATTTGTTGTTGTGAAATGCTGTCCATTACAAACTGTCTCATTTGAGTCTGGGAATTTTCAATTCTGAGCATTAATTTGGCGGTTTCTTCGGCTTGGGTATTTTGTGTGAGTTTAATGGCGTTAATTTCTAATCTAATTTCAATTTGGTTTTCTATAGTTTCTTGCATTTGTGATTCGAAAGCGTTCCGACAGGCTTGAATTTCTTGCTGGGTTTCATTAGTTTTATCGTTTATGATTCGGGTTAGTTCAGATTTTGTTTGATGAATTTGCTGTTGAAAGTCCGCCTGGATCGTTTGGATTTCAGATTTGGTTTCTCGTATTTCAGATTTGGTTTCTCGTATTTCAGATTTTAGTTCAGATTTTAATTCAGCATTATTTTGTTCGATTCTAGCACTAGTTTGTTCAATTTTCGTATTGGTTTGTTCAAATTTGTTACTTAAGTCAATACTCGTTTGTTCAATTTTATTGCCCAAATTGGTCATGAGGGTAACTAGCATGTTCATATCAATTGCGGGTGTTGGTGTAATTGGATTTGCCGTATTTACTTCGCTAGTCATGTCGTCCGTGTGTGTATCTGTCATCGGACGCAAAGGATGAATAAGCGCCGACTCGGTGAATGGGCTGCCGGTACTCTCTCGTTCGTTTGGATCAATGAATACGGTTCGGGAATCTTCGTGTATGTCCGTCAGCGCTCGGGTCGGTCGACTGGAATTACGTCGCTCAGGTGACGTGTACACAGTGTTATCGTCTACGGGCAGACTGAGGGAGAAATCTTGCGTCGAGGCAATGAGATCGGCGCTCTGTGATTGGCTGATGGGGTCCGTGTATGTTTGGCGGTCTTGGTTTTGGACACTTCTTGCTGATTTCGTACAACATGGCGGCTGCTCGATTCATCGTCATCACTCGACATGGCGTCTGCTACTGGGTAGTTGCGTGTTTTTCGTAAATTGTACTTGTTTTCGGCCATCGTGTGTTCGTTTTGGTTATAACGTGCGAGATTATTAATTATGCGATAGTGTTATACACAGTTATTATTGGTGGGGAGGGAAACAATTACGGGAAATTAATATGAAATATGACAATCTTATTCTAGGCTTATTCTAGTTGAGGATTGCAATATTTACCACTCGTTATTCAAGCCAGTACGTTGGGTCGCCAAATTCTTATTTACTCTCTTATTATTTACTTATGATTTATGATTCTAAATTATTAACTCTTAACTAATTATCTGCTCGGATGTGCTCGGGAAATGTGGATATAAAAAGTGACGCTATCGAATCTATGGGCAATGGCTACCATGTGCTAAGCCCAGCGATCTCTATAACTACTGTAGTTATAGAGATCGCTGGCTAAGCCTAGCTTGTCTTCACAATAATGAGTGTTACTACCTACAAAATTCACTAGGCTATTTAAATATAGCTCACAAATGCTCTTACTTGACTTATCAATAAATATATTTCTACCTATGGTCTTCTTTGGTTTATTGTAGTGAGTAGAATGTGTTTTGTAATTAATCTGGATGTCAACAGAAGGTAGGTGTACAATTTCTAAAATGTCTTTTAACTATTTGAATGAAATACAAAGTTACAGAGGAACAATATAATATTTATTTATCTAGTAATACAATTATGCTTTAAAAAGTTATCAATCAAAGGGATTTACAAATAATCTACAACTCAGGGGGAACAATTACAGTGGATGGCCTAGGATAGAAGATGGATGACAATAATACATGTAGGCCTAAGACTAAATGTTCATATTTTGATTCTAAATGGGTTCTTTTATAAATGAGGGCTCTTTTTCTCAGGGGGAAAGTATCGTGCTGACTTGAATAACGTTGGAATGATAGGTGAAAGAATATTTAGTCCAATTAGGCTTATGCTGTTTACAAATTGCAACAATGAAAAATTTTGGTGTTGTCCAAAAGGAAAGTCCAATGGTCTTCACTGAATTTACTGATGATTGAAATACTCAAATTAAATTTAGAAAAGATAGTTCAATGTAAAAATATATTCTTGATGTTAATTTAACTTTCAGAACATTAGACTTGTTCTATTTAATGTCTGTATTCTTTCAAGTCCCTAATAGAATTCACAATGGAAGTGGTTTACCAATCAGCTTACAATGTTCTTCGCTCAATACCAATTTTTGGGGATAAAACAAATAAAAAGGAGTGAATTTAAAATGGTATTATACTGAGCAATGAGTCCCTAATAAAATGAGCACTAAGCAATTCAAAACTTAGGCCATACTGGGTGAATTTAAGTAGGAACTGTGTCCTGCACAGATTTTAGGTCTTAACACTATGGCATCTGGAACAAGAAGGAAGATCTAGCAGAGATGAGGTCTGGAAGCATGGTCCATTGTTGAAAACACATGGTCACACAATTGTTAACACTGGTCACTGTAATTTAGATTCCTTAAGGACTATTTTTGAAAAGTATATTATATTAAATTTTAATTCTATTGCAATCCTCTCACATAAATTAAATCTAAAATATTATTATTAGCAACATATTAAATTAAGTGAGTAGGTTATTAGATGTGGATAGGCTGTGAATAATTGTTGGTGATTAATTAATGAAATACATATTATTTTACAATTGCACAGATAAATAAACATTAAATATATAGAGGGGGATGGTTTTCTGAGGAGTGTTGATAAGGATGATTATTATTGGGCATGAACATAGGACAATTAATACAAATAACACATTTAGGGGGAATTAATTAATTAACACATTGATAGGGAAACTTAAATATAAAATAACACGTAATAGGAAAATTATCACTAAATAATGAATGGATGACATGTATTACTATAGACTCATGCACTCACTGACATAGTGATCACTTTATCTAAGAAACGACAATGTCTATTGAAGATAAAATTTTGGATGGTGGTTCCCCTTATTCTGCAGATTCACAATAAGAATACGTTTAAAAAAGTCCTATAGGGTTCTTCGCTAATTTACTTTAATGGCAATGTTTTATGAGTATTAGTATTTAATGACCTTTGTAAGTTACATTTCGGTATGAACATAACTAATTCATCAGAAAAAACGCAAGCCTATTCCTGTTACGAACATGTTTAAGGGCTTTGCCCCCCGGAATTTCTAAATACAATATTTTAACAATCTTACACATACTCTTGGACTGATGGGTCTGAAATTCGGTAGGAATGTAGCTGATAGCTCAGTGCAGACATTTACTTACTCCAGACACAAATATACTCAAGGACTCTGGCTCGATGGCCTTTAATATAAGCGTGTTAGTCATAACACACCAACTACTCAACCAGTAGAGCTGAAATTTGATGCCTTAAAGGAAATAAGAAACAACATCATGGGGAGTCACGGTATTGTTCTCTGGAGATTTCATACAGACCCTTTGTCGTAAGTGAGACATGAGTGGACGAGTCTACGCCTCTCTAAAAATATATTTTATGTAGCCGAGCACTGAGCATCTGAACTTAACAGTAAATATGGAGATGTATTTTTGAGAAGATTAAGGGGTTGAGCAGTTTTCTTATGCGCTTTTAAAAGTTGAGATAGGGACATTGAAAAACAAATTAAGGTCTCAGAAACATTTATCCTTCACTCGGTACTATCGATGAATCACAATATTTATTGATTGACAGTTTGTTTCACCGAGGTTAATAAACAGTTGAATCTGGAAAGTGTCTGGCTCTGTGATTGAGCCATCCTCACGTCCACCAATGAACAAGCAACGGAGATCAACACAAATGTAGGTCTATTCCAAATGGAGGAACGAACATATACAATATTTAACACCGTTCATTTAACCATGACCACTGTTATAACAGTTTGTATATATTGATTTACATTTATTTAAATAAAATCAAGTAGTCATATTTTTTAAAACATATGATTTTTAATTTGTTAAGTTTAATTTGTTTATTTACAATTATAATGAAAACAGGTCCTGGCAATAATGGTGATTTTAAAAATGGTCTGTCAATGTTTTTAAAGTTTAATGTTTCGTTACATTACTATTAATTTATTGGAATGTAAAGATTAATGTGTCAAAGTATTTAACATGTTAAATTGAACAGGGTTAATATTTTGTTGTACTTGAGTTCTTTTATTTCTAAAATCGAATCCAAAGTGTTACGTGTACCGATTTGGAGTCGAAAAAACCACACCGTTCACTACCCGACAGAGTTCCTCGACTTGGCAACAATACCCGAACTATCTGCCATCGTATATTTCGTTTACCTTAATTTAATTCTACTTTAAAAGTTTAAAATGTAATTTTAATATTGTAAAATTATGTGGGTTGTTAATTTTTTTAGTTAATCTACCATTTATATACAACCCGTACGAAGGACGGGTACACAGCTAGTAAATTATAAATTATAATTATAAATTATATAAAAAAATAAACTATAAACACCCACACACACACACTTTGTTTACTGTTTCGAACCCTCACACTCATGCGACGTCGCAAAACGATCACTAATCTATGTCGTAATCTACTTCCATCGGTGGTGGAAGGAAAGGTGTTATTGGTAACGGAGGCGCCCTTGGGGATATTCCATAATGTCTCCATAGAAGTGTGTTGATTTCATCATCTGGCAAAACGTATCGTTTGTTATCAAACGGAGCCAGATAGCGTTTCCTTACCACAACGATGTACATTATGTGGTATCGACGTTGGGAACCCATATTGTCAGTTAATTTGATTGTATGCCAAAATAGACAATCTACATAATCTTGAACGGACAGACCATTCTGAACTACGGTGCGGTGATGCCGTTCGCATTTTTTACAGGCGGAGGCGCACCACAATCGTCTTCATCTCCGTTACCTATTGCAGCACAATTTCCACCACCGAATACGACGCAGTATAGTTTAGCCATCTAGCCGACGAACATATTAATGGACACCTCACTGGCTTCGTCCTTAACCTTCCCCAACCCCCTAGCGTTGCGACCGTCATAGCAGATGTGGTTCTGAGGGTAGTTGCTGGTGTCGAAGTCGTCCAGGTTCTGTATCATGTCGCGGTAGACGTCTCTGGTACGGATTGCGTAGATTATACCGTCTGTATCTATGTTGGTCATTCTGATCTTTTCTAATCCGTACCGTTCTACCATATCATAGTGGAAACCGTACATCCATCATTTACTATGGTCCAGAATGGTCAGTCCAGCATATATTGGTTTGTTCAGAACCACTCTCACTTTTGCCATATTCAGTAGGGCCAGGCTCTCATTATACCAAACGCGGCTATTAAAATTCGCCTTGGACACGTGCTTAGTACAGACTTGTTTTGAGGAAGCGAGTTTCTGATTTTGATGTTTTCTGACATTCTGGAGACTCATAGCGTAGACAGCATTGACCATTAATTTAAACATCTCTACTTCAAATTTGTTACTGGCCTGCTGTCGTAGTTTGGTATTCAAATTAACGTACGGTTTCAACCATGGTGACTGTTTGAAACGCTGTACCCGGTGTATGCGTTGAATACGTAATCCATTCTCCATCGCTTGTTGAAGATATCGGTATAGTATTACGTATTTTTTCTTATCCATTAGGGTGGACATTATTTTCTTTGGTCTTCCTGCTCCGCTATCGACGATATCCTGCGATGAGTGCGGCAGTTGGTACGCCGGTGCTCTCCGCACTTCCGGAAAAAACGGTAAATCACGATTTTTGTCATGGAGGGTCTGATCTTTGGGTTACTCCAGGTTCACCTCCAAAACGTCACCATATTCACCGTCTGCCGGAAGGATTGTGATGTCCAAGTCGTTGCATTTGAACGTGATAACCACTCAAAGTTAGCATATGGGAGTGGCTCGGACATTGCCCAACCGTATAGGTTATTAGCGTCATAGTACATCAAGTACGTATCATCGTCATTCTCGACGCTACTCGTTGATGCGCTCTGTCCGTCTCGATCGCCACCATCTTCTCTCGAAATTTATTACGAGGGTGTTCCGGGGGGGGAATGGCGGAGACGAAACCCTCCCCCCTGAGCCCCCCTCGGTCACCCTCCACACTCCCCACCAGGAGAACCGGCTAAAGATCCCTACTTACATTGTCTTATGGGGGTTTTACATTAGAAAAGCCTGTTATTCATTTGTTGGTTTACTTTTATTATCCCCAGCAACCTCATTCCTACTTTCAAGCCTGACTGGACCTTCTCCTAACCTTATAATGCGCAAAATTGTATTCCCAGCATTGCAGGTAAATGAAACCAGGAGCATCAGAACAGCCAAAAAAATCATGGTTTTCATATTGCAGTCAAAATTTGAATAACTGTATGTTTTTATACTGGGTTTGAGTTTTTAAAGTTTGTTATGTGGAAATTCACTTCCCTCACGTCAGCGTACTGCGTGCGAACTCGTTTTTAGCGAATTTCCCCTATAGGGAAGAAGCTATTACCGTAGGTCTCATGGTAAGACTTAAGCCCGAGACCGTGACAAATTTTTTTTTTAAGGTCCCAAGATGACTAAAACACTATTTGTTCAAATTTATATATATGTATATATATATATATCTATATATATCTATATATATATATATATATATATATATATATATATATATATGTCCGTAAATGCGATAACTTGAGTAAAAAACGTCCAATTTTAATGAAATTTGGCTCAAATGTGTAAAGTGACATTTATGACTTTAAGTTCGAAAACCAGAAAAATCGGACTATGGGAAGGGGGGTTTATGGGGGTTTTAAATTTTCCAAAAATCAGTTTTTTGCATTTTTCAGCCTAAAATTTTTGAAACACTTAATTTTGGTTTCGACCATGTTATAGAGCTTAAAAAAACAAATAATATGGTATTTTGAATTATTAACCTAGGTTAAGTGGTTGCGGAAAAAATCCAAAAAAACATGCTCATAAAATCTCCCATGTTAATCTTATGGGAAAAAGGTTTTTGGCTTTTCCTCAGTTAATTTTACTTTAAACTTCACATTTGCTTTTACCAATCACTTCAGCTCCACAAAACAATCATTTTGGTGTTTAAATTGTGATTCTACGTCCAACCGTTGCAGAGATATTCAAAGTACTAAACACAGTACGTTGTCCAATGTTATCCTTATGGAGAATAAATAAAATTTGATATCTCGATTATTTATGAATGTATATTGATGAAACTTGGTATGTGGCTTCATGTTGTACTGGTATATTGATATTTGAACAAAAAACAAATGTTTTGTTGGTTGTCCCCGTAGCAGCTAACCTGCATACTCAGCCCTAATGTTATTCTTATGGAGAATAAGTAAAGTTTTATATCTCCCTTAATTATTAACATAAATTAATAAAAATTAGTATGTAGCTTCACCTGGTTGAGTTAAATTGATAATTGCATAAAAACACATATTTTGTGTTCCTTGTTGCAACAAACCTGCATACTCAGTCCTATGTTATTCTTATGGAGGATAAATAAAATGCTATTGATCACTTATTTATTAATTTATTTTTACAAAACTTGGTAAGTGCCTTTATGTGGTAGTGAGAAACAAATACATTCATTGGAAATTCGCTGAGTACGCAGGTTTGCTGCGACGGGGGTATTATACTTTTACTTTATTAGATTTTCCTGTGGTTGAGACCTGTCTAGAACTTATTTTTATCCCAGAAATTAGTTTTTTTTCCAACCTTTGAAGGAAATTGTTTGAGCCGTTTTTGAGATCAGAGTTGCAACCAAGCAAGCAAATAATACTCATATTAGAGTATAGGATTGGCCTTTTCCTATCGTTCTGTGTTCAGTTTGATTTTGCATTTTGATGTTTCCAGTGTGTAAGAGGAGCGATTTAGCATAGACTAATTACAGTAGAGCGCGCAAGTGAAAGGAGACTATGAGAGGGAGTTGTCTTTGACTATCTTATATTACGATGTGTTTTAAGGACTGCATTTCGTAGCAATAACTCCAGTGTTTAGCATTCAAGGTGTATTATATTAAAATCTACGAAATGGCTTGACCGATCATTGATATATCTCTGATTTTTTCACTAAGAATAGTGTTTACAATACATAATTTGTAATAGCACTTGTTATGGTTATATGAGATATAGCCATATATAATATGACCTTCATATATAAGTCAGTGTAGGCTGCAACTTACTAAAAACTAAAGATTTATTACGTGAATATAATATATGCATACGTAATTTCGAGACCGTAAACTACATATGAAGGTCGAGGACGAGATAAAAATGAGGCAATATTAGAGGGATTGTTTACGAAATTCAAACACGAAATATGCGGCAACTGAGTCGCTTATGACATTCCACAAGGGACAATATGAGGAACACGTTCAAACCGTGGCCATCTGTCTCGCGAGCCCTTTTTAGTATGTAAGTAAAATATATTGATTTATTTCAGCATAATAATATTATTACCAAATTCGTAATCTATGAAAAGCAAAACCTCCAATATTAAGAACAAATATTGAATCGATCCAATTATGCTCTACAAAATAATCGGAACAAGCGAATCCAGTTGCTCAAATTCGAGCAAATATTGTCCTTTTTTGATATTCCTAATTCATGTGCGGTCCTCTTAATTAGAGTAGACCGCATGAAAATGGTCCGATGGTTAATCGCCCATAGGATTCCCCCCTCACCCCCTCTCATCCAACACTGTTTAAACGAATTTCACAAACAATTATTCAGTCTGATTGTTTGTTATGTTGTGTATAACGATATAGTCAGGAGCGTCAAATTAGGCGGCTGGGGGATTTTGCATTGTTGACATATGGCGGTTATGGCATAATATGTCTAGGTCGAAAATCGTGGGTTTTGGGGCACGAACTGGCAACGCTGAGAGACCCATGTTGCCAGATCTCGAGTCTGTAATTTGGCCATGCATACGTTTAAATTTATAAAGTCATATATGTTTTTGTATTTGTTTTTATTTTTGTTTTGAGAATAAGTAAATATTGAAGTGTATAACTGCGATAATTGTTTTAAATAGTTTCAAAGTATATAATTATTATAACTTACTACAACTATAATATTGTTCTAGTAAATGTTTTATATTCAATCCTTTGTTTAATATATGATTCTCTGACTCTTTTTTCCCTTGTTTGTGTGTAACATTTGTAAATTATACTGTTGGGTTCTACATGGAGTCTGACTAAATTCAGTCTGGACCATCGTGTGAACAGTTTCAAGTGTAAAAACGCCAGTTAAAAGACGACGGCAGCTGGGATTATAAATAATGATTTAAATTATCAAACAACAAGTGTTATTGCCAACGTTTTAACATTTGTATATAATAAATAATATAATAAATATACAATAGGTCTATATAATATAAAATATCTATAAATTTGTCTTAATACTTTGGGTTTACAGCCATCCATGCACGGTTGAACAATGCCGGACGCCGACGATTCTTTTGACCTTCTCCAGAAAACCGACATAAATGGTTTACGTCAGGGCAAAAATCCACCACAGACGGGGTAATCCACCATAGACGGGGTAACATTCGTGTGATTGTTCGCGTAGGATAAATGCTCACCATGTATATGGCGGACCAGAAATTAGCTTTAAAATAGCTTTCTATCAACAGCTGTTAAATGTTTATTTAAATTCATTATACGAGTAAAATTGGAACTTCAAAGCCCAGGGAATGAAACCTGGAAGGTGGATGCTTTCAAAATCCCCAAAAGGCACATCTAGACGTTAAGGGCTTCCAAATAACACACACTTGACGCAGCATATCTTGAGCTGTGGGAGGTGTTTTTCATGCGGTAAACATTTGGAGTAGAGCGAGATTTACGTCGGTCTAAATCTGTCATTCTGTTGATTTCACTACCTGTTCAAGTCAACTAATCGCGTAATATTGTTGTTATGTTAACAAAATAATTGATGGTCAGTATTCCATGTTCAGTAGGCCAGCTGGTTATCTCAGTCACTGCGGCAGTGGAGTAAGTCACGGCTCAAAATATTCCGCGGGTAGTGTAAATATAGATGTGAGTATACATGTATATATATATATAATGTGTATTAAATTACTGAAATTTAACAAACAGCAGTTTCGATGGTAGGCTTATCACAAAAATCGGCTCATTATTTAAAAAAATATTCGAGCCTAACAAATTATTAAACTTAAGTTTATTATTTACGAGATTGTTGAATAGCATTAGGCCTAACTTACAAAAAACAATTTAGAAATATATATATATATATAAATTTTCTAGAAGCGTCTAAATACCATTCATAAATACAAATATATATTAAAAATATAGACCAGGATTTAAACACTTATATTCCATATGCTACTGGACCAAGCTGCCATTAATAATTAAGTTAATATTTTTTTAAATTTTTTATTTCAACGCCAACGGCATTTTTCTTATTAGAGCACACAAACGCTTTGAGGGAAAGCGGTCCAAACCCCTCAAGTTGAAATTGAAGTTTAATTAATTATGCTTTTTATCAAAAGGGCTTGAATTGTTCCTTATCAAGACATTAGAAAAGCCTTTGATGTATACAGATACGAAACAAAAAAAAATTAGAAGTTTAGTTGTATACAAATCGCTATTTTACTATTAATAAAACCAATTTACGTTGGTTTTGGACCAACGTACATAAATAGTTTTAAAAATATGTCAGAGTAGAATGATAGTAGGGGTGGGAGAGAATATGTTGATAAACTACTCTTCAAAATGTATATACTAAACTCGTTTGGAGGGTAGCTAATGCGAGGATGAAAAATTAAAGTATTCCTAGTTACAGCTAAAGCTGTAGATTTTATCTAGCAATTTCCCTAATCTTCCACTGACTATTCTCAAACTTGTAAACACTGAAGAGGCAAATATGCAAAAAATCATATTTGAATAGAACTATAAATTAGCAGAGCATTTTCATATCCATCTATGACAAGTACTGTGTAGTCAACCCCTTAATTCAGAGTTAATTAATTACTCTATTAATCTAGCTATTACACTAAAGACACTATACATACCTTTTACGATCATATTATGCATACTGATACTTATTATTTCCAACTCTTTCACAATTTGTCCTTCAATTATGTTTGATAAATCGATTTATTCAGGGGTTTTATTGTAATGTGCGATTGTAAATGACACATAAAAAGAATCTTTACAAATGTGGGTCAAAAGGCAAATGCAATCTTGATTAATCAAGTTATCTAAGTTAAAGGAGCACAATTTGTTCTATTTCCGGAGGAGCTAATCGAGAGAATGGGTTTCTGTCGTCGGCAGCAGACTGCTTGAAGTCATGAAAACCACCTCTACCTCTTCAGCTTTGCGGTTCTTGTAGTTTATTTCCTAAAAGTGTATAAAAAGGTACGAGTCGTCTTGACTTCATATGACATTACAATCTTATTTCTGAATGACATGTTTGTGGGTGAGGTGTATTCCGTTCATGGATATAATATTCGTCTAATCTTTGTTGTTCTGGAACTCGTCAAAACTTACACAAATCACGGCCACAACACGAACACGAATAACCAAATTAAAACAATGGTTCCAGAAGGCAATCTGGCGTCGTGGTTAGTCGTTCGGCCTGCGTGCGGGAGAAAATAAAGTAAAATAATCCTGAAGACAAATCGCACCATCCTAAGGGGGGTTTGTATCCCAACAATTTTTTTTAGGTTTTCACAAGTAATTGTTATTTAAATCAAGTTTGAATTTATACCATTGAATTCAGCTTAAAAAATTTTATTTTGATCATTGCTCTACGTCAATTGGTTACTGAGATATTGAAAGTGCTAAACACAGTACGTTGTCCAATGTTATTCTTATGTAGAAAAAGAAGAATGTTATATCTCGGTTATTTATGAACATAAACTGACGAAACTTGGTAGATCGCTTCATCTGGTTGTGGTTTGTTGTTGTTTGTCAAAAAAATCAATTTTTCGCCTATGATTCCCGTAGCAGCAAACCTAGGTACTCAGTCCCCATGTTATTCTTCCGGAGAATAATAAAAATGTTATATATCGCTTATTTGTGAATGTATTTGGATGAAACTTGGTATGTGACTTCACTGAGATTAGTTCTATTGATATTTGCATAAAAACCCATTATTACGTGTTCCTTGTTGCAGCAAACTTGCGTACTCATCCCTAATGTTATTCTTATGGAGAATAATGAATATTTTAAATATCGCTTATTTATGAATATATTTCTTATGAATCCTGGTGAGAGGCTTAATGTGTTACTAAGACATATATATGCATTCGAAATTAGCTGAGTATGCAGGTTTGCTGCAACGGGGGTATTTATATATATTCATAGCAGTACAAGAAATATTAATTGTATGGAAAGTAGTACATTAACACTATTAAATAAGATATATTTTGACCTACATTATTAAATAATTACAAAAATGTCAAGAATACATTTTGAAATCTTCAATTTTGGCCGGCCTCCAAGAGTTCTTGATTGTTCTTGAGGAATTTATTCCGGTTGTACTAGGATCTTCTTATTCCCCTAAAGTCTTTCATAAAAAAGGTTTTTAAGCTTGCAGCTAGCATACAAACCTCAATTCTTTCTTACCTTAAACCAGCCTCAAACCTCCCCCCCCCCCCCGTAACTTCTTTAAGTTAGGCCTATATGAATTAATGTTAAAATCTGCTGTTATGGCAAAAATAGGATTTTCTGGGCACTAACAGGATCTGCATTGTTAAATTATTTTATTACTAATTACTTAAGTATTTCTATTAGTTTTCACCAACTAGTAATAGTTTTAAAAAAAGTTTAAAATACTCTAAAATTAATAAAAAGACGAGAGTCGTCCATAGTAAATAAATATGGGATGTAATAAAAGACGTCTTACATCCCGTAAGTAATAACAACACGTAATATGCTAATAAAAAAGTTGTTTAAATAAATATGTTGGAAAATTTGGATAAACCTATAACTTATAAACAGGAGAATAAACTTCTACTATATTACTCTTGAGTGGTATTGCAGATGACAGCGTGTCAGCAGACATCAAGCTGAGACAGAGACGGTGGATAGGGGAGTGGGGGAGGACGTGCCGACTTCTTTGCCTGCCAACACGTACCACCCTCGGCGGGCTCTGCGTAAACGCTGTTGAAGAGTGGCTGCCGGAGTTTGCACGAGTGAAACAAGCATTGGGTCCCATCACCAAGCCCCAGCCTGCACTGCCACTGCTACTGCCACGACCTGTCATCATCCCCTCTGTCAACACATGCATGTCTGTTACCACCAAAACATTTGTATTGATCCCCTTCTAAACATAAAGAGAGCAATAATAACAATTTATTTTGCTAAATTATCTCCGGAATCGTTTTTAATTTACTTTATTTATCAGAATAAATACTATACAAACAATTTAATTAACACAACATAATCTGAGAGTCTGTCATCTCGCTAATGAGCCGTGGGCGCGTGATGGAGATTAATGACCTTGACACTGCTATAGACACTGCACTCTAGGCAGTGCGACGGACGGACGGTCGGATGCGGACGTTTAAAAATAGAAACAACTAAAAAAATCACCCTTCCCGACGCTGTTCGACCTCATGAGGGTTTCCCCAAGTGCGGAATTAACTAGCATACGTTCGGTGTAGTTTAGAGAGTTCGGTGTTTAGTAGGGGTGTGCGATTATTCAAACTTCGAGTTTTTTCGAGCAGAATATTGCAGTATATGGCTCGAATCGAGATTTACAAAAAAGTTTGAAGTTTGAGCCGAATATTTAAATCGCCGACTAGTGAAAAAGTCATCTAAAAAGTAAATTTAAAGCAAAATATTTCCAGAATCAATGTTAGAATTCTCGTAGCTTGCGTCAGTAGAGCTCCATAACAAGTATAATTCAGCAGTGCTAATGCTTTCGGCCCTTAGTTTAAAAAATAACCAAATATTTACAATAACCAAATTTATTTTTAAAATAAATTTAAAAATAACCAAAGTACTGCAATATTTTGAACTGCCGACCTGATCAACCAACGCATTGGAGCAATGGAGCTACTTTCTCTACGCTCAATCACATCAAGTGGACATATCACACTATTCTGTTTGCAGTGCAGTGTTGCTGTTGCCCAGTTGAATAGTGCAATATTTCATGGTTAATAATAATTAATGCAACAATCGTACTGATCCAGAAAAAGTACCACAGCAAAAAACTAAAATCCATGAAAACACTTATTCTAACTTTTTCATTGGTACAGTATTTTCTACAACTTACAAACGTCGTACATTATACAATAATTACATTCCCTGGAGTCTAAAATTACGTCTGGCAACAATGATGGCGTAACACTTTGCGAACTGCCTTAAGACGTTGAGTGAAAATAGTTATAATGTAATAGTGATTTAGCTTGACCAATAGCTGGGGACAAGGTTGTAGGTGATGAACACCTAATAATCATGACAGCGTTCTTCACATTTGCTTTTACCAATAAATTCAGCTGAATCATATGAAAAACAATCATTTTGGTGTTTAAATTGTGATTCTACGTCCAACCGTTGCAGAGATGTTCAAAGAGCTAAACACAGTACGTTGTCCAATGTTATCCTTATGGAGAATAAATAAAATTTGATATCTCGATTATTTATGATTGATTGATGAAACTTGGTATGAGGTTTCACGTAGTACTGGTATATTGATATTTGCACAAACAGTTGATTTTTTGTTGATTATCCCAGTAGCAGCAAACCTGCATACTCAGCCCTAGTGTTATTCTTATGGAGAATAAGTAAAGTTTTATATCTCCCTTAATTATGAACATGAATTAATAAAACTTAGTATGTAGCTTCATCTGGTTGAGTTATATTGATAATTGCATAAAAACACATATTTTGTGTTCCTTGAGCAGCAAACCTGCGTATTCAGCCCTATGTTATTCTTATGGAGAATAAATAAAATGCTATAGATCACTTATTTATTTATATATTTTTATGAAACTTGGTAAGTGGCTTTATGTGGTATTGAGAAAGATATGCATGCATTGGAAATTCGCTGAGTACGGAGGTTTGCTGGACGGGGTTATTTATTATCTATCTATATCTATGAATAAGAAATTCCGATCAACGCCCAGGCCAAACTATTGCACCTAGAAGCACGAAATTGTGCATGTAGCATAGGTAACCACTAAGAAGGGATTTTAAGAAATTCCCATAGGGCTATGCCCCACGGGGCTTCAAAGTTCTAACCCTAAGTTACTCTTAAGGCGATCCCACACTTCTCGCGAACACGCCCGAATGTTCGGAGTATTCGCGAGAAGTGTGCGGGGAGCTGCGCGAACTTTGAATACGGGACCGAATGTTCAGTGAACATTCGGGCGAATGTTCGGCCCAAAATTCCGTCAGATCTTCGGGAGGCTCCCACACTGTTCGCGAACATACATCATTGATGGTCAACGATCTTGTTCTACTGAGACAATATTATGAAACATGCGTATTTATTTGTATGCATACCGTATTTATTTGTTCTACTTTCAAGTAAGTATTGAATTCCACTTAAGTGGTCATTGATTATGAATAATCTATAATTAAATGTCAATTTCTGGTTGTACTGACATACTATGCGTATGTCAGTTAAATAATTATAGTCATAACTAAGTTATTTTACTGTTATTTGTGTAAATTGAAGTTTTTAGCGAATTTCCCCTAAAGGGAAGAAGCTATTACCGTAGGTCTCATGGTAAGACTTAAGCCCGAGACCATGATAACTTTTCATTTTGAGGTCCCCAGATGCCAAAATCACCATTCGTTCAAATTTTTATATATGTGTCTGTAAGCACGATAACCCCATGAAAAAGGTCCAATCTTAATGAAATTTGGTACAAATGTGTAAAGTACCATTTATTTGAACTAGTTCGAAAACCAGACGAATCGCACCATCCGAAGAGGGGTTTTTTGGGGTTTCCACATGTAATTTGTATTTAAATCAAATTTTAATTTTTACCATTGAATTTAGCATAAACAAAAAACAATTTGGCATTTTGATCATTGCTCTACGTCAATTGGTTACTGAGATATTGAAAGTGCTAAACACAGTACGTTGTCTAATGTTATTCTTTTGAAGAAAAATAAAAGTTGTATATCTCGCTTATTTATGAACATAAACTGACGAAATTTGGTGTATGGCTTCATCTGGTTGTGGTTTGTTGTTGTTAGCAAAAAAAAACAAATTTTCACGTATGGTTCCCGAAGCAGCAAACCTAGGTACTTGGCCCCCATGTTATTCTTATGGAAAATAATAAAAATGTTATAAGGTATATCGCTTATTTATGAATGTATATGGATGAAAATTGGTATGTGACTTCCAACAACACAGTAACACTATGTACCACGCAAGTAAACATGATATAAGATACCTGAGAACCTAACATGACCAAATCCCATACACGTCAACACAATCATCTGGTTATTGAAAAGAACCATGCTGATAGTTCACTCGTAGTGGGTGATAGTAGAGAGGGGTTTGGTGTAATTTGAACCGTTACTGTTTTATTTTGCCATATTTTAGTTGCAATCACCTTGTTTACCGTGCAATGTGTTCCCTACTTTGCATCCAAATTCAATATAACAGGTGAGTAAAGTTAATGTTGTTTTTTATTTGTTATTCAAGGTTATATTTTATTGTCTAATGACTATTAACCTATCCTACTAATTAGCATTGAATACAATGTGAAACATTTTTCCATACAGTTTATAGCTAACCAGAATTTCCTGTTTGCAGCTTGCGCATCCCTTTTTGAGAAGAGAAAATAGTTAAATAGTAAACAAAACAATGACAGTCTGTCATTAAATATAATATTTATAACAGCTGTTAGCTTATGTTTTTTTTTGTATTGTTTTACTTACTAATTTTGTAAGTTTTATGTTAGGATTGTTGTTTTGATCTATTTTGGATCGGATTGGATGTCCTGCACTCCCGATGGTGATCCACTAAAACTCTTATCCCTAGAAAACAATACATTTTAAAATAACAAAAATTGAAATAGCTTACTGTTATATTTTATTAACTGGTTTAGGGGGTGTCAATAAGATGAGTTCTATTGATATTTACATAAAAAACCATTATTTTATGTTCCTTGTTGCAGCAAACCTGCTTACCATCCCCCATGTTAATCTTATGGAGAATAATCAAATTGGTATACATCGATAATTTATGAAGAGAGATGTCAGGTGTTCTTGTACTAATCCATTTAAAACATTCGGGTTTATTGCTGACAAAAAACAATATAAATGTAAACAGCAGAGAACTACATTTTTATGCTTCTGACTATAGGACCGGATTGGATTCAAACATTAACCTAAAAATTACTTGAAACTTTTAGCGAATTTCCCTTATAGGGAAGAAGCTATTACGGTAGGTGGCATGGTAGGACTTAATGGTCCGAGACCATGGTAACTTTTTGTTTTGAGGTCCCCAGATGCCAAAAACCTAATTTTTCAAATTTATATATATATATATATATATATATATATATATAATTTTGAACGACCCTCCAAAACGTGTTCAGGGGATCACGTTAGGAACTGCTATGGTGGTCCCGGGCTTAAGTTTCACCGTGCGGGTCATGCTAATAGTTCATTTTCCATAGGACATTTACTAATAAATACTTTGTCCATAAGAATAACATAGGATATTTAAAACACCGTAGGGCAGAGTCCTAAGGTGATTTACAAAATCCAATCAACCTAAAACCTTCTAACGCACATTTAGAACATAGAAAATAAGTTTCATCGAAATCAGTGCACCCGTTTCCCTGAGAAAAGCGAAGAAAACGTGTCCAAAATCGCACGAAATCACGTTTTTGAGCGGCCGCCATTATTTTTCCAAAGGGCGTATGCCGGTTTAAAGTGGCCTAAAACTTTATCACGCATAAATAAAATAAAGAAACAAAGTATCATCAATGTCAGTGCACCCGTTTTCCCGTGAAAAGCGAACAAATAACCGTACTTGAGCGTCACCGACAGAGACAAACAGACAGATAGAAATTGAGATAAGACGCGTTTCTGCTTTCCTATGGTATGAAACGTAAAAATATGCAACAATTTCATAATTCCAAGCAATGTACAGACAAAACTCTAATTTTATTTATATAGATAGTGTGTGCAAGGCAACGTGTAACCACCTATTCCAAGTAACCTACTAAACGTAGAGAGGCCAGGTTGGTGTCAAAAGATTTCCCTTAGGCCAAGGATGATGAAAAAAATACGATATCCGAAATTTACTTAGTTATACGTTTGCAATTGACAAAGAACACTGTTTTTTTGGCCTTTTTTCGACATCCCCATGTATAAGGAACGTGTAACCACCTATTCCGAGTAAACTACTGAACGTAGAGAGGCCAGGTTGGTGTCAAAAGATCTTCCTTAGGCCCAGGATGATGAAAAAATACGATATCCTACATTTATTTAGTTATAAGTTTGTAATTAGCATAAAACACTGTTTTATTTTGCCATATTTTAGTTGCAATCACCTTGTTTACCGTGCAATGTGTTCCCTACTTTGCATCCAAATTCAATATAACAGGTGAGTAAAGTTAATGTTGTTTTTGTAAACAAAGCAGACAACTATTCCTAACTAAATTTAGGTTTTTGGATTAAAATTTACAAGGTTTAGACGATTGATATAATCTAATAAACTATATTTCAGTTACATAGTTCAAGTTTCAAATTCCGATTCAGTTTTTTATTTAAAATTTAGTTCGATTTCGATTTAATGTGCTGTATTGGACGAAATTGGGCGAAACTGGATGAAACTCTGATAAGAAATTTAATGCAATGGATAAGAAATCTAAGGACTATTAACCTATCCTACTAATTAGCATTGAATACAATGTGAAACATTTTTCCATACAGTTTATAGTTAACCAGAATTTCCTGTTTGCAGCTTGCGCATCCCGTTTTGAGAAGAGAAAATAGTTAAATAGTAAACAAAACAATGACAGTCTGTCATTAAATATAATATTTATAACAGCTGTTTATTTAATTGAAAGGAAAAAACACATGTGACATAAACCAAATAAAACACTCATCCATATGAATAAAATGAGGACTTGGAAGTCCCATAGGGCAGAGCCCTGAGTACATTTATAATCGGCAAAAGGCCTATAACACTCCTTTGGGAACAATACTTCTTTAATTTGTTTAAGCCCCTCATTTTTGACGGGCTAATAACAGCTAGTTATTAAATAATAGTTTTCTGATTGGGGCTATTCATTATTCAATGTTGCGGATTAGGAAACCCCAGCATAGCTTCTAGGCACATCTTCCACAAGCGGGAATATTGCGCAGGTTACCGGAAAGATAGGATCCCTAGTAGCACAGATATATATATATATATAATATATATCAAAATAAGAACTTAAAATATATGTGATATGAATTTTATATGTATGAAATATATTCTCGTGAAACACTTTGCCTGTTAAAATATATATTTAAAACACATTTAATAAGTATTGAATACTAATTTGAAATATATTTTATTTGTATCTAATTTATAAAATAACATGTTTAACAACTTTTTAAATTATATGAAATCTGTTATAATAAAATATTTAAATGTATACGGAATATATTTAACTCATATTGAATATATTCTCATGAAACATTTTTCCCAGTAAAATACATATTTAAAAAGCAATTAATATGTTTCAAGTAATTATTATAAATAAATTCAATTAAATTATAACATACAATATATATTTTATAAGTTATTAATAAGTATAAATTACTTCAAACTAAAAGGGTAAAAAAGTTTTTATGGAAACCTCGGGAAGAACAATTTTAAAAGGAAATTAAAATAAAAACCAAACATATAAAATTAAATTACAGTACTTTATTTTCAAAAAAGGTTTTTATTGCTTACCAAAATATATCCATTACATTTCTACAGCTTGTACATCATGGATGGGAGCTACTAGCTATCATCAAACTGTATACACAATAAACTGCTCTTAAAATTAAACAATTAATTATTCAATAATCATTGGTAAAAAGTACAAAACAAAAACTCAAATCAAATCAAAACTTTATTCCAAAAATAACAAAAATACAATCATTAGAAAGGAACATGGAATTTATTCTTCTGCATAGACTATCGGTCTGTGTGCGGAATTAGAGTCCCTGATCACAACATACCCAAGGACTCTTCTTCCGCGCACAGTCCGATAGTCTATCCATGTCCATTGTTAATGATTGTATTTTTTGTTAATTTTGGAATTAATAAGTTTTGATTTGATTTGAGTTTGTTTAAGCTAATAATACTATTAACTAACTTAAGCCTAATTTCTCCCATGATCTATTTTGGATCGGATTGGATGTCCTGCACTCCCGATGGTGATCCACTAAAACTCTTATCCCTAGAAAACAATACATTTTAAAATAACAAAAATTGAAATAGCTTACTGTTATATAATAAAAAGGAAGGATGCTATAACAAAAAATGTTACTGCTATCAGTTTGTCATTTATATGCCATTAATTATTTTCCTTTGGCATTATGCAATCTGCTCATCGCCGCTTCTGCCAGTAAGTAATACGCAGTCCTTTGGCCTGTTTGTCCAATGTTACAATGTCGTCCCTTTGTTTAGGCCAATACCATGCAGTTTGATTGTCATTTAAAGCAGATATTCTACAGTCCGGATCAGTAACTTAACCAGATTTACCTTAATGACCAATATAACAGGGTGAAATCATATTTATGTCCGTTACCACAAAATCAACTCATCCTTACAACCAATAATAGCCTATAAGTGGTGTGTCAGCCATCTTGGCTGATTTTACACGGTTTTCACTTAATTTCTCGGCTAGTGGTATGCACCTCGATTGTCATTTACAGCCAATAGACGACAACCTCTGGGGGTTTTTACTTCAGGATGTTGCCCAGACTTTAACTGAAAATCCCATTTGTTTGCCCTATATTCCCGGTAAAAGGGGAAAAAAAACTTAGCCATTTCCCCAAAATTCCCAGAATGGTAATTTGTTATCTTAATCTGTTACCTTTTTGAATTCTGTGACACTTTTTGAGCCAGCCACGTTGCCACAGTGAATTCAACCTTTTTGTTTGTTGCCACTTCCTTGAGCCAAAGTCTTTCAACACATTCTGAAACACAAAAAATGGTGTTTAAAAGTAAAAATATATAAAACCAGCAAAAAATAGTTGTATATCTTTTTTACAAGTTAAATACAAATTTTAAGGGCTCTTTTTACCTTTTAATAAAGATCATCCGTGTCTCCATCCACTTCTGTTTAAAAACTGATTGCCAGTCACAATCGAAAGTCCTTTGAAAAATCTCGCTGGCCCGAATATTAAGAATAAGTTATGTGAGTTTGTAGCACGGATTGATAATGACAAACTATTTTTTTTTAGTCGTAATGTTTATAAATATTTGTTTATTAACAACATGACGCAGTTTGCTACTAGACCTATGCAACGCAGATCTCATGAATAATCTATTACGTATGGTGATGGTCTAGCGCCGAAACGCTTAGTGACTTTTAGGGTTAAAATCAATATATATATACAAAACCTGATTTTAAAGTAACCCTCCCCCCCAACAAAAAATGTGTTCCCATTTTAAAATGGCCTAACATGTGGCCACCCTTTATTTATTAAAAATAATCGTAAACTTTAATCAGTTTATTTTTTATTAACAGACTTTCACTTACAAACAACATTTGTCATACTTACTTCTCAAAAGATTAGACGTGTTAGTACTTAAGAACGATATTTGTTTTATCATTTTGATCCTTTCGTCACTGGCCCTTAAGGCTGAATTTGTTACATATTTATTCTGATATTATGCACTTTAACATGCTTCTAGCACTTTTTGAGATAATAGTGGTCTCAAAATTTGTCACCAACATTTTTTTCTAAAACAACATAATTAAAAGAAGTTATATCCAAATGGGAGCTAAGTACGTAGGTTTTCCGCAGCAAGGGACACAATATAATGGTTTCTATGCAAATATGAATATAACTCAACTAGGTGAAGCCACATACCTATAACTATTCATTAAAATTATTCATTAGATGTAGGGGACTCTTTATTGTTCACATTGAAACACAAAACTTACAGACATCGTTTATCTTTAACAATCTAAGTTACCAACTTAAATTTAGAACCAACTTAAATACTTGTACCGCAAACTTTAGATACTGTACTTGTGTTACAGGCTACCCCTTTTTTAAGAATGAAAAATAATATCCTTTAAGTAGCCTATATTAGTGCCGTTCTGACATCGGTTTTTTAAAGTTGATAAATTGTGATTAAACTTAACTAATATTGTGGTAAATTGGTCAATTATTTATATATTTTAATCAAATTAGGCTCTATAGGTAGGTACCTACAACCTGTATCCTAACATAAGGCTTAATAAAGAACAACCTTTAAATAAAACAATCTAAAATAATGAAACTCAGTAGACTCTCAGAAATCCGGATTAATGTGGGGACAGCCGGTAAGCATGAATCATCAATTCCGCCTTTTTAGTGAACAATTATGATATAATATGCGTTTATGTTTATGTGCTAATGCAAGAGTCAGCTTCCAGTAGAAAGTGATGAGCTGAATGGAGTAGCGTACCGGAAACGTAATCAATAACAAACACAAGCAAGGACTAGAACCCTCTGAGGGCGGGTTAGAGCGCCTGACGATGCGCTCACATGACATTTGTGTAATGGGGGTAATCAATTGAAAAATAAAGGCGCTAATCTGTGAAGTTTCGTTTTTTATATTTTTATTTGCAACAAAAAAATTAAGATCATCGGTCCAGATAACGTAACCGTGAGTCCAGATAAGTGTGATCCTGATTTCTGAGGGTCTAGTGTATTATATTACCAGTAACAAAAACACTTTAATGATGTTACTATAGAACTTACCATACACATTTTGAACGACAAAAAATCTGCAACCCGATAAATAAGATTGAAATAACAAAACAATAGTGGGTGAAATCATATTTATATAACTCAAAAGTTTTCATTAATCATTAGGTTCAATATTTTCAACTGATAGGCTAGTTTGGTAAAGCGCATATGGAGCTGTAGCCCCAGAGGGACATCTCTGATAGATCTGCGATAACTAGGCCTAGGCCCTAACTGAAGTAGGTAGTCCTAAGTGGTGTAATCCTCACAATGTAAAAAAGAGGCCTCAATTAATGAGTAACTTACTTAGGCCTAGGCTCATAATATCTTACGCGACAAGCAATAAGAAGCCCTGGGTACACTTTCACGCAAAACATAGGCTAAGTTACCTTTCGGGACACCTTTCACCCCCTAAGAAGTTAATTCCATAAATAATGTATATTGGTAACTCCCTAGTAACTTAATAACTATATCGGAAACTAGTTTGAATCTGTGGCTAACCTAGCATCGGCACATTGACCTTACTTTATCCAACTATCACGAGCCCATGGAAGGAAACTACAAGCAACAAGCAAGCATGCATCTAGTAGCAAGGAGCTAATGAGAATAGGCTACAACAAAAAGTAGGGCCTTGGCCTACTCCTATAAGAAAACCGAAGAGGCTTAAATGGACCCAGTACCTAAAAGAGGCTAAACTTGTACACTGATCTGTGAGGCTACATTACAAACTTTTTAAACTCTACCCTAACTGCCTAACTATAACACATGTGCCTAGGACTAAGAATGTAAGCTGAGATAGTATGTAGATCGTTAGATAGCATGTAAATAATATCATATTATAAGGCTTGCAAGTCAAATCTAGGTTACTATGATAAAACTAGGTAACTTTAAAATCGTTAATACAAGGCGACTATGAAAACTAAACATTTTGAAGATACTTACTGATGTCATAATGGTTTAACACTTGCACTTGCTCAGAGTAACACAAATGGTGATTAACGATTAACTTCGATTAAATGAAGTCAGGAGCTGAAAGGCAGCTATAGACCTGGTCAGGAGTTGGATCTGGATCTACCACCAGTCAGTGGTGCCAATGGCCAATGGTTCCTGGGCTTGGCCATGTATAAAGCTGGTATTTATATTAATGTGCAGAGTAACTATTACTATATGCAGTGCATTGTTCACCACATGTAACAAACTTACATAATGTAAACATTTTTTAAATGAAACATATTGACCCTTATGTAACATATATAACAATAAACGGTATCAGGAAACTGACACATACTTTCTCCCTTTTAGCCCAATTTTAATGAATAAATTACTTTTTATTTACTAAAATATAGAATACAAAGCACGGTCGAAAGTACAGAAAATCTTGTAAACAAGTTTTTTTTTAAACATCCACCCAAATCCCTGCTTTGGAAGCACTACAGAATCCATTGCAACACTCGTGGTTTTAGGAGGGGAAATGCCCCCTATTCCCCCCCAGGGTTATTAAGGGGTAACATATTTCGAATTTCCTCTGTTGGTCAATGCTAACTTGACAAGCATATCAAGTTTGAATGAAATTGATCAGTAAATAAGAGAGAAATAGTAATTTTTTATTCTCCATAAGAATAACATTGGACAACGTACTGCGTTTACCGCTAAATGAAAATTTCAATTTTCTCCGAAACCAGCAATCGTAGAATAGTAATTAAAAATACTAAATTATTTAGTTTTTTGAGCTATTTTTAATGGTGAATAGTAATATTTTTTTTATATTTATGTCTTTTTGTGAATAATCAAAAAAACTGAATTTTTGATGTTTTAAGTCCTGTAATTTCTGAACCCAAATTTTTAAAGGAATTCGGGTGGTGTCATTTTGTTGGAAAACTAAAGTTCTACAAACGAATAAAGTTTAATCAAAATCGTTAGAGCCGTTTTTGAGAAATTTTGATTTTTCATGTTTTTTGGCGGTTTTTAGGGGATAATTACCCTTATAAATCAAAAATTCAAAAAAATGAAAAAAACACCTGGAGATATCTTGGATTAGTACCTACATACCAAATTTCATAAAAATCGGCCCATTGGTTAAGGCTCTAGCTCTGTACACATCCACACAGACACACACACACACACACACACAGAGAGACAGACATCACGTAAAAACCACTTGTTTGAGTCCAGGGAGCACCAAAACGAATATTTCCACTAACAACTCAAATTCGAAAATTTTGACGAAAACAATACTTTCTCCATATACAGTACTATGTATAGAGGGAGAAAGTAAAAATATAGGACTTGAAAAGCACTATCAAATTTGTATGAAAATTGGTTTCCCAAATATATACAACTATATAAACAAAGATAAATCACTTAATACAAATTTATTTTATTGTTAAAAAGTTTATCATTTATTATAAATCTATGTATATTAAAAGTAATTTACAATAGGTAGATTTTTTATTACGTATTTTTTCGTAATACATGTACATAATTTATATTTTATTTATATTTTTAAATTTTCAGGTATTATTTTCATAATTCGTTAAAAAACAAATATATTTTATACACATTAAACATATATTAAATTAATATTTTAGAAGCATTAACCCCATATTTATAAACGTGAATATAATTTATATTTAAAATATATTTTATACATCAAAATCATGTAATTATGTTTATGGTTTAAACAAATTTAAAATATATTTTAGATATAATAAATATGTATTGAATACATATTTTTATAACTTTAATATATTTTTAACCCATATATTTCAATATATATAAAAAAGGTATTAAATATATATTTTAAACATATTAAATACAGCAATATACCTAATATTAATATATATTTAATATTTTATTAATATATATCTGTGCTACTAGGGATATAGCAGGAAAGGAAAGGGTGGGATAGGACGACAGCCAAATCGACCCTTCAGGGCCAACTCCCGTGCCCCTGTGACAGCTGGGATGAGGCTCTCAAACAGGGACCTAGGGCATTCTGCCCTCCAACTGGTCAATTCAACTAACAGGGTATCTATGTACAACAGCCAGAACCACATTCTCAGGTTGGCAGGTTGAGGACCAAACCTGGAGATTCTGTCCCTAGCATCTGATAATGGAGAAAGGGAAGTTTTTCATAATGGACAGACAAAAGACTTATCACATATTTAATGGCAACTTCATTTGCTGTACCCAATGTCAGCCTCAAAACTGGTATATACCAGTTTTAAGGCAGTCCTGGGACTGATTGGGGCTATAATTGACACAGAATATTTTAAGGGTCAACAGAGTATTACATAAGTTGCAGTTATTATGCTTCAAAGCAACATAAGGTACGTACCCGGTTATGTATACTAGCCCTAACTTTTCATTATCAGATACTTCTACCTCCGTTAAATCTAATCTAATTCATCCGTGATATTAATTACATTTTCATCGGAGTCGTGATTGTCACCATTCTCATTATTTGAGCGTAGTATGTCCGATATTCGAACTTCAACATTTTTTGAAGAGTAGAGTTCAATAATGATTAAAGCTTAGTTATTTTCCAATTGCAGTACCCTTGATTCGCATACATCTGATAGCATGCTCCGCTCATTTGTCTATATTGACCGAATCTTGCTTCTAGGCTATAAATATGAAGTTTACCCAATAAAACATAGGGAAATTTCATGTTACTCGTTAAATGGCCTACTATATAATTTCTAAAAGTTACTGTGTGAAGTAGAGCAACATAGGTGTCATTAGAAAATTTACCTCTCCTGGTATTTTATTTCTTACCCTGATTAACGAGATTGTTCCAAGATATTAACCATTTGAAAAAAAATTTTGAAAAATAAACAACATTCATCAATGGTATCTTAACAGGTTTATAAAAATCGTCCAATCAGCAAGAACTGCAAAGCGAAAGAGGCAAGCTGCGCTACCGGCAGCGTCGTCGTCTGGGCGCCCGGCTTATTGCGTGACGTGGCACCGCGAGTCAGCGAGGTAGAAACCACTGAGCGTTCACTTAATAGTTTTTATGAGTACATTTCTTATAGCCTATACAGATTTTATAATTAAAAATGTTTGACACAGTTGTGAGCACATTTAAATACAGTGGAACTCGGACAGTTCGAATCTCAAGTGACCGCGGTAATAAAATTCGAACTATCCAAAACATCGAATTAAAGAAGATTTTTTGAATTATAGAGGTTCGAATTATCCAAACTTTACTGTATTAAAAACAATTAAAATGATTTATTATATAAAAGTTGTTTATAAAAATAAAATGGTTTTTGATTTTAGGAATTAAAATTGAACAAATATATTTAATCATATCTTATTAATTTCTTAAAATACTGTTTTTAACTTAATTGCAATATTAAATAAATGTTCAGGGTGTCCTGGAACTATTCTATAACAATTTGTCCATAACTATACAATTGGGAAATATTTTAATATCAATTAGATTTATGAGATGGCTAGTAGCAATCCAAAGGAAGTTCGGAGTTTTTACTGTGAAAATAAATACCCCCGTCGCAGCAAACCTGCATACTCAGCGAATTTCCAATGAATATATAACATAACACATTAAAACACTTAACAGGATTCATAATAAATATATTCACAAACATTCAATATTTAAAAATTAATTATTCTGCATAAGAATAACATTGGGGATGAGTACACAGGTTTGCTGCAACAAGGCACACAAAATAATGGGTTTTTATCCAAATATCAATAGAACTCATCTTAGTGAAGTCACATACCAAGTTTCATCCATATACATTCATAAATATGCGATATATAACATTTTAAGTATTTTCCATAAGAATAACATGGGGACCAAGTACCTAGGTTTGCTGCTACAGGAGCCATAGGCGAAAGATTTTTTTTTGTGCAAACAACAATAAACCATAACCAGATCAAGCCATATACCAAATTTCGCCAGTTTATGTTCATAAATAAGCGAGATATACAATTTTTCTTTTTCTCCATAAGAATAATATTAGACAACGTACTGTGTTTAACACTTTCAATATCTCGGTAACCAATTGACGTAGAGCAATGATCAAAATACCAAATTTTTTGTTTTTTTAAGCTGAATTCAATTGTATAAATTAAAATTTTATTTAAATTAAAATTAAATGTGAAAACCCCAAAAAACACATTTTTGGGGTACAAAATCCCCCAAAAACCCCCCTTCGGATGGTGCGATTCATCTGGTTTTCGAACTCGTTCAAATAAATAGTACTTTACACATTTGTACCAAATTTCATTAAGATCGGATCTTTTTTACGAGAGTTATCGTGCTTACGGACACATATATATATAAAAATATATATATATATATAAAAATATATATATAAATATATATATATATATAAATATATATATATATACATATATACAAATTTGAACGAATGGTGTTTTTGGCATCTGGGGACCTCGAAATGAAAAGTTATCATGGTCTCGGGCTTAAGTCTTACCATGAGACCTACGGTAATAGCTTCTTCCCTATAGGGGAAATTCGCTAAAACAGACAGTCCAAATTTCAACACTCTTACCGCTGTTCTCAATAGTCTAAGGAGAACTGGACATAGTGCGCGCTGTCGTTTACACGCTTATAGATCACACATACCAACTGTAATGGAAATGAAATCTATAGTTGTAATCTGCATCAACTACGGAATCCTACAGTGTAATGTGCACAGTGTAAACGTGGGTACTCAGCAGCTATAATGTTATTCTTATGGAGAATAAGAAATATGTGATGTCTTGCTTGTTTATGATAACACTTGGAATGTTGCTTCATCTAGTGGTGATCCATTGGTATGTAAATGGTTTTTGTGGTCCTTGATGCAGCAAACCTGCATACTCAGTCCTAATGTTTTTCTTATGGAGAATAGATCAAATGTCATATCTCGCTTATTTATGAATATGCTTTGATGAAAGTTTTTATAAGTGGCTTAATGACGTGGTGAAGTACCATTTGAAATTCCCTGAGTATGCAGGTTTGCTGCAACGGGGGGTATTTAGGGTTATGTTTATTTAATGCTAATATAATGACCCCCGATGCACTCCACTCAACGTCCATCGGCAGAATTGTTTTTATCAGCTGGTCCAGAGGAAAGGTTTGTCCGCGGGATCTTACGTGTCTACTCTGTTTATAAGAACTGACAAGTGTTCCTCTTATAAAGTTGTATTTTCCTCGGTATGTAAAGAGAGAAAAAATAAGCTGATGCAGAGTATTGAAGCAATGTTATAGGGGCTTTGGTCCCTTCAAGCTACTAGTCTTAATTAATTTTCTAGGTTTGTGTGTTCAAGTAACTGCAACACCATTTTATACTGTGAGATGAACCTCAACTTATAATAGTACAACCTCAACTCAGTATGGCCGGACCTGGGTTTGACCCATTCTGTGATTTGTATCGATAACTCATTTTAATGACAGCTAGATTTCTTGTTAATAATGAGGACAAATTAAGTGACCTCTTTGCAGTTGACAAAAATATAAATTTGTCCGCTAATTGTTCCCCTTATATTTTTCTGCTGTATACTTGAAAAAACGTGAAAATGTTCAGCTCGATTGGTTCAATAGTTTTTACTTTAAAACGGAACATACAAGTCGACAGACATAGAGACAGACACCAACTTTCTTTTAGTGAATTTACCCTATAGGGAAGAAGCTATTACCGTAGGTCTCATGGTAAGACTTAAGCCCGAGACCATTATAACTTTTCATTTGGTATAACCCAGATGACAAAAACACCATTCGTTCAAATTTTTATATATGTATATATGAAATTTGGTACAAATGTGTAAAGTACCATTTATTTGAACGAGTTCGAAAACCAGACGAATCGCACCATCCAAAGGGGGGTTTTGTACGCCAAACATTTTTTTATTTCAACATGTAATTTGTATTTAAATCAAATTTTAATTCATACCATTGAATTCAGCATCAAAAAAATTTGGTATTTTGATCATTGCTCTACGTCAATTGGTTATTGAGATATTGAAAATGCTAAACATAGTACGTTGTCTAATGTTATTCTTATGGAGAAAAAGAAAAATTGTATATCTCGCTTATTTATGAACATAAACTGACGAGATTTGGTACAAGGTTTCAGATGGTTGTGGTTTATTGTTGTTTGTACGAACAAAATTTTTCGCCTATGGTTCCCGTTGCAGCAAACCTAGGTACTTGGTCCCCATGTTATTCTTATAGAAAATAATTTAAATATTATATCGCTTATTAATGAATGGGGGGGAAACTTGGTATGTGACTTCACTAAGATGAGTTCTATTGATATTTGCATAAAAACCCATTATTTTATGTTCATTGTTGCAGAAAACCTGCGTACTCATCCCCAATGTTATTCTTATGGAAAATAATTAATATTTTAAATATCGCTTGTTTGTGAATATATTTCTTATGAATCCTGTTAAGTGTTTTAATGTGTTATGTGATATATCCATTGGAAATTCGCTGAGTATACAGGTTTGCTGCGACGGGGGTATTATAAATGTACTAGCTGCCATCGTACCCGGTTTCACCCGGGAATACAACAGTTATGTATGTTACATTCTGAGGTTAAACCGTGGAACTACTACGAATCAAGATCAGCGGTTTGTATTTTCATCAGCTCAAACAAAGATTAATTTCCATAAGGAATACATGGGAACTTTGAACTCCCGTGGGGCAAAGCCCTAAAGGATTTTCAAAACGAAAATATGCCTATGTGTTTATTTGGTGTATATAAGGAAAATTAATATAACTTTCATGCCAATCGTTTCAGTAGTTTCTGAGTGATTGACGAATAAAAAGCAGACATACAGACAGACACACACCATCCCGTTTTAGCGAATTTCCCCTATAGGGAAGAAGCTATTACCGCAGTCGGCATGGTAAGACCTAGGCCCGGGACCATAATAACTTTTCGTTTTAGGTCCCCAGATGCCAAAACACCACTATTCGTTCAAAACTCTATATATATATATGTGTCCGTGGGTGCGACAACTCTCGTAAAAATGATCCGATTTTGATGAAATTTGATACAAACATGTAAAGCATCATTTATGACTTTAAGTTCGAAAACCAGCCAGATCGCTCTATCCAAAGAGGTATTTTTGGGGGGTTTGTACCCCAAAAATGGGTTTATTTGAGTTTTTTTACGTATAATATTTTAGTAAATCCAACTTTATTTTTCACCATTAAATTCAGCTTAAAAACCAAACAATTTGGCGTTTTGATCATTGCTCTACGTCAATTGGTTACCGAGATATTGAAAGTGCTAAACACAGTACGTTGTCCAATGTTATTTATTCTTATGGAGAATAAGAAAAATTGTATATCTCGCCTATTTCTCAACTTATCCTGATAAAACTTGGTATATTGCTTCATACCGTTGTGGTTTATTGCTATTTGCACTAAAAAACATTTTTTTGCCTACAGTTCCCGTAGCAGCAAACCTGCGTACTCAACCTCCATGTTATTCTTATGGAGAATAAGTAACGTGTTATCTCCCTTAATTATAAACATAAATTAATACAATTTAGTATGTGGCTTTACCTACTTGAGTTATATTGGTATTTGTATAAAACCCCATTTTTCGTGTTCCTTCCTTCAGCAAACCTGCATACTCAGCCGCCATGTTGTTATTATTATGGAGAATAATTAAAATGTCATATAACATTTATTTATGAATGTATATTAATGAAACTTGGTATTTGGTTTTATGTGGTAAAAATATACATATATATGCATTGGAAATTCGCTGAGTACGCAGGTTTGCTGCTACGGGGGTATTTATACATATATTAGTAAGGATAGGATAGGATATCTCTTAGGTATGAACATATACTTAACACCATGTACACCAGGTGCAATAATTTTTGCCCATGTTCATATGCTTTTCGTAGCGATAAATATTGCTTTCTTTAATGAAGCTTATGCTGAATGTTTATGACTTACGGCTAATACAACCATATTTTCATAAGGGAAAAATTCAAAAGGCCAATTGTGCAAATCTTACGGAATTTTGTAGGCCTCAATTTCTATATGCTTTACAACCATTGAGGAATCTTATGTTTTGGTTAGAATAACACTATAACACCTTCATGTTTTTACGAAGAGTTTTTCATTTGATTTATTGTTTTATTTCAGACTCGTTACCGTATATGAGAAAATAAGTAGGAAATGGTATATATATATAAATTTATAGTAATTAAAATCATTAAATCATTGTCTAAGACGCAGACGAAGCTAGGGCCTATTTTAAGGTGAATATGAATGAATTTGCATTTTGAATATAGATACAGGTTTCGCCTTCAACTTTCGCCTTTCGCCTTTAACTGAAATAATGTAGCCTATCTTCAAACAACTGTTTTGAGAAATAACAAAATTAATAACTTACAAACTCATTTTGCCTGTTCGATCGAAAGCTAGACAATATGTTACGGCGGATCAATCTAAGTTACTAAGTTGTAGGTCTGCAGTTAAGGTCAGAAGATTGGCATTTACAATGACCTTTTTAGTGGTTATTTTTAATCTCCTTCGCCTTAGTTCAGCTGTGTTCCCTACATGTTAGTATTATCAAGGTCTATTTGAGTTATTAGTAAGTAGCTTATTTAAAGACCCAGTAATGGAATACATATAAATCCTTTTACTAACAGATTGCTAACGTGTGCAAGAACTTACTGGGCTACCATATTTAAGACTTAGTTCAAAAGTGAGCTACATAATTGCTTTTGCCAACAAATGAGTATTAAACATTCCAAATAAGTAGCTAACCTCAACATTTTTATTTTCACTGTGCTATCTGTTTAGAAGCTTTTTCGTAATTCTGACGAGTTCGCACGCAGCGTGCTGACGTGAGGGAAGTGAATTACCGCATTAACACCTTTAAAAAATCTATTTTGTAAAATTGAAAAATGAAATTTTTTGGCTGTTCTGACGCTCCTGGTTATTCTTAAATTGACTATTAGGATGGCAATGTTGTACATTATAAGGTTAGAAGGAGGTATAGTCAGGATAACAAGTTGGTAAAGTGATATTGGGGGTGATAAACAACATGAAGATATGAAAAAATACCTCCGTAGCAGCAAACCTGCATACTCAGCGAATTTCCAATGCATATTAATTTATCTTAATACCACATAAAGCCACATACCAAGTTTCATCAATATACATTCATAAATAAACGATTTATGACATTTTAATTATTCTCCATAAGAATAACATGGCGGCTGAGTATGCAGGTTTGCTGAAATAAGGAACTCTAAAAATGGGTTTTATACAAATATCAATATAACTCAACTAGGTAAAGCCACGTACCAAGTTCTATTAATTAATGTTCATAATTAAAGGAGATAACACGTTAATTATTCTCCATAAGAATAACATGGGACTGAGTATGCAGGTTTGCTGCTACGGGAACTATCGGGCAAAAAATGGGGGTTTGTGCAAATATCAATAGACCATAATTAAATGAAGCAATATACCAAGTTTCGTCAGGATAAGTTGATAAATAAGCGAGATATACAATTTTTATTATCCTCCATAAGAATAACATTGGACAACGTACTGTGTTTAGCACTTTCAATATCTCAGTAACCAATTGACGTAGAGCAATGATTAAAACATCAAATTTTGCGTCTTTTAAAGCTGATTCAAGTGGGAAAAAATAAAATTTTACTTTTTCAAAAATTGTATGTAAAAAACTCAAAAAACCCATTTTTGGGGTACAAAACCCCCCCAAAATACCCCTTCGGATAGGTCGATCCGTCTGGTTTTCGAACTTAAAGTCATAAAGGCTGCTTTACACGTTTGTACCAAATTTCGTCAAAATCGGACGTTTTTTACGAGAGTTATCGCACCCACGGACACACACACACACACACACACACACACACACACACACACACACACACACACACATATATATATATATATATATATACAGTTTCGAACGAATGGTGTTTTTGGGGTCTGAGGACCTCAAAACGAAAAGTTATCATGGTCCCGGGCCTAGGTTTTACCATGCCGACTACGGTAATAGCTTCTTCCCTATAGGGGAAATTCGCTAAAAACATGCTTTTCCAGTGTAAAATCCCTATAAGACAAAACACTGTGTTAAGAAGATTAACAATTTCTTTAATAACTCGGTAAATATTTGTGCTAGAATGATTAGAGAGGGCTTAAAAACATTCGCCTTACTAATCTCCATCTTCTTACGTGCATTAATTTTACATACGGGACTATTCTGACACTTTTTAGACCCAAAAAATCAAAATTTGAAAAATTAAAATTACAAAAAAAAGGGTTACAGTTGTCCGATTGTTTTGCCCAACGAACTTGTTCAACTGTTTACACAAGGGAAGATTCCCACCAAATTTCAAGTAAATCGTACAAAAAATATGACCGCTAGAGTGCGAACACACACACAGACACACACACACACACACACACACACACACACACACACACACACACACACACACACACACACACACACACACACACACACACACACACACACATATATATATATATATGTAATTTTCAGTAAAAAGGGCTACTAATATAATTATTATTTTAAACATTTTAAACACAGTACCCTGGTTTAAATTATTTTATTTCAAGACCATTTATATTTATATTTCTTTTTAATAATTGTGAGGTTATGTTTTGTTTACGACCATGACTATGGCCTTAAGGTCCGAAACATGTCGGTCTTGAAATAAAATAATTTAAACCAGGGTACTGTGTTTAAAATGTTTAAAATAATAAATATATATATATATATTTTTATAAAAAGTTGTTAGCGAGCCCAAAACACGTTCAGGGGGTCACGTTAGGAACTTCTATGGTGGTACCGGGCTAATAGTTCACTTTTCCATGGTAAATTCACTAATAAGCAAGTATATACATATTTATTTACTTACAGAATTACAACAAGCTTCGTTAAGATAATAATACTAGTGGGTTGCAAAAAATTTATATCCTATCCTATACTCTAATATGAGTAAGGTTTGCTTGCTTGCTTGCAACACCGATCTCAAGAACGGCTCCAACGATTTCCTTCAAATGTTCGAAATAACTAATTTCTGGGATAAAAATAAGTTCTAGACAGGTCTCATCCCCAGGAAAAATCAAATAATGTAAAAAAAAAATGAAAAGTTAAAAAAATAACATTGGGCTTATGGAGTTTAAAATCAAAACAAAAGAATTGCAACAGCTGTTTATAATCAATGAATGAACTGTCAAAGTAATACTCATGTTGTTTATGGTTATCAACATGTGGTTTAGTGAGAGCAGAGATTAAAGGATTTGAGTGGAGATTACACATATAAAGTAATAAAATAAATTAAAGGGACATTGAGCTATAAATAACAACTGGAGTGACCTTAAAAATATAGAAAAGAGGCAAATGAGTTATACAGATCTGATTATCAATAGGGGGAAGTGGTGAAATATTACTCCAAGTCATCTAAACAAACTGACTGGCCTTCCCCCGAGCAAAGCTTGGCCCCAGGTACTATATACTCTAATATGAGTAAGGTTTGCTTGCTTGCTTGCTTGCGACACGGATCTCAAAAACGGCTCCAACGATTTCCTTCAAATGTTCGAAGTAACTAATTTCTGGGATAAAAATAAGTTCTAGCCAGGCCTCATCCCCAGAAAAATCAAATAATCGAGAAAAAAAACTAAAGTGAAAGTTAACAAAATTAACATTGGGCTTATGGAGTTTCAAATCAAAACAAAAGAATTGTAACAGCTGTCCATAATCAACCAGGAAACTGTCAAAGTAATACTCATGTTGCTTATGATTATTAACATGTAGTTTCCTGAGAGCAGAGATTAAAGGATTTGAGTGAAGATTACATATATAGAGTAGTAAAATAAATCAAAGGGACATTGAACTATAAATAACAACTGGAGTGACCTTAAAAATGTAGAAAAGAGGCAAATGAGTTATACAGATCTGATTAATAGTAGGGGGAAGTGGTGAAATATTACTCCAAGTCATCTAAACAAACTGTCTGGCCTTCCCCCAGCAAAGCTCGGCCCCCAGGTACTATATATAAAACCACTATTATAATAGGTAAAAATCATTCTAAGGACTGATTATTTCATTTATAAAATGTACAGAAAAGATGTCGTTAATACAGCAGTGAGATTTAGACGGTATTTAGCTTTCAGTTATAGTATTGTATAAGCTTACAAATAGGGATGTGTCGGTTGTTGAAGTCGGTTGTCGGTTTTACCGGTTTTTACAAAAAATCGAAACCGAGAACCGATGATCTAATGTCGGTTTCGGGTTTTCACTGTCAGTAAGAGCTCGTATTGGAAATAAATATTATAATATTGTAAACAAAATATCGAATAACAAGCTAAACAACGTTTAACAAAATAAGTGGTTGAAATAAGACTCCTCCCGACAACTAATCACTTCCTTTCCAGTCCCAAAATAACTCTCAACTAACACGAAAGTAGAATTGACAGGAGTTCTATTTATGGATGTACGAGAATGAGGAAAACAGATAAGTAAACAAAGATAGTGGCCCGAGTCGCTGAGCGACCCTAAATTTTTTGTCCCATTCTTAATCCCTGGTCTATTGTTCGGTTTCCGGCCGAAGGTCCCGGTAATTTATTCAAAAGATAACAGTTCCTAGTCCAAAATGCTAAAACCGAAACTAATTGTCGTGCAAAGACAAATTACGGCTCGTTTTATTCGTCTGATTAACAAAAATAAAATAAAATGTCAATCAAAGTTGTGTGACTTTCAGTTCAAGAGATATGAATAATACAATCGCTGTTTATTAGTTTTATTATTTTCCAGACTATTCAAACGTTACTATATCGATTTCCTTCTTACCCAACATTGTATTTCTTTCTTCTTTCTATTCAAATTCTCTACTTTCCCAACGTTTTCGACTAGTAGACATCTTAAAATCTATTGTTATTCAATTAATTTATATAAAGTAGGAATTTAAAATTACAGTATATCTAAAAACGTTGAACTACAATCATTAAAAGATATTTTTTGTACAAATTTTTATTTCTAATTTGTATACACAATTTAAAATCCTAAATTTAACATTAATTTAATTTTTATCGGTCAAGAATAGTAAACATCCAAAGTGATTGTTTTATAAAAATACATAAATAAATAGGTGATCTATAGCTTTTTATTTATTCTCCATAAGAAAACCATAGGGCTGAGTATGTAGGTTTGCTGCAACAAGGAACACAAAATATGTGTTTTTATGCAATTATCAATATAACTCAACAAGGTGAAGCTACGTACTAAGTTTTATTAATTTATGTTCATAATTAAGGGAGATATAAAACTTTACTTATTCTCCATAAGAATAACATTAGGGCTGAGTATGCAGGTTTGCTGCTACTGGGATAATAAAACAAAAATCAACTGTTTGTGCAAATATCAATATACCAGTACTACGTGGAGCCACATACCAAGTTTCATCAATCTACATTCATAAATAATCGAGATATCAAATTTGATTAATTCTCCTTAAGGATAACATTTGACAACGGGCAGTATTTAGCAATTTTAATACCTATGCAACGGTTGGACGTAGAATCACAATTTAAACCCAAAATTATTGTTTTGTAGAGCTGAATTGATTAGTAAAAGCAAATATGAAGTTTACATTAAAATGAACTGAGGAAAAGCCAAAAACCTTTTTCCCATAAAATGAGCAGGGTTTTTGGATTTTCTCCGCAACCACTTAACCTAGGTTGATAATTAAAAATACTAAATTATTATTTTTTAAGCTGAATAGTTTTTTGGCATCTGGATACCAAGTTTCATCAGTATACATTCATAAATAAACGATTTATGACATTTTAATTATTCTCCATAAGAATAACAAGGCAGCTGAGTATGCAGGTTTGCTGAAGCAAGGAACACAAAAGATGGGGTTTTATACAAATATCAATATAACTCATGTAGGTAAAGCCACATACCAGATTTCATTAATATATTTTCATAATGAAGGCAGATAACACATTACTTTTTCTCCATAAGAATAACATGGGGCTGAGTACGCAGGTTTGCTGCTACAGGAGCCTTGGGTAAAAAATTGTCTTTTTGAGCAAATATCAATGGTCCACAACCAGATGAAGCCGTATACCAAGTTTCGTCAGTATACGTTCATAAATAAGCGAGATATAAAATTTTTATTTTTCTCCATAAGAATAACATTAGACAACGTACTGTGTTTAGCACTTTCAATATCTCTGTAACCAATTGACGTAGAGAAATGATCAAAATACCAAATTGTGTGTTTTGTTTAGCTGAATCCAATGGGAAAAAAATAAAATTTCACTATTTCCAAAATTATATGTAAAAGATTTGAAAACCCATTTTTGGGGTACAAAACCCCCCCAAAATACCCCTTCGGATAGAGCGATCTGGCTGGGTTTCGAACTTAAAGTCATAAATTTTGCTTTACACGTTCATACCATTTTTTTATCAAAATCGGATAATTTTTACGAGAGTTATCGTGCTCACGGACACACACACACACACACACACACACACACACACACACACACACACACACATATATATAAATATGTGTATATATATATACAGTTTCGAACGAATGGTGTTTTTGGGGTCTGGGGACCTCAAAACGAAAAGTTATGATGGTCCCGGGCCTAGGTCTTACCATGCCGACTACGGTAATAGCTTCTTCCCTATAGGGGAAATTCGCTAAAATCGGGTGAGGGCTAAATATAAAATCGGGGGTTTGGGTAAAAATAAAAATCGGGGGGGCAAAAATATAAAATTCGGGGGGAATATAAAATTGGCGGGGGAAAATATAAAATGGGGGGAGACATAAAATAAAAATATAAAATCGAAGAGGGTGGGAAATTTAAAATCGGGGGCATTAAGATTTGGGGGGGGAGCGCGCAGAGTTCCCCGATACCCCCTACTCTCGCCTATAGAAAAAAGAGTTTAAGTTGCCTTACAAGTATTTTTTTTATTTCCATTATGAACCTATATTTATGCCTTTCAAGTATGTTTAAATATAAGCCGTTATGGTAGAATGTTGATGGAGTGTTGGTGGGAGAATGTGGTGGGGGAAGTTGGTGGAGGGATTGACACGTGCGCTTAGGTCGGCGAGAATTCCTGTAACTGTAATTCTGACACGAGGTGACTCAAATTGTAAAAGAAAAACAATAGCGGGGAAGTGGGGGCGGGCAAAAATATAAAATCGGGAGGGTGGGCAAAAATAAAAATCCGGGGTGAGCAAAAATATAAAATCGGGGGGAGCAAAAAATATAAAATCGGGGGGGGGGGTCAAAAATATAAAATGGGGAGGACATAAAATTAAATTATACTAGGTATACGCTACTATGTCCCGTAATAGGATGAAGTGAGGATTTTTAATACCACCATAATAGGCAGTATAGGTGCCGGATTAATTAATTAAAAGTAGCTTACCTAACTTCACCTAGGCCCACATTACTTCGACCAGCCTACCACATTCCAGTTTATTTCTGAATCTAGTAGGCCTATATTAGTTGAAGAATTAAAATTTATTCGCCCTGAAAAATAACTACTTACCACATAAACATTCCTCTCAGAATAGTCATTGTGTAAATAATTTGTCTTTGAATTCTGTATTGTTAATTTGAAGTGGATATAAATAGGCTATAGGCAATAGGCAAATATTTGAACAAGTCTTTAAAGCCCTCTTACTTCTGGCCTACCAATGCACTACTTCAGTCAATGTCACTTTGAGAACCAGGGAATAATTATGTGTCAAATTATTGCCAGGGAAAAAGATAGTACAGTATCCGGTAAGACCTAGGCCAAATGTGAAAGTATTCTCGTTGGTTGAAATCCAAACAAACATTATCATATTTATAACGTGTCCCAGCAGATTAATTGACTAAAAGTAACTTACCAAATCTCACCTAGGTCCACATTAATACTTCAACTGGTCTACACATCCCAGTTCGTCGCAGAGTCTAGTAAATTAGGTGAATCACCAAAATGTATAAAACCTGAAAAATAACTACTTACAACATATAAACATACCTCTCAGAAAAACCATTGTTTAAAATTTGTCTTTGAATGGAGTTAAGTTTAAGAGAATATAATAGGGGTAACCCCAGGGCTCTGAGGGGTGGGATATTTCCGGCTCAGAGCCCTGGGGTTACCATAATAGGCTATGGGCAAACATTTGAGTAAGTCCTTAAAGCCCACTTACTTCGAACATACTAAGGCATAACTGTTGTCAATGTTACTTTCAAGAATCTGCCATTGCCTTCCTTATTATCAAATATTAATTTAATGTAAAAATCATCAATTAATATAGCTATGAAACTATGTTAGGATAACACTAACCTATGACTGTTTTTATGACTTTATACGACATATGAGTTGAAAAACAAAATTTCAGTTTTGACAAAAGCCAAAATGTTATTTGAACACATGATATGACAGCTGATTTAAAAAAAATAATTGTTACGAAAAACAAGAACAACTAATGGTGTTTTTCCAATGGCACCAAACACTTCCGATTTAACCAAAATTACTGACACTACGATTTTTGAAGACAAGATATCAGCACTTACAAGTCTCACGCAAAAAATTGTGTTCAAATTATAACTACAATTAGGCTATATTGATCCGTTACTGCTACCTACGAGGTAATTTTTATATAAAAATTCAAGTTAAGATCTCCTCTTTTCATTTATTGTCAGAATCACAAATGAAGAAAAGTTAAATATGAAACTATGTTTAGGCTACAATAACTAACCTATGAATAACCTACCTAGGCGCTTAAAAGAATTGAAATTTAGTAGGTTAGAAATCTACATCTCTTACTGAAATAGGCCCTATAAAGTTTTAAGAAACAATTTTAATCCATAGCTAGCGTAGGCATAGAACAACGATACATTAGCCTCAGTCTGTTAGGTGACATTAGTATTTTTGTTGGCTAGGATCGATTTTATTACATTTCACAGTTTCTTTTAGTGTCAAAGTCATGTCCTAAGTTATTCAAATAATAATAAAGTCATAATAATTAGATATGTATAACATTAGACTACACCTAGACCTAACCAAATTTGTCATAAACCATAACCAACATGTAACAGGGTCGTATCCAGGGGGGAATATCCCCCTGAAATTTCAAAAATACATGTGAAAAACGGGAGAAAGAGTGAGATGTAGGCAAGGCCAAATCCTATCCACCGCAAAAAAATCGTAATTAAACTAGGTGTACGTTCATTCCTTGCGTATAAGGATAATTGAAACACATGATCAAACTTAAATCGAATCTCATACAAAATTCAATATCTGATTTGAGTAACATCATCAGAATACATTCCGTTATCATTTAACTGCCGCCAGAATCCGGGTTTTATGTCTATATAGCTATAGTTTTAGTCACTTCTCCCCTAAGAATCAATTATCGCGGTGGCTGAGAGGGTATCGCACTGGCTCTTGGAGCGTAAGGTCGCAGGTTCGGATCCCGCCACCAACTTAACATTTTATCCGTAGAAAACATACATACATTTATCACTTGTTGTTATCAAAAGTAAATGATGTATAAATACGTAAATTTATTTATTTTTAAAATAAATTGAAGATTTCAGGCATGGTTTGTTGTTAGGATTGGCATGGGTGCGTTATCTTAGAGCAAACAGAGTATTTTGGGTAAAGCAGTTACTTTAGCAGTGTGGTTAATTTAACTTTTAAGAGAACAGCGAGTTTCCTATATGAACTAATGTTAACAATTTCTATAGGCCAAGTCAAAATATCCTTAAGGATTAACAATAAGTCGTCAGGTCCAGTTATTTAGATGAAAAAATGAGATTTCAATATATTGTTTCAATAACCTAGGCTATCATGAAATTAAATGCTATAAAAATGGGTTGGCTCAAGTCCGTACATGAAACTTCTAAAATGACAAGTAGCCTAAGTGTATATGCCTACATTTTATAGTCATAGGTCAAAGTTTATGATGAAAACAGCTCACTATAATCCAAACCTAGAAGATGTCAAATCATTTCAGATAACCTGTACAAAAAGCTTAGTTTGGTTAGAATAGTTTAAAGCTTTTGTTTTGGTTCGCTACAACACTCCTGGTAATGTGTTTAAAGTATTTTACAACAGTTGTATTTTACAAAATGATATTTCAATATATTATTTCAATAGCCTAGGCTATCATGAAATTAAATTCTATAAACATGGGTTGGTCCAGGACCGTACATGGAACTTCTAAAATGGCAAGTAGCCTAAGTGTATATGCCTACATTTTATAGTCATAGGTCCAAGTTTATAATGAAAAAAGCTCACTATAATCCAAACCTAGGAGATGTCAAATCCTTTCAGATAACCTGAACAAAAGGCTTAGTTTGGTTAGAATAGTTTAAAGCTTTTGTTTTGGTTCGCCACAACATTCCTGGTAATGTATTTAAAGTATTTTACAACAGTTGTATTTTACAAAATGATATTTCAATATATTGTTTCAATAGTCTAGGCTATCATGAAATTAAATTCTATAAACATGGGTTGGTCCAAGACCGTACATGGAACTTCTAAAATGGCAAGTAGCCTAAGTGTATAGGCCTACATTTTATAGCCATAGGTCCAAGTTTATGATGAAAACAGCTCACTATAATCCAAACCTAGGATATGTCAAATCATTTCAGATAACCTGTATAAAATGCTTAGTTTGGTTAGAATAGTTTAAGGCTTTTGTTTTGGTTCCCTACAAAATTCCTGGTAATGTTTAAAGTATTTTACAACAGTTGTATTTTACGAAATGATATTTCAATATATTGTTTCAATAGCCTAGGCTATCATGAAATTAAATTCTATAAACATGTTGGTCCAAGACCGTACATGAAACTTCTAAAATGGCAAGTAGCCTAAGTGTATAGGCTTACATTTTATAGCCAAGTTTATGATGAAAACAGCTCACTATAATCCAAACCTAGGATTTGTCATATCATTTCAGATAACCTGTATAAATGGCTTAGTTTTGTTAGGATAGTTTAAAGCTTTTATTTTGGTTCGCTACAAAATTCCTGGTAATGTTTAAAGTATTTTACAACATTGTATTGCCAGTTTAATGTCGGCTTACTCTTACTGTAATCCAACCCTAGGCTATGTCAAATCATTCAAGATAACCTTCCGAAAAAGGCTGTTTGGTTAGAATAATCTATAGCTTTTATAGTGGTTACCTACTACATTACTGGCAATGTATGTTAGGTAATGTAGACAATTTTTATTATTAATTCATTGAAAATATAACCTAGCAAATAATTGTCCTACAAAATAAATTTTAAGGTTGTTCGCTTACTATGACTAACTTCATCAACGCTTTCTAGACAAATTGAGGCTTTGTATACTTTTTACACATGACAATCACAATATTACCAATTGTCTAAGAAAATGTAATAAAACAAACTATTTTATAAGTTAAGTTAATATCTTAGGATCTACAGTCATCAAAAAGTTATTTTGAGTTTTTCGATCTGCCACACGCGTCGTCTGTCGTCCGCCACTGTTACAATCGTCGCCTCCGACGACTGACAATATTTACAAAGAGTAGGCGTACTAAGGGAATATTAACTGTATGGATTATTTTTAAACGTACACTTAATCTATATTATTAAAAGAATTTCTCGATTTTTCTTCACAGCATATCGACCCTTATAAATGTATTTTTCTATACATATTTGGTATCAAATTAAAGCTATTTCTCTCTAGATGTGCCTTTTTTGAGTTTGGAAAACAACCCATGAAAAGCGTTCGTCCAGGAGGCTTTTAAAATTTCAGCGAATGTGCTACTATCTGTTGTTAAACCTGGGAACTTTTTCCAATTCACATTTGTTTATAACAAAACATATGGTGATGATTTGATCGAGTTCTTAAGTTTGACCACAAAATACAGCACTTGCATTTATTTATTTGATGAAACTGGTGTATTCTTTAAAGTTATAAATAAGTTTATTTTCAAATAGTAATTCATTTAATTTATTGAAATATAGATTTTTTTGGAGGAAAAATAATTCAATTTTGACCACAAAGAAAAGTACCGCTAATGTAAATCTGGGGCATAGCCAGTTTGATTTCAACTAATTTACCGTCTCTTATATGGTAGATGTTGAAAGCTGTTATTTTATAATCAGATGGAAGATTTTCCCCAAACACATATAGGTTACATATTTTACAATAACATGTAAAGTAAAAAGTTGTAATTTTATTTGTTCATATTTATCTAGAACATTTTAATATGTTTTTAAACTTGAAACCAAAATAGAATGTGTTTAAGTCTTATTTCATAATCTTTGAAACGACAGTCATTTTTGAAATAATTTGTATACGTTTTACCATGTATTAAATACCTTAACAACAGTGATTTTACGTCATTTATCAGTTTATTATGCAAATTTTAGACATTTCATATAAGACAGTGAAGTGAAGTGAATGAGTGAAGTGTTCAACAATTTGTGTGTTATAACTTTTCAAATATTTTACCATGAATTATATACTTCGACATCAGTGTTTTTCTGGTTTAACATCAATATGTAATAACCATTTTGTGCCTAATATGTATTGAACTATATTCAGAGCGTTTTCGTGCTATTTTTGGGACACATGCTTGATTTACTACTTTTAGGTTCAACCAAATATGGTTCCTCAAAAGTTCAAAAAGAGAATGTCTTGCTCTAGGTTTTGTTTTTTGATAGTGTGTTTCATGTGTATTTAATTGTTTTATAAGATGCCTAGAAGAGACCGCGCCCGCAAATCAAATGCTAGGGCTAGAGACAGAGCTAATCGTTTTCGCCCCTATCCACTACCCTTGGCCATGGACAATTCGGTCAATCCCACTGGTTTTGATATTGGGCCAATGAATGAAGTATGTAGATTTTGCCATGGTCGTTACTTCCGATATGAAAGAAAACAACTACAGGAACATTTACAAAATGTTGCCATAATGGCAAGGCACAACCAACGATTCCAGAAGTGTCTAATACAGTTCTCTCCCTTTTGACTGAACAAGACCAAATATCTAAAAACTACAGATTAAACATCAGGTATTATAACGCAGCCATGGTCATGGTAAGTGCTAAGGCCTCCACTAATGAACAGCGAGGAGGTGGAGGACCTTACCATTTTATAATGCATGGTTCTTTTTATCATGGACATGGACCTCTAATACCTTCAAATGAAGAGGCGACGTATGCACAGTTATATTTTTATGACTCTGAAGAAGCAAATAGACTCAGACTAAACCGTCCAGAAAATGTGAGCTGCTTAGATGTTGTGATGAAAACACTTTCAAACCATTTCAATGAGGTAAATCCTTACGTACAAAGTTACCACCAAATGTATGAAATCGTCCGGTCAGGGCAGTTTGGCGATCTAAAAGACTTACAAATGATTATAGTCACCGATCCTACCACAGACCTTCGCCGTTATAACGCTCCAATATCCACAGATGTAGCTGCAATCTTCACTTCACCAGATGGCACACCCCCCGGTGAAAGAGACTTAGTAGTATACCCTTTAAACGGACAATCTGTTACTGAACGTATATCGATATTAAGTCCCCATCTTGATCCATTAGCATATCCATTGCTTTTTCCTAAAGGAGATCAAGGATGGAATCCTTCCCTAGAGTGGACAATGCTTCAGCATGTTCAACATAGAATATCAATTCGTGAAATTCCAAGTATTATTCACTTGATTGAAAAACTATACCTCCAGTGGTTAGTTGATGCTTATGTAAGAATAGAAGGTACAAGGCTTCAATGGATACACCAAAATCAAAGAACACTAAGAGTTTAGAATTATAAGGGCCTTTCTGACTATCTACTAACTAGAGCAGAAAATGAACATTTAAGGAGTGGGAAATGCGTGGTTTTGCCACCCACGTTTATTAACAGCCCAAGAAACATGCTAGCGAAGAAGTATAATGATGCCATGTCAATAGTGAGAAATATGGGAAACCAGATTTGTTTGTGACTGTTACCGCAAATCCAAAATAGCCTGAAATAGTGAACAATCTCCATCAAGGACAAGCAGCATGGATGCGTCCAGAACTTATAGTGAGAGTTTTTCACCAAAAGCTAAAGGAACTCATCCACGACATAACGGAAAAACATGCATTTGGAGCTGTTTCAGCCATTATATACACTATTGAATTCCAGAAACGTGGTCTTCCACACTGTCACATACTTATCTCCCTCAAAGAAGATGACAAAATAACAGAACTAGATCAAGTTGACAGGGTGGTTTCATCTGAACTACCTGATGTACAGACAGATTTTGATCTATTCAATTTAGTGAAGACCCATATGATTCTAGGCCCTTGTGGTGAACTCAATCCACATTCCCCTTGCACGGACAAAGGATCTTGCAAAAATAACTACCCAAAAGAATTCAACGAGAGGACTACACAAAACCCTTCTGGTTTTCCAATCTATCGTCGCAGACAAGACAACAAGACAGCAGAAGTCCGTGGGCGATCGATTGACAATCGGTGGGTTGTTCCATTTAACAGATAATTACTGATGAAGTACCAAACTCATATAAATGTTGAGATTTGCACGACTGTTAAGTCAGTCAAATACATTTATAAATATATATACAAGGGTTGTGATTGTGCAACGACATCAATTTACACAGGAGGAGTTCTTGATCACGATGAAATAAAAACCTTTTTAGACAGCCTTTGGGTAGGATCATGTGAAGCTTGCTGGGAATTTTAGAATACGAGATGCATTACCAGAACCACAGTGTTGTAAGGTTGGACTGTCATCTCCCAAATTAACAGAGCGTGTATTACAGAGAGGGAGAGTAACAGCGAGCCCGTCGATGTACCGAAAAACCAAACTTCTTGCTTGGTTTGAGCTAAACATGATTGATTATGAGGCTCATTATTTTTTTAATGTGAAGATACCTGAACATTATAAATGGGAACAGAATCAGTGGAAGCCGAGAAGAAATCGCGCAAAAGTTGTCAGCCGTCTATAAACTGTTGATCCAAAACAGACGGAATGTTTTTTTCTCAGACTTTTACTACTGCATGTAAAAGGTGCCCGATCATTTGAAGACCTACGAACAGTTGTAGATCAAGGCACAGGAGAAAACATCGTGTGTGAAAGTTTTCAGCAAGCTGCAATATACAGGGGCATTGCTACAAGTGATAACCAATGGAGGGAAACAATGGATGAGGCCATTCAACATCAAATGCCTCATCAAATACGCCAGCTTTTTGCAATCATCTGTGCAATTAATGTGCCATACAACTGTTGCGAGCTTTGGAATTTTTACAAAGAAAGTATGAGTGAAGGTTTCCTCACAAAAATGACAGAAGCCCAAGCTAGCAATCGTGCTCTTCTTGAAATAGAGGAAATTCTCTTATCACACAACACTTCTTGTGAAAATCTTGGACTGCCTACGCCAACACGTTGTTTTACTCCACAACATGAAATCGATGTTAATGAACAATATCAAATTTTTAATACGATGTACACAAGTCCTAAGAATTTGCAGCGCCAAGCAATTGATGCCATATCATCAGCTATAGAAAATCCTCAGTTTTCCAATTTATTTTTTATTGATGGCCCTGCTGGTAGTGGAAAAACATATGTTCAAAGAACAATTATATATCTCATCAAAAGCCGAGGATATTGCTGTATTCCCGTTGCAACGACAGGAATGGCTGCCAGTTTATTAGAAGGCGGTCGTACAATTCATAGTCAGTTTAAATTACCGATTAATGTAACCCATGATTCTGTATCTGGGGTTATCCCAAATTCAGCAACTGGGAAATATATCAAGTCATCTAAGCTTTTGATAGTTGATGAGGCGAGTGCAGCTCCTTCAGGAATAATAACTGTGCTTGATCGACTTTACCGTGACATAGCAGATATTGATAACAGAAATAGGCCTTTTGGTGGACAAGTTGTTTTATTTTATGGTGATTTCCGCCAATGCTTACCAGTGATTCCACATAGATTGCGTGCAACAACTGTTGAACATTCAATAAAGATGAACACTATTTGGAGGTATGTTAAGGTGATCAAACCCCTTGAAAACATGAGAGTTGATGAAGATGAAGTAGAATTTGCGGACTTTCTCCTAAAAGTTGGGAATGGAACGCTCCACAAACCTGTTGAATCAGGCCAATTTTCATGTATATTGACAAGCCGTCTCTTAGGTATGGGGTCACCTATAGATTTTATATACGACAACCAAGACCTTATGGCAGACACCATCATAGACAAGGCTATCTTGTGCCCTACGAATGAGCACTGTGCCCAGATAAATTTAGCTGTTCTTTCTAATCTGCAATGTGAAGAACGAGAATATTTCAGTTTTGACTCAGTAAAATCAGATGATGTTGATGAACAGCTTAAATTCCCTACAGAGTTCCTCAACAGCATTGAAATTTCAGGCCTTCCAAGACAAAGATTAGTATTAAAAGTCGGATCAATTGTAATGCTGTTGAGGAATATCAACACATCCAAGGGTTTGATTAATGGTACCAGGCTCAGAGTTGTTAAGATGTTAAATAACACGGTTGAATGTGAAGTTTTAACAGGAACAAGCCAAGGAGTGAAAGTGTTAATTCCTAAAATCATACTGTCTCCTTCCGAATCATTGCTTCCTTTTAGTATGGAGCGTTTCCAATTCCCGCTTACTTTAGCATTTGCATTTACAATAAACAAAGCACAAGGTCAGTCTCTTGGTCAAGTCGCAGTATACCTACCAAAACCCGTCTTTTCCCACGGGCAACTCTATGTCGCTTTAAGCCGTGCCCGATCATTTAATGGAGTGAAGGTTTTCATTAAAGCTTCAAAAGGACAATATGTTACTTCTAGCCAAGAAACTGTAACGACAATATTGTCTGGACAGAAGTTCTGTAAATTCTTTTCTATTACACTATATGTATTATAATAAAAAAAATCAAGCATTTTCATACAATACAATATTACAATGGATTTTTCTAATTAAATTAAATTTTCCCTTTTTTTGACTTTTGTTTTTATGCATATTTCATTTCTTAATGAAAAAAGTAAAATAGGGAGTTATAGAATTATGGTTAACTAAAATCAGAGTTTGTTTAACAAATTTCAAAGTCAATTAGAGTCTTACGAATATTGTGTAAACATTTTTAGCCAAAGAAAAACATAAATTAAACAATAAATATAATTACCGTACTTATTTTGAAGTCACGAAGTGACGCTGGCTGCTAGTAATTTATAAAATAATAAATATGCTCACAACTCAAAAATATACTTAGATGTATCTCGCTTGTGTGTTTTTTGTTGGTAGAAAACTTTTGTTATCCAGTATAACAAAGTATACTCTAGTAAACTAACTATTGTTACTCTGTTGTTGAAACATAGACGTCGGCTAAATTTTAACGATTTAAGTACCACTAAAATGGCTTCCAATGTTATTCTTATGGAGGAAAAAATAAATTTGGTTTTAAGATAATTTGATTAATACAGAACGAAATTATCTCAATAACGAACTTGACCGAGATTTTGACCTGTTAAGTTTTTCTGGAAAATTTTAAGTTTAACTGTGGAGGCTTTTTCGAGTTATTGTGGTCACAGACTCGCCAGTTGAGTTGATTCTCTTACCAGTCCAAGCAGTAAAGTTGTGTATAAGGATAACTTCACTTCGTTCAATCATCTAATAAATACGCCACTGACAAATAACGCAAACTTAACGTACTACTTACTGAAAATTGTATCTTAAAAATCAACCCATTCTATTGTAACAGAAGAAAGTTTGGAATTTCTGTGTGATAGGCTATCAGAGTTTTTCAAAGCTGTAGATCTATTGAACCATAGTTTACATCGTACCGTACCTTACATAGGTTAAAGTTTTAACCGAGTAGACACAGACTGTGTAGCCTTTCCATATGGCCTACAACTTCCATTACATCGTATAGGTACTTTCACTATAATACTGAATACATAATTTTGATTGTTTTAAAACGAATAAATGTGGAATGATTCTATTAACAATTCGTGATTCAAAACTCATTTATTCGCAAACGCCATAAGTGAACTACTGAACACTGAACTGACCGGCCACTGCCGGCCAGGAGACCACAGACTATAGAGGTTGTTTTGTTTTGTTAGCTGTTATTGTCAATATCCGGCCGTAGTCTGTTTGACTGCAAAATCAGTTGAGCGACTGTTTGCTTAGCACCTACTACCCAAACACATGTGAATATTTCCGGAAAATGAAAAAATATAAATATACCAAAATAATAATTCAATTATAGTTTATTACCACCCTTTTTACAATTAAGAGCAACCCTGAAAATTTCAAAGCAATTCATTAAACCGTTAAAAAGGAGTTAGCGTAACAAGAGAGTGACTAAACACGACTATGAAGGATTCAACTCGCTTCATCCAAAAATCGAAGAGGGGGGTCATTAAGATCGGGGGGGATGAGCGCGCAGAGTTCCCCAATACCTCCTACTCTCGCCTATCGAAAAAAGAGTTTTGAGTTGCCATTCTAGTAGTTTGTTATTTCCATTATGAGAGTTTACATTCAAGTAGGTTTTTTATTTCCATAATGATAAACACCTGTTTACAATATTTTAAGTTATAGATATAACTATTAAATCATCATCCGGTTCAATATAAATAAATACTTTGTCCATAAGAATAATATAGGATCTAACACCGTAGGGCAGAGTCCTAAGGTGGTTTCCAAAAATCCAATTGACCTAAAACCTTCTAACGCACATATAGAACATAGAAAAAAGTTTCATCAAAATCAGTGCACCCGTTTCCCTGTGAAAAGCGAACTAAACTTGTCCAAAATCGCACGAAATCACGTTTTTGAGCAGCCGCCATTACTTTTCCAAAAGGCGTATGCCGGTTTAAAGTGACCTAAAACCTTATCACGCATGTATAGAACAAAGAAACAAAGTTTTATCAATATCAGTGCACCCGTTTTCCCGTGAAAAGCGAACAAATAACCGTACTTGAGCGTCACCGACAGAGACAAACAGACAGATAGAAATTGAGATAAGACGCGTTTCTGCTTTCCTATGGTATGAAACGTAAAAATATGCAAACATTTCATAATTCCAAGCAATGTACAGACAAAACTCTAATTTTATTTATATAGATAAGGCTGTGTAGGATAAATATCTGGAGGATAAATATATTATATACGTATCAAAACTTATTTTTATTAAATTAACTATAATTACCTAAATTAGTTTAAATAATGACAAAATAAACTAATTGTCTTAACGATATCCTAATGAAGACATATAAATCATGAAAACATAAAAGACATATAATGACTTTTATTGTTTGCTCGCTCTCTTTATATTAAAGTTGAAAAGTTGTCACATCAACGTTTGTTGTGTTCTGTCTGAATCCATTTGAATTGTATGCGTCCAATACTATTATATGTCCTTTTGAGATATTGTGTTGTGCATAATTTGTCAATTATTCTTTATGATATCTGGAGGCAACCTTAGTTTCCTTTGTCCAATGTTAATCAATGTCCGTGTTTTGCAATATAGTAAACAATATACTTATACTTGACAATAGTTACATTAACCAGTTTTAATCTTTGTCCTCTTATTCTGTAATCAACTAAACCTAATGCTATTGATCCTACGGAAACAAATATATTGTGAATTAGCTTGTGAAATACTTACTAATCGTTTTAAATTTAAAACTGGAAGACAACAGTTTGGATAATTGACAAATGTATTTCAAACTAGGGTTTTAATAATCACCAGTAGTCAACAATGCAAAATGACTTTTACAAGCAAATTATGTTTAATTTTATGTAAAAAACAACTTTACACCTTAAAGTACTACAAAGGATAGAATACATAAACACTACAGGCATAATATAAAACGATTTATTCCACAAAAATATGTTACATACATTGACAAAAGCTACATGTCTCATTACGTTTTAATAAAACCCAATTTAAGTAGACGTAATACTCGTAAAATGGGTTTTAAGACCTGATTACAGATTTTGGTTCGATAAAAGACGATTTCATATGATTCACTAACTGATTTAGTTTTACTTAGAAAATCAACACACAATTTAATATTCATTTAAAGAAAATTATAAAACCTGTCACTTTCTTGTTTCAAGTTTTCAAACAAAGATATTTTTGGAATGTCAAACAAAATAAAAATCTATTTTTGTGACAAATTAACGATACAAAAACTTATTGTTTGGTACAAACTTAAAGTAAATTAAATTATTGTTTAACGTTCAGTGTTAATACGGGCTACCAAAATTATTAAATAAATCTAATAAAATAAGGCAGTTTAAACTATACTTATGTTGATTACTAGGCTTATCGCCGTTGCAGGCTTCGCCCCCAAACCCCCTTTCGGAGTTCGCTTCGCTCACTTGCATTCCTCAGTCAACTCAAGTTTAAATCAAACTCGTAGTTCATTAACCAAAGAAAAACTACACAACTATGACCTTTGGTGAGCACATTAACACCTACACAGGCGGTTCCATATCGGTTCGATATCAAAAAATTTTACCAACCGGCTGCTTGTTCGTTTTATCGCATGAACTCCCGACTACGATGGTTGTTTCAAGGTGTATAAAAGCAAAAAATAAAGTGCTCACTCAATCAAAGTCAATCAGATATAAATCAAAAGTTGTAGTTACAATGTTAAATTGGAGTTCTAGAAATGGATTTACGTGTAAAAAATAACAACACATTAGACTTCAGTTTACGACAAAATTATCGTAACCTAACCTAACATAACTCCGCAGAGCGCTGTATGGTGGCTGTTCGTTGAGCAACATAATTACAAATAAATGAACTTGTAAAAACAAAATAAAGTCAAACTAAACATAAATTGCAGACCTCAAAAAGTAAGCATCAAAAGTAGGATTCAAACCCGTGACCACATGATCTTGAATCATTTGACAATATATCCACTGGGCTATTGGGCTAAATTCATTCGATAGAACAAACAATCGGTTTGATTACATTTTCCAATCTCTTAACAAACGATATTCGTGATACTGAACCTCCCGTGTAGGCGATAATGTGCTCACCTTGTTTTGTAACTTCTGATTTATATACACCTCATGTGAACAAATTAGTATCGCCTACACTAATAAATAAATCAGCTATTGTTTATTTAAGTTAGCTGATACAAACATGTGGTATTAGCCAAAGATAGTGTGCTTTCATTTAAACGGCTATCCAAAACTGTACACATTTAAATGGACCAAAATAGTAAAAATTACTCCTTCTCCGATGAATAGTGAATAAACGGATGATCGGATCTTAAATCTGACGAGATATCGCCAGTTGGAAATTAAATTTTCTATAAATTTTGTATTTAACATTTTTTGCCATATTTTACCGTTTCCGTACAAAACACGCTCAAAGTGGAAAAATTGAAAAATTGGAATTTTTCCCGCCCCAAAAATGCCTCAAAAACTCAAAAATGCTAACCTTTGACAATTTTTCTGGCAGTTTCTCGTCAAGAGCTTTAATTCAAGTATGATGTTGAGGGGGGTTAAATTACGGGAAGTGCCTCATAGTTTATGTCAGTGAATGAGTGAACCGGTCTAGCTTTATATAAGTAATAGATAAGATAAGAAGAAGATAAGATATAAGGCTACATATACTAGCGAAAGCGATTTGAAAGTTGTATGGCACTTTTTTCATTGATTGAATTCAGGAAGTTTTAAGGAACTACACAGATTACTTGAAATATCTAGCGACATGTTTACTGTATTACTTTTTAAGTGGTGGAACGTCGATTCTAATCCTCCTGTATTATTCTGTAAACTGGCGCAATGCATAACTTCTTAATTTTCTTTATTATCACCTTGCAAAACCATTCCATCTCTCGATTTGGCTCTTTCCATAATTGTTTCGTTTATAGAGATAGGATCACTTGTACCAGCTTCATTTCCGGAATTTTGGATTCGGCCAACAGTAACAGATTCATTTCCGCCAACGACTTCACCTGTAAACGTTCCAGTTTCACAGCTGACTTCACCTGTAAAGGTGTCATCCCTGCAACTATCTAAATCGGTAACTAATCCACATATGTTACGAGTTCCTTCCCCTTCATAGCTGACTCGTCTTACATCGTTATTGTCTTCATAGCTCGCAGGTCTCCTTCTGTTGGTATTTGCTTCATCACTGTACGTTCTTGCTTCCAGAGAACTCGCTCTTCTATTCATACTGACATATCCTCTGCTCATACTTGTAGAATTGGTCCCGCTCACGCTCTTTAATAACAGTTTCTTAACTTCATACTGAGACTCCTTTTCATTCGTCGGTCCGCCACTGCCACAGTCTATGTTGATTTGCACATCGTTCTGATACTGGTTTGAGGGCTTCGTCTTCAGGACTGCGTAATGTTTGTGTCCAAGGTTGTTGAGGTTCGCTGACTCTTCTACCTCGACCGAAGCACTCTGTAGTGGCCTAGGGTTATCATACGACTCAGCCTTGTTGCTGACCATGTCGTTTGCGTACTTGACTAGTGATGTTTGGTTGATTTCTTTCTCGACCTTTTGCGGGTTAGGAACCTTATATCCAAAATCCTGTTTCAGGATATCTGAAAATACAAAATAAAACAAACGTTGTAAGCCGATCTACATATGCAATAAATTCAATGATGCTGTATGATAGTTTCAATTTATATTAAGAGCTACTGAACTCCATAGACCAAGCTATGTCAGGAAAAGACATATGATTAGTTGGCTATATCTTGGTGAGGTTTAAAAAAATATTTTCTTAAATCACACACAGTAATAAAACAGTATAAATAATATGTATATACATAGTTTTATTTCATGAATGCGCAACAAAATATTTATCGAAACGTAGTTTAGTTTTAAGCACTAAAAGCGATAAGTAGAGTTAAAAAATAATACCCCCGTCGAAGCAAACCTGCGTACTCAGCGAATTTCCAATGCATGCATATTTTTCTCAATACCACATAAAGCCACTTACCAAGTGTGATATACTACATCAAGATATGAAAAACAAATACATAAATAAATAAGTGATCTGTAGCATTTGATTTATTTTCCATAGGAATAACATTAGGGCTTTGTACGCAGGTTTGCTCTATCAAGGAACACAACAAATGGGATTTCATGCAAATTAGTTTATAACTCAACTTGGTGAAGCCACATACCAAGTTTTTTTATGTTCATAATTAAGGGAGATATAAAACTTTACTTTCTCCATAAGAATAACATTAGGACTGAGTATGCAGGTTTGCTGCTACAAGTAAAATCGAAAAAAATTGTTGTGCAAATCTCAATAAACCAGTACTAGGTGAAGCCAAGTTTCATCAATATACATTCATAAATAATCGAGATATCAAATTTTATTTATTCTCCATAAGGATAACATTGGACAACGTACTGTGTTTAGCACTTTGAATATCTCTGCAACGGTTGGACGTAGAATCACAATTTAAACACCAAAATGATTTTTTTGTAGAGCTGAACTGATTGGTAAAAGCAAATGTGAAGTTTAAATTAAAACAAACTGAGGAAAAGCCAAAATCCTTTTTCCCATAAGATTAACATGGGAGATTTTATGAGGAGGTTTTTTGGATTTCCTCCGCAACCACTTAACCTAGGTTAAGTGGTTGGCAAAATTTAAAATACTGTATTATTTGTTGTTTTTAAGCTCTATAAAATGGTCAAAACCAAAATTGTGCATTTTTAAAATTGTAGGGTAAAAATTGGAAACAATCTGATTTTTGGAAAATTTAAAACCCCCATAAACCCCCCTTCCCATGGTCCGATTTTCCTGGCTTTCGAACTAACATACACACACACACACACACACACACACACACACACACACACACACACACACACACACACACACACACACACACATATATATATATATATATATACATACACACACATATATATACACACACATACATATGAATTTGAACGAATAGTGTTTTTTGGCATCTGGGGACCTCAAAACAAAATGTTATTATGGTCTCGGGCTTAAGTCTTACCATGAGACCTACGGTAATAGCTTCTTCCCTATAGGGGAAATTCGCTATTAACAAACACTATTCAGTTAAATAACAGTAATATTTTATTACCATTAGAAATGACTTTTGAAAGGTGATCCTTTCCAAAACTTTTAGGTTTGAAGAGGTTGTGAGATATGAAGGCCTCCAAGGTCTTACAAATAAACTACAGACGTCAATATTGCAATTAATGCAATTTAAAGCGTAGAAAAATCTATAAAGTAGAGAGGTCATCATTATGGAATAAAGAATAATAATAAATACGCAGTAAACATAATGACGGTTAATTAAAAGGAACTCCTCACCAATATCATCCTCAGGGGAGAAGTCGGCCAAGTAGCCCTTGTTGATGACAAGACGTTTCTCCAGCTGGAGTGGCAAGTAGTCCGTGTCTTCTTCGAGCATCTTCTCCAGCTGCGAGGTGATCTGCCAGAACGGTGGCCGCTCCAGGGGGTCCTCACGCCAGCAATCCAACATCAGGTCGTACCTGGTGAACAGTAACATGATATATATCCGATAATGATGAGAAGACCTTTCTCCAGCTGGAGTGGCCAGTAGTCGGTGTCTTCCTCGAGCATCTTCTTTAGCTGCGAGTTGATCTGCCAGAACGGTGGCCGCTCCAGGGGGTCCTCACGCCAGCAATCCAACATTAGGTTATACCTGGTGAATATTAACATGATATATATCAGGTAATGATGACAAGACATTTCTCCAGCTGGAGTGGCCAGTAGTCGGTGTCTTCCTCGAGCATCTTCTTCAGCTGCGAGGTGATCTGCCAGAACGGTGGCCGCTCCAGGGGGTCCTCACGCCAGCAATCCAACATTAGGTCGTACCTCGTGAACAGTAACATGATATATATCTGATAATGATGACAAGACCTTTCTCCAGCTGTAGTGGCCAGTAGTCGGTGTCTTCCTCGAGCATCTTCTCCAGCTGCGAGGTGATCTGCCAGAACGGTAGCCGCTCCAGGGGGGCCCTCACGCCAGCAATCCTACATCAGGTCGTACCTGGTGAACAGTAACATGATATATATCCGATAATGATGAGAAGACGTTTCTCCAGCTGGAGTGGCAAGTAGGCCGTGTCTTCCTCGAGCATCTTCTCCAGCTGCGAGGTGATCTGCCAGAACGGTGGCAACTCCAGGGGGCCCTCACGCCAACAATCCAACATCAGGTCGTACCTGGTGAACAGTAACATGATATATATCAGGTAATGATGACAAGACGTTTCTCCAGCTGGAGTGGCAAGTAGTCGGTGTCTTCCTCGAGCATTTTCTTCAGCTGCGAGGTGATCTGCCAGAACGGTGGCAACTCCAGGGGGCCCTCACGCGAGCAATCCAACATCAGGTTATCCCTGGCTACCGAAGATAAAATAATACCCCCGTTGCAGCAAACTTGCATACTCAGAGAATTTCCAATGCATATATATATATATATATATATATATATATATATACACACCATATACAGCCACTAACCAAGTTGCATAGATACAAATACAAAAATGAGCCGTATATTAAATTATAATAATTTTTCTCCATAAGAATAACATGGGGATTGAGTACTCAGGTTTGCTGCAACAAGAAACAGAAAATATTAGGTTTTAATTGAAATATCAACAGACCACATCCAGGTGAAGCCACATACCAAGTTTTATCCGTATCCATTGGTATAAAAATAAGCAATTTTAATTATTCTCCATAAAAATAACATGGATGGCTGAGTACGCAGGTTTGCTGCAACAAGGGACACAAATTATGGCTTTTTATACTAATATCAATGTAACTCAACTAGTTGAAGCTACATACCAAGTTATATTAATTTATGTTCACAATTAAGTAAGGTATAACATTTTTCTTATTCTCCTTAAGAGTAACATGGGCGCAGTACGCAGGTGTGCTGCTACGGGAACCATCGGCAAAATATTGTTTTTTGGACAATTGTCAATAACCCACAACAAAATTAAGCCTTGAACCAAGTTTCGTCCGGATACGTTTATAAATAAGCAAGCTATACAATTTTTCTTAAACTCCATAAGATTAACATTGGACATCGTACTGTGTTTAGCACTTTAAATATCTCGGTAACCAATTGACTTAGAGAAATTATCAAAACACTAAATTGTTCGTTTTTTTAAGTCAAATCCAATGGTGAAAATTAAAATTAAATTGATCAAAAACATTATATGTAAAAAACTCAAAAAACCCATTTTTAGGTTACAAAACCCCCCTAAAAGACCCGTTTGGATAAAAGCGATCCGTCTGGTTTTCGAACTTAAAGTCATAAATGTTACTTTACACGTTTGCACCAAATTTAATCAAAATCCGACCATTTTTACGAAAGTTATCGTGCCTACGGACACATATATACAGTATTGAACGAATGGTATTTTTGGCATCTGGGGACCTCAAAACGAAAAGTTATCATGGTCCCGGGCCTAGGTCTTACCATGCCGACTACGGTAATAGCATTGACTTTAAATACTGAAGTATATATAGTCAATGGTAATAGCTTCTTCCCCATAGGGGAAATTCGCTAAAAATAATAAAAAATACCCCCGTCACAGCAAATCTGCGTACTCAGCGAATTTACAATGCATATTATGTGCCTCGCTACTATATAGAGCCACTTACCAAGTTTCACAAAAATACATTCATAAATAAGTGATACTAGGAGGTGCCCGTCGAAATTTGACGGATACAATACATTAATAACAACTGGCTAAAATCGGTAACAAAAAAAACTTACATATGAACTTTGCCGGGGGGCGAAGCCTTAAAGATGCTGGGCGGGACGTACCAACGTTAGGGCTTCATTCAAGAAATGTGGTTTTTAAAACTAATCCAAATGACCACATGCCATATGTCACATGTCAAAATCAGAGGTTGGGAAGTGATAGAATAGAAAGTGAGCCCTGATGTCTGTAAAAAATTATCTGAAGTTTTCTATTCTCCTAAAACCTGGTATCGTCCGGAGCCTTTTTCGCAATCGTCTGGAGTACTCTGTTCTCCATATAAATAACATGGCAAAATTGTAGCAAATTTTGGTGGGGGGGATGTACACATCCAACTTTCAAGACATGAATCTTTGTAAAATAAATTCCAAAGAACCATTACAAATCAAAGTTGGATGTTGGGAAGTGATAAAAGATACCAGTGGGGTGGAGCCCTGAGGTCGGGAAAAGATTTTCCGAAGTCTTTAAGTCCCCTAATAACCTGGAATGGTCCGGGAGCAGATTTGATGAGCCTTTTTCGCAATAACCTGGAGTACTCTTTTTTCCTTAAGAATAACCATGGCAATGAGCGACTGGGGTGGAACCCTAAGGTCGGGGTCATAAAAAACCTACCCAAATGTTATGAATCTTTGACAATTGGCTAAACTCCCGAAAAAAGCGGGAAAAATAACACGATAATTTTTCAAGGAGGCGGAGTCCTAATGTTTGTGGGGGGGACGTATCCAACGTTGGGATTTCATTCTAGACATACGGCATTATAAAAAAAATCCAAAGAACCATCACACGTACAAACTGAACGACGGGAAGTGATAAAGGAAGCCAAGTAGGGTGGAGCCCTGAGGCCACCAAAAAAATTATCCAAAGACCTTTAGTCCCCTAACAACGTGGTATCGTCCGGGAGCAGATTTGAAGAGACGTTTTTAAGCAATCTAGGAACAACCTTTTCTCCATAAGAATAACATGGCAGCTTTTGGTGCCACTGGGGCGCAGCCCTGAGGTTTTAGGGGAAAAGAAAAAAAAATACATAGCAAAAATGTGTTGGTCCCCTACAACGCCGTTTTCAAAATCACTTGGGACACACACACTCACAACTACTTTATTAGTATAGATAGATAATACACAAAAGTAAATCAAAAGCTTGATGAGCTGATCAACTACCTAATGAAAATCACAGAGTCAGGCATATAATCAGCTGTTTGTTGTAAACAAAACATACTACAAATCCTACCAAAACGGTTTGTAGACATTTACATTTTGTATCATTTCCTTTGATAAAGTCTGGCACGCTGGTTTATTGTTTAAAATTAAATCTCTCTTACCCCACAATTACTACGGGATCTTCAAATCTTACCTGTCCGAAAGATTTTTTCAAATTAAATATCAAGATGATATCACTGATTTGCATGAAATCGAATCGGGAGTGCCCCAAGGTAGTGTTCTTGGGCCTATTCTGTATATTTTGTATACCTTTGACCTTCCCCAGACACCAGGCATCACTACTGCAACGTTTGCAGATGACACTGCACTGTTATCTTCCGACCTTGACCCTGTTATGACATCCTCCCGTTTACAAATAGCTTTGGACGATATTTCTGAGTGGCTGAAAAACTGGAAAATAAAGGCAAATGAAACCAAATCAATCCATGTTACTTTTACAATGTCAACAACTACTTGCCCACCAGTCTCATTAAATAATGTTCTGCTGCCTCAAGCAACTGAAGTTAAATACCTTGGTACGCATCTAGACAGACGACTTACATGGCACACTCACATCTGGAATAAAAGATTAAATTTAAATTTGGGGACAAATAAATTGGCTTGGCTTCTTGGCAAACATTCAAAATTATCCATTGAAAATAAGTTACTTTTATACAAAGTTATGTTGAAACCAATATGGTCCTATGGCATACAACTCTGGGGAACAGCGTCCAATTCGAATATTGAAATTATTCAGAGATACCAATCGAAAATACTGAGAAACATTTTACAAGCGCCATGGTACGTAACTAACCGAGTTCTCCATCACGACACTAAAACTCCAACTGTCCGAGAAGAAATTTCCAAATTAAGTGTACGTTATCAAAATAAACTGGAAGACCATCCAAATTATCTTGCAGTGAACCTTTTGGACAATAGTGAAGCTACATTTCGACTAAAAAGACATCATGTTCTGGGTCTTTGTACCCGCTTTTTGTAAAAGTTTTGTTTACAATTTCATGTTCTTATTCTTATGTTAGTGCGCACAGTGGTGCGTAACTAACTCATGTCCATAATTTACATCAAATTTGCTTATTGTTGCTTACAATGTTGAACAGATTGTAAATAAAAATTGTTATAAAAAAAAAAAATTAGCAAACTCAAAAAGAGAAAATGTTAATTCTGACAATTTTGGGGAGTATCGAAATGTTTCAACTTCAAATTGGTATAAATCCCATGACCACACGTTACCTGGTTTTCTCAAACTAAGGCCGAGTTCCTGGTCAAAATTTCTGCCATATGTATAACATGGGGAAATTTAAGTACTTTATACTTTGTTTCATTTAACGAACTTAAAAGGAGAAAATTATAAATCTTACATTTTTGGGGAGTATCGGAATTGTTAAACTACAAATTGGTACAAACTCTATGACTACACATTGCCTGGTTTTCTCAAACTAAGGCCGAGTTCCTGGTCAAAATTTCTCCCATATGATTAACATGGGGAAATTTGAGGACTTAATACTTTGTATCACTTAACGAACTTAAAGGGAGAAAATGATAAATCTGACAATTTTGGGGAGTATCAGAATCTCTAAGCTTCAAATTAGAACGAATTAGAACCATGACTTCACGTTGCCTGGTTTTCTCAAACTAAGGCCGAGTTCCTCAAAATCCTAGGTAAAAATTCTCCCATATGATTAACATGGAGAAATTTTATGATTTTATACTTCTTAGAATTTAACGAACTTAAAGGGAGAAATTGATAAATCTGACAATTTTGGGGAACATCGGAATGCTTAAGCTTCAAATTGGTACAAATTCCATGACCACACGTTGCCTGGTATTCTCAAACTAAGGCCGAGTTCCTTTAAAAATATCCTCCCATTTAAATAATATGGAACAATTTGTTAACTGTCAACATTTTAAAAACTAAAGCGTTATTTTGAGTTTACAATTTTCAGTGTAAAACCTTTAAAATGACACATCAATTGTCCAAAACGGTTGAAACATAAACACGTAGTAGGCCGAAAAAACTAAATTCCTTAGCCAATTAATACATAAGATATAGCATTTTATTTATTCTTCCTAAGAATAACATTAGGACTGAGTTCGCAGGTTTGCTGCAACGAGGAAGATAAGAAATATGTTTTTTACAATTATCAATATAGCTCAACCAGGTGAAGCTACATACCAAGTTTTATTAATTTAGGTTCATAACTAAGGGAGATATAAAACTTTACTTATTCTCCATATGAATAACTTGGGGTTTACAGGTTTGCTGCTACGGGGAAAATCAACAAACAAAACATTTTTGTGTTAAAATATCAATACACTACAATTAGTTGAAGCAAAATACCAAGTTTCATCAATATACATTCATAAATAATCAAGATATCAAATTTTATTTATTCTCCGTAAGGATAACATTGGACAACGTACTGTGTTTAGCACTTTGAACATCTCTGCAACGGTTGGACGTAGAATCACAATTTAAACACAAAAATAATTGATTTTTAGAGCTAAAGATAATGGTGAAAACAAATAAATGTGCAATTTTCAGTAAAACTAACAGAGGAAAAGCTAAATACCTTTTTACCATAAGATTAACATGGGTAATTGTATGAATATGTTTTTTTGGATTTTCTCCGCAACCAACTAACCTAGGTTAATGATTAAAACTACTACATTATTTGTTTTTAAGCTAAATTAAATGGTCACAGGTAAATTGATGTTTTAAAAATTGCAGGATAAAAATTACAAAAAACTGTGGAAAATTTAAAACCCCCAAAAAACCCCGTTATCATGGTCCGATCGTCCTGGTTTTCGAACTTAAAGTCATAACTGTTACTCTACACATTTTTGCCAAATTTCATCAAAATCTAGCGTTTCTTTCAAAAGTTATTGAGGTATATCGATATATATATATAGGCCTATAATATATATATATATATATATATATATGAATTTGAACGAATGGTGTTTTTGGCATCTGGGAGCCTCAAACGAAAAGTTATCATGGTCTAGGGCATAAGTCTTACCATGCCACCTACGGTAATAGCTTCTTCCCTATAGGGGAAATTCGCTAACAATGAATAACGTGCTGATATTCTGCTGATATATATTGGCTCTTATTTTGTGTGTTTCTTTTATTACATATACTATTATATATCATAATAAACATTAAACAATCTTTAGGGGCTTGATAATTAATGTTAGGTATAAATATTTGCTGTCATTCTTCACGGATTAGCTGTAAAAATAAATTGTGTACACTCATCCTAACCTTATGACAGTCAGTAAAGTTTATAAGGACATAAAATCTTGTTTATGGTATATGTTGATGGATATTACGTTGGATGAAGAATATATAAGTTTATATAAAGTATAAGCATTGTATAAGTTAGTTATAGTATAGTTATTTTTATATAAGTTAGATAACAAATACAATTCATATTATATTTCAACTTTAAGTGGTGAATATTACAAATAACTAGGTGTACGCTCATTCTTTCCGTAAGAGGATGAAGGAAGACTGAATTTTTAAAGATATATAGGCAGGTACTGGATTGGTAACACTCTTCTATTATCCGTTTTAACTCCACAACAGCAAGAACAGATAATTAATAAGCCAAACATTTTACTAATGGAATGGTAACACCATTCCCTTATCCGTTTTAACTCCACAACGGCAAGAACAGATGTAAATAAAAAATACTACTGACTACTGGAGTGGTAACACCCTTCACATATCCGTTTTAACAACACAGTACCTGGGGGGCCGAGCTTTGCTCGGGGGAAGACCAGTCAGTCAGTTTAGATGACTTGGAGTAATATTTCATAACTTTCCCCTACTGATAATCAGATTTGCCTCTTTTCTACATTTTTAAAGTCCCTCCAGTTGTTATTTAAAGCTCAATGTCCCTTTGATTTATTTTACTACTCTATATATGTAATCTTCACTCAAATCTTTTAATCTCTGTTCTCAGGAAACCACATGTTAATAATCATAAAAACATGAGTATTACTTTGACAGTTCCCTGGTTGATTATGAACAGCTGTTAAAATTTGTTTGTGTTGATTTAAAACTCCATAAGCCCAATGTTAATTTTTTTAACTTATCATTTTATTTTTTTACATTATTTGATTTTTCCTGGGAATGAGGCCTGTCTAGAACTTATTTTTATCCCAGAAATTAGTTATTTTGAACATATTTGAAGGAAATCGTTGGAGCCGTTTTTGAGATCAGTGTCGCTAGCAAGCAAGCAAACATACAATCAAACCTTACTCATATTAGAGTATGTGATACCTGGGGGCCGAGCTTTGCTCGGGGAAGGCCAGTCAGTTTGTTTAAATGACTTGGAGCATATTTGACCACTTCCCCCTACTGATAATCAGATTTGTATAACTCATTTGCCTCTGTTCTCCTTTTTAATGTCACTCCAGTTGTTATTTATAGCTCAATATCCCTTTGATTTATTTTACTACTCTATATATGTAATCTTCTCTCAAATCGTTTAATCTCTGCTCTCAGGAAACCACATGTTAATAATCATAAACAACATGAGTTCCATGTGGTTCCATAAAATCAGATAATAAATCCTTTGAATGAAGATTACATGTAGAGTGGTCATATCCAGAATGACTCAAAGGTGCATTATAATAACAACTGTTGTGGCCTCAAAAATGCTCGTTAGTAGGGTACATGGTGAAAAACTACTCCAGGTCATAAACAAAATTGACCTTTCCCTAGCAAAGCTCAGCCCCAGGTAGTACTTAAACTATATGAGTATAACTTTGAGAGTTCGCTGAAAGATTTTGAACAGCTGTTATGACTCTTTTGCTTTTATTTTAATCTCCAAAAGCCCAATGTGATTTTTTTCAATTTTCCATAGCGGCTTTTTACATTATTTGATTTGTTGGGGGATGGGACATGTCTAGAACTTATTTTTAACCCAGATATCAGGTTTTACAACACAAGTAGTTGGAAGGACACATTAGTTATTTTTCAAGAAAATCGTTGGAGCCGTTTTTGAGATAAGAGTTGCAAAAGCAATCAACCAAGCAAGCGAGCATGCAAACCTTACTCATATTATAGTGTAGGATAGGATTGAGTCAAATTAATTCAGCATTTGAATTGATTGACTATAACATATTTTTACTCTTAGGCACATACAATGTACACGAGACAGGGACAATGATTCTGGATTCTAGCATGTTTGAAGTTCTGCATACAGACGGCCAGGGCTGAATTTAGGGTCTGTACAGGCTCTGGCCTACACCCTAAAAATGCAAGTGCGGGCCCTTACCAGCCCGGCCAACTTTCCTGTTTGATTTATATAATATAACCTACGCTTATATCAGGCTCTACAGATGGCGTTGTGCAATTACTTAAATTTCAAATTGCCAAAATCCGTATTGCTGCCTAGTGTATATTAACGTTGTTATGGCCAGATATTATTAAGCGATTTTCATTATCTAAATACATAAAACAAAGTCGGGATTGTATGTTAGTTATTTAGTTTCATCAAACAGCTGTTATAAGGATGATATCTAAACATACTTGAAAAGCATATAAACATATGTTTATTATAGAAATAATAAATCTATTTGAATAGCAACTCATTTTCAATACCGAAGCAAGCTCTATATAAAAATAGGCGAGTGAGCGTAGCTAACGAGCTCAACCTGGAGGCGAGTGAGTGAAGCGAACGAGCTCATCTTGAAAAAGAACGAGAATCTTTGACATAAAACAAATTCAGTGACGTTAGAACATAATAATGACTGTCTGACCAGCTAGTAGTACTCAACCCGAACGCTGACCTGAACTCCCGAACGCTTACCCCAGGATCATCTTTCCTGCATAAATTTAACAAGGCAACTTTTAAAGCCAGTGAGGCGGAGCTCTAAGGTCGGGGTTAAAAAAAAACAACAATTTTTTGTATGATTGCAAATGTTCTAAAATTACTAAAAAGGCGTAAATAATAACATAGAAAATTTTCCTGTACGGTGGAGGTCTATGGTTGAGTAGGGCGGTGTATCAAACGTGGGGACATCTTTCAGGAGATGCTGCTTTAACAAAATAAATCCAACTAATCATACGTTAAAATTAAACGTTGGGAGTGATAGTAAAGGCAGAGCCCTGAGGTAAGAACAAAGAGGTATCCATAATATTTTGGTACTCAACAACGTAGTATGTAGGTCTGGAGCAGTTTTGAGGAGCCGCTTTCGAAATCTTTGGATTTTTTATTTGGTGGTTTATATTAGGTTTCTTATCAAATATACCACCTGATTTTTTAGAAAAATTTGGGTTCAGAAATTACAGTGCTTAAGAGATCCCAAACTTCAGTTTTTTCTTAGTACCATAAACTTTAAATATTTTTAGCAGGTTTCAACAGTAATCTCATTGCCATAAAAAGCTCTAAAAGTTAAAAAATTAGTACTCCAATCCACACACGGTTAAATTAGTATTTCGTTAGTAGGCTATTCGGCTAATGGTTGTGGAGAATATTTCAATTTCCATTCAGCAGTAAACTAAGTATATTGTCCGATGTTATTATTATAAGAAATATAAAACATATATCTCTTGTATACTGATTAATTTTATTAAAACTTGGTGTTAGCATTGACCAATAGAGAATTCGTCCTAGGACAACCTTAAAACTGGTCTATACCAGTTTGGATGCTGCGCAAAATTCCCGCTTGTGGAAAACGTGCCTATGCTGGGGTTTCCTAATCCAGCAACAATGAATAGACAATATGCGGAATACGTTTCCATCCTGGAGGGTGAGGTGGAGCAATTAACCTCTTAAAACCACTGTGTGTACCTAGCAAATTAGATTAAACTGATTGCGTTTATTTGGTCACAGGTCCTAGCTATGGCCATCAGGCTTGTTCACGCTTTTTTATGACTCGGCCAATGACTAATATATTTGTGGCACCGGATGGTTTTCGACGAGTTTTAGCGAATTTCCCCTATAGGGAAGAAGCTATTACCGTAGGTGGCATGGAAGACTTAGCCCGAGACCATGATAACTTTTCGTTTTGAGGTCCCCAGATGCCAAAAACACTATTCGTTCAAATTTATATATATATATATATATATATATATATGTGTGTGTGTGTGTGTGTGTCCGTTACCGCGATAACTTTTGAAAGAAACTCCCGATTTTGATGAAATTTGGCAGAAATGTGGAGAGTAGCATTTATGACTTTAAGTTCGAAAACCAGATCGATCGCACTAAGGGAAGGGGGTTTTATGGGGGTTTACAATTTTCCAAAAATCGGGTTTTTGCAAATTTGACCCCAAAATATTAAAAACACTCAATTTTGGTTATAGCCATTTTATAGAGCTTAAAAAAAACAAATAATTTAGTATTTTGAATCATTAACCTAGGTTAAGTGGTTGCGGAGAAAATCCAATAAAACGTGTCCTATGTTAATCTTATGGGAAAAAGGTTTTTAGATTTTTCTCAGATAGTTTTACTAAAAACTTCACATTTCTGTTTATTAATGTGTTTAGCTCAACAAAACAAACATTTTGGTGTTTTAATCGTTGTTCTACGACCAACCGTTGCAGAGATATTCAAAGTGCTAAACACAGTACGTTGTCCAATGTTATCCTTATGGAGAATAAATAAAATTCTATATTGTGATTATTTTTTAATGTATATTGATGAAACTTGGTAAGTGGCTTCAACTAGTTGTGGTATATTGATATTAGCACAAAAACAAGTTTTTTGTTGACAGTCCCTGTAGCAGCAAACCTGCATACTCGGCCCCCATGTTATTCATATGGGGAATAAGTAAAGTTGTATATCTCCCTTAATTATGAACCTAAATTAATAAAACTTGGTTTATAGCTTCACCTGGTTCAGTTGTATTGATAATTGCAAAAAAACATATTACTTATCTTCCTCGTTGCAGCAAACCTGCGTCCTCAACCCTAATGTTACTCTTATGGAGAATAAATAAAATGCTATATATCACTTATTTATGGATGTATTTTTGTGAAACTTGGTAAGTAGCTCTATTTAGTAGTGAGTCATATATATATGCATTGGAAATTCGCTGAGTACGCAGGTTTGCTGCGACGGGGGTATTAAATATATCACCTGAGGAAAAAGTTGCCAATTATTATTAGACCTATTAATTTTCAGCTCCAAAATCAGGGGGTTAAACATACAGAAATATACTTGTTTTAAACCCATTTAATGTAAAAAAGGTATTCAATACTTTATTTATATAACAGTATCTTATACAATTCATACCTTAAATTTAAAAATGTTTACATCATTAATATATGTTAATTTGAATTTAAATACACAAGCTACTGAAATCGCAGCACGAGAGGTTTAAAAGCAAAATCCAACATCTACATTAATGACAATTTTTCAGGAGGGCAATCTGTCTACATCGTAATTAGTTTGAACACTGTAGACGGTTGGGATTACGGAGTTTTGGACATCTTGATTGTTTATGAAAATCAATATTAACCACAGAAAATGCAAACAAATATAAACTGTAACCAGACTATTTTACTGACCGGTAGATTACAAAACCTTAATCCCATGTCATTAGGTGACAGGGAGGCTTATTTGGTACATTACATGTAATAAAGATAGCTTGCACATATGTCCGTTTAGTAAGTCTGCCATCAAGTAATTTGTTCACAATGTAAAGAAACTACTATAGGTCTTCAACACGCTTGATTATCAATCACAGTCAGTCGTGTTACAGAGTTATACTGTCCCAGTAATTCAAAAATCCCAAAACCTATTGTATTAATTAACTAGTCCAAACACTTAGCTTTTACATCGAAGTTTTCCAGTAAAAAATAAACTGATAATAAATCTAAATAGATACAAGCATTGTTTTAAACACGACAAACCCCATTAATTTACATAACACTCACATTTTAAACGATTTCGAAATAAAAAAAATTGATGGAACAAAACATAACCAAATCCATAGTTGTAATATGTTTACTTTTGAGTAATTTATAAACAAATATGCAGTGTTTCCACTCTACAGTAAAAATATCTCACGCACTGATACAAAAAATCCCACTTTATCCCAGACTCTCCCTTATAGTATCCCTCGTCATATCCCACACTTTCCCACTGATTTGTTAAACATTGCAACACAATTAATGTTAAATATTATATGATTATTGAATAATGTATTAGTAAAATATTTATACCGTTAGATAGAGCTTATTTAGATACTAATTACGTATAGGTATTTTACATTTTAGAACATCAAAGGATTTTGAGCAATGCGACATAGGTTAAATGATACGGTGAATTAACTAAATTAAATAATTTATTTACGTGAGAGGTACTAATATTTTTAATGGCAGTACTAAAGAGTACGAAGTAGGTATTAAATAATGGCAAATAGTTTGCTTGTTAATTCCAACATGGCTCGGCCAGCGAAATTGACATGATTCAGTGTTCGTTCTGTGACGTTTATAAAATCATAATAGGTGCGGACAGCGAGGTTAAAAAATGGGAAACCCCGCAACTGCCAGTACGGCGAGAAAATCCACTAGAAGTGCTACTTCTAAGGTGCTCTGGTCGTAAGTTGTAAGCAAACTAGCAGACGTAATGCCGATTTAAAAAAAAAAACCACTTCATCCCACAATCCCATTTTATCCCACAAGCAGTCAAAATATCCCATATAGGGGATAAAAATCCCTCAAGTGAAACACAGATAAATCCCAGCTGACATTTTAAAGACAACCATAGTCAATAGCTTACTACGAAAACCAATTCAACTACTGAATATCAAACATTAAAATTAGATTTAATAATTATTATTAATCCAAAATAAAATACAAATTCTGTGTTAAAACATCCCTTTGGTATCCCAAATGACTCCTTCAAAATTTCATTAAGAAATGTTTTATAGTTATTTAGTATTTCGATAACACACCCACACACACACACGGCCACTGAAACTTCTTCATCAATACAGTGATTCACTTCGTTCATCAATAATATGTTTTCCAATCTTTGTATTTTTAATCATAAAAACTATCTTTAGTATGGTTTGTTTTAGCATCCCGTTCAATTAAATAACATAGCACTAGTAGCCTTTCGCGGCTTCGCTCGCGTCACAGCGTACTATTACCATTGATTATACATCCTGACATTCCCGTATAAATATTGTTTTCCGTTCCAAAGCCAACATGGCCTGCTGATTAACTGTGTTTACTCTATCCAGCTGATTGCTTAAAACTTATAGTTATTTCCCTATGTTAAGCTTATGGGGAAAACTCATCTCTCAGAGGCCCCAGGGCCTCACTCACAAATTATTTCTCTATAAAAAATGTTTCCTGACAACTTCACGATAGGCTCTTTCCAATGACACCAAAAATATGAAAATCGGTTTAATAGTTTAGGAGGAGTGATTGTCATAAAAAACCTGCTCACCTATTAAATAAGTATAGATAGATTGTATCACAGTTTTAGGTTATGCGGTTTCTCCCCCTTACAATTACCATAATTTTTGTTACAGTAGTTATGTTTATAGTATACTAGCTGCTGGTCGCGGCCTTGCCTGCATAAACTAAAACATAGGATTATTAACATGCGATGTGTACTCTACATCCTTATCTTAACAAACCATCCTCACTTACTGCTGGTACAAATAATTCCATGGATCAATTTTTTTGCTGCTGACGGTTTTACACCGCATTATTTTAAAGTTCTTTGAAAACAAACTTAAATGTTCGTTGGCTTCTAGAACTTTTTGCAATTAAAATCAAATTTGTAAAATAATTAAACCCAAAATTACAAAATTTTATTCTGGCTTATCCCTCCTACTGAAAATTACCTTTATGCCAAAAATAGTATATTTCACCACTTGTCACGAAATAGGACTTTTTCGACGAGGAGTGAACGATACTTTTCATCACGATGCAAATAACCACATTAAACTTAAAAAAATGATCTGATATTTCATAGTCTAATAATTTTGTATAAGTAAACACAACACGGTTTTACAATTCATTTTAGTGTTCAAGTTAGCTGTTTGAACACAGAATCGTTAAAAATAACGAAACCAAACTGGTGCTCCTGTTGAGTAAAACGGGAACTTTAGTTGTTTAGGACATGTAAAGTTTTGTTTGGGACAGGTAAAGTATTATTTGGGACAGGTAAAGTCAGCTGATCATTATTTGTTTTGGTGTATGGAAATCGACGATTTTCGAAGATCTCAGCTCTATGGTAATGGCCTATTTTCGAATACAGAGCGATGAATAATCATAAAATCCGTCAAGTTGTTAGCCTATCTCATAACCTTTCCGGAAAAGGCTTCTTTTAATATATCTAATTTCTTCACTTGTATTTTATTTTAAAATATATCATCAAATACACTGGTAATATTAGTTAAATATTTATCACACATAATTAATCTTCGGAGGAATATTTCTCCCTAAATTTGATCTACAATCGACTTCGGTGTTATACTTGTACAGGTTGTCTAAATCTAAATTCTTAAGGCTCCGGTCTACCCTACGAAAAAATCTGCGCCGCCCCGTGAAAATACATTGTTAAGATAGGAAAAAGGAGCGTCGCAGAGGTCCGCAGGATCCCTGTTTCCGGCAACGATCATTATATTATCAACATACTATGAAAGGGATTTGACAGAATGATGTCAAATCATTTTAAGTTAATTCTGCTCATGCTCGTATTTAGAATTTCAAAATAAAATTTATGTCTTAAGTTTCAGTTGGCAAGCAAAATTTTGTACATTTACAAGGGCTTGTAAATACAGCTCAATTAAAAAAAGTAAAAACGGACATTTGTAGATAATATTTTCCTTTTTAATATTATACTTTAACTTTAATTAAAGGGTTTTCATCACTCTGTATTCGAAAATAGCCCATTACTTTCAGCTAAGATCTTCGAAAATCGTCTTTCCATACACCAAAACAAATAATGATCAGCTGACTTTACCTTTCCTGTCCCAAACAATACTTTACCTGTTCCAAACAAAACTTTACCTATCCTACACAACTGAAGTTCCCGTTTAGCTCAACAGGAGCACCAGTGTGATTTAGTTATTTTTGACGATTCTGTGATCAAACAGCTGACTTTAACACTAAAATGAATTGTAAAACCGTGTTGTGTTTACTTAGACAAAATTACTAGACTATGAATATCGGATCATTTTTGTTTAAGTTTAATGTGGTTATTTACATCGTGATGAAAAGTATCGTTCACTCCTAGTCACAAAAGTCCTATTTCGGGCATTTTCCTATTGATAGAATTTTCCACACTCGGCTTCGCCTCGCGCGTAAAAGGCCCCAAAATAGGTCACTTTCGTAACCAGTAGTGAAATATACTATTATGTAGCATCTGAGGGATCCTGCAAACCCTTTCCTAGCGTTGCGCGGAAGGGGCAGACCGGAGACTTAAATCTAAAACTTTATCCCTTCCTTACTTCCGCTTACAGTAAGAATCAATTCTTGTAATACACTCACAGACGGTCGGTGCACGTGAGAGGTCGGTCCATGCGGTAGCCGGCGCGCAGCAGCGGGTACAGACTGTGCACCGCGACTCCCGGGTAGGGCGAAGACCCGAGGGTTACCAACTCCCACAGCACCACGCCGTAGCTCCACACGTCACTCTTGGTCGTGTACACGTGGTCCGCCAGCGACTCCAGCGCCATCCACTTCACTGGAACTACGGACAACAACAACTGAGACTACAGATTTTTTATTACCGAAACTAAGCATTGAGAAAACGTTTTTTCTTCAGTGAACAATATTTATAAATCATTATACTTTTACCAACGTATATTTTATTTTAAAATTGTAATCCTATTCTGTTTTAGAGCCTATAGTAAAAAAATGTAAAAACTAGGAAGAATATGATATAATGTTTTTTCTTGCGATCTAGATATATTTTTGAGATATGGAGGGGTTCTTATTGATATAGGTGACAAATTTTCTTTTGTCTTCTTTACTTATCAGAAAATAATCATACTGTACAATAAATTCAAGTTACAAAAAAACTCGTTTACTTTTTTTAATTTTAACGACAACGGCATTGTTGATCAGAATACAGTACAAACGCTTTTAAGGGAAGCGGTCCAAACCCCTTAGATATTTGTGGACACCCCGGGGTTTGAAACCGTGACCCCTTCAACCGAAGTCCAAGACGCTAAACGTTAGGTTAGAGAGATGCCTAAACATATGAGGTGCTTTAAAATGTGTTTCACTATGAATGCATATTCAGCTTAGGTTTTACGTAGTCGAGAACAATTTACCTTTATTTTTAAAAGCCAGTTGTGAAAAGTAAAATGTATGGTAAAATCTCAGTAGTGTTTTATAATTATAGGTGGTATAACTGATATTAACTAGATTTAAATTGAGTTCGACTGTTGTCTGGCAAAGGTTTTTGATGCGAAAGGTGTATTAAAATATCTGATACATACCTCTTCCCTTGCTGCGCTTAAAGTAGGCGTCATCTTCATAAACATCCCGAGAAAGGCCAAAGTCTGATATCTTGCACAGAAGTCCCGAAGCCAGCAACACGTTCCGAGCAGCCAAGTCTCGATGGACAAGCTAAGAATAGATATCATCATGCATTCAACAAGTTTAAAACTCATCATCAATTTATCAATTTTAAACTGTTTGTTTAAAATTGCACGCAACCTGGGAGTTTGTTTTCGATTAATTTGAAAAAAGCTATAACCTAATTGTGGAAATGATACTGCAGTCTGAAAACCCTACTTCTTAAACTGTTTATAGGTATATAGATCAAAAGTTAAGTGGAATTTTCATGTAGAAAGTGTAATCAAACTAGTAACATCTGGAATCCATACCTTAAAAAAGTCAAAAGTATGTAGTATAAAAATACGAGTACAGTATTTACAAAAACGTATTTTGCCATGATCTATAGGTCACATTTTATATGGCATAAGTATATAAGGGGTGGCATCAAATTGAAATTTGAATCAAATGTTAAAACAAAAAAGAAATGTATTACAATAATTCTAAATTAAAGAAAAAATGAAATGTTCAAAAGTATTTTACAGAACTTGAAATATTAACAGTATATAACGTACATATTTTTTAGACAATTATGGGTACATTAAAATTTAGCAACAGTTATAAAATAGCACATAGTTATATTACCAAGAATAAAATTAATTTTGAAAGGCATGGTCAATATGTTTTTAAGAATAAAACTAAATGCCTGGGAAATGTTACTACTACCATTAGAAGATATAACAAACCTTTAAAAAATGTAGACAACTTTGTAGATTTATTTGATAGAAAATATTTTTTATAACCTGAACGAATTCTTAAAAGAAGACTAAGAAACAATTATAAAGAATTTATATTCCAATATAAATTTCAAAACTACTGTAAACATATAGTTGTAATTTTTACCAACTTAAAAGTTTATTCTATGACATGTTGTTGATCAATATTGAACTTTTACTGTTTGGTTTCCAATTGTCTAACCCATGTATCTAATTCCATGATCGTATCTAATTATTATTGTATAACTGAATGAAGGCCTTTTCAAACTGACATCTGTCACATAACGTCCGGTAACGTAACGTAACGGGTGGCCAATTCACACCGCAATTGACGTCCGTATGCTACTGATCTGAGTTTTCCAGTTTTCTCCCCCGACTACTGTCGGATTCAAAATTGTGGGTACTCGAGTTTGACTTACCACCAAAGATTAACCGATTGAGCTACAATAAAGGCGGTTAAATCAAAAATTTCCTTGCCTTATTCTTCGGGTTTTGTTGTAAAAAATATTTTAAATTATGATTGTAACTAATTTTTATTGCGGGTAGAATATAAAAAGTACACGATTTTTGCCGTTTTTCTAGCAACTACGGACTTTAAAAATTCATATTTCCGAAACGGGTCAACTTATCGATTCCAAATTTTGATACGTCATAGATAGACATGTTTTTAGTTTATTTGTATAGTTTTGTATTTTAAACTTCATTTGATGAAAGCTGGTATAAATTTCGTAAAGTGATGTTTTCTCAGCACTCAAAAGAGCTAAAAACTTGTTTAATGGCTTGTTATGAAGCTCGTGATTTTTATAGTCTAATTTTGAAAGTACCTAAACCAGATCTAACGCGAAACGGTTTGTTCAGAGTGATTATTAAGTAGTATTAAATAAAATACTAGTATTAATTACTAGTATTAATTTAAATACTAATATTACATTTAGTAGTTCGTCAGTCACTGATACAAACAAACCTTTAAGGTGGTAGGATGTCTTGTAAACCGTGGTATTTTCGTTTTTAAGAATATATTGCGTTGACTGCATTAAAAAAGTTGTACTAAATGTAGGCTTAAAAATCTGTTATAGTCATTTTCAAAACAAATAGATTTGCTGCAGTATATTATGCTACAGGTAAAGTCCCATTGATAAGGTTATTTTTAGTTTAGTTTCGGCCAAAGTTAGTCAACATTATCAAAGACAGTGAGTACAAAAATATAACTGGTAGCAAATTAGTACACCAAAAAAATTTGACCTATTTAAACAAGAATATTTATCCCTTTAATTCATATAAATTAAATTATGTAGGTCTACTTTAAAAAGTGTTATATTCTTATTATTTAGAATATCATATAACAGAAAATGTAAAGGAATTATAATTTTTCTAATCAGCTATCCCAGAACAGTAGTCGGGCACGTACCTTATCAATAAACCATATTTATAATAACCAAACAAACAAACAATAATAGAAATAGTATATGTTGAATCCCTTCAGTAGCTCCGGAGCACATGGGGCAGGAGGACAAGTAGCTCAGAGCGCATGCGCGAGGCTACCGACACCGCATACGTTAAAAGATCGCTCCCCGAGCGATTCCCTGCGATTAGTTGGTTTAGTTCGCCAACTAACTACGCGTTACGTTTTTTCGGTGGTGTCAATTGCCCCATTTGAAACAACGGCGAGCGATCTCTTAAAAAGTCTGTCACGTCCTTGTCACATAACGTAACGTTACGCTGGTGTGAAATGGCCTTGAGACGAACAAAAAATGTAATAAAAGAATTAAAACATGGTGAGAACTTTACCTTGTTTTCAGCCAGGTACGACATTCCCTTGGAGATCTGCCAGGCGAACGTGAGCAACGTCTTGTATGACAGCGGCTCCACGGCCTGACTGGGTGACCCCGGAGCTGGTGGGACTAGGCGACTGCGCCTCAGGTAGGATCTGGTATTGAGCCAGTGTCAGATTGGAATTTACTAGACCTTGTCAAAATAAAACTCTGACAATTTTTTTAAGATTTTATGATACAGAATTTGAGTTATTGCTGAACTACTTTGAGCCTTTTATGATGAATTGCGGCAGAAAATAAAACAAAACAAGCGGACCTGATGGTTGAAACCGGAGAAATTTGTTCCATCTTGTGTCTGATTAATAGTGTTTGTCATTATATGTGATTTCAGTAGTTTGTGTTCTCAGCTCATAACATATGTTGATACTGTAACATGTGTTTTGTTGTATATTCAGCTGTTTATTCAGCTATATCTATGGTTTTAGCCCCTGAGCTGTAGATATTATGCAAGACTAAATTACTTAAGTACTGTCAATCAGCTCAAATTGGACACATCACGTTTAGTACATGTTTCGATGCAACTGCATCATCATCAGCTTGTCTAAAATGAAGTTGACTGACCAGATGGTTTCGTCAAAATTAATTAAAAACACAATACAGTACATCTATACGGATGCGATGACACAAACGAACGGACACGACACATAGAACGAACAATAAATTTAGACAGGCCTGTGACACGGACATGATCACAGCGTGGGCAGGGTACGGACTGAAAATATATTGCTATAACAAAAGTTTAGTTTGAAAGCCAATGTAAAACTATCAACCCTACAACTTACCTTTAATGTTTTTTAGCGTCAACATAAATTATCATTTTCCTTTTCCATACCGAGCAAACATGTTTTCCAAACATTTTTGTCGAGAATAACATAGAACAAAGATTGTTAAAATTTTGTAAAATTTTGGTTTACAAACTAAGTAATCGGGTTCTGACAAACGACCTAGTTCTAGAAAAAACATGAAAAACATCGAATATTTGTTAAAACACTAAAAAACTGTTTGAGCAAACAAGTTGGTCAAACATTTGCTTAGTTAGGACAAGGCTTTATTAGTTTCATCATGATAAGATTGTTCGTTTTGTTAAATACTATCACTCTAGTATAACTAGTATAATCACTTAAGGAACAATACGTCGTGCTCAAAAGGTTTGATGGCACTAACTTATACGGTTGCACCATGACTACCGTCGTCATACCTGAGAGAGCCGTGCTCCGCATACTCTATGATGATATAGACAGGGCCGCCGGGGGATGTGCAGGCCCCTAGCAGCCTGACCACGTGGGGGTGACTCACGTCCTTCATCATCTGGTATTCCGCCAGTAGGTCGGCCATTTCCACCGATGTGGCGTTCACTTTCAGCGTCTTTACCGCTACTGTGGTGACACCTGTTTTGGGAAGGGTATAAATTTGTCATTAGTTGAAATAAAACAATATTGTATCGAATAAAACCTTGTTTTCAGACTCTGTTTCTTTCAAAATTGGAGTTATTTTCACTTTAACTTGGCGTTCCGCGGAATTTATTATTACTGCATTCTTATAAACTAATTAGAAAATTATAAAGTTTTACCCACGCCCCTTCTTCTATTTAAGCTCAGAGGCTACGCTCCAGAGGCTTTCAAAGTTTCAATGTTAATCTTATGGCAGAGCAGTAATTGATTGGATTTTATATTTGACAGCTGTTGACATAACAGATGATAGCAAAACAGAAAGATAAATGTTTCAGGGATAGTTTAAATATTCTTTTATCCTTTTAACTCCACATTAACAAAATGAAACTGAGGGTGAGGGATGGGGAGGGGGAAGAAGGGGGAGAGGGAGAGAAGGCATCAGTACCCACTATATTTGAAAATTATTTATTTAGTTATTTGTGAAGATAAGCACCATGGCACTGGTTCAAATATTTTTTTTAACTGCTAATGCAGCATAATGTATAAAACATTCACGCCAACAGCCATTAATCGTCAAATAATAATTGGTCGAATTTCAACCATCGGGGGGTCGCTAGTTTACATAAATATACATATATTATTTACAGTTCTTTACCTTTAACTCCATCGATGTCCATTGCTCGTGCCTTCAACACTCTGCCGAACTCCCCCTCCCCTAAACACTGCTCGATCACCAGCGACTCTCGTGGGAACTCCCATCGTGGATCAGGCTACAACAAGTAATTTGAGTCGTACATGCTAATTAACTTGTACTGATCTTAAAGTGGTTTTATACATTCAATTATGTCGGAAATCAGCCTTAATATGACATAAAACATAATTCATAGTCAATAGGCATAATGGTTAATTTGAAAAAATATAAGATTGCGTCTGTCCATACCACGATGAAGGGCTCCGGCGGATGGCTGATGTCAGGGTAGGTGAACGTCTGAAGAAGCGTGTCAGCGGCTCTTTGAGCTTCCAGTAGTGTGTTGGACGTGTCCACCAGCTTGCGGCTGCTACTCTTACGTCTCCTTCACATCAGCATAGACTTATGTAACACTAAAATGTACTAGCATAAATGTATTTTACAGAATTGTTTGTCTAGTTAGAAGGACTCGCTATGGTTACTTTTACTGTCAGCGGGGTCTAAGTAAAAAATTATTACAAATCAATTGCGAACGTGCCCAGTTATGTAAACCAGTTGGGAAAGATTGGCACATGTAATGAGTGAAAAGTTAAAACTCTAAAACTTGTGTTATCCTGGTACGCTAAAAAGTTGATAGGGTTTTGGCTATGCCTCCTGGAGCTCTCCTAGAGTCTCTTGGGTCATATAGCTGACCCACCTATTCCTTTACTTTGTTGTCAAAAAGCTACACATTCCATTACTTTGTATTACTGGCTAAATGTACGTATAGTTTGAATTTATTAATACGGAAACTGAATTAATTTGTTATCCTTCACAACAATTCCAAATAAATAATTATTCCTGTGCATTTAATTTGAATGGATACTTACTGGCGGCGAGCTGTGAGAAACATCAGGAAAAAGAGGCAAGAAGACATGATGAATATGACTCCAATGGCCGCCTTCGTTTGGCACTTGAAGCCACATCCTTCTCTGCGACGGCTTTTTGGGTCAGCAACTCCAGGAGAGCTTTTGGTTTCTAGAAGGAATATTACACTAAATTTGTATACCCGATAGCTCATAACATTATGAAAAAATATAATTACTACTATACGTGTTCGACTATATACACGTCCTCACATTAGCACAGTAATTACTCACATTGGTGGCTTATAATATTATTGTAAAATCTTTTTACGGATTAATTACATTTTTTTCTCTATGGAAAATCGTTTAATGTTAACTGAATTTCGTTGCAATTAATAAACAAACGTTTATTCAGAAACAAAATTATGATATAATAAATGTTTGTTCCGGGCTCTTTAGGTTAACAATATAATAAGTTATTAAAATGCAGTAAAAATATAAATAGTTGAATGTACTCCAGTCGAACGAGATGTTATCATACCACCAGGGACCAAGGAGAGGTTGGTTGACGTGAGGTTCTGCGGCGTCTGGGTGGCTCTAGACGTCGTCCCATTGGCAGGCTGGGTCCGGGTAGCGACCGGCCTCATCAGGAGGTTCTTGGGCGACCTGGGCGGCAGCCCGACACACGCGCAGGAGCCGCTGTGATCGCAGGAGCAGAAGCTGCCGGTGGTTAGGGGCTGCACCCCGTGGCCCGAGTCCCGCACTCGCCCCGCGCCGAGGACATGGGCTGTAAACGGCCTTCGTGAGTTAATAAGAATCTTAATGAATCAATTTAGCTGAAAGTGGAAACCTGATATAGAATTGTATCTGACCAATCACCAATCAGATACCAAGGACAGTTAGATTTGCAACATTATTTAGCCACAGCTGCCACGAGGCGAATGGGTACCTGGAGCAGACATTCTGTGGGGGGACAAAGACCACTATTTCAATATCTTAATTTTTCTTTTGGCCAGGGGCCCCTGGAACTCGGGGGCCTGGGGAAGAGTGTCCCGGTTGCTCCCCCTTGTGGTGACCCTGTATTTAATTTAGTTTTCCTTACCTTACCCACCCTTATTTCATAACCGAATGCATGAAACAGTCGTGTCTTAGTTAACGCATCATTAAATAGTTATAATCAAGAACACAAAAGTGTTTTCACAGATGGAATTTTGTGCATATAACATAAATATCTTTATACCCTGTTACATTTTTGTTACGAATATTTTTCCAATTGAATATTTTGCATTACTAATAATAAACCTCAAAACCACCAATACCTCACAACCAATCAAATATTTTCCCCCCACCTACTTTCTAAAGTCGAGTTTAACTCCTTATAATGAACGAGTAAAGTACTACTTTGTCTCCCGTGGGAGACAAAAAGTACTTTAACTCACATGTGGGACAAAATAAATCCATAATAATAACATTGACAATCTGGGAACACAGCGCAGTGAAAAACTTATAATGCTGTAACCAAGCATCAGCTGGAGCGTTCGGTGTTCGGTGCTTTTTCGGTAATCTTTGGTGCAATTAACGTTCCGAATTCCGAGGTTCGAGGTTAGTTATTACGCATTACGCAACCAAAATGGACAGCGATTGTGAATACTTATCAACGCAATATTTAATACGGGGGGGATTTTGGGGTGGGCGAAAATGTTGTGTGTATTACGGGAGTAAAGTACATTGACCCCGACGGGGAAATTGTAGCCCTCGCCTACGGCGTCGGGTGCCAACGATTTCCCTCAGAGAGACAACGTTGCACTTTACTCCCTTAATACACAAATTACTATTTCTTATCCATGCTAAGACCGAATATAGCGAAAAAATAACGTAATTATACTACAGAAACGTAAAAATCAGAGGTAAATTTCCGTGTTTAGTCAAATTGGGTTACTAAATCATAGGGTAATAATTAATGTTGCATTACTTCCGGGGTGTCTACCTCCTACGTGCAACGTACACCGGTGAAGCTACCTCTGATCATTCTTTCTGTGGTGATACTGTGGATAGTGATACTGACTGGTGCAGTCCTGCAGGCAGGTGAGATTGCGGGAGAGTCGTTCCAGGGGATCACACCAGAGGTCGGGGCAGTGGGCAGCGTCCACGGTGCAGGTGGAGTAGCCTGGCGAACCACCCGTGATCCATTCGCACTTCACGCGACTGCTGTTGGTTCTGTAAAGGGAATATGGTTTAGCGAGGTTTGTTCCACAAGGGTGTGGAAACCTGAACAAGTTTATGAAATGTGTTTGAAATATATTTCCATCTTAAGTAAGACTTGATCATCCATCTTAAGTATAGCTTCAAAACTTGATCAAAAATGTTAGTCGTAATTTTATTACCAATTAAAATTATTATGTGAAAGGAGTGAAATATGTCAGTAATAAGGCACACACAACACAAGGCATATCACTAATTCTCATTTATTGTACACTTAACTAAACTCATAATTAGCTCAAATTCAACTTAAAATTCAATTGTTTGGTTGAAGTCGTCTGTAGTACAAATGTTGATTCTTTTAAGCGTGGTCTATAGCCTCTGGCGTGTTTAACTATGTTACTTCAATATACTTATCTCAACACTATAAATAGATTTCAGGTACAAAGACTTATACACCAGCGACTTATACACCAGTGGTTTTTTTTGGAGTTAGTCGATGTATATGATACAAAGTTATTTTAAAAGTTCTCATCCTTCGCTGGATTTTGTCAAGATTTTACACATTGATTTAACAGGATAAAATAAAATTACGTCTCACAACACTACACAATATATTTACATTTATATTTATATTTACATTTATATACTTACATACAAGACGGTAAATATTCAAAAATATTGTTCGCTGATTGGGCCTGATGATGACCGGTGTGACTGGTTGAAATCGATCGCCTTGCACCATATTTTTGTATATTTACCGTTTTGTATGTAAGTACAGTATAAGTGTAAATATATTGTGTAGTGTTGTGAGACGTAGTTTTATTTTATCCTGTTAACTGTAACAACACGTGTTATGCTACTCAAGAAACTATACATTGATTTAAACTTATAAATATAAACACGATTTGAAACACTGAAGAACGTTAAAAAAGGTAATTTTGCCGACCTCATGGTATCAATGTATCAACATCAAGATAAGTTTGAGGTTTGGTTGGGAGTTCCCATAAAATGTAAAATGTTGTTTAACGTCCTTCAGTGTTTCAGATCGTGTTCGTATAAGTTGTTGTGTATAAATAAATGTGTAAAATCTAGACGAAAATGCAGCTGAGGATGATAACTTTTAATATAACGTGGTTTTATATACATTCACTGATAATGAGTCTTCAGACCTGAAATCGATTTGGATTGTTATTTTTTTGGGTTTTAAAGGTAAGTATAGAAGTAATAATATTATTTTAATTATGTACCCTGAGGATCCGCCGAGGCCGTGAGCACAGCTGGTCCGCTGGCAGTCGCGCTGCTCGAGGGCGGAGCACAGGTTGTCCCCGTGCTCGTGGTCGACACACAGCGGAGTCCCGGAGTCAGTCACCTCCACTACCAGCGGGGCGGAGTCCCGGCGACCGCTGGCGTCCTTCCACTCGACTGTCAACCTGCGGACAGTAAAACATTTGCCACGAATTGGTGTAAAATGACATCGATTGACGTAGAATATTTCATTCCTGTCAACCTAAAGAAGACACGTGTAAATTTGATTTGAAAAGATATTGTGACGCATTTCAATTTAATGCCTTTTTTGTCATTTGACGCATTACCACTGTTACATGTTACGTATTATTGGTATTTGTTGTTTTAATGGTTGTTATACCCTGAATCGAAAACACATAAGATGATTCCTGAACATTAGTGTATTTCCCGCTATTAGTGTATTCACTCCAAATTTCACTGGTTAATGGTGAAATACGTAAAAGCAATACACCACATCAAAACGTTTAATCGTATTCAAAAAATGAGTGATTATAATCAGTTTCTGAGTGATAACATGCTTGTTTAGGTTCCCTACTAGAATGTAAATAAAATGTATACAAACTTCCGTTTTGTCAAATCGAAACCTAGAAAATAAACAACATGTAATAAAATATGGTAATGAATATTTACATTTATTGTGTTATTGTCTGGAACAAAAAGTGATTTACCTGATTATCCTCTGAGTGAGTTGCAGAGCCGCGGTGTCGGCCACATACACAATGCCGGCCCGCTCTGTAACGTTGAGTGCCGGGTGCCTGAGGGAGAACCTGGGGCCGGCGGGAGTGTCCAGGACTCGGGGGTCGCGGGGCTCTGCCACCCTGGCGTGCAGGGAGGCCACCCGCGTCACCAAGGCCGTGGCGGGGTACTGGACCAGGGGACGCGTCTGAGACAGGGACTGAAGCGAAGGTTGGTGACGGAATGTTATCGGGATATTAAGCTGGAATAGACAGTTGACTTTTAAAATATGATAGTTGGTGGTGATAAATTATTTTCGTTACTTTTTTTCTGTTATGCTTGATTATTTATTGATGAAACAGTATAAGAGCGTGCTTGCAAATCTAAGTGAATCGTTCTAGATCAACATTTATACTTCCGAGATTTTTATACGTTGATACAAACGTATCAGGAGCATTTGAGAAACGTTTGAAATCATTAACCACATACTTGAATGAAAGAGTGTGTTTGGCTGGCATCATTTATTCAACGACACTTTAATTAATGCTTTATGAGGCAATCTGAAAAATACGATTACTATTATATAAAATCCCTCCTAAGGGTATGAATAAAATAGTTTAATGTCACAGCTATAATAGGGGACAACTAAATTGCCAGTTGAGGGCGTGATTTTTCGTGCTATCAACCAATATCAGCCAACAGTAGACAGCACGTCTACTATTGCCAGAACTACACACCAGCTGATCGGAATAACATTCGAGTGATTTTTGTTCTATAGCGAAATGGCAACAGTGACAGCATACAACCATGTTATTGGCTACAGCCTATTTATCAATTTATTTGTCCGATATTTTAATGAACTGTGATATTTATTTTAATTGTTATGGCTCTTTGATTCAGGTAGTAATAGTAAATCCTTAACAGGCTAGTGATTAACAAACTTTAAATTAAAATCAATACAGTTTACCAATTATATTTAAAAAAATCAAATAAAATGTCACTTTACCGTATTGGGGGGAGCCAGGTTGGTGTCAGTCATCCTGACGATGACGGAGTAGGACATCGGGAGCGAGCGGCCTGGGCGACCTCTGACGTCTGTAACACGTGAACTGGTAAGGTTGAATGTGACAAATTAAATAAATCATAACTAAATAATGGTCTAGGTGGTTTCAATTGCAATGTTATCTACGAATGTTACACACGTTAACTTTTGTGTGAAAGTGATATTATTCCTTACATACCTACTTAAATTTTTGTTGTCGATTGTACATGTTTACTGCTAACACATTTATAATAGTTCAAAATACTAACTGTTTATTTCAAACACATTTATTTTAGAAATTGCGTAATTTTGTAATTTTTTAAACAGTTTGGTGTCTTCAGAAAATAAATCCTATAACAATAATTTTGATATTAGTAGTATTGGCATAATATACAAAGATAGTGATGATATTAGCTGCAGAATCCGGGCTCAACCGTACATATTAGCTGTTAAAGTAATCGTCTGACCAAACACAAAAATGTCCATGAGAAGAATTTTGAAGTTCTAAAGGGTTTTCGAAGCAGGAATATATTTATATGAGCTCTGGGTGTAACTGCTATATCTTCCTACCAGATTTAGCTAATAATAATAATTATTATTATTTTTTCGTAAGACAAAATCTACATTGTATGAATTTTTTTGTCAAATGGGGGAAAAAGATTTCCTTCCAACGAATTAATAATTTGTTATTTTTAGATGTCTTTTAGGAAAGTTCTTTGTTATTTTAGATTTAAATGGAACTACCCCAGTTTGCCCAGTTGGTGGTGCGTGTGTTTGTGCGGAAGCAACAAACAGACATTGAGATTTAATACATCACATTGGGATAGAAGTAGGATAGAGTAGGATAAATATCAATAAAATAGTTCACTCTTTTATAATGCAATACATGTCAAATGTACAAAGTAAAAATGCACTTCTCAAATATGACATACCACGGGATATAAAACAAATGTTTCCTAAATTTAGGGTGTGCGAGTATTCGAACTTCGAGTTTTTTCAAGCCGAATACTGCAGTATTCGGCTTGGCTCGAGATTTGCAAAAAAGTTCGAAGTTTGAACCGAATATTTTAACGCCGACTAGTAAAAATATTCGTCTACAAAAGTAAATTTAAAGCAACAAATTTTCAGAATCAATGTTATAATTTTCGTAGTTTGCGACGGTAGGGCTCCATAACAAATATAATTCAGCAATACTAATACTTTCGGTCCTTTTTTTAAATTAACCAAATAATAAAGTACTGTAATATTTTAAACTGCCGACTTGATCAACAAATGCAATGGATCTACTTTATCTACGCTCAATCACATCAAATGGACATATCACACTATTCTGTTTGCAGTGCAGTGTTGCCGTTGCCCAGTTGAGTTATGCTAGTACCCCAGCAAAAAACTAAAACCCATGAAATCACTTTTTCTAACTGTTGCAGCGGTACAGTCTTTTCTGTACCGTCAACTTCGTACATTACACCATAATTATATTCCCTGGAGTCTGAAACTACGTCTGGCAACACCGTTGGTGTCAACGAGGTAGAATAAATATAGAGTTCTCGTCTCGTGTTAAAAAAGTGAAGCCTCACTGGAGAATATTTTTGTAAACAACATATCTGGTCGAAGAGAAAGAAAGACTAACATAACTTGTGAAGGGAACATTTGATTGGTTAACATATTTGTTGCCATGGAGACCGGAGGGTATAGAGGGTCAAAATGGCGGAGAGTATGTTGGCACAGTTTTTTACCCCAGACGAGACCTCTATATATCCCTCGTTGGTTGGCGTACCTATTTTGCAAACTGCCTTAAGACGTTGAGTGAAGATGGTTATAATGTAATAATGATTTAGCGTGACCAATAGCTAGGGAGGAGGTTGTAGGTGATGAACGCCAAATAAGCATGACGGCATTTTAGTTTGTAGCCGAAATAGTAACTACTCTCCGAAAATTGGTTTGTTACAAAATCTTTAGTTCACAGTAGAATCTAAAGTACTTTGAGATAAAGCGAATAGAAATTCAACTGTAATCATAATGTAGTTAAGATAGTGTCACATCACTGTTGTCATAATTTACACTTAAAAATCACTGATTGCAAGATTCACCAAATCAAAGGATTTTATAAAAATTCTGAATAATTACGCTACGCATGATTATAACCGGTGGGCATATTATTTAAAAGGTTGATTATATTCTACGCCTAACCAAGAGCAAGACGCAATCAAAATGGTGCAGTGTTTTGTTACGCTAGAGCTGTGCGATTAAAATCATATTGTTAAATCCGCGGCATTATTTGAAATTGTGAATAAACATCAGTAGAAAGCATATTATTTTGTAATTGTATGCTATCAAATTGTCAAAGCAGTTATGGAAGAAGAATGCATTGACGATTCTCTTCCACCTTCTGCTTCAGAAACCTTCTGTTTCAGCAGCAGATATAATAGGTTAGGTCTATTAGGTAATAGGTTAGATACGACTTAAGCAGGGCCTATGATTATTGGATAACTTATTTCTGTGAGTACAATAAGATATTAAGACCGGTTTGGTATATATTTATAAAAGGATAACCTAAAATTTACTATTTACAAACAATTAAATGAAAGATAGGCTTACTGGGTTTGGGCAATTCCCAAGGCTAGGGCCTAAGTGTTTGGTTACATTTATTTATTTATTCTAACGGTTACACTTTTTACAATTGAAGACATTGCTTACAAGATGGCTTATCACTAAAATTTACATAAAGTTACTAAAAGTTACAAGTTACATGGAGAGTACTTATTGACATATAGTCTGTTTATTATGGTTGTTAATAAATACGGTAATAACTGCATTAGTTAACCATGTGGGCTTATATACACATCTAGTTAAAAGTTTGTAGTTCTCTTCCTTTGCGTTATTTTTTCCTATGTACCTGCTGTATATTGAAAGAAAAATTGTTCGTTACTGTAAACAAGTGGTCTCAATAAATTTTCCTTTTTAGTAGGCCTACTTATTTTGTTATTTTCCCACTGTAGGCCTTTATTTATTGAACTTAGGCCTAACGAATATAGAAGAAGCAAATAAAACAATTATTGAAAGTTACATTTCCATAATGGATAAAATGTTTGTTCTTTTAAACATAATATAAATAAAGAATAATAGGCCTAACCAAAAAGGCTCAAAGCTCGAGAACTTTGAAAAATTCAGCCCGGCTTGGATCGAGTCAGAAAATCACTACCAGTATATTGTACACCTCTAGAGAAAATCTCCATCAAAAAAGCTCGGTTCAAGAAAGCTCGAAGCTCGAGAATTTAGAAAAAAAGCTCGGCTTGAGCCAGAGATCACTATTCGCACATCAATACCTAAATTAACAACAATCTAATGTAATAATTTTAAGCACAAACAATTAATTATTTATTTACTTACTTATTTTTATCAAAGTGGCTTCAAATCCTCGGATCTCTGTTGGTGTAACATTAACTTCAGACTGAACAATGTCTAACAAGTCATCTACAATTTCTATATCGAAATTGTTGGCGCCAAGAGTGTCAAAATCCAGAAGCTCTATTGAACTCTGAAACAAAATTGATGACACTTTATAATAATTGAATTTGAATCAATTTTTTGAACAATAAAGTGTATTAAAAATTGTGATTATTTAATATTCATAAGACCAATGTATCCCATTCTCCGCACGGGAATGTAGGCATAGGGTCAAAATGTTTTGAAATGTTTACTAAGACTAACAATGGAACTTTAAAAAACCCATGGAGCGAAACCCTGAAGCTAAATGTTTTTCAACCCCCAAAAGGCAGATCTTGAGAGTAAGGTATTTCGATTGACACCAAACATGAATAAAAAATAATAATTAAAGAGGCATAACATCACCGAATAAATATCAAGAAATTCTTATAATAATGTAGATACATCTAATATATACAATTCTCGTGTCACAGTATTTGTAACAAAACTCCTCCAAACGGCTTGACCGATTCTTATGAAATTTTGTGAGTATATTTGGTAGGTCTGAGAATAGGACGTAAACTATTTTTTTTCGAGGCGAGTGAGCGAAGCGAACGAGCTCATGTTGAAAATGAACGAGTATTTGGCATAAAACAAATTCAATGACATTAGGACAGGACAACGTCTATCGGGCCAGCTAGTACTTTTATAAGAATTTTCAAATGTTATCTTAATTTTAATTACGAAATTGGTCTCTAAATGATCAGTTACAAGTATTTTTATATTATAAACTGTTCCGTATTTTTCGTTCTAGGCAAAGATCCATTCTGACCAATAATTATCAGTGTATTACAATTTAAAAGGAACTTTTTAAATGTTTTGCAAAACCAAACTTTTCGATATCATCCTTATCGTGACAGAGCGGCTCGTCGTGGGCGCTTCTCCCCGCCGCTCAGTGGGGACACGCCCCTCGCATGCGGTAATTACTGGGGTAATTGATAGTCACTAAACTGTTAACCTTCCCGCATCACGTTCCGACGGTCACCCTCACGACTCAATTCCGACACCACCGTTACAGTACCAAATTATTACATTGATTTTCAATTAATCAAATCTGTTATGCTCATTCATTTATGCATTTAGTCAATCTATATTTAAACCAGACCGCACCAAGGTTCGTAGAGCTTTCAGCCCAGGTATGATTATTTCCGTAAGAGTAATGTTCGCAGCAAAGATTGCTTGCGAGGTCATTCAGCTGATGCATAAATTAACAACATACTATAAGTGTTGCTTACAGGGGATAGTAATGGTACAGCTATTAGTGAATATCCTTTGGAAAGTGAACTATTAGCATGACCCGCACGGTGAAACTTCAGCCCGGGACCACCAAAGAAGTTCCTAACGTGACCCCCTGAACACGTTTTTGGGGATCGTTCAAAATTTTATATATATATATATAGATATGTATGTATGAGTTTGCGCTCTAGCGGTCGCATTTTTTGTCAGATTTACTTCAAATTTGGTAGGGACGTTCCTTTCTGTAATCAGTTGGACAAGTTCGTTGGGCAAAACAATCGGAAAACTTTAAACCCTTTTTTGGGGGGATTAAACTTTAAAATTTCGAGTTTTTGGGCCCAAAAATGGTCAGAAAAGCCCCAGATATACACTAAAGCATGGAAAAAGATGGGAATTAGAGAGGCGAAAGTTTTAAGCCCTTTCTCGTCATTCTAGCATAAATATTTACCGAGTTATTAAAGAAAATGTGTATCGACCAAACACAGTACGTTGTCTTATGGGGGTTTTACACTAGAAAAGCCTGTCATTCTTATGTTAGAGTACTTTTACCATCCCCAGCAACCTCATGTCTACTTTCAAGCCTGTCTGGACCTTCTCCTAACCTTACAATGCGCAAAATTGTATTCCCAGCTTTGCAAGTAAATGAAACCAGGAGTATCAGAACAGCCAAAAAATCAGTGTTTTCAGATTTCAATAAAAATTGGACCAATGTATTTTTTTACATTTATTTTGAGTTTTAAAAGTTTTTATATGGAAATTCACTTCCCTCACGTCAGCATGCTGCGTGCGAACTCGTTTTTAAATTGCCACTGGACATGCAGGGATAAAACTAAAACCTTTTAATCCATTAATCTAATAATAAAAATAAATCAAAACAATATGTAAGCAGTTAAATAATGTGTTTATTAATTACAATTATGAGGAAAATATGGTACGCATACGTCAAATATCGTGTTTCCAGCAACACTGCAGATTGCTGGAACACTGACTGCAGATGTAAGGTGATCACGTGACCTTACAGCTGTTTTACGAGATCTCTTCTGGTTAGCTAGAAAACCTTAAACACACTGACTGCACAGCCCTTTATGAAGTACAGTATTACGGTCCTTAAGACCGCCCCACGAACTTTTGGGAATGAACTATACTTGAATGAAAGGTCTCGGTAAAAAAATGTAAGGAAGAGTATTAGTTTTAGCGAATTTCCCCTATAGGGAAGAAGCTATTACCGTAGGTGGCATGGTAAGACTTAAGCCCGAGACCATGATAACTTTTCGTTTTGAGGTCCCCAGATGCCAAAAACACTATTCGTTCAAATTTATATATATATATGTGTGTGTGTGTGTGTCCGTTACCACGATAAATTTTGAAAGAAACACCCGATTTTGATGAAATTTGGTAAAATGTAGAGAGTAGCATTTATGACTTTAAGTTCGAAAACCAGATCGATCGGACTATGGGAAGGGGGTTTTATGGGGATTTACAATTTTCCAAAAAACAGTTTTTTGTAAATTTGACCCCAAAATGTTAAAAACACTCAATTTTGGTTATAGCCATTTTATAGAGCTTAAAAAACAAATAATTTAGTATTTTGAATCATTAACCTAGGTTAAGTGGTTGCGGAGAAAATCCAAAAAAACTTGCCCCATGTTAATCTTATGGGAAAAAGGTTTTTAGATTTTTCTCAGATAGTTTTATTAAAAACTTCACATTTCTGTTTATTAATGTGTTTAGCTCAACGAAACAAACATTTTGGTGTTTTAATCGTTGTTCTACGTCCAACCGTTGCAGAGTTATTCAAAGTGCTAAACACAGTAAGTTGTCCAATGTTATCCTTATGGAGAATAAATAAAATCCTATATCTCGATTATTTTTGAATGTATATTGTTGAAACTTGTTATGTGGCTTCAACTAGTTGTGGTATATTGATATTAGCACAAAAAACAAGTTTGTTTTTATAGTCCCCGTAGCAGCAAACCTGCATACTCGGCATCCATGTTATTCATATGGAGAATAAGTAAAGTTTTATATCTCCCTTAATTATGAACCTAAATTAATAAAACTTGGTATATAGTTTCACCTGGTTCAGTTATATTGATAATTGAAAAAAAAAATCACATATCTTCCTCGTTGCAGCAAACCTGCGTTCTCAACCCTAATGTTATTCTTATGGAGAATAAATAAAATGCTATATATCGCTTATTCATGGATGTATTTTTGTGAAACTTGGTAAGTAGCTCTATGTCGTAGTGAGTCACATATATATGCATTGGAAATTTGCTGAGTACGCAGGTTTGCTGCAACGGGGGTATTTTACTTTATCCCCCTATACGTAGTATATGGAGAAATTATTGTTTTCGTCCGAATTTTCGAATTTGAGTTGTTAGTGGAAATATTCGTGCTCCCTGAACCCAAAAAAGTAGTTGTGTGTGTGTGTGTGTGTGTGTGTGTGTGTGTGTGTGTGTGTGTGTGTGTGTGTGTGTGTGTGTGTGTGTGTGTGTGTGTACAGAGCTAGAGCCCTAACCAATGAACCGATTTTTATGAAATTTGGTATGTAGGTACTAATCTTCGATATCTCCAGGCGTTTTTTCATTTTTTGAATTTTTGATTTTGAAGGGTAATTATCCCCCAAAAATCGCCAAAAAACATGTAAAATCCAAATTTCTCAAAAACGGCTCTAACGATTTTAATTAAACTTTAGTGGTTTGTAGAGCTTTAGGTTTCTAACAAAATGACATCACCCGCATTTCTGGGAAAATTAGGGTTCAGAAATTACAGGACTTAAAACATCCAAAATTAAGTTTATTGGATTTTTTATAAAAAATCATAAATGTTAGAAAAGATTACTATCCACCATTAAAAAGAGCTCAAAAAACTAAATAAATTAGTATTTTGAATTACTATTCTACGATTGCTAGTTGCGGAGAAAATTGAAATTTTCATTTAGCGGTAAACGCAGTACGTTGTCCAATGTTATTCTTATCGGGAATACAAAAATAACTATTTCTCTTATTTACTGATCAATTTAATTAAAACTTGATATGCAGGTCAAGTTAGCATTGACCAACAGAGGATGTTCGAAATATGTTGCCATTTAACCCTGGGGGGGCAAGGGGGCATTTCCCCTCTCAAAACCACTGTGTGTAGCAACGGACTCTATAGTGCCTCCCAAAAAGGGATTTGGGTGGATATTTCTAAAAACAACTATTTTAGACAATTTTCTGTACATTTATCTGTACTTCATATTCTATATTTGGTAAATAAAAAAAGATTTTCATTAAAATTTGGTTAAAAGGAAGAAAGTATGTGTCAGTTTCCTGATACCGTTCATTTAAACAACTATTCTTAAGGCCATAAATAAAATATAACGGCCTAAAAATAAAATAAAATATAAAAATAATAAAATATAATATTTTATTAGTTGTATAATTTTATTTTACTAACAATTTTAAATCAGGTGAACAAACGAGGCTGTCAGGCAAAGCTAGTACAAATAAATCTGCAACTGTTGGGCTCGTTCAGTATAGTATTTTATAATCTAAGATATCTTTATATACGATACAAACCAAAATGTGAGTCTTTAATGGTCAAATTCATCAACCGCCATTATACACAAAGTCTAATGAACAATTTCACATCCTCCTAGTCCTACGCCGTTTCCATTCTCAGTTCTCAGTCTATGAAAAGTTTAGCTTTTTTAGTATTTTAAAGTTGTTGTCAATCGGTGCTAGGATCTAGAGTTGTCGACACACCACACTTGATTTTCGACAAACTTCAGGATTTTATTTGGTTTGATTTTATTTGATTGGTTTAGAGGGACATAAATAGGGCTATAAAGCCCTCTCTTACCCTATGTAACTATATTACATACATTAAGTAACTTAAACTAAATCAAATACAATAGTAAACTTAAGGAACACAACAATTTTGAAAAATTATAATTAATAAATTGAATGTTGAATTTTATTTATATTTATTTCAAATAATTTTTCAATCAATTATATGCTTTTTACTAGTTTACAACTAATTTATAGCAAAACAATTCATTTATTTTTGCTCCAAAATTACTCGATTGGCGACTATTAAATTCCTTATCAATTTGCAAAAATTTTAATTAAGTATGAGCGTTTTAGTGACGAATATCTTAATCAGCAATTACAGTTAAGAAGACTAGCGGGGAATCAGTTATTAACACAGATTAAAAAAACACTTAATTTCACAAGTATTAAGTGAGTTATCACGTATATGACTGAGTTATAAGGTTGCATTATAACGCAGTATGAAGCCATTTTCTTACAGAACGTATTACTAGATATCACAGACACCTCACGGAGTGACCATATTTACCGCGTCAGGTACGGCGGTTATGTTGACGACTACGGGGAGGTTGTCGTCTCTGTCTAGTACTCTGATGGTGAGGACGCGGTCGTAGGTGACGTCATTGCCGCCCAGAGCGCCGCCCAGGGTACAGGACACCTCCACGGACAGCAGCCCAGGACGGCGCTCTCGGTCCAGGCCGGGGACGCTCCACAGCTCGCCGCCCACCACGCGGGCTATTGACCTACCTGAAGAACAGGCAAGGGTGACCAGGATAAAGTGAGGAGAGCAGTAACTGAATCAGAGTTTAAGATGGCCACACACTAGCGGACCTTTGGCCGTATAAGACATCGGATTGAGCAGGGAGCAAGGAGCAGGGCTCGAAGGTAGCGAAATTCACTCTGAATTTCGTCCCTAATAAGACACCGGATCGGACAGCTTGAGCGCAAAAACCACCGGGGTATCGGCAGCGTATGGAGATGCCACACTCTACCGAACCCCGAGCCAGACCTCAAACAAGACATCGGATCGATCTTTCTTTTATCTTTCTTCAAAAAGCCGCCTCGAGAGCGCTCGGTGCTCGGCCCGATTTCTGATCTGATGACTGGTCCGATGTCTGGTTCGGAGACCCCACTATCTACTGGACTTTTCCCCGAAAAAGACATCGGACCGAGCAGGATTTGATGGAAAGAGAGGTCGAAGGGAGAAAAACCGGTATTTAGTGAAGCCTCCGAACCGGACATCGGACCGAGCTCCGAGGGCTCTCGAGGCTGTTTTTTTTAAGAAAGATCAAACAAAGATCGATCCGATGTCTCGTTCGGGTTTCGGTAGTGTGTAATATAAGTACATACGCTGCCGATACCTCGTTCGGTGTTTTTCGAGTTCAATCTGTCCGATCCGATGTCTTGATCGGGAAGAATTTCAGAGTGAATTTCGCTCCTTGCTCGATCGGTTGTCTTGTACGGGCAAAGGTGCGGTAGTGCGTGGCCGTCTTTAGTCTCCCCGAACTAACAATCCAATCGGGCATATGTAGGTCACATTAGAATCTTTGTGAAACTACCCTGACTGACTAATAATTATACACTGACATACATCAACACACACTGAATCTGAGTACAAAAATTGTTTTGCAGGCCTAACCTCTTTTTCCGTCAATGATCCTTTCTTGTTTAGGTTAACCAGTTTCGAGGCTTCTAAATGCTCATCATCAGGCACCAACAAAACTTTTTTCAGTCACAGGATGTCATCAAAAGTGATGAGGATTAATAACCCTCAAAATCGGTCACCTTATCAAGAAAGGAACGGAAAACGAGGTAACATAAACAATTTTTGTATTCACAAATGATCCAGGGCCTTAACCCATACAATGAATCTGAGTAATTGATAAACACTATCTAATTTGTATTTGTTGATATGGATTAAGGTTATATTAACTATAAAGGTCGTAGATTAGGTGAACAAAATGACAGGAAGAGCGAGAAGTTCAGAGGCATCAGAGTGTTTAAAGAACGAGAAGAGTGCATAATCCATAGATTATGGATCTCTCTTGTGGATATTGTTCAAATCCGGAATGAATTTCCTAATCAGTTACTTTCAATATACTGTTAAATTTGCAATGTAATTCCATAGGACTCGGGAAAAAAACTAGAATGAACATTAGACGTACTTTAGGATAGTTGTATTTGTAACTGTCTCTAACCCTGTGATCCGTCAATGATTAACCGAGAAATCTAAATAAAGGATTGGAAATAATGTCCAATTTGAAAGTAATCTTTGAACAGTAAATCTTTCCTGTTGTTACATACATTTATTTAGATTTACATACATTTATTTATACCAGCGTTCTTTCAAGTCTACTGACCGTGCAGTATGCTGTATACAGGGGTCCTTGTAGAATTACCGCCAAATGTCAGTGGCCAAGGGCCTAGCAGTCCGAGAACCGTGGCAGGGGCGTTCTCTGGAACAGTGTAGCGGGCGGAGCCGCCGAAACACAGCTCCTACACGCCACAGACATTTATTTTAAATAGGTTTTTAACAAACACATTTCTCAGCTATAAGCAACTGTTAAAAAACAATTTAGAAGTGGTAAGTATTGGTTTACAATTACGAAAATCATTAAGGAAATAGTTTACACAAACTGTTATGGTAATATAGTTTCCAGAGAATAAAGTAATACCGAGGAATATTTTCGTTGGTATTGACAAGGGAAAACTAATAACGTCGTTGTTCCGGAGAACAAAGCCATCCATTGAGCATCTCGCAAGTAAACATTCCATCAATTGATTTGAAAACTGCTATTTTCCCCCGGTTGTAACATTCATTTATGGTAACTACTAATATTAAGGTAAATTTGAGACTTTTCTAACGACATTCAATTCACAATTTGTTGAAGACGAGTATCATAACACGCAAATATTTCCCAGTTAATTTATATTTACCATGTCTTTGCAACCCGTAACATATATGTGTTGATAACATGTAATCAGATGCCTCTGAAACAACCTTAAAACCTTAGGTGTTTGTTTGAAAAGAAATTAAAATGTTCCTTGAAAATATTTTATAAAAATCCTTGCAAAGTTTCATGGGATGTGATTTTTGTAGGGTTTAAGCTTATCAAGGGAAAACATTCGCGTTAAGTAGTTCAGGGGGGGGGCTGCTAAGGGGGTAGGGGATAGAAGATTCAACGTTAATGTGGGGCCACGGATTAAAAAATATGAAGTTTTTTGCGAAATACGTGTAACGTGTATGATCTTAATACGTGTAATACGTGTAATACGTGTAAATACGTGTAACGTGTATGCTCCCTGCTTAACCTTGAACCCTGCTTAATTAAATCTTTAATCGGTCATTCGTTTTATGTTTTTTATTTAAGAGTTTTTTTATTTAAATTATAAAAGACAAAAAAATTTGTATACGTATAAAATGGAACAGTTCATAACCTCCAGGTACAGAAAGTCAAGGTCCCCTCTTTTATTTAAACTTTGTAGTTTGCTTGTTTCAAATCGTCAACGTTTAAAAAGTAAAAGTTGTATAAATACATTATATGAAAAAAATAGTTTAAAAACGAAAGTTTCACAACGTCCAGGTCAGTAACTCGCTCGCTTTCAGTCCGCTTGGAGACAAACAAAAATATTGAGGTTGGCTGTACTTTACATTCTGTACCTTCAAGGTCCATAGATACTTTCTAAGGTTTGCTCAATCGGTATATTTAAGGTTTTCTAGTTAACCGGAAGAGACATCGTAAAAACAGCTGTAAGGTCACGTGATTACCAATCCAATCTGCAGTGTTGCTGGAAACACGACATTGATACGATATTTATCGTACGCGTACCATATTTTCCTCATCATTGTAATTCGATTTGGTAATTAAAATTTTCATTTTTTAACTGCTTACATTCTATGATCAGCTGTTATTTTATGAAACTAATATATTGTTTTGATTTATTTTGTATTATCAGATTAATGGATTAAGGGTTTAAATTGTATTTAAGGGTTTAAGTTTAAGATTAAGATTAAGGGTTTAAATTTAAATTGCATGCCCAGTGACAATTTAAAAATAGCTGTACCACTATTATACCCTGTAAGGTTGGCAACACTTTATAGTATGATATAGCAAGACATCTTTGCTGCGAACATTACTTTTATGGAAATAATCATTCCTGTGCTGAAAGCTCTTCGAACCTTGCTGTACCTTGACGTTGTGAAAACGGTGTACTTATAAGTCGTTTAATCGGAGTGGATCCAGATTTGGTTTGGAGTGAAATCGCTTTCAGCGTTTACAGTTATAACAAATAGTACCGTGACGTTTTTTAACTGGAGGGTTTGAAAACTGTTTTATTTTACATTTAACATAACTGAGACTTGACGTTATGAACCTTTCCGTTCTGAAACACGTATTATTAAAAAAAGGACCTTTACGTTCTGTACCTTGACGTTGTGAAACGGACCTTTATATAAATGGGATATCCATTCATGAATTGTTGTCATGTAATTCGGTTCTTATTCAGTGATGCTTTTTAAAAAATATATCAATCTTAGACAATAACAAGGCATAGGACACTCCCTTTGAAAACGTTTGAAAAATAGTTGCCACTGACGTATGTACACATCCAAAGCAAGGCGAAACCTAATGTTAAAGTCATACTCATAAATAAATTGCATGAAAGGGAAATAATACAAGTGTACACTAGTTCTTGGGACAATGATGACTAAGTTTTACGTCCAACAGCTGAGGTAAGTTTAGGATGAGGGGTGGTCTAAGGAGCGTTTGAGTTTAGGATGAGGGGTGGTCTGAGGAGCGTTTGAGAATTACGCCCTAAATCTCAAAACCCGGCACACTTTCATTTTTCATCGGCAATCTCAAATAATGTGAATTGTATAACTTAAGCTATATTCTTACAGTTAAGGATTATTTTACCTGCAGACTGAGAGGACCGAAGGCAAGTTGCGAGTCTTCGGCTGGAAAAATCGAATATTAAATTAAATAAATATATATATATCTGATAAGTGCCTGTACATTTTTGCCGTAGACATGTATTATTTTAAGATCAACCGCAGTTAGTTATTTTTAAGAACCTGGTTTTAATAATAAGTATTAATTGGCTACTCATCACTAAATAAACATATTTGTGATTAGTAGCCAATTAATACTTGATATAAACACCATCACGACGAATACATACCGCGAAGAACTAAATAAACACTATGGTTTTAATATGTTATGATGTATGCTACACATAAGATAAACCTAAAACCTTACTCGTTTTGATACTGCTGCTTGGAGGAAGGAGTAAATTTGCCCTACGACCCAACTTAAAATTGATGTAGGCCTACCATTGATACCATTGAAATTTTGCTACGATTCAATCAGACGTTGTGTGATTACTATACAGTAGTAGTTTTGTTGAAATTTAAATTATTTTTACTTAATATTTTTAAAAATATATTTCTATATACAACTGTTCAAAATAATTGCCAAATTAACCTAATTATACCCATTACCTAATTATCTATTAATTATGTGTATTAGTATTATTATGATTCGATAATTTATTTGTCTTATTTTCATCAGATCTAATTATTTGTTAGAAGGATATTACAAAACTCTACAATAGCTGTACAATCCAGTACATTTTACAAAAATAGTTTTTCTAAATTAAAAATATAATTAAAACAAAACGAAAACTTTTATTTAGTGGTTTTTCATCTACATAATCAAGTTTTTGTTGATCATATATTATTTTATATGATCGGTAACTAATAAATAATTTAAATACGCGTTTTTACGAGTTAAGGTATTATTGAACTTGTTTCTTTAGTAAGTGGGTAACCAAAAACGAAACAAAGCTAAAAATATATCATTTGTAAAACATATCGTCTTCGGATATCTTGGAAAATAGTAACTATGTATTGGCATCTTTGTATTTATTGGATGTATATACAAATTGGCTACCTTAATAACAACATTAATACCCCCGTCGCAGCAAACCTGCATACTCAGCGAATTTCCAATGGAGATATAAATGTCTTAATACTAAATAAAGACACTTACCAAGTTTCATAAAAATATATTCACAAGTAAGCGATATACGATTTTAATTATTCTCCATAAGAATAACATTGGGGCTGAGTACGCAGATTTGCTGCATTAACCAACACAAAAAATAGGTTTTTATGCTATTATCAGTATAACTCAACTAGGTGAAGTCATACACAGTTTTTATTCATTTATGTTCATAATTAAGGGGGACATAGCATTTAATTATTACCCATAAGAATAACATAGGTCTGAGTACGCAGGTTTGCTGCTACGGGAGCCTTTTTTATCATGCTATCATGTATTTAAAAATTTTAGCATACATAAAATTTTGTTGAGCAAATATCAATAGACCACAACCAGATGAAGCCATACGTACCAAGTTTTGTCAGTATACGTTCATAAATAAACATTGTTTTAGCGAATTCCTCCTATAGGGAAGAAGCTATTACCGTAGTCACCATGGTAAGACCTAAGCCCGGGACCATGATAACTTTTCGTTTTGAGGTCCCCAGACCCAAAAAACACCATTCGTTCGAAACTGTATATATATATATATGTCTGTGAGCACGATGTCTCGTAAAAATAATCCGATTTTGATAAAATTTGGCACAAACGTGTAAACATTTATGACTTTAAGTTCAAAAACCAGCCAGATCGCTCCATCCGAAGGGGTATTTTGGGGGGGTTTTGTACCCCAAAAATGTTTTTTTATGAATTTTTTACATATAATTTTTGAAATAGTCAAATTTTAGTTTTTACTATTGGATTTAGCTTAAAAATCACACATTTAGGTATTTTGATCATTCTCTACGTCAATTGATTACCGAGATATTGAAAGTGCTAAACACAGTACGTTGTCTAATGTTATTCTTATGGAGGAAAAGACCAATTTTATATCTCGCTTATTTATGAACGTTTACTAACGAAACTTGGTATAAGGCTTCATCTGGTTGTGGTCTATCGATATTTGCTCCAAAAAAATTTTTGCCAAAGGCAAAGAAATTAGCAGCAAAGTAGCAGTTATCAAAGTAGCAGCAAACCTGCGTACTCAGCCCCAGGTTATTCTTAAAATAATAATTAAATGTTATGTCTCCCTTAATTATGAACATAAATTAATGCAAACTGGTATATGACTTCACCTAGTTCAGTTATATTGATATTAGCATAAAAACCCATTTTTTATCTTCGTTGATGCAGCAAACCTGCGTACTCAGCCCCAATGCTATTCTTATGGAGAATAATTGAAATTGTATATATCGCTTATTTGTGAATATATTTTTATAAAACTTGGTAAGTGGCTTTGTGTAGTATTAAGACATTTATATCTCCATTGGAAATTCACTGAGTATGCAGGTTTGCTGTGACGGGGGTATTTTTCCTCCATAAGAATAACATTAGACAACGTACTGTGTTTAGCACTTTCAATATCTCGGTAACCAATTGACGTAGAGAAATGATCAAAATACCAATTGTGCGTTTTTTTAGGCTAAATCCAATGGCAAAAATTAAAATTTGACTTTTTCAAAAATGATGTGTATAGAATTCAAAAACCAATTTTTGGAGTACAAACCCCCCCCCAAAAATACCCCTTCGCATGAAGCGATCTGGCTGGTTTTCGATCTTAAAGTCATAAATGTTGCTTTACACGTTTATACCAAATTTCAACCAAATCGGATCATTTTTACGAGAGTTATCGTGCTCACGGACACACACACACACACACACACACACACACACACACACACACACACACACACACACACACACACACACACACACACACACACACACACACACACACACACACACACATATATATATATATACACAGTTTCAAACAAATGATGTTTTTGGGGTCTGGGAACCTCAAAACGAAAAGTTATCATGGTCCCGGGCCTAGGTCTTACCATGCCGACTACGGTAATAGTTTCTACCCTACAGGGGAAATTCGCAAAATGCACAGGGTGTCGTAGAACAAATTAAGTTTCAACTCCGTTTGGTTTAATTAGTTTTATGCGCAACTATCATGCTGTGTGTAGTCTATGTTTTATTCAGTTCAATTTGAAATTCCTAATTTTTACCTTTGAGACAAACACATGGACTAATTTTAGTATAAATTCAGCTAAAATTAAAATGAGTTAGTTGAATTTGTATTATTTTCAAGTCACGGTAGTCTTGTTCAATAAACTGTTTGACTTATTTAACTAACTTATGCATTTTATTTCTCGATGTTTCAAGCCTAGATATTTGAACACATTAACGTTCAGGAATGAATATAGCAGAGCAAACAAAAATATATAACGGTTTGTTGTGACATCTTTTCATGCGTCATAAACTTCCCTTTCTTTTTATAAAATATAGAAAACACTTGAACAAATTGTATTTTCACTTTGTATCGAATTTTGCATACTCCAATAAGCCTGTATACACAATACAAATCTCTTAGTAACAAAAATTATAATTGTAATATTTTTAGCCTAATTGAAATGATTTTAATGTCTTTCAGTATTGAAACGTAAAGTCTCCACTTATCATATTTATATGCCAGTGTTCTTAATGATTACCAAGATAACTGGGAGTAAAAAGGTCAGATTGATTAACCTGACTGCGATAAAATAAAAACTTAATTAAATCGGGTAATGAAATGTTAAGCTATATAATTAAAACTAAATAAGTAGGAAGGAATATTCTTAACAGGTTTTAATTGTGTTTTTTTTTATTCCATAAGCATACTAGCACTAACTAACTTAAATGAATACCACATACCTGTATTTGAAGTACTCAAGTATAATAGTATCATAGCAATCCAGTACATTGTAGTCATATTTGTTCCACTGGCAAATGTAGTTAATACCAAAAAAATAACAAAATAAACAGTAATTTAATTTTGAAACTTAACAAAACGAAAAACACTTCAAAGAAATAACTTGACAATCTAGTTAAAGTTGTTTTAATGGTCGATGCACTTGACACAAATGTTTAATATTCTGCAATAAATTTAAGTGGTCAAAATCTCTATTCACAATTTAAATTTTGCCATTTATCATTTCACATGTTCATAATAGAATAGATTCATTCTATCCATATGTTCATGAATATATTTAAACTGTTTAGACTAAAGAGAATATCTTGTTTTCTAATTTCCAAACTTAATTGTATCACTAAAAATATGATACGTTACGATTAACTAAAATTGGACTTGACTTTTAACTAATTTAAACGACACCAAATACAATTACACTTAACTGTGTGAACGTTTTAGCTTTACAAAAATAGTTTTTCTAAATTAAAAATATAATTAAAACAAAACGAAAACTTTTTACGAAAAGATAACGCAGCTAAAGGACAAACTGTGAGGATGGTTAGTGGTTGGGGAACGCGGGGGACTGAACTGATGAAATGGTAGAACAAGAGACCCCCAAACACCCCCGGACAACCAACCACCCCCCTGACCACCCCCTCCTACACATAACCCCGCAAAGCTGGAGCATGTTTCTGAGTCATCTGGAGATCGGTTTTAGTTTATTATCTTTTTATCAAAAACAAAAAAATTTATAAACATTACACAATATAAATCAATCACACATAAGCGTATCCTCTATTGTAGATTTGTTTATTATCGGTGGTGAAAATTGTGTTGAAAATTCATAATGCATTTTTAATCTTAACAGTGTTGTAAGTTAGGGGAAAGTGGTGGCTTTAGATACAGAATTTATCGGTAAATTCCTGCTCTTTGCATAATATTTTTGGTTATTTTAAAAACACATAGCTCCCGGAAGTGAGCACTTGTTGATTTATGTATCATTTGATATAGTATCCATTGTACATCCATCGATAAATGAGAAATACCCCCGTCGCAGCAAACCTGCGTACTCAGCGAATTTCCTATGCATGAATATATTTCTTAATACCACATAAAACCACTTACCAAGTTTCATAAAAATACTGAAATAAATAAGTCATTGTATAGCATTTTATTTATTCTCCATAAGAAAAACATTAAGGCTAAGAATGCAGGTTTGCTGCAATGAGGAAGATAAAAATGTAGGTTTTTGCAATTATCAATATAACTCAACCAGGTGAAGCTACATACCAAGTTTTAATGATTTATGTACATAATTAAGGGAGATATAAAGCTTTACATATTCTCCATAAGAATAACATTAGGGATGAGTATGCAGGTTTGCTGCTAAGAGGATAATAAAAAAAAATCAACAATAAATACCAGTACTAGGTGAAGCCACATACCAAGTTTCATCAATATACGTTTATAAATAATCAAGATAAAAAAATTTAAATATTCTACATAAGGATAACATTGGACAACGTACTGTGTTTACCACTTTGAATATCTCTGCAACGGTTGGATGTAGAATCACAATTTAAACACCAAAATGATTGTTTTGTAGAGCTAAACTGATTGGTAAAAGCAAATGTGAAGTGTACAGTAAAATTAATTAAGGAAAAGCTAAAAACCATTTTCCCATAAGATTAACATGGGAGATTTTATGAACACGTTTTTTGGATTTTCTCCGCAACCACTTAACCTAGGTTAATGATTAAAAATACCATATTATTTGTTTTTCTAAGCTCTATAAAATGGTTAAAACAAAAATTGTGTGTTTAAAAAATTTCAGGGTAAAAAGTGTACAAAACTGATTTTTGGAAAATTTTAAAACCCCAAAAACCCCCTTTCCCATAGTCCGATTTTTCTGGTTTTCGAACTTAAAGTCATGAATATCACTTTACACATTTGAGGCAAATTTCATCGGAATCGGACGTTTTTTACTCAAGTTATCGCATTCACGGGCATATATATAGTATATATAGTATGTACATATATATAAATTTGAACGAATAGTGTTTTTGGAATCTGGGGACCTCAAAACAAAAAGTTATCATGGTCTCGGGCTTAAGTCTTACCATGAGACCTACGGTAATAGCTTCTTCCCTATAGGGGAAATTCGCTAAAACAAGTTTCATGACGTTTTGGGGTGTGAATCTGATTCCATCTTCAGGTGAGAAAAACACCTAGAAGATAACAAAACCTCTTACATATAACATAAACTCACCATCACCGACAATGAATTTTAAACAAAGAATTATATATCCAGCTATAAAAACAACTTTGATACAAGGAACAGCTTTCTTGTGTGTGCTTTTGTGCTTTCAGTACTTCAATGCCAAATTTGTGTGAAATATTTCATTTTATAATAAACAACAAATCAAGATTACCGTATGAACTTTCATTGAAAGTGTGCGCGGGTTTTGATATTAGCGTTACTAGGACATAACCTAGTTGGAATGTAGTGTTTTACTTAACTGGGCGCTCATACCCTCTGAAATGCATTATATTTTTCATCTAAGAGTTAAAAATACCTCTGTAGCATCAAACCTGCATACTCTGCGAATTTTCAATGCATATACATGTATATTAATACCACATAAAGCCACATACCAAGTTTCGTCAATATACGTTCATAAATAAACGATTTATGACATTTTAATTATTCTATATAAGAATAACATGGCGGCTGAGTATGCAGGTTTGATAAAATAAGGAACACAATAAATGTATTTTTTTTTAAATATCAATATAACTCAACTAGGCAAAGCCACATACCAAGTTGTATTAATTTATGTTCATAATTAACGGAGATAAGTTTTACTTATTCTCCATAAGAATAAAATGGGGGCTGATTACGCAGGTTTTCTGCTACGGGAACTATCGGAAACCAAATCTGTTTTTGTTCAAATATTAATATACCATAACTATATGAAGCAATATACCAAGTTTCGTCAGGATAGGTTGATTAACAAGCGAGATATACCATTTTTGTTACTCTCCTTACGAATAACATTGGACAACGAATTGTGTTTAGCACTTTCAATATCTCCTTAACCAATAAACGTAGAGCAATGATCAAAACACCAAATTGTTTTTCTAAGCTGAATTCAATGTTGAAAAGCAAAATTTGATTTACTAAAGTATTTTATGTAAAAATCTAAAAAAAAACACTTTTGGGGTACAAAACCCCCCAACATAACACTTTGGATAGAGTGATCTGGCTGGTTTTCAAACTTAAAGTCATAAATGTTGCTTTACATGTTTGTACCAAATTTCATCAAAATCGGACCATTTTTACGAGTTATCCCACCCATAGATACATATATAAATATACCATATATCTCATTATATATATAATCAAAATTAATATATATATATATATATATATATATATTGGTATTGGATGGTAAGACCTAGGCCCGGGACCATGATAAATATATATATACTAGCTGGCCTGACAGAGGTTTTCCTGTCCTAATGTCATTGATTTTGTTTTACGTCAAGTACTCGTTCATTTTCAATATGAGCTCGTTTGCTTCGCTCACTCGCCTATCGAAAAAAGAGTTTGTGTTGCCATTCAAGTAGTTTTTTATTTCCAATATGAGAGTTGCCATTCAAGTAGTTTTTTTTTATTTCCATTATGAGAGTTGCCATTCAAGTAGGTTTTTATTTCCGTAATGAATATATGCCTTTCAAGGATGTTTAGAGATACTCATAATAAACACATGTTCCCATAAGGAATAACATGTAAACTTTAAAAGTTGTTTGTAAAACAGCTGTTTTATCGAAACATTATCTGTTTATTAATTAAAAGCAGAAAATGCTAAACACATGTCCTCATAAGGAATAACATGTAAACTTTAAAAGCCAAAGGGGCAGAGCCCTTAAAATTTTCCGGGGTATCCTATGTGTAAAAAGTAATCCAGGTAATAAACTATCCGTGTGCAAAATTTCATTTAAATCCGTTCAGCCGTTCTTGAGTTAAAAAATTTGTAACTAACACCACTTTGTTTGATATACTAAGATATATACAGTTTTGAACGGTTTTTGGCATCTGGGGACCTAAAACCGCAAAGTTATTTTGGTCCCGGGCCTAGGTCTTGCCATGCCAACTACGGTAATAGCTTCTTCCCTATAGGGGAAATTCGATAAAACTCGAAACCTAAATGTAAATTATGCCTTCAAAATTCTCTTCTACTTAAAAGAGTATTTCTAAAAAAATAAGTTAAACTCTGTCGAGTAATATCTCAGAATCGTTTCATTACAAAAAACACCAGTTTCTTTTAATACATAGGATGTGTGAAACTAAATATTATTATCTTCGGTGTTTCCACTCTAAAATAAAATATATCCCGTATAATTTGTCAAAAATCCCACTTTTCCCTCGATCTGCTATGAAATACCCCTCATTTTCCTTTCAGTTTCTAAAAGTATGTATTTCATGATAGTTGGTTTATTATCAACTATCATTTATGGATTTCTTAGTACTCACCGGTTAAATATAAATCAATAGATAAGTATTTTCCACGTAAGGATTATTTACAAAATTACTAATGCAAATAATCCAAATACCCATTTGTCAAAACACTGCTCTCTCAGACATTGATTATAGTTAGTGATAACTTGATACACCCAACCCACCTTTCATTTATGAAAATGTCCCTAAGAAATATTATTTATTATCAAAGTATGGTTTGATATTCTGATATGAAACCAACATAGATGAATTTGGGAATATTACAGATTAAACAATGTTTAAATTTGTCGAAATGTATTACGAATCTTATTAAAGAACAACAATTGTTCATTTAGGTGAAGAAATTTAAAAAATATGGTAATCTAAAATGTTCCATATCAATCTCACTTTATCTCAAGAGACGTCAAAATATCCTTAACATGGGATGAAAATCCCTCAATTGGCCAACACTTACAAGCAACGTGTCTGCTATAGCTTTTGTCATTTTGTATTCTTTAGAAAACACGAGCTACGGATATCGTCAATATCCGGGAGGCTCAGAAAGTGAGACTTTCTTGTTAAAACCGTTGAGCTTTACCTATCCATCTAAAAACACCGTACATTTGAATGCATATATTTACCCGCATATTGTTTCAAGAGCAATCAATTGTTTGTTAAAAGGTATTTTTCTTGTGGAACCAGCGTATAGGATCTCTTGGACACTCTTGTCACACATACAGTATGTGTTGCTTGTGCCGAGACAACTATAAAACAGAATAAACGTAGTTTTAATTGCCTGATTTTCTTCTGTTTCACTTTCAAAATTTGTTTATATAAAACTATTAGAATGTACCCGTTCTTCGCACGGGTTTGAAAGGTAAGTTAGCTTGAAACAATTGTTCTTGCTTCTGCTCTTTAAGCTATCAACTGGAAGTGTCCTCAGCTGTTCGCATTAAAGTTTCTGAATTTTTACTTTCTTCTGAAATGTAAACATTGAAACTTAGGACGTTCACAGGGCGTAGCCCGAGGGGATTTTAAGGAAGTGAATAGGACTATCTTTGTGTTGCATGGTTCAAGATTTACCTTTGTGTAAAGTTTCAGCCTAGTCGGTTCAGTAGGTTTTGCGTTCACCCGGAACATCAGACAGGCAGATAGACAGACAGACAGAAACCACCTATCTTTATAATATTATAGAAGATAGATATATAGAATGTTGTTTTTTGATATGGATACTTTATGACACAAATGTGTATCGTAGTACACTGAATAAAACCGGGAGATCCATTATCTATTTCAACTAAGCCGTTATAAGGTGGCAGTTATTTAAAATTGTAATGTCACATTACATGAAAAGCATGAGCTCATTCTAAATATGAGCTTTAAAGTTGAAACCCTTTAACCAACAAATTATTCATATTTTCTTAAACTGAAAGACCCGGTCGCAGAGATAATTATTATTTCTACTATTGACTGAACTATTATTTGGATAAAAGATACCTTACAAAATACCTTCTCTTTGTTACAGTATCGCCATTAAATTATATTAATTTAAATATAGAAGAATAACATGATAACATCGAAAATTGCGTAAAACGAGAGGCAATTCTGTAAGATAGTCTTTAATTTGCATTCAGAATTTGCATCGGTTTAACACCTTCAGAAAGATCCGGTCTTTTGAATATTTTTAAGGCAAAAAACATTCTACATATTTTCCTACGAAGCAATACTGATAAAAAAAACATTAACTGTTAATAACTTTGTCTTAGGTGTCGTATATCATATTACGGCACATTTGAAACGAACTATCTCAACAGAGGCGGAAAAGTATTTTTAACTTCTGCCCGAGAAAGCGGTTGTTTTCGCACTCGATATAAGTCGCAAAACAGGTGATTCCCGTATTCATTAGTGAATTTCCTTTGGAAAGTGAACTATTAGCATGACCTGCACGGTGAAACTTAAGCCCGGGACCACCATAGAAGTTCCTAACATGACCCCCTGAACACGTTTTGGGGGGTCGTTCAAAATTGTATATATATATATATATATGTGTGTGTGTGTGTGTGTGTGTGTGTGTGTGTGTGTGTGTGTGTGTCCGTGAGCACGATAACTCTCGTAAAAATTATCCGATTTTGACGAAATTTGGTATAAACATGTAAAGCAGCATTTATGACTTTAAGTTCGAAAACCAGACAGATTGACCTATCCAAAGGGGTATTTGGGGGGGTTTTGTACCCCAAAAATGGTTTTTTTGAATTTTTTACACATCATTTTTGAAAAAGTCAAATTTTAGTTTTGACCATTCGATTCAGCTTAAAAAACACACAATTTGGTATTTCGATCATTCCTCTACGTCAATTGGTTACCGAGATATTGAAAGTGCTAAACACAGTACGTTGTCCAATGTTATTCTTATAGAGGAAAAGAAAATTTTTTTATCTCGCTTATTTATGAACGTATACTGACGAAACTTGGTATACAGCTTCATCTCGTTGATATTTGCTCCAAAAAATTGTTTTGCATAATTCTCCCGTAGCAGCATACCTGCGTACTCAGGCCCCATGTTATTCTTATGGATAATAATTAAATGCTCTGTCTCCCTTAATTATGACCATAAATTAATAAAAACTGGTATACGAGTTCACCTAGTTGAGCTATCTTGATATTAGCATAAAAACCAATTTTTTGTGTTCCTTGCTGCAGCAAACCTGCGTACTCAGTCCCAATGTTATTCTTATGGAGAATAATTAAAATTGTATATATCGCTTATTTGTGAATATATTTTTATGAAACTTGGTAAGTGGCTTTATGTAGTATTAAGACATTTATATCTCCATTGGAAATTCGCTGAGTATGCAGGTTTGCTGCGACGGGGGTATATTTACATATAATATTGTAGTAAATCCAATTTTAGTGTTCACTATTAAAAAAAAAAATGATTTGGTTTTTTGATCATTGCTCTATGTCAATTGGTTACCGAGATATTGAAAGTGCTAAACACAGTACGTTGTCCAATGTTATTCTTATGTAGAATAAGAAAAATTGTATATCTCGCTCTTTTACCAACTTATCCTGATGAAACTTGGTATATTGCTTCACATCGTTGTGGTTTATTGATATTTGCACTAAAAAACATTTTTTTTACTATAATTCCCGGAGCAGCAAACGTGCGTACTCAGCCCCCATGTTATTCTTATGGAGAATAAGTAACGTGTTATCTCCCTTAATTATGAACATAAATTAATAAAATTTGGTATGTGGCTTCACCTACTTGATTTTTATTGATCATTTGTATAAAACCCCATTTATTGTGTTCCTTCGTTCAGCAAACCTGCATACTCAGACGCCATGTTATTCTTATGGAGAATAATTAAAATGTCATATAACATTTATTTATGAATGTATATTGATGAAACTTGGTATTTGGTTTTATGTGGTATTAAGATACATATATATGCATTGGAAATTCGCTGAGGACGCAGGTTTGCTGCTACGGGGGTATTTTATAATAATTTATTTACAAGTTACTACACCTCAAAAATATTAAATTAAATTATATAGTGTTTTTAATGTCAATTAAAACGCTATACAACCCTGGATGATAAACATCTGATCTTTTTGTTGTTGTTGTTCCCAAACAACATAAGCATAACCTGTATTTTGTTTAAGTTTAATTAAAGAGTGTTTACATACAAAAAAGTGCCCATAAATTGTGAGTAGGCCTAGTTATGTTACTATTACTTCAATCAGGTATAGTATATATTTAAGATCATTTTTAATAGTGGCAGACATTTTCTAAAAAAACCTAATAAATATAATTGAAACACTTTATTCTAACTGTAGGAAATATATCATATAGGCTATCATAAATATTATACATACCATACTGTATAATCAATATTTGGCAGACGTAGGAAAAATATAATATGCAACTCAAGCACAAGGTGACTTTGCTTCACTCGAGAGAAACTATTCCACATGAGCCGTAGGCGTAGATTTACGGGTAAACATTTCCCGTAACATGAATACGGGAATCACCTGTTTTGCGACGTTTGTCGAGTGCGAAAACTACCACTTTCTCTGGCGGACGTACGAAATAGTTATTTAAGCAACAAGTGCGCAAGGTGCCACTTTGCTGCACTCGCAATAAATATTTACGCACGAGCCGTAAGTAAGTGCGGAATAGTTTCTTTCGAGTGCAGCAAAGTCACCTTGCGCACGAGTTGCATATTACATTCTTCCTACGTCTGCCAAATATTGATTATACAGTATGAAGTATAATATTTATGATAGCCTATATGATATATTTCCTACGGTTAGAATAAAGCGTTTCAATTATATTTATTCGTTTTCTTTAGAAGAAGTCTGCCACTATTAAAAATTATCTTAAAGATATACTGTAACTGATTGAAGTAATAGTAACATAACTAGGCCTACTCACAATTTATGGACACATTTTGTATGTAAACACTCTTCATTTAAACTTCAACAAAATACAGGTTATGTTTATGTTGTTCGGGAACAACAACAACAGATCATATGTTTACTATCCAGTGTTGCCAACATAATTCATGCATAAACAACGTTACCTGCCTACTGTTTTTGACTATTTTTGTGTTCTTATGTTGAAACACAGGAGAGTACGCGAAGTAAATCGAGAGTGCGCAAAGTAAAATCGAGTTCGCACGCAGCACGCTGACGTGAGGGAAGTGAATATCCACATAAAAAACTATAAAAACTCAAAATCAGTTAAAAACCTACAATTACTCCAATTTGTATTCAAATCTGAAAATATTGATTTTTTGGCTGTTCTGGTACTCCTGGTTCTATTTACCTGCAATGCTGGGAATACAATTTTGCACATTATAAGGTTAGGAGAAGGTCCAGACAGGCTTTAAAGTAGGCGTGAGGTTGTTTGGGATGATAAAATTACACCAAAAAATGAATAACAGGCTTTTCTAATGTAAAACCCCCCCTAAGACAAGTACTGTGTTTGGTCAATACACATATCCTTTAATAACTCGGTAAATATATATGCTATAATGACGAGAGAGGGCTTAAAAGTCTCGCCATACTAATTCTCATCTTTTTACATTCGTTAATTTCACATCCGGGGCTTTCTGACCCTTTTTGGGCCCAAAAACTCGAAATTTGAAAGATTAATCCCCAAAAAAGGGGTTTAGAGTTTTCCGATTGTTTTGCCCAACGAACTTGTCCAACTGATTATAGAAAGGAACGTCCCTACCAAATTTGAAGTAAATCGGACAAATAATGCGAACGCTAGAGTGCACACACACACAGACACACACACACACACACACACACACACACACACACACACACACACACACACACATATACAATTTTGAACGAACCCCCAAAAACGTGTTCAGGGGGTCACGTTAGGAACTTCTATGGTGGTCCCGGGCTTAAGTTTCACCGTGCGGGTCATGCTAATAGTTCACTTTCCATAGGAAATTCACTAATGAGTGCGCAAAGTAAAATGAACACGGGAATCACCTGTTTTGCGACGTATATCGAGTGCGAAAAAATCGCTTTCTCGGGCGGACGTAGGAAAAATAACTATTTCCCTCGCTGCGACTTACTTTTCCGTTCGCTGACGGCAATACACAGCTGACTGATTGTTGATTTCGACCAAGCTAAATTCCTCGGTATTTATAAACTCTGTCTCTTAAAATAAATGTAATAAAATAATAATAATTATAATGTAATAATATATCCGTAATAATAATGTAATAATGCAATAATCATGTAAAACTAATATTACAAATAGATGAAAGTGATTTTTTAAAATTTTTTGTGGTATCAAAATTGCAGTTGTATGAAACATTGTGTACGTAATGCGAATGTAAAGTGTATTTCTCTCTCGAGGAAAACAGTTACCACGCGGCGGTAGCAGTCGCCCTCAAGCGAGTAATACCTACTTTACGCTCTTAATTCAAAAATATATATTTTTGCACCGGAACGTTACTGTGACAAATTAAAATTGTATTGCTGGTCCACAGTCAAAATCTAGAAACGAGTTTGGTTCGGAGGATCCGCAGTTGCACAATGTGCATGAGTCACAGGGTAGCCAGCCGCTTCATCTTGCCACATTGTTGGTGCGGGGTGTGGGATGATGGGGGTGGTAGTAGGGTGGTGGGGAGGGGGTAAGGTCACGTGACTCACTGGGCCTCCGACACAAACACGGCAATATCGCATACCGTCACAACCCTCATCTCATCTCATATACATTGCCGCTGCCCTACATTGACGCTGTGTACGTTCAAATGTTTTTTCCCACACCATTAAATTATATCTTTATTAATATTTCAAATCATATCTATCTCTTTGCGTGACCCTACTTAATTACTCATTACAGTGCGTGCCGTTTCGGATACATTTTTTCGTTTGGGAGAGTGTTGTGAGAGTTTAAAGCATATTTAATAATATAGTTCTTATTTATTTTTAACTAGGGGTTTTTTATGTTGTAAATATTTCATTACATGAAGCTTCTTTTGTGGAAAATGGTTTATTCTTAAATATGAAGATCGTCATAAATAATCTACCGGTTTTATAAAAATAATAATACCCGCAATATGAACTCGAGTATGGTAACTGTTGTACAGAACCAAGGGAAATCAAGAATACCCTTGTTGCAGCAAACCTTTGTACTCAGCGCATTTCCAATGCATATATATGTCTTAATACAGCATAAATCCACTTTCTTTAATATAATTCATAAATACGATATATATAATATTGTAATTATTCTCAATAAGAATAACATGGGGGCTGAGTACGCAAGTTTGCTGCACCAAGGAACACAAAATATTGGTTTTTATGAAAAATCAATATAACTCAACGAGGTGAATCCACATACCAAGTTTTATTAATTTTTGTTCATAATTAAGAGCGACATAACATCTGACCTATTCCCCATAATGAAAACATGGGCCTGAGTACGCAGGTTTGCTGCTAAGGAGGCCATCGGTAAAAAATTGTTTTTTTCATGAAAATAACAATAGACCACAACCATATGAAGGCCTCTGTTTCCCCGAGGTAAAGCTCGGCCCCCAGTTACAAATACTACGCTACCTACCATAATCTATCGATAGCGCCATAATCAATTTTATTTTATCTTTATTTCTGATTTATCTTAGTAGTTTTATAAATTTGTAAAATTCATAACGTTTTGTTGGTTGGACTACAAATACATATAAGAATGAGGTTTACTTATTTTCCGGAATCGTGATGAATCTCTATCTTCTTCGACGACTCGCCGTGTGATGCCGTATAGTGACTAGTAGGCAATATGAGTGGGGTAGTCATTTTGCGTCGTCTGGTCCGCAGGCGTTTTTGACAATACAATTGAATTTGATACGATTACACAATGCCACTTGTTAAACATCTTCACGGTTTCACGTTTGTCTAAAGTGTTTAACATATCTCTTACTTTCATTGCGTAGTAATTACGGGATTGTTTATTAAACGTATTATTAAGATATAGACAGTGGGCTTATTTTGTCTTTAAATGCAGTGTTTAAGTAAAACAAGCAACCCCTAATATTTAAAATTGCATCAATAATTTTAGAATTTTGAACATATTGATAATTTTAAATAATTCTACAATTATAAATTCATTTCCAACATTCTTTTGAGTGCATGGAAATTAAACACACAAACAATTCTAATACATTCGGCTAATAATCCAAAATAACATCGATCTAATCTATTTTGCAGAACATGATTTTTGTAATACATCATATTAAGTAATCCATAAGAGTTTAACAGGGCATCTCGACGGTTACTGCATAACTTGACCGTATATAAAGTGTTCTGGCCTCCGCCACACGACAGTAACCCCCCGCCCCAACCCAACCACTAGGTTATAACCTGTCACGAACAACGATCGGCAATTAGTCTATCAATCCGTGGAGGCGGCAATCAATTGGGCTAAAGTTAACAACCAGATAAATAAGGGATTGAAGCGATTATTGGTCAATTAAGGGGTCGGAGAATTGTGGGGGTTATGGGGTGGTTGGCATTGGGAGAGGAAGGGAGGGGAATGGGACGTTAGATAGTCAATAACACGCGTGCACGCGGAGATGCAACAAAGTACATTTCTGTGATGAGATATACTGAAATATCTCATAAATTATTCTTGCAACATTGGTGTAAAATCCTTGTATTGTAACCATTAAATTTTCGACTTGAAGGTTGTTTAGTTGTTTCACAGTTAGTATAACGTTTAGGAACTACAAATCCAAACTGCGTTATTAGAGAATCTCAAGAGGGATACTCGTGACGGATCCCTCAAATCCAAACCGCGTTATTAGAAAATCTCCAGAGGGATACTCTGTGACGGATCCCTCAAATCCAAACCGCGTTATTAGAGAATCTCCAGTGGGACACTCTGTGACGGATCCCTCAAATCCAAACTGCATTATTAGAGAACCTCTAGAGGGAAACTCTGTGACGGATCCCTCAAATCCAAACCGCGTTATTAGAGAATCTCCAGAGAGATACTCTGTGACGGATCCTTCAAATCCAAACTGCGTTATTAGAGAATCTCCAGAGGGAAACTCTGTGAAGGATCCGTCAAATCCAAACCGCGTTATTAGAGAATCTCAAGAGGGATACTCTGTGACGGATCCCTAAAATCCAAACTGCGTTATTAAGAATCTCCAGAGGGAAACTCTGTGACGGATCCCTCAAATCCAAACCGCGTTATTAGAGAATCTCCAGAGGGATACTCTGTGACGGATCCCTCAAATCCAAACCGCGTTATTAGAGAATCTCCAGAGGGATACTCTGTGACGGATCCCTCAAATCCAAACTGCGTTATTATAAAATCTCCAGAGGGATACTCTGTGACGGATCCCTTAAATCCAAACTGCGTTATTAGAGAATCTCCAGAGGGAAACTCTGTGACGGATCCCTCAAATCCAAACCGCGTTATTATAAAATCTCCAGAGGGATACTCTGTGACGGATCCCTCAAATCGAAACTGCGTAATTAGAGAATCTCCAGAGGGATACTCTGTGACGGATCCCTCAAATCCAAACCGCGTTATTATAATATCTCCATAGGGATACTCTGTGACGGATCCCTTAAATCCAAACTGCGTTATTAGAGAATCTCCAGAGGGAAACTCTGTGACGGATCCCTCAAATCCAAACCGCGTTATTATAAAATCTCCAGAGGGATACTCTGTGACGGATCCCTCAACTCCAAACTGCGTTATTAGGGAATCTCCAGAGGAAAACTCTGTGACGGATCCCTCAAATCCAAACCGCGTTATTATAAAATCTCCAGAGGGATACTCTGTGACGGATCCCTCAAATCCAAACTGCGTTATTAAAGAACCTCCAGAGGGAAACTCTGTGACGGATCCCTCAAATCCAACCCGCGTCATCAAAAACCTCCAGAGGGATACTCTGTGACGGATCCCTCAAATCCAAACCGCGTTATTAGAGAACCTCCAGAGGGATACTCTGTGACGGATCCCTCAAATCCAAACTGCATTATTAGAGAACCTCTAGAGGGAAACTCTGTGACGGATCCCTCAAATCCAAACTGCATTATTAGAGAATCTCCAGAGGGATACTCTGTGACGGATCCCTCAAATCCAAACTGCGTTATTAGAGAATCTCAAGAGGGATACTCGTGACGGATCCCTCAAATCCAAACCGCGTTATTAGAAAATCTCCAGAGGGATACTCTGTGACGGATCCCTCAAATCCAAACCGCGTTATTAGAGAATCTCCAGTGGGACACTCTGTGACGGATCCCTCAAATCCAAACTGCATTATTAGAGAACCTCTAGAGGGAAACTCTGTGACGGATCCCTCAAATCCAAACTGCATTATTAGAGAATCTCCAGAGGGATACTCTGTGACGGATCCCTCAAATCCAAACTGCGTTATTAGAGAATCTCCAGAGGGATACTCTGTGATGGATCCCTCAAATCCAAACCGCGTTATTAGAGAATCTCCAGAGAGATACTCTGTGACGGATCCTTCAAATCCAAACTGCGTTATTAGAGAATCTCCAGAGGGAAACTCTGTGAAGGATCCGTCAAATCCAAACCGCGTTATTAGAGAATCTCAAGAGGGATACTCTGTGACGGATCCCTAAAATCCAAACTGCGTTATTAGAGAATCTCCAGAGGGAAACTCTGTGACGGATCCCTCAAATCCAAACCGCGTTATTAGAGAATCTCCAGAGGGATACTCTGTGACGGATCCCTCAAATCCAAACCGCGTTATTAGAGAATCTCCAGAGGGATACTCTGTGACGGATCCCTCAAATCCAAACTGCGTTATTATAAAATCTCCAGAGGGATACTCTGTGACGGATCCCTTAAATCCAAACTGCGTTATTAGAGAATCTCCAGAGGGAAACTCTGTGACGGATCCCTCAAATCCAAACCGTGTTATTATAAAATCTCCAGAGGGATACTCTGTGACGGATCCCTCAAATCGAAACTGCGTAATTAGAGAATCTCCAGAGGGATACTCTGTGACGGATCCCTCAAATCCAAACCGCGTTATTATAATATTTCCATAGGGATACTCTGTGACGGATCCCTTAAATCCAAACTGCGTTATTAGAGAATCTCCAGAGGGAAACTCTGTGACGGATCCCTCAAATCCAAACCGCGTTATTATAAAATCTCCAGAGGGATACTCTGTGACGGATCCCTCAACTCCAAACTGCGTTATTAGGGAATCTCCAGAGGGAAACTCTGTGACGGATCCCTCAAATCCAAACCGCGTTATTATAAAATCTCCAGAGGGATACTCTGTGACGGATCCCTCAAATCCAAACTGCGTTATTAGAGAACCTCCAGAGGGAAACTCTGTGACGGATCCCTCAAATCCAACCCGCGTCATCAAAAACCTCCAGAGGGATACTCTGTGACGGATCCCTCAAATCCAAACCGCGTTATTAGAGAACCTCCAGAGGGATACTCTGTGACGGATCCCTCAAATCCAAACTGCGTTATTAGAGAATCTCCAGAGGGAAACTCTGTGACGGATCCCTCAAATCCAAACCACGTTATTAGAGAATCTCCAGAGGGATACTCTGTGACGGATCCCTCAAATCCAAACCGCGTTATTAGAGAATCTCCAGAGGGAAACTCTGTGACGGATCCCTCAAATCCAAACCGCGTTATTAGAGAACCTCCAGAGGGATACTCTGTGACGGATCCCTCAAATCCAAACTGCGTTATTAGAGAACCTCCAGAGGGATACTCTGTGACGGATCCCTCAAATCCAAACTGCGTTATTAGAGAATCTCCAGAGGGAAACTCTGTGACGGATCCCTCAAATCCAAACCGCGTTATTAGAGAATCTCCAGAGGGATACTCTGTGACGGATCCCTCAAATCCAAAACGCGTTATTAGAGAATCTCCAGAGGGATACTCTGTGACGGATCCCTCAAATCCAAACTGCGTTATTAGAGAATCTCCAGAGGGAAACTCTGTGACGGATCCCTCAAATCCAAACTGCGTTATTAGAGAATCTCCAGAGGGATACTCTGTGACGGATCCCTCAAATCCAAACTGCGTTATTATAAAATCTCCAGTGGGATACTCTGTGACGGATCCCTCAAATCCAAACTGCGTTATTAGAGAATCTCCAGAGGGATACTCTGTGACGGATCCCTCAAATCCAAACTGCGTTATTAGAGAATCTCCAGAGGGATAGTCTGTGACGGATCCCTCAAATCCAATCCGCGTTATTAGAGAATCTCCAGAGGGATACTCTGTGACGGATCCCTCAAATCCAAACTGCGTTATTAGAGAATCTCCAGAGGGATACTCTGTGACGGATCCGTCAAATCCAAACCGCGTTATTAGAGAACCTCCAGAGGGATACTCTGTGACGGATCCCTCAAATCCAAACTGCGTTATTAGAGAATCTCCAGAGGGAAACTCTGTGACGGATCCCTCAAATCCAAACTGCGTTATTAGAGAATCTCCAGAGGGAAACTCTGTGACGGATCCCTCAAATCCAAACCGCGTTATTAGAGAATCTCCAGAGGGATACTCTGTGACGGATCCCTCAAATCCAAACTGCGTTATTAGAGAACCTCCAGAGGGAAACTCTGTGACGGATCCCTCAAATCTAAACCGCGTTATTAGAGAACCTCCAGAGGGATACTCTGTGACGGATCCCTCAAATCCAAACTGCGTTATTAGAGAACCTCCAAAGGGATACTCTGTGACGGATCCCTCAAATCCAAACCGCGTTATTAGAGAACCTCCAGAGGGATACTCTGTGACGGATCCCTCAAATCCAAACTGCGTTATTAGAGAATCTCCAGAGGGATACTCTGTGACGGATCCCTCAAATCCAAACTGCGTTATTAGAGAATCTCCAGAGGGAAACTCTGTGACGGATTCCTCAAATCCAAACCGCGTTATTAGAGAATCTCCAGAGGGATACTCTGTGACGGATCCCTCAAATCCAAACTGCGTTATTAGAGAACCTCCAGAGGGAAACTCTGTGACGGATCCCTCAAATCCAACCCGCGTTATTAGAGAACCTCCAGAGGGATACTCTGTGACGGATCCCTCAAATCCAAACTGCGTTATTAGAGAATCTCCAGAGGGAAACTCTGTGACGGATCCCTCAAATCCAAACCGCGTTATTAGAGAATCTCCAGAGGGATACTCTGTGACGGATCCCTCAAATCCAAACTGCGTTATTAGAGAACCTCCAGAGGGAAACTCTGTGACGGATCCCTCAAATCCAACCCGCGTTATTAGAGAACCTCCAGAGGGATAATCTGTGACGGATCCCTCAAATCCAAACTGCGTTATTAGAGAACCTCCAGAGGGATACTCTGTGACGGATCCCTCAAATCCAAACCGCGTTATTAAAGAACCTCCAGAGGGATACTCTGTGACGGATCCCTCAAATGCAAACTGCGTTATTAGAGAATCTCCAGAGGGATACTCTGTGACGGATCCCTCAAATCCAAACCGCGTTATTAGAGAATCTCCAGAGGGATACTCTGTGACGGATCCCTCTCATTTCCCTGCAAAAGTTAAGGGAAACTTTAAAATAAACACTGTAACTATAATCATCCCCTCCCTGCATAAGAGGTTCTTTGGTTATAAATAAGAAAACTTATTTTATAGACTTTTAAAATTAAAAGTCGTCCAGTTTTGGGGATAAGTGCTCAAGGCTCAACCTAAAAGTTATGCTGAATTTTTCATACCTCCCATCTTTTACTACCTATTAACTATTACTCAGTCTATCTCTTTAACTAAACAGTATTTAACTAAATAACTAATGAATCTTATCACATGGCTTTTAACGAACACTCTTTAAAATCATCTTTATATTAAAAGAATAAGGCGATTTTTATGCAGAAGATTATGGTCAAACTACTGGGTTGATTTTGATGATTTACGTGTTGAAAGCCCTTAACATGTGCCTTTTGCGGGTCTCAAGTCAGTGCGTGGAACCCTTGGGAAGCCCTCAAAGTACGGTTTTGGCCCATTTAAATATAAATAACATTGGATAGAAAATCAAAACAAAAAAGCAGAACAGCTGGGATTAAAGATAAAAACATATGGTTTGCTAGGATTTGTTTAAATTACTTAAATCTTTAGAATAAATGGATTTAGATCTTCTTAAATTAAGTTAGGTCATAATCAGTCTTTACAATTTTCGTTATCCAAGAATAGTGAACTTTGTAGACTACTCTCTATTAAAATTGTTAAAACTTAAATATTAAAGGGATCTGTCCTAACATTCTAGCTTAGGACTTTACAGTCTTATCTACCTTTGCCTTGCGGGGTTCGAGCCCTTTAAGAAAAAATGTCGGTATTGCCATATTATCCTATATGCAATAATATAATTAGCCGATTTGTTACTAGGAGATCTTCTGGAGAAACTTTTAGAAGGTTGCTGATCATTCACGAGCTCCCTTAAAATCTATTTTGGTATTTTAGAGGTCACAGTTCGTGGAAATGCCTTAAAGTTAACCGTTGAAGTAAAATATGTTCCCAAATTTGCTCATTCATTACTAATCAATTTATTTCTCATGTTAAACTTATTTCGTAGATTTATAAACTCAAGGTAATGACTAGATTGCTTAACTGCCAGATGTGAAGCCCAAGCATGTTTGTGATATGGCATATATCACTTCTGTCTTCATACTTCTCTGAAAGGAAGCAGGCTGTTTCATTGACAAATAGAGGTCAATTTCAGGAGAATTGGATGATGGTTACTTCAGGAGTACCTCAAGGTTCTATTCTGGGTCCTTTTCTATTTTCCGTATATCTAAATGACCTTCCTGCTAAAATAATTTCTGACATTGTTTGTTATGCTGATGACACAACTGCTCTGTCTTCTTGTAATAACATGCGTAACCTAGAGATCGTAATGAATCAGAGATACACTAGCCTAAATAGATGGTTTGAATCAAATGGTCTTTACTTGAATGACGAGAAGACTAAAATTATGGTATTATCAACATATTATTCATATTTGATAATTGCCCCTGAACTGGTAAGACTTATGCAAATAGTGGTTTTATATTACCTTTCCGTCACCAGTTCTGTAGTATCGTTTATTTCACGACCAGGTTTTGGTACGAAGTTGTACCATGATCACGTGGAAGTCGTCTGAGACTCAAGCTGTGATTATGAAGCTGTCCAGAAGACTTTGTCGAAAGTTAAAAGAGAAACACGTACACCACAAAGAGAACACGCACATTAGTAGTTAGGGCGGGTACCTTGGGTCCAACATTGGTCTTATGGAGAATAGAATAACATGTACTCTTATGGAGAATAGATTAACATGGACTCTTATGGGGGAATAGAATAACATGTACTCTTATGGAGAATAGAATTGGGGTGTAATTGCTACCCTCTGCGGCTCTTTTGCTACCCTCTTTGGCTCTTCTGCTACCCTCTGTGGCAACTATCTATTTCTTGCATCCCTTTATGGTTAATTATTTAACCCTCGTGTCCTTCTGTTGTTAATCATCTAGCCTTCTGTGGTAATTATTTGACCCTCGTGTCCTTCTGTTGTAAACCATCTAGTCTTCTATGGTAATTATTTATCCCTCGTGTCCTTCTGTACATCTAACCTCCACATCCTTCACTCCCTTCTGTGTATCTAATCTCACTTCCTTCTGCGTATCTAACCACAACATTTGAAACAAGTCTCTGGCAGCAAACTCGTTGTAACTAGTTAAAATACAGCTCTGTAATTGGTTATAATAAAAATGCATTCTATTGGCTGTAATTCGTGTTCTGCCCTGTTATTGGTCGAGACTTTTAACGCTCTTTATTCTCAAGCGTTAACTTCACTCTGCCCCTTGCATTTGCACTGGTCAGAGGTCCATGCGCTACTCCGGTCGTTGATTTTGCACTTGGCCAATATAATTATTACATTTGATTATAATGATTTTAGTTTTCTAGTATTGTAGTAGTTTTAATTCTCATGTATTGTAGTAATCTTGCGTGCTTAATGACATGGCAAGAGTAGTGTTGTATTTAATTGTTTTACCAGGCTGGACCTGACTAACATATCCTTACACCATTAATCTCACTTTCTAGTCTTGTTCTTTAATACAGTTTTGGTTAGAACAGTTCTCAGTTAGAGTATTGTTTGCTACCTCTATTACCTTCATCATAACTTGTAGCTCTGCTTTGACCTGTGTAGTTTGTGTGTTAGTGTTTTTTTGACTTGTGTAGTTATACATATGTACAGTGCTCTCCTACATACTATATACCTCTAAACATAGGCTCTATTACCTCAATCTGCTTCAGTCGTCACACTGATCAGACGTGTTTTATGCTGCTTCTGCGTAATTTTTAAGTGTTCTCCTGCACAAATTATTATTGTCTTGTTGATTCTGCGCTATTAATTCAGTTATATTGGTGTGAGCTTGACTCTGGCTGGTGTATTTGATCTCTTTAAGCGTTAGAGTGTTGTGTATTACAGTTCAGATTGTTTTCAGTATTTAATTCTCTGTTAAAGGATGGAAGTTTCCAAAAAGAGCTCTCAAAACCCGGTAAATGTAATTGGTACCTCTGAAACCTATGTTAAACACTTCAGACTTTACGGGACTAATACTGTTTTCAAATTCACTAAACCGCCAAGAGGTATCTCTGAGTTTGATTGGATTCGTAAAGGTTTTAATCAAATTGTTGAAAAGGCTAAAGCCAACGCTGTACCCACTGATTATCTTGGGTTTAAAATGCAATCGATAAGTTTAAAAAGTGCTGAACCGGGGTACGTAGTTTTGAGACCTGTCTCTGAAGTTAGCGGTGATGTTCTCTGGGATATTTTTGGAGGCATAATTCAAAGTAACTCTGAATCTTTAACCTCTAGCGACACTTTTAGAATTGACGTTACGAGGGTAAATGTCCCCGTAGGTAAAGGGAGAGTACGTCCAGAGATGTACAACACGTTTGACGAGGAATGTAAAGCTAGGAAGGGAATTGTTGTAATTAATAATAAAGACAATTTATGTTTGGCTAGAGCACTGGTGGTAGGCAAGGCTTATGCAAAGAATGATCCTCAGATCTACGCTATACGAAAAGACAAGGGGAAAAGACAAACATTCAGAGCTAATAAACTCATAGCAAAGGCCCGTGTAGAAATGCCGAAGGAGGGTGCTGGCATCCCTGAGCTTGAAAAATTCCAGTCACATCTTAAAAAATACAGAATAACAGTCTACAGTTACGATAGAAAAGGCCGGGATATTTACTTTGAGGGAGGTAATGAAGACGCTAAATTTAAAATTAACTTGCTCTTTCACAACGGGCATTACAATGTAATTACAAACTTAACTGCTGCTTTCGTATGTTATTATTTCTGTGAAGCCTGTCATATTCCCTACAATAACAAAGGTGAGCATCGATGCTCTAACATCTGCCCGTCTTGCCATTCTATCTCTCCGCCCTGTAAACTTGAACACGGAGGCATCACATGCCGTCTTTGCAACCGCTTCTTCAAAAATGAGCGGTGTTTAATAGCCCATCAAGGGCAAGTATGTAAATCTATAAAGTTCTGCCGCGAATGTAAGAAAATGATATATCCAAGAAAACGTAAGACAGCTCACGTATGCGGAGAAGTTTACTGTAACCCCTGCGAAGCGTTCAAAGACCCCGCGCATCAGTGTTTCATAAAGGTAGATAGGAAAATTCCGAAAGACCGAGATTTTCTTTTCATATTTTTTGACTTTGAAACAAGGCAGGATGAGTCTCTTCCCTCAGATCCTGATAAAAAATTGCATAAAGTTAACCTGTGTGTCTCGCAACAATACTGTTTTAAATGCATTAATGGGGGTGAGTGTGAAACCTGTTCTGAGAGGCAAAGAGTCTTTGAAAAATAACCAGTAAAACAATTCATGGACTATGTAATGGGAATTCGAAAGAAATTTAAAGATGTTTGTGTGATTGCTCACAACGGGCAGGGTTTTGATTTCCAATTCATTCTACAGTACATCATGGAAGAAACTAAATTTACACCAAAAATAACTCCTCGGGGAACTAAAGCTATTTTGATTGAAGTAGCCAACGTAAGGTTTGTTGACTCACTTAGTTATTTCCCCATGGCCCTCGCTGCACTTCCTAAAGCTTTTGATCTACCTCCCGAGAAAAAGAAAGGTTATTTTCCACACCTCTTCAACACTGTGGCAAACCAAAATTATGTAGGTCCGATACCCGACAAAAAGTATTACTGCCCGGAATCAATGTTTGAGAAACCTCACGAAGCCTTCGAGATTTGGTACGACGTCAACAGCATACTGAACCCCAGTTGGACTTAGATCGAAACGGGCGTCAGGCTACTGCAAGCCAAAGTTTTGACCAAGGTCTGTTTACAAAATCATTTACATCAACTTAATATTCACAAAAGTTTCTCGTGTGTGAGGACTAAGATGAGTATTGTCAATCGGGTTTCGTGCCATAAAGTTTTTGTAAGGGGTTAGGAAAGGGTTTATTTGAGAAACATATTAAATTACTTTACCGCCCAACACCCAAGGTCGGTTTTACAAAGGTACACAAAGGTTTTACAGCATACTGAAACACAGTTGGATTTAAATCGAAATGGGCGTCAGGCTACTGCAAACCAAAGTTTTGACCAAGGTCAGTTTGCAAAAGTTCATTTGAGAAACATATTAAGATACTTTAATAAAACACCTTTTAAATAAATAAAGGTTTACCCAGTTTTAAAGCGTGTAAGAAAACTACATATTTCATCAGTAAATAAAACACTTCAAACCAACACCAAAAATAATTACAAACCCCAACACTAACTACATTTACTAGCAGCAAACTACAAGCGTTAATCTAGCATGCTTAACTAACATGCTAAGTTAAATCTTTAGTATACAGTGGTACCAACTTTATTCTAAAGATTTTTTTTAAATAGCTTAGTAAAAAGGATGTTTATGCGTTTACTTTGTCATTAAAGCATTACCAGATGGAGATAATGTTGTTTCAATTCATTTAATTTACTTTCCGATAAGGAACACGCAGCTGCTATAAGGTGATTCGTATACTCCAGGGTAATTTGTAAACAGATAAGAAAGTGTTTATGCCTGATTGGAGAGGCTCGGCGACGCCACATAACCCGGGGCGGCTACAGAGTAAACAGCTGAGACACTCGCCGCGCCGCGCCCTGTGCTTTTATTTTATACTTATATATTTTATAAACAGGTTATATTTATAATAAGATATGTCTTTGAAAAGTAAGAGGAGATTGAAGGCAGCGGATGTGTTGGATTTATCTATTTATTTTATTTCTCAAGATTGTTTTTTTGTCCGTAGGGCTTATCTCCTTTAACACTTCATAATTCAATAAATAATACCCGCACACCTGCGTACTCAGCGAATTTCCAATGCAAATATGTGGGTATCACTACTACCTAGAGCCACTTACCAAGTTTCACATAGTTAAATGCTTTGTCTCCCTTAATTATGAATATAAATTAATAAAACTGGTAAATGACTTCACCTAGTTGAAGTATGTTGATATTAGCATAAAAACCCATTTTTTATGTTCGTTGATACAGCAAACCTGCATACTCAGCCCCAATGTTATTCTTATGGAGAATAATTAAAATTGTATATATCGCTTATTTGTGAATATATTTTTATGAAAGTTGGTAAGTGGTTTAATGTAGTGTTAAGACATTTATATCTCCATTGGAAATTCGCTGAGTATGCAGGTTTGCTGCGATGAGGGTATTTTAAAGTTGTGGTGGGGTCAGTCTTGTATTTTCATCCTAAATCAAGGAATTTTATCCCTTGGAAGCTTATTCACCCGACGTGAGGGAAAACAGCGTGGTCATTAAAATTATCATCAGCGTAGTCTAAATTATTATTTTAAATAAACGCTACAAGGAAACTGACACATCACCTTCTTTGGAAAGTATTTTTTTGTAGTATGGTAAAATATGCAAACAATTAATTACAACTTATTTTTCTTAATATTTGAGATCATAAACGAAATTTGTATTTAAAAACTCTCTAATTAGAGACTGGTCGCAATTTTCTGATCATTAATATATATCGAGGGCTTCATGACAAAAGGGCGTATCAACCAATTTGCCGATTTTAAACCATAACTCGTAAATAAATAATATTTAGATATTAATTAAATGTCTTTATATATAAGTTGAAATTGTGGGTTTTTGGCAAATTTCTGGATGATGGGAGACGGTTCAAATCAAAGATCTCAATCCCAGGGACTCGGGAACAATGGCAGTATTTCCAAAAGGTTACCAGCAAATAACAGTTAATAACGTAAAACATCCCCCATAAGAAAAGCATGGGGATTTAAAAACGTCCGCTTTGTTTACATTAAAACATGTGATTAAGTGTCTACATTTTTTACGAACTGACATGTGTTCCTACTTATACTGTAAAGAGTAAAAGAAATCAGATGAGGAAGAGAATTGGAGCAAGGTTAGGGTCCCGCTCCAATATCGTAGGTTAGTTATCGTATGACCCGCTATGGCCCATTCAAGCCACTAGTATACCTATAAATCAATAAAAAAGAACATCTTAAAAGTGCTGTATGCAGGTGTTTAAGAAAGAACTATTTAAATTATTACAAAGTTCCAATCACCTATCCTGAAAATATGTGTTTTGGTGTATATGCCGTTTTGGCATGAATCCTTCGATATATACGGGAATTTCTTTGGTTATAACTGTCCATGCGCAGCTTGGGTATTGAAACTATTAACCAAGGAGGTTTACTGTATAACTGGAGGTAACACTGCTTCACTATTTTTGTCGAAAAAGCGAGCCAGTGATTTTGTCAGGTTGATACACTGGTGAGGCAAATTTCTCGTCCTTGAACTATCCTAGTTGGTTGTTTTATTCCAATAAGTGGATCTAATCATGAAGATAACTAGAATAAAAGTAATAAACGTTTGAACAAATTATTTTTCGTTTGATTTATGTATCTACTCTTGCCGTTATGTATGGATAAACTATGAGCAAATAAACAAATACAAGTTTATTAATGTTAAAATCATGAGTAGGTATTTGTTTGATTCACTTTGCCGATTCGTTCGATTTCAGCGAGTAGTTCTTTGCCTCACCAAAACTTGGCAAAGAACGGCTCGCAATTTTATTCATCAGTGTCGTCTCCAGTATTCCCAATATAACTCCTTGATTGAAACTAATATAGGCCTACACATATTCTGTCAATTTTAAGTTGAACTAGTCGCTGTGATATGGTGCCACCAGTACGTTAACCAAATAAATCAGTCAGAACAGCCCACTAATTTGCAGTTTTTATGGTTTTAGCGAATTTCCCCTATAGGGAAGAAGCTATTACCGTAGGTGGCATGGTAAGACTTAAGCCCGAGACCATGATAACTTTTTGTTTTGAGGTCCCCAGATGCCAAAAACACTATTCGTTGAAATTTATATATATATATATATATATATATATATATGTGTATATATACATATATATATATATATATATATATATATATATATATATATATATATATATATATATATATGTCCGTTACCACGATAACTTTTGAAAGAAGCACCCGATTTTTATGAAATTTGGCACAATGTGGAGAGTAACATTTATGACTTTTAAGTTCGAAAAATAGATTGATCGGTCTATGGGAAGGGGGTTTTATGGGGGTTTATTTTTTTCAAAAATCAGTTTTTTGAACTTTTTACCCTAACATTTTGAAAACACTAGATTTTGGTTATAGCCATTCTGTAGAGCTTAAAAAAAAACAATTTAGTGTTTTGAATCATTAAGCTAGGTTTAGTGGTTGTGGATAAAAGTCAAAAAATGTGTCCATAAAATTTCCCATGTTAATCTTATGGGAATACGGTTTTTAGATTTTCCTCAGATAATTTCACTAAAAACTCCACATTTCTTTCTGCCAATCAGTTTAGCTCTACAAAACAATCATTTTGGCGTTTTAATTGTTGTTTTACGTCCAACCGTTGCAGTGATATTCAATGTGCTAAACACAGTACGTTGTCCAATGTTATCCTTATGGAGAATAAATAAAATGTTATATTTCGATTATTTATGTATGTATGTTGATGAAACTTGGTATGTGGCTTCAACTAGTTGTGATATATTGATAATAGTACAACAAAATTTCTTTGTCGATTTTCCCCGGTAGCAGCAAACCTGCATACTCAGCCCCCATGTTATTCATATGGAGAATAAGTAAAGTTTTATATCTCCCTTAGTTATGAACCTAAATTGATAAAACTTGGTATGTAGCTTCACCTGGTTGAGTTATATTGATAATTGCAAAAAACACCCTAACTTATCTTCCTTGTTGCAGCAAACCTGCGTACTCATTTATAATGTTATTCTTATGGAGAATAAATAAAATGCTATATATAACTTATTAATGAATGTATTTTTGTGAAACTTGGTAAGTGGCTCTAGGTAGTAGTGATACCCACATATTTGCATTGGAAATTCGCTGAGTACGCAGGTGTGCTGCGGGTATTATTTATTGAATTATGAAGTGTTAAAGGAGATAAGCCCTACGGACAAAAAAACAATCTTGAGAAATAAAATAAATAGATAAATCCAACACATCCGCTGCCTTCAATCTCCTCTTACTTTTCAAAGACATATCTTATTATAAATATAACCTGTTTATAAAATATATAAGTATAAAATAAAAGCACAGGGCGCGGCGCGGCGAGTGTCTCAGCTGTTTACTCTGTAGCCGCCCCGGGTTATGTGGCGTCGCCGAGCCTCTCCAATCAGGCATAAACACTTTCTTATCTGTTTACAAATTACCCTGGAGTATACGAATCACCTTATAGCAGCTGCGTGTTCCTTATCAGAAAGTAAATTAAATGAATTGAAACAACATTATCTCCATCTGGTAATGCTTTAATGACAAAGTAAACGCATAAACATCCTTTTTACTAAGCTATTTAAAAAAAATCTTTAGAATAAAGTTGGTACCACTGTATACTAAAGATTTAACTTAGCATGTTAGTTAAGCATGCTAGATTAACGCTTGTAGTTTGCTGCTAGTAAATGTAGTTAGTGTTGGGGTTTGTAATTATTTTTGGTGTTGGTTTGAAGTGTTTTATTTACTGATGAAATATGTAGTTTTCTTACACGCTTTAAAACTGGGTAAACCTTTATTTGTTTAAAAGGTGTTTTATTAAAGTATCTTAATATGTTTCTCAAATGAACTTTTGTAAACTGACCTTGGTCAAAACTTTGGTTTGCAGTAGCCTGACGCCCGTTTCGATCTAAATCCAACTGTGTTTCAGTATGCTGTAAAACCTTTGTGTACCTTTGTAAAACCGACCTTGGGTGTTGGGCGGTAAAGTAATTTAATATGTTTCTCAAATAAACCCTTTCCTAACCCCTTACAAAAACTTTATGGCACGAAACCCGATTGACAATACTCATCTTAGTCCTCACACACGAGAAACTTTTGTGAATATTAAGTTGATGTAAATGATTTTGTAAACAGACCTTGGTCAAAACTTTGGCTCGCAGTAGCCTGACGCCCGTTTCGATCTAAGTCCAACTGGGGTTCAGTATGCTGTTGGCCTTTGTAAAACCGACCTTGGATGTTATTTGTAAACTATCTTTTTGGGGAATATTTTTCGGGGAAGAGGTTAGTGTTCCGATATCAGTTGTCTGCCTATAATTATGAGCTTTAACCTAATTCTCTTCCCCTAATACAGAGCGGGAAATAGATCAGTTTGTGGTCCAAGTGAGAATCACTTACTGCTCTATTCCCCGTTTTGGCAACATGTTCAGATGACCTTGGGACTTTTTCGTTTAGTAAAATATTGGAAGATATATTATTTCTTACAAAAATATCCCTTCCCTAACACTTATTATTTAATAGGATTGATGTGATAAAGACAATATGAATGAGAACCTTAATTAGTAAAAAAATATATAAATACTTGTTTTAGCTTTAACTTACAATTAGGCTATATGAGCTTAACACTACTAACTACACAGTTGTCCTCTCAGGGACATCTTTTATGAATTACACCAATTAATTATAATTCAAATTATATTTATTCAAGGGAATTTAATTTCAATTTGACAATTCAGCTAAGTTTAATTTAAATTTGGTCCGGACTAACAATTATAATTCACAATAGATACATGAGATCTCAGGGTGAGGTTCTTTGCCAAGGCTTGGACTAGATTGCTTGTTACACACATTAAAACAACGAAATCAAGTAAAAATTAAATTAAATTGTTAATTAAATTCTTAAAATAATATTATTTTGAAAGTTCGGATTATCAGATGCCTGGAAAGATTAGTAAATACACATGTTCATAAAAATATGCCAAAATAGGAAAATTTTCAATATAAAGTTTCAAAATACTGATAATTGGTTCAAATGTTCAAATTAGTTTTAATGTTCAAAGTCTTCTTTCTTCTTTTAGTGATATTACAGGTATAATTTGATCTTATTCGACTTCTTACCAATAAAAATCCATCATAGGTACCAATTTCTTATATCTCCTTCTTCTCGAGCTCAAAATAATTATAAAATGTTAAAATAAGATCAATTAAACTGTTATAGGATGTTTAGCACTTAAAGTTTTAAGATAAATACATGGATATTAAAATAACATGAGCTCTGGTTTGGCCATCTCTACTCCTCAGGATCTTTTATCACAACCAAAATTCAAAACTTGCCTCCAAGGTATTTTATCAGTTTCCACCAATCACAGAATTTAGACTCCAAGTCTCTGTTGTTTTCACTGCACACTTAATCTTGAGTTCACTTCACTTTAGTTTTGCTCTTTGGGTATTATATAAAGTACATCTGGTAATCATTATTCGCTGTATCAATTATTTATTAAAAATTACAAAATAAAATATTGATTAATTATTAACATGTATAAACCATTTATGTTTTACTTTTAGGGGATATTTAAACCAATTAGAAGGAAAACAATTTATTTTCTTACATCTAAATAATACACGGTACATTGTTTAGAAGAGCATTATTCCTAATTATTGGTTTCTAGTGCTATTTAAGTTATGTATTAGATATTTTATACATTATTCCCTTTTATATAAACAATTATTAAGTTTCCCTACAATATCGTAAGTTTGAAACAAATGATTAAGATATTTCCATACATTATAACAAAATTATAAATTATCACTATACCATACTACTACTATGTCCTGTTCACTCAACTTTTAAAATCATACTATGTGTGAGTGTTTTAAAACTACCTGTTGTTAGTGTTTTTGCTTTTGGTACATTTATTTGCATTCTCTTATTAATTATCTTGCTATTTCACCTAAATTACTTAAATATCTAGGCCCACTTAAACATTTTGGTATATTAAAACCATCCCCGACATATCCAGTTTCTTTTTATCAATGGTTTTGCAAAGTCCTGACTAATTATAAATGGGTTTTCTTTAAAACTGTTTTCTAGGTTTGGGACTGTAGAGCCTTATAATATGCTATCTGATTTGGGTGAAAATCTTAATTTTGATAGGTTTTACTTTGATTTCATATATATAATATATAAAGTAACGTAAATTACCAAGTTCCTTAACATAAATATATAAATTATTGGATATTAGGCTTATAACAAGGCAAGTGTAGATATTAAGTTTTGCATTCCTTAAAAAGGCTAGGGTTAGAAATACTTACTTTTTATATAATTAGTCACTGTTTTAGCCTATAATAACATCTCTTGATGGGAGGTTTAAGTTTGGTACACTAACACACTTAACAACCCCCCCCCCCCCACCTCCAACACAACCACCACCTCCAATATCCACTTCCTAACACTTGCCCCCACCACTTACATTTGGATATAAACGAGGTTCCCCTTCACTGGTAAAATCATTCTGCTGCTTGTGCTTGCTCACACACATAGAACCATGGCGCATCAGGAAACAGATCATACCAATGAAGTTGAACGTGGCGTAAACGCCGCTGGTTTTACCCACTACCTACCTTTTCAACACCAAATTCTGCTGCCCCGTCTGTACTCCGCCAGGTTTTATCATCACCTGCTTCTGCATCATCCTGGTCCTTCAGCTATACTCCGCCAGGCATTATTAATGTCTTTAATTCTTCCGGAGAAGACGTCTGATTCTTCACACGCCTCTAAAACAAAGTCTTCGCCATCTTCTCCATCAAAGTCTTCTCCATCACCAAAGTAAAGGTCTTCTTCATCTTCATCTTCATCGAGTTTGGGGTCTTCTTCTTCATCATCATTGAGCTTGGGATATTCTTCAACATCATTGAGCTCGGGATCTTCTTCAGCATCGAGCTCAAAGATATTTATAACACCCACTAAACCTCTAACTACTGGACCTCTAACTACTGGAAAGTGGATTGAACCTCTCCGATCGTCACTCCACTTTCCACAAATCTTCGTCCTTCAGTAATTTGCACAAATAATAAACCTCCTTCAGAGAATTTTAATCAGCTAAAATCTTTGAGAAGGAAGTGCACAACAATGTGGTTATTTCTTTTAAAAAATATGCAAAGAAAGGTGAATGTTGTGCTAAACCTTGTGCCTTAGATGAGGAAGTGTACGGTTCTCATTTAAAACTAAAACACAATGCTAACGTTTCTCTTTCTTCACCACAACCAACAGTGAAACCATTGAAGATTCTAATTAATAGACTTATTAAAAATTAACAGTACTACTTTGTTAAAACAATGGGTTTTGCAAAGGTAATTTTAATGTGGAGATCAACTCTACATTTTAAAATTACCTAGAGGCACGTGTCTTCCCACATACCCTACCAAAAAGGACTATTTAATCTGAGTTGATTTGGGAGCCACTGTGTGAAAAACATTACAGTAAACAAAAAGTTTAAAAACTTTTTCCAAAATAAAAATCAAACTTTTTCAAAATTAAAAAAGTGTGGATAACCTATTTAAATTTTGTAGTATATGTTGCAGAATGTAAATGGGTTGTCCAAACTTTTTTTAAATGTTGCAACGACTTTGACCTATAATCTGGACTTATTATACTAAGACCAATATAATATTCGGGGGATGGGGATATGGTAGGGGAAACAACCTGTTTCCCCCACCATTGGCACACACTCAGACGGTCTAGGTTTCAGTTTCAGTTCAGATATAGCAGCAAAACGTTCACGTCTGACGCCGACTTAATTCGTACAATGGAATTTGTGGAGAGGGCGTACTACCATCATCGCCCTCGTGATGTAATACGAAAATAATTAGTAGAGGTAACTACACACGCAATGACTGGGCAGCGTGTCTATGGTGTGGTCAGCCTAGATTTCAAGAAGAATGGGGCGAATATCATTCTGACTGGTGTCGACAACATGTGTTGGAGGATGAATTGACGATAGCTTTGAAGGCTGATGCTGATAAGAAGGAAGATGCTGAGAGGTTGGCTGCCGATGCTGCTGCAGTGGTTGCTGATGCTGAGATGGAGAAAAAAGAAATATTATACGTCCAAGATATATTCGGGGGGAGGGGTGAGAGGGTGGCTTTTAACTCTAATGGTGGGGGTAAGCGGGTATTTAAGCAGGACGCTTCGGAATATAGTTATCAGTCAGCTATGGACGGTCCAGCAGGCACATCCAACTTAAACGTTGAAAATACTAAGGATCTCTCAAAGAAAAAGCTGAAAAACATAAACATTGTGCTAGGCAGCGGAAAAGGATTTCAAAAATGAGGAAAGTGTATCGGGTATTAAAAACAAAAATTCCATTCGTTAACACTTTGGCTACCGATCGTCATTTTTGTGAACTCACCAAATAGACCGATGGCTCCTTTATGAGCCAGGCTATTTCCTCACCACAGACCGATGGCTCATAAAGGAGCCATTCCGAGCCGTAACTATAGACCGACGGCTCCTTTTCGAGCCGCTGAAGCTATGTAATTGTATTGATTATAACTTCTCATCGGTCTATATTTTCGACTTGAATTTAATATGTCGGTATACAGAAGAGTTTGGGGATTAAATGAGTCACGTGGTCTGGGTGTAGGGATATTTTAAGTAATTCTACATGTTGCCTAAAGTTGGCAACAATGTTGATTACATTCTAACGAGGGTATTGTGAATAAATGTTGTTTTACAAGCTTATTTACGTAAGTGAACCTCAATATGGATGGGATAAGCCTAAAAAGAGACGATGTTTAGTTCTACTTAATACAAATAGTGAAATTTACCTACTTGTTACAAAATGTCTCAAGTGACTCTGAGTAATTTGTTATTTTTTAGTCCTTTGAAGTTTCATAACAAAGAAATGTATTTCTCTAAATAATATAATGGTGTTTTACATATATGTACTGTAATTTTTATTTTCCTCTTGAATTTTGTGTTAATGGCTCTTAAATGAGCCATCGGTCAGTTACAATATTTTAGTAAGTCACAATCACTCCTGACCTGAATTGCTCAGGTCACGACCGTCTACGCGCAGTCCATGCCGTGGAACAGTTACTGCTATATTTTAATGTAACCGTTCCTTCCATGGATGCCGCCAATGCCGAGTAACAGTTACTGCTATAGTTGAAAGTAACCGATTTTATGTACCTGTGAACTTGATAGCCACTGAGCCACTAGTCGTCTAGCCCTTGGTTATTTTTTATATTTGATCATTGGTGTCGAATGTTATACAATAAAAACTATTTTATAAATATGTTTATAAAATAGGCTCCAGGTTTTATTTAGTGTATTACAAGGTGTATTGTGCAGGATTCTCTTGCAACAGCAAACCATAATAGATATTTACAACAGCCTATTTAATAATTGCCAATAGAAAATGTCTACTATGAGTAAAAAACTTAAATATGCCTGCAACACTTATTTGTTTGAATTGTCTTCATATTTAATTTGAGTAGGACTTCACAGTTTCAAAATGAATAGATACCATAAAGTATTATAGAACAAACAAGCTTTATATTTTAACTTCAAAAAAACACAAAAACTTTATATATAAAACTCAGTTTAGGTAGGCCTATAAATATTGTTGTTTTTTAACGGCTAACTTGCCTAAATGTGTCTAAAAAATCATTTAAAGAGACACTGGTGGCAATTTTTGCAACAAAAGTATACTTAGATCAAGAAACAGGATGAAAACTTTGATTTGACATTGTATAGGATAAAAAACTAGTGAATCTAGCAGACAACTAAAATTATGTTTCGCAACAACACCTTGATAAATAAAACAGAGAAGCATTTTAACAAAACGTAAATAAATGGGCAAGTATTGACTATGGTACATGAAATAAAATAAAAAGTGGACATTTCTAATAGTCTATTTATTGATTCAGATAAAAATATGAATGGTCAAATCCAGTATGTACATTAATTGATTCTTTAGAAGCATTGTTTAGACCATCAATTATATTTTTACATTGATTGGCTGTCGGTTTCTTGTAGAAACTGTTTTGTCTACGTTTCTTCTTCGTAGAGAAGAGCCGAACCTGTTGGTCAATTTTTGCAGTAGTATTAACATTCTCCTTTATTCGGCAATTATTTAACCTGAACAGACAACACATAAACTAACTGTAGTCTGCTTTTCATAGAAAATTCCTAAATCATAAATGTTCAGACACTGACATTTCTAGCCACATACATAAGTTACCAAAAATAGGCTATTAGGCTTTGTATCATAATTACTAGCCTAATTGGGATAGGTTATGCTAAATACTTATTTATGCATTAGTAATCTCATGTAGTCAGTTATTACAACTTTATCAGCTTAACTTGCATAATTTATAGGCCTATATACGGTAATATTAAATAAGTTAGCTAGCTGGGGATCCGTTCTTGGAACACACATAAAATAAATAACATGAAGAAGTCAAATTTTGATACTGCTGCCATGGTTACATGCCAATTATTCATAAGGATATCGGCCCAGTTCAATTGGAATACATTATACTGTTCTTAAACTTATCAATGTTTTATTTGTTGAACGATTTTTTACTGTGGAATTCCAACATAAGATTAGTTTTGTCAAAAACTTTCCACTTTCTTTAAATTAAAAAAATGTAGCTGGCAAATCCCAAATGGGATAGGATTATCCCATACTTTTATTGTTTGCATGTAAAATAATTTGATTTGATTTGATTAACCTGACCACAGCTTCTTAGTTACCTAAGATGGGTAGGCCCTATAGTACGATTAAAATGAGCGTTCACCAACGAAATAATAAAAAAAACGGATTAGGCTACCATGACTGATACACCAATACCATATTCTCATTCGAATGTTATTTATTTCAACAAACACTCACAAAGTGTTTTAATTTACAGTGGTGCTCTAAGGTGATAGATTAGCTTTAACATAAATTAACCTAACTCCGCAGAGGGCTGCAGTTTACTGTACATCTCACACTCATTCATTGAAAATATCTATTAAAAATATTGATATTTAATATACGGTATGACTATTATTGGCGATGAAAAATATCGATAGGGCCTATATCGATATTAAGAACTAACTTATCGCTAAGCATCAGCAGTGGTTGTAATGCACAGATAACAGATTTTGTAAACACAAGTAACTAAGTATATTTAGGACTAGACGGTAAATACGTTAGTATTGTATTATTAATTTTCAAAAAGGTTAACTTATACCTGCCTATTAAGATTATGTTCATGTAATCATCCACTTGAAACAAGTTTCTGTATTTATTAATACAAATTGGCAAAGTTCATGGTAGCTCATCGCAATATTACCTAACTTACATTACATTAGCCCAAAAACAATAATGTAAACAAAACCAACAAACAATGTAATCAATATTTTTGATCAATTTATTTCTAACCCACGAAACAATCTACTTGATACCAATATCAATATTTTTCATCCATTTATACAATCGAATGAATGTGGGACGTAAACTAAACTGCAGCCTCGTATTGTTTTTGTCATGGTTTGGTTGTTTTAAATATTCTCATCTGTAATATAGATGTATCTTAGTGGTTCGATATTTTGGGATACAGGCCTAAGCCAAGTTCGATTGTTTTGGTGGATGCTTACAGTAACTTACTGCACCCTCTAATTAACTGTAGTTGACAATTGCTAATGCTCTCGGTAAACTGTTTGATTTGATTTATGATAGGCCTACTTATGCCAATAATTAAGTAAAAATAATTTAAGCCTATTAATTAATGAAGTCAAGAAAATGTGGACACCCCAATACCATTTGCCCACGAGGGCTGGTTTGTTTACCATAACTGAACTATTTGTAAATAGGCTTATGCAAGAAATACAAACCTTCTTCTGATTCAAAAACAAATTCTTCACATGAGCTATTAACACCATGGGATATCTTTAAGTGTTCCCTCAGCACATGACGTGTGTTAAATTGTTGATTACACTCTTCACTTGGACATATCAACTTTGATATCTCAAACTTGTTTTTCTCATCATGTATATTTCTTTTATGCCTATTTAATGTCGACACGCTAGAAAATATCTTCTGGCACTTCGGACACTTTGCCATATCAGTAAATAACTGGACACGAGCGCCAGCACCTCATAGCAATAACAACAACTAAACAATTTAAAAAAGCATCTGGCACTTAGCAACAAACCAAGAATCGAGAACTGCTACATTACACACTGTTACTTTATTCAACTGTGGAACGCACAAAGGAACAGGTAAATACTAGATGTAACAGTGACACCTATCCAACGCTGGTGCGCATGCGCAACAGCTTCGGCATGGACTGCGCGTAGACGGTCGTCTCAGGACTACAGTCTATGGTCTACAGTAACAGACCGATGTTTTGACAGCTGATCTATATTTATATGAGAATCACTGCAACTTATTTATGAGCCATCGGTAGCCAAAAATAATATTTGATGTGACCGAATTAAATTTTTTTTAATTTGATTCAAGTGACACTATTTTGCAACCAAATGAAGCAAATCCTTACTCAGTCTTTATTTTTGATGATGTCTCTTGTAAAAACCATGAGACCATTAGAAACTATTTAGGTATGGGGAGACATCACAATATTGACTATATAAAATTATATGAATTTAAAACATATACACGACGAACATGTTGGTGCTGATATGACGTTTGAAAGGTTAAAATAAATTTGTAGTAGAGCATGGGAAGATAAATACGGATTCCTGGTGATTGATAAGGAACAAAGTATTAAAAATGGTAGATATAGATTTGGATTAGACCGAATCGTTTTAATTCAATAACATAAATACATATTCTTAGATAAAATTGCAAAATTGACCTTAATTTGGTAATATACATAAATGGTTTCATAAACGATGATATAGTCATTTGTAAAATGAGTATTGACAAGTTCGGACGTTATACCGAATCCGGTGTAAGATCAAGATTTTATGGCTTAGACGCTCACACTGGTTTACCTCTTACACTGGAGGGTGACTATAACATTAGTAATAAACGTTTAAAGTATGTTAATGAACCTCAAGATAGTAGTGATGCTATAAATTTAAAAACTTTATAGTCGGAAATATCAACTAGCTTAAAACTTAAGGGAGATGTGTACGATGCTACAACTCATAGAATTTCATATATTGGTAATCCAGAAAATTAACAAGATTCAGTAACAAAAATATATTCAGACTCTAGATTGGAACAGACTATAACTAGACAAGAAGATTATATTTACAAGGAAAAATTCATTATGAATGTTGAAAGATAATATGTGGAATGATAAAAAACGTAAAAATAAATAATATATTACAAGCTGAACAACCAGACGAAGTATCTGTGATGGAGCAAACTCTAACTAGACAGGGAGACAACGTTGTACAAGGTAATAATAAATATACATTTGTATAGAATTGAAAGAAAACCAATGGAATGCCAATCACCATACAATTAGTAATCTTTGGGAAGGTGAAGAAAAGGGTGACGATATCAATGTTTCTCAAGTACCAACAAAGAGAAAAGGATTTTGGGATTTTGGAAATAAAAGAGTAGATCGTGTTAAACCCACCTTTGATGATAATGAATAAGTAACAAACCATCAGAGTATAACATTGGATGGTCTTAACTTTGATTGTAAAAATAAGCAATTAACAGAAATTTTATCAGGAACCTCGCCAAGTGACGTAGCAGTTGTAGATCAAATATTAAAATATGAGGATAGTTTGTTATAACAAGGTTATAAATACGAATTTTTAGAATCCAAAGAAAATAAGGAATCCAAAGAAAATAAGTGGGATGCTAAAAAGAATAAATTAAAAATTTACGTTGCGTTACGGATAATAATTTTGCTGTATGTGTCTCTCAAATACCTAAATCAAATATGGCTGAATGGAATTTTAATTATTAAATGTTGGTTAATGTTAAACATGGTGTAAATGGTGTAAATGATAATGAATGTGTTACCAAGATTCAGACTATAACATTGGATGGTCTTAAGTTCGATGGTAAAAATAAACAAATAACAAACGTCTTACCTGGAACATTTTCAAATGACGTAGCTGTTGTAGATCAAATATTAAAATATTAAGGCGGTGTGTTAAAATAGGGTGATAGTAAATATGAATTTTTATAATTAAAATAAAAGAATTTGGATGATACAAAGCAAATAAAAAAAAAAACTATTTGGATGGAGCAAAACCTAAAATTGTAAATTTTGTTGAGGGCACCGATAATAGTGATGCTGTATGTGTCTCAAATACCAAAATCGAATGAAGACGAGTGGGATTTTAACGATAAAAGGTTATGTTAAGGTAAATGTTAAACGTGCCTTTAATTCTGCAGATTGTATTATTAAAAGTCGAACTATAACAATGATGAATGATTATTTTAATGCGGGTACTAAAAGAATAGCACATGTTTTACCAGGTGTGTGGTCAACAGACGTAGCAGTGGCCAGGCAACTAATGACAAAGGGTGATAAAATCATAATAAAACAGGGTAAAAATCAGTATAATGTAATGACGTTAGATAAAGAAAAGAAAAGATTGTTTGTGGAAAAAATGTGTAATGAATGAACCCAAGGGGGAATGTGATGATGATGTTTGTTAGTGAATTTCCTTTGGAAAGTGAACTATTAGCACGGTGAATCTTAAGCCCGGGACCACCATAGAAGTTCCTAACGTGACCCCCTGAACACGTTTTGGGGGGTCGTTCAAAATTGTATATATATATATATGTATATATATATATATATATATATATAGACATATATATATATATATATATATATATATATGTGTGTTTGCACTCTAGCGGTCGCATTTTTTGTCCGATTTACTTCAAATTTGGTAGGGACCTTCCTTTCTGTAATCGGTTGGACAAGTTCGTTGGGCAAAACAATCGGAAAAGTCTAAACCCCTTTTTTTGGGGATTAATCTTTCAAATTTCGAGTTTTTTGGGCCCAAAAAGGGTCATAAAAGCCCCAGATGTAAAATCAATGCATGTAAAAAGATGGGAATTAGAGAAGCGAAAGTCTTAAGCCCTCTCTCGTCATTCTAGCATAAATATTTACCGAGTTATTAAAGAAAATGTATATCGACTAAACACAGTACGTTGTCGTATGGGGGTTTTACACTAGAAAAGCCTGTTATTCCTTTGTTAGAGTACTTTTATCATCCCCAGTAACCTCACACCTACTTTCAAGCCTGTCTGGACCTTATCCTAACCTTATAATGCGCAAAATTGTATTCCCAGCTTTGCAAGTAAATGAAACCAGGAGTATCAGAACAGTCGAAAAATCAATGTTTTCAGATTTCAATAAAAATTTGACAAATGTATGTTTTTACACTTATTTTGAGTTTTACAAGTTTTTATGTGGAAATTCACTTCCCTCACGTCAGCGTGCTGCGTGCGAACTCGTTTAATGTCACAGGCTTTGAGGTTTGATGATAAAAGTAAAAAAATTAAACATGATACTTTTATGCTTTTGATTTGATGGATAAAAAGGATTATTCTAAATTGTTAGTGGCCGATGCCGACCTTATTAGTGGACTTAAGACTTTAGATGGAGAGGCATTCCTACAAAAAAACTTTTTATATAAAAGAATGAGTGATGATGTATTAATTGATGCTGATAGCAAAACACTTACAACCAAAAGTGGTGATCAAGTGATGACAAATAAAGAATAATAAAGTTTAAGAAATTTGATAATAAAGTTTAATTAATAAAGTTTAAGAATATATATATATATATTTGTAAACGATGATTTAGTCATTTGTAAAATGAGTGTGGACAACTTCGGACGCTATACCGAATTCGGTGTAAGATCAAGAACTTATGACATATAAGCGTATATATAAGGTTTGCCTCTTACACCGGAGGGTGACTATAGTATCTATAATATTATAAAGAAGAGGTGGTTTCTGTCTGTCTGTCTGACTGTCTGTCTGTCTGTCTGTCTGTCTGTCTGATGTTCCGGGTGAACGCAAAAACTATTGAACCGACTGGGTTGAAATTTTACACATAGGTAGATCTTGAACCCATGCAACACATAGGCCTATTCACTTCCTTAAAATCCCCTCGGCCTACGCCCCGTGAACGTCCTAAGTTTCAATATTTAAATTTCAGAATAAAGTAAACAATCAGAAACTGTAATGCAAACAGCTGTGGATTTGACAGCTTAAAGAGCAGAATCAATAACAGCTGTTTCAAGCTAACTTAAATGCAAATTGCATTGACTAAAGAACGGGTAGAGAAAATCCCTGTGCAAAGAACGGGTACGTCAGCTAGCTATTATTAATATTAATGAACAAATATTAATGTGGCAATGTGGCTTCATCTGATTGTGGTCTAATCTTATTTGCACAAAGAACAATTTTCAACCGACACTTCCTGTACCCCCCCCCCCCGTTTATATTTTTACTCCCCACCCGATTATCGTTTTTGCATCACCCCAAATTTTATATTTTGCTCCCCCCCATTTTATATTTTTGCCCCCCGATTTTATATTTTTTGCCCATTCCCAATTTTTTATTTTTGCCCCCTCCCTATTTTATATTTCCCCCCCAAATTTTATATTTTCCCCCCCTTTTTGAATTTAAACTTTTATTTTATGTCCCCCACATTTTATATTTTTGCTCCCACCCGATTTTATATTTTTTGCCCCACCCCGATTTTATATTTTGCTCCCCCCCTAATTTTTATTTTTGCTACACCCCCGATTTTATATTTGTGCACTCCCCCCCGCTCCAATTTTATATTTTTAATTTAAGTCCCCCGCATTTTATATTTTTGCCCCCTCCCAATTTTATTTTTTTGCCCCCTCCCAATTTTATTTTTTGCCCCCCCCCGTTTTGTTTTTATGATCGCCCCAATTTTTATTTTTGCCCCCCGCCGATTTTATATTTTTGCTCTCCCCCGATATTTATTTTTGCCCGTCACCAATTTTATACTTAGATTTTATGTTTGTATTTTATGTTGTCCCCCATCCATTTTATATTTTTGCCACCCCCGATTTGATATTTTTGCTCCCCCTCGATTTTTATTTTCGTCCCCCCCCCGATTTTATATTTTTCCCCTCCCTTATATGATATATTTGCTCCCCCCAATTTTTATTTCTGCCCCAGTCCCGATTTTATATTTTGCTCCCTCCCTCCCTAATTTTATATTTTATTTTATGTCCCCCCTCCATTTCCCCCCTAATTTTTATCCCCCCGATTTTATATTTTACTCCCCCCTGCCAAATTTATAATTATGCTCCCCCTCCCACCCTCCCCGATATTATTTTATCTGTTTGTACTTGAGTTCTTTAATTTCTAAAAGGGAATCCAAAGGGTTACGTTTACCGATTTGGAGTCGCAAACCACACGCCGGTTACTACCCGGCAGAGTTCCTCGACTTAGCAACAAGACCCGAACTATCTGCCAGTATATTTCGTTAACTTTCCTTCAACTGTACATTAAACATGTAAAATGTAATTTTAATATTGTAAAATAATGTGGAATCCCATTTTCTTTAGTTAGTCTACCATTTATATACAACCCATACGAAGGGCGGGTACACAGCTAGTTAGTAATAAACCTTTAAAGTGTGTTAATGAGCCTCAAGATAAATATGATGCTATAAATTTAAAAACTTTACAGTTGGAAATATCAACTAGCTTAAAACTTAAGGGAGATGTGTACGATGCTACAACTCATAGGATTTCATATATTGGTAATCGAGAAAATTTACAAGATTCAGTAACAAAAATATATTCAGACTCTAGATTGTAAAAGACTATAACTAGACAAGGAGATTATTTTTTACAAGGAAAAATTCATTATGAATGTTTGGAGTTGAAAGGTAATATGTGAAATGATAAAAAACGTAAAATAAATAATATATTACAAGCTGAACAACCAGATGAAGTACCTATGATGGAGCAAACTCTAACTAGACAGGGAGACAACTTTGTACAAGGTAATAATAAATATACATTTTTGGAATTGAAAGAAAACAAATGGAATGCTAATCACCATGCAATTAGTAATCTCGGGGAAGGAGGAGAAAAGGGTGATGCTATAAATGTTTCTCAAGTACCAACAAAGAGTAAAGGATTTTGGGATTTTGGAAATAAAAGACTAGTTCGTGTTAAACCCACCTTTGATGATAATGAATAAGTAACAAACTATCAGAGTGCAACATTTGATGGTCTTAAGTTTCATTGTAAAAATAAGCAATTAACAAACATTTTACCAGGAACCTCGCCAAGTGACGTAGAAGTTGTAAATAAAATATTAAAATATGAGGATGGTTTGTTAAAACAAGGTGAGAATAAATACGAATTTTTAGAATCCAAAGAAAATAAGAGGGATGGTAAAAAGAACAAATTGGAAATTTACTTTGTGGTACGGATAATAATGATGCTGAATGTGTCTCTCAAATACCTAAATCAAATATGAATGAGTGGAATTTTAATTATAAAAGGTTGGTTAATGTTAAACATGGTGTAAACGATAATGAATGTGTTACCAAGATTCAGACTATAACATTGGATGGTCTTAATTTCGATGGTAAAAATAAACAAATAACAAACGTCTTACCTGGAACATTGTCAAATGACGTAGCTGTTGTAGATCAAATATTAAAATATTACGGTGGTGTTTTAAAACAGGGTGATAGTAAACATGAATTTTTAGAATTAAAAGAAAAGAATTTGGATGGTACAAAGCAAATAAAAGAAAAGATTTGGATGGAGCAAAACCTAAAACTGTAAATTTAGTTGAGGGCACCGATAATAGTGATGCTGTATGTGTCTCTCAGATACCAAAATGGAATAAAGACGAGTGGGATTTTAACGATAAAACGTTAACAAATGTTAAACGTGCCATTAACTCTGTGACGCATAGCGGCACGCTATTTTATATAGTACGCGCAAGTTGCGTCGCGGAGCCACTGCTAGGAGCACTTCGCCTGTCGCGCCGTTGACAGACCGAAGAACTTTTTTTCCATCTTGTCACCCAAAAACTCCCACCTGCTCTCGCCCCCTTCCCGAGCAACCCTCTTCAAGGACTGACGCTTCAACTTTCCTCCTTCACCAACATTCAAAAATGGATAAGTAGTATCATTAGAATTATAGTATTTAGAGACAGTATGGCTAGCTAAATAGTTCAATAAGGGGAAACCCATAAGGTTCGCCCCGATACCTGAAATGTAGGAAACTAGTAATAGTGTTCGGGGCTTGCCCCGAACACTTTGTAACATGTTGAATTTGGCCACGTTGAGGCAATAATTAATTAGACTCCTCAGAAGATTTTCCATAGTTTTTTTCAATAGCTTGCAGTAAATTTATACATTTATTTAGCTTAAAGAGTAGTTACCGTGCCTTGATCAGTTATTTTAGTAACCTCAGATACTGATGTCAATATAAAACAGGTGTTTTGGAAGGATAGTTTATTAGTTCATTACAGCTATTTAGATTAATCAAAGCTGGCTAAGTAGGCTCTCTGGTCTCGGGTAAAATGTCTCCGAGCCTCTGGTCCCCCACGCACGTTTCCAGTTCAATTATTTAGTTTGGTACAGGTATTACAACACAGGTTTGGAAGAGGCAGGACCCTTTCCATTTAGGCATTACAGTCCATTATTCCTTATTAGTAGCAGAGTCAGCACGTTCCTCAGGTCCCACAATTATTTTCGCTACATATGGTAACAGGCTAAGGCCTAGGACCAGATCGCTTTGGACAGCTTTGTTTTCAGTAGGATAGAAAGCTTAGGGATTTTTCAATGAATCTTCTGGGGAGGTTTTTCCCCATCTCAGATCTTTAGCTTGCTTGATTGACACTAGGAAGGAAGGCTCCTAACCCACAAATTTATTTTTTAAAGATTTTTCTAAATTAAACTAACTAGGGTGACCATGGGATAATAGTGTGGCATAGGTAGGATTTTGTATTGTTTTGATTTGAGATTTCAGTGAGAATCCGCAACTCTTCAGGCCTTGTAGCAGTACAAGTGATGTGTTTCAGTGTTAGTGATTGTAAATTTTGTAAGCCTAGCAAGAGGCATAGATGGTCTATAAAATTGTATTGGATACAGGTCTCAGGTAAGGTGGGGTAATGGCCATAACCCAATTTTTATTAAAGTTAAAATGATATTTTTCCAAGGGCAAGGTGTTTTTGTTTTGTTTTACACATAAAGGATACCCTGAAACTCCCAGTCCCCCGGGCGCTGGCGAGGACAGCAACAGAGAGAGAAGACTAACCTAATATCAGCTTGGTAAACCGTTTCTGGTCTGGGTAAAAGAGGTTTTTAAATTTCTGTTGCTTAGTAATAATTGACAACAAAATCTACGTCGGCATGGGTGAGAAAGAGTTTTCTATTGCAGGAATCAACTCTGTATATGCGTGGTTGTTAAAATGGATTCCATCACGACGCATTGATTTCCCATAATAGGCATGAAAAAACCGTGTGTGACTTAATTCGTCGAGGAGGTCTATTACTTTGACGAAGTCAGAAGGCAATGTAAGCAAAAACCTGTTTGCTTGACGTAAAAGGGTAACTGCTGGGGTGGAGTTCCTTTCCGTGGATAACGTGGCAATGTTGTAAAAACAATCACCATCCTAGGATATTTTCGCCGTAACAGTCCAAAAAACGACCAAAAGTTATTCTTGAAAGCTGTAATATCTACGATTGCTAAAAAAATCGTTTGTACCTAAGAAACATAACTAGGGGATATGCGGTTGTATGGCAGAAACATTTAACTTAACAAAAGTCTTAAGGACAGATACCCTTGCTCCAGAAATTATCCGAATTAAAATTGGCTGTAAACTCCCGGTTAAGCCGGAATTCGCTTGAGAAAAATTGTAAAACCGGTCGGCATATGAGTCACCAAGGACCTGAATACTCATCAAATTACTTGCTTGGCTCATAAATAAATTAACAGTGAAGGGAAAAACCAAGCAACGCCGACCGACACCGGGAAGGTGTCTATTTGTAGAATGAAGGGAAAAGGTTGGCCCCCTAATGTCCCGTATTTAACTACAAAGAAAAACAAATACACATGAGCCATTCTATATTTTCCCCAAATTCAAAATTGGGTTGACTGAACATGTAACTGGACACAAGTAAAAATAAAATTGACCAAAGTCCCGGTTTATTTCAGTTAATTTACTTGATAACAATTTTCCCGGCAATAAAAAGGGTGTAGCGTTAATCCATTGGCCGCCCAACCAGACGTTAGCTATTGGTAAGCTTAGTTCAGAAAACAGCTTGTAGCGAGCCAAATAGCGTGACCGGCCGGAGTCTCGACCAATTAATCAACACAAGTCCCTACGTAATTACTACTGGCAACATGCGTGCTCAAAAGGCTTAATTACAAATACATTTGGCATGAGGAAAGAGAAAAAGTATATTACTGTATGCCTTGATGTAAAATGCTAGCTGTACTAAGTCAGAAATCTGACTTGGCCTACAAGCATACTCAGTAAAAACCAACTGAAATGCAAAATATAAACTAAATTCACTACAATTACTTAAACTATACATGTCCTAAGAACCCATTCTGCACTTATATAGCCTAAAAATCTAGCCTAAAGGGTTTTAATGACCCAAAATGAGCCAAAAACTGGCTACTGTAAAAACCCACTAGGCCCTATAAGAATTTACTCCTGGCAGATCTTGGCCCTGTATTTCTGGCCCACTGAATCCTTAGACTAAAATTATGTTAGCGTTACTAGGGATGACCAATAGTGTGACAAAATATATACACATGATAACTTAAAAGATAAAATAAATAGTACAATGAATAAATTAAACACTAGACAAACAAACAGGACAGATTGTAGTAGCAGAAAAACAGTTGTAAAAAATAGGCTATTGCATGATGAAATATATTTTATTCAATACATAACACAGACACAGTCACTGAATGTAACACATAGCAAGGTGTTGGCTTTAACTTGAAAATCTGGCCTTTATGTGTAAAACAAAACAAAAACACCTTGCCCTTGGCAAAATGTCATTTTAACTTTAATAAAAATTGGGATATGGCCATTACTTCACCATACCTGTACCCAATACATTTTTATAGACTATCTATGCCTCTTGCTAGGCTTACAAAATTACCAGGGGTTTAAAAGAATAGTACATGTTTTACCATGTGTGGTCAACAGACGTAGCAGTGGCTAGCCAATTAATGACAAAGGGTGTTAAAATCATAATAAAACAGGGTAAAAATCAGTATAATGATGTAATGACGTTAGAGAAAGAAAAAAAAGATGTTTTGTGGAAAAAATGAATAATGAATGAACCCAAGGGGGAATATGTTGGTGATGTTTGTTTATTAATGTCACAGGCTTTGAGGTTTGATAATAAAAGTAAAAAAAATCAAACATGATACTTATGCTTTTGATCTGATGGATAAAAGGGATTATTCTAAATTGTTAGTGGCCGATGCCAACTCTGTTAATGGATTTAAGACTTTAGAAGGAAAGGCATACCTACAAAAAAACTTTTTATGTAAAAGAATGAGTGATGATGCATTAATTGATGCTGATAGAAAAAACATTTACAACCAAAAATGGTGATCAAGTGATGAAAAATAAAGTAGTATAATGTTTAAGAAATTTGGTGTATATATATATATATATTTGTAAACGATGATTTAGTCATTTGTAAAATGAATTTGGACAAGTTCGGACGCTATACCGAATTCGGTATAATATCAAGAACTTATGTCATATAAGCGTAAACAGGCTTGCCTCTTACACCGAAGGGTGACTATAATATTAGTAATAAACCTTTAAAGTGTGTTAATGATCCTCAAGATAAAAATGATGCTATAAATTTACAAACTTTACAGTCTGAAAAAACATCGAATATGAACTATTTTGTTCGAGTTTTAATAACAATGTTTTTTGATATCCATGATGATTTGGCTGCATTTTAAATCAAACAATGTATGAAGAATGATTGGATTCAAACAAATATTGTTAAAAAATACTTTACAAATCCTAACAACGAAAGTTTTGTGAAGTTTTAACTGAATCCATACTTTATATAACCAAAAATCAAAGGGATAGAGATACTTTTGCATTATGAACAAGGTTTCCATTTGGAGAGCATGGTTAACCAAGAAAAGTTGATAAAAGAGATAAAATCGCTAAGCGATTCTATTAGAAGTAAAAACAGAGTATTAAGTCTAGGTATTAGTGAGAGAGATAAGTTACTTAAAACAACATTTCAACCAGTTATTAACCCTTTAAGGGAAGTATCTCAAAAACTTTGAAAAGTTTCAGAAGGAGATTTAATTTTACCCTTTTTAAAATCCGATGAAAAAACCCAAGAGTTTGACGGAGGAACCGAAGAACAACTTGATGAAACTGAATATGAAACAGAATAAATACAATATGAACATGGAAAAGATATAAGTGAAGAGGAAGAAGAAGAGATAAAAGAGGGCGCCCCGTCAAATATTAGAAGATTGGGTTTAAATATTCAGTTTAAAGGTGATCTCGGTAGAAAATATGTATTAAAGATATTACAGTCTACTATACCTAATAGAAATTATCATGTTTACGGAGCCATATGAAGGAGAAGGTTTAATAATTGGTGATAGCAGGTTAGATGTGAATGAGCAAGATAATATAATTATAAGTGCTAAAAAGTACAAAGGAACAAACGGATTGTTTGAATTGATTTTTAAAAGCAAACCTATCAAATATACTACAAGATACTACAAAATACTTGGCAAATCAGGTAGATACAAATACTCATAGCAATAATTATCAACTAACATCCCCGATACATAGAAATCAGTCTTAAAAGTATAGAAACATTATTCCAGAGTTATTCCCAACAAAACTGGAAATACCTAAAAAGAGGCTTATGTCTACTGAAGAAGTTACCCTTTTTATACCGGAAGGAGAAAAGAAAAATAAATAAAGAAACCGCTTCTGGAGAAGGATTATTAAAGAATATCTATAATACAAATATAATTTATTATAATGATGTTAATAAATTAGTAAATAGAATGAGGTTAATACATTAAGCAATAGAAGCGGGTCACACAGATCTTCAGAACGAATGGATCGCTTTAGTAGCTGAATTATTAAATAGATATAAGATCGAGCATTGAAGGTATATATAGTGGGTGATAAAGTATAGAAAGAACCATTCTTCGTTAGTCGGTCACATGACAAAGGTTTAAATAGCAATAGGTAAAAGGAGACGTGTCATTTCTCATCGAGATTCGATAACGAAAGGAAGGGGTGTTGTGTCTTTAACACTAAACTTATTGTGAAAACCAATTTCAACTTTAGTTAATAAATCCATAGATTTATTACCTATTAAACTCCATTTACCTGGCGGTTATCAATATTGCAGACCTGGAACTAAATTGAAAAACATTTTCAAGAGGAGATCCGAGAATCAATAAAATATATCGGCTTGTAAAAAGCACGATATCGCCAATTCAAAGTTTAGTGATTCTGCTCACAGATCAGTGACGGATAGAATACTTTCAAAAAGAGCTTGGGAAAGAGTTAAAGCGAGTTACGTTAGTCTTTGTGAAAGAGCAGCAGCATTAGCAGTGACTGATTTTTAAAAGAGATTGATTTTAAAGTTATTAAAAATGGATATTCTGGATATAACGCACGGACCAACGTTCGACGAAGCCTTTAAGAAAAGGAGTATCACACCCACAACCCTTACGCTTAATCAAAATTAAACAATAACGATGAAATCAGGATTCCTATTCAACAACAAGATATCTACACTCTACCATCCGAGAGTTATTTATACATCGAGGGAAGAGTAACAAAGAATGATGGAACTGAAGGAACAACTGTACCGTTTATTAATAACCCAATGGCTTTTTCTTTTTGATGAAATAAGGTATGAGAATTCAGGTGTTACTGTGGACTCTACAAAAAAGGTTGGAATAGCCAATAAATTGAAAGGATTATGCTCCATAACACCAAACGAGAAAAACCTACTAGGAGTCGCAGGATGAGTTACACCAGATTCATCCTCTGTAAAACCCGATGATAAGGTATATTGAGACTTTTCCATATCTTTAAAATTATTATTAGGCTTTGCAAAAGATTACAGTAAAATATTAATTAATTTAAAACAAGAATTGGTTCTCTTAAGAGCTTCAAATGATAAAGATATAATATTAGCTCCAGGAACAACACCTGAAGCCACTCTGGACTGGAAGTTGGATTTAAATAAGATCGTTTGGAGGGTACTACTCCTAAAACTTGCAGATGGACACAGGATTACCTTGTTGTGACGATTAAATGCAGATCGAGATATAGTTTTGGCATTTAGAAGCTGGGAGTCACACGAATACGGAACGCACATTCAGGTAGAATATCCTATTCTACACACATGGACTATAAAGACTTCAACGTACTTGGAAAAACCTAGGTACGTTATATTCGGATTACAAACAGATATAAGAATTAAAATAACAGCTGATCCAACATCGTTTGATAATTGTAAACTTAAGAACTGTAAACTATACCTAAACTCTCAACTCTTTCCATATGACAATTTAAACATATCATTCAATAAAAACCGATATAGTATTCTGTACGGTATGAACATCTGTACGGTTTAAAACATCTTACTATGGTAAAACAAACACACCGCTACCATCACCTACGTAGTTCAATTCAAAAGCTCCTATAGTAGTTATTGATTTTTTTAACAAAATGAGTCAGTAAAGTCATCAAGTGTGGATATTAAGTTGGAAATGGAGTTTCAATCGAACATACCTGCTAATACAACTGCATATTGCTTGATTCTTCACAATAAAATTGTAACGTAAACACCTCTAACAGGTATTGTAAAGATGGTTCCGTAGACCTATGGAGGGGGGAAGGGTATAAATAGCGAGCACTACAGGAGGAGTTCAGTTGATCAACGTTTGCGGTTGAAACAACATATATTACAACATTTATTGTAGTAGAGGAGAAGAACAGAGCAAAAGTGGAAGGTTTGATGCGAAATGAAGGCCCTTTCATCAAAGAGTATGAAGAACAATCGGACGAGTTTCTTAAGTTTCGTAATGAAGTAGGAAAGTCAAACAAAGCATCAACATCTAAGTCGACTTTAAAGAGGGAGAGGTAACCTGAAAATGACATCCCTTTAAACATACTGACAGATATTTTTCATCGCATACTATATCTAATCTATAGATGAATGACTAAAGGCGTAGCAATAGGTAAAGGAATTGGGACTTGGGACTTGCACCTAATGCGATCTTAAAACCAAGGACCTGAAATGTTATTTCTTCAGATGCCGTATGGGATTCTTTTCTTAAACACTTACACCTAATCGAATGCTACTTGGTAAAGAACATGTTTGGAAAAAATACATCTAGTCGACTATTAAAATGTGACATTAAAATCAACATTTTAAAGTGACGCGGAGAATAACAATTACGGTTTAGAAACCTGACAAAACATGATGATAAAATGATTCAACCGACGCGGGAAGAATTCTACGTTTTGAGTTGTGCAGCTTCGCCTATAACAATATATATGAAACAACTTGTCTTTTCAAGCACTGTGATAAAATACTATTTGGTAGATGCGTCGGAACAACATCCCGATGCTCAAATTCTTTACGGTCCAATAGATACATCTATTTTTAACCGAATACCTTATGAGGTTGAAATGTGGATATGACTAAAGGAGTACGAACGAAAGGTTAAAGAACAAAAGATTAAAGAAGAAGAAAAGGTTAAAGAAGAAGAAACAAAAACATTAAATAAGAAGAAGAAATTTTACAAATTGAAGAAACAGAAATTGTTTTAACTGAAACTGTTTAAAAAACTAAAAGCAGTTCGTGGAGTAGGCATGCCGGGGAGGTTGCCCACGTTAAATATACACCAACGTGCTGATAACTGTACGGCCTGAGCTATAACAGCTCTACCATGGTGTGGAAACCAGTTAATTCGAGATCCTAGAGATGGGGAGAAGGGTAAATTGTTCTAGTCAAGTAAAGGAACCGAAGTATCTCTGCATTTGACCTCATCGGGAACTTCACATTGTTATATTAACCAATATAATGTAAAACTTAAAATGAAAATAAATAAATAAAAATAAAAAAATAAAAACGATGAAGTATCAGTATTTATCCCAATCACTGATATTTTATCTTTTTAAAAACATTTTTTGGTGACCTTGACCTATATACAGAACTTATATATATATATATATAATGCACTGTATTTGTTATACGATTATCACTTTAATACTGACAGTTGATGAGTTGGTGGGGGAACGTTGTGGTGGGGGGGCTGGTGTGTTGGGGGAAGGGTAGGTTCTTGTCCTACACGCTACATCAGTATACCTCCGACTCTTGCCTTGATACGATATTTTACCAATCTACATAATCAGAATGGAACATCTAATGGTAAAGAAGAGAATTCAATTTCCAAAATATGCACAACTACAATCGAGATTGGACACGTTTAATGAAACACTAAAAGACTTGTGTCTATATAAGTTTAGAAAGGAGATTGCGGATGCTAGTTTCTTTTACATGGGACAAGATGATAAGACCATCTGTTAATATTGCGGAGGAGGATTGCTGGATTGGGAAGAGACGGATGACCCATGGGAGGAACAAACACGATGGTTTAGCAGGTGCCCTTATGTGTTAGTACAAAAAAGGAAATGTGTTTGTACAAAACCATCCGAATATATATAAACCTCATCCGGTTAAAACTTTAGAAACACCGATTGAAGGAAATAAGATCGAAGAAAACGAATGTGTCGTATGTTTGTCATCTGAAAAGATTTACTATTTTACCGTTGTAGACACTGTTGTACATGCAGTGCTTGTGTAGTCTGATGTATACCAATTGCAATATGTGCAGAACTCCTATAAATTTCATGATGATTTCAGGATTCCATCACGACGCATCGACTTCGCATAATAGGTATGAACAAACCGTGTGTGATTCAATTCGTCGGTGAGGTCTATTACTTTGATGAAGTCAGAACGCAATGGAAGGAAAAACCTGTTTGTTTGGCGTAAAAGGGTAACTGCTGGGGTGGAGTTACTTATCCGTGGATAAGGTGGCAATGTTGTAAAAACAATTACCATCCTAGGATAGTTTCGGCGTAACAGTCTGAAAAACGACCAAAAGTTATTATTGAAAGCTGTAATATCTACGTTTGCTAAAAAATCGTTTGTACCTAAGAAAAATAACAAGGGGATATACGGCTGTATGCAGAAACATTTAACTTAAAGAAGGTCTTGAGGTCAGATACTCTTGTTCAAGAGATGCTCCGAATTAAAATTGGCCGTAAACTCCCGGTTAAGCTGGGATTTGCTTGAGAAAAATTGTAAAACCGGGCGGCATATGAGTTGCCAAGGACCTGAACACTCATAAAATCATTTGCTTGGCTCATAAATAAATTAACAGTGAAGGGGAAACCAAAGCAACGCCGACCGACACCGGGAAGGTGTCTATTTGTGGAAAGAAAGGAAGAGGTTGGCCCCCTAATGTCCCGTATTTGATTACAAAGAAAAACAAATACACATGAGCCATACTACATTGTCTCCAAATGCAAAATTGAGTTCACTGAATATCTAATTAGGCACAAGAAAAAATAAAATTGATTAAAGTCCCGATTTATTTAAGTTAATTTACTTGAAAAATATTTAACCAGCAATAAAAAGGGTGTAGCGTTAATCCATTGGCCACCCAACCAGACGTTAGTTGTTGGTAAGCTCAGTCAATAAAACGGCTGGTAGTGAGCGAAATAGCAGAATTCGATAGCGTGACCGGCCGGAGCCTCGACCAATTAATCAACACAAGTCCCTTCGAAATTACTACTGGCGACATTCGTGCTCAAAAGGCATAATTACAAATACATTTAGCATGTGGAAAGAGAAAAAAAGATAATACCGTATGCATGGGTGTGAAATGCTAGCCGTACCAAGCCAGAAATCTGACTTAGCCTCCAAGTAAACTGAGTAAAAACTAACAGAAATTCAAAATATAAACTAAATTCACTATAGTTACTTAAACTAGTCATGTCCTGCGAACCCATTCTGCACTTATATACTCTAAAAAACCAGCCTAAAGGGTTTTAGTCACCCATAATGAGCACAAAATTGCCTACTGTAAAAACCGCTAGGCCCTATAAGAATTTATTCCTGGCAGACTTGGCCCTAAAATTCTGGCTCACTGAATGCTTATACTAAAAATATGTTAGCGTTACTAGGGATGACCAATATATACACATGATAACTTAGAAGACAAAATACATAGTACAATGAATAAATTAAACACTGGACAAACAAACAGCACAGATTGTAGCCACAGAATAACAGTTGTAAAAAATAGGTTATTGCATGATAAATATATTTTATTCAATAAATAACACAGACACAGTCACTAAATGTAACACACAGCAAGGTGTTGGCTTTAATTAGAGAATCTAGCCTTTATGTGCAAAAAAGCCTTACCTTTGGCAAAAGGCCACCTTAACTTTAATAAAAATTGGGTTATGGCCATTAATCCACCATACCTAGGCTTACAAAATCAACAATCACAAACACTGAAACACATCACTGGTACAGCTGACAAGGCCTGAAGAGTTGCGAATTCCCACTGAAATATTAAATCAAAACAAATACAAAATCCTACGTATGCCACACTATTATCCCTTGGTCACCCTAGTTAGTTTAATTCAGAAAATCTTAATATCAAAAAATTGTGGCTAGGCCCTTTCCTTCCTAGTGTAAATCAAGCAAGCTAAAAGGCTGCTGGGGCAAAACCTCCCCAGAAGATTCATTGAAAAATCCTAGGCTTTCTATCCTACTGAAAACAAAGCTATCCAAAGCGATCTGGTCCTATAGGCCTAGGCCTGCTACCATATGAAGCGAAAGATGGTGACCTTATGGGGTGTTTAGTATAGGGACTTGCCCTTAAGCGTGCTGACTCTGCTACTAATAGGGAAATAATGGGATTGCAATGCCTGAATGGAAGGCCTGCTGCCTCTTCCAAACCTGTGTTGTAAATATCTGTATCAAACTAAATAATTTAACTGGAAACGTGCGTGGGGGACCAGAGGCTCGGAGACCTTTTACCCGAGACCAGAAAGCCTACCTAGCCAGCTTTTATTTAATCTAAATAACTATAATGACTTAACAATCTATACTTCCAAACACTTGGCATATTGATATTGAGATCAGTATCTGAGGTTGCTAAAATAACTGACCAAGGCATGGTAACTACTCTTTAAGCTAACTGAATGTAGAAATTTACTGCAATCTATTGAGAAGATATGGAAAATCTTCTGGGGAGTCTAATTAATTTCTGCCTAAACGTGGTGAAATTAAACCTGTTGAAAGGTGTTTGGGGCGAGTGCCCCGAACTCAAACACTAGTTTCCTACATTTCTGGTATCGGGGCGAACCTTATGGGTTTCCCCCTTTTGGAGCTGTTTAGCCAGCTATACTGTCTCTAAAAACTATATTCCTAATGCTAAAACTTATCCAATTGAAGACTTGGTGAAGAGCCAAAGTTAAACACGTCAGCCCGTGGTGAAGATTTTGTAGGAAGGGGGTAGGGGAACCGTTGAGAGAGTTTTTAGTTGACAAGAGGGAAAAAAGGTCTTCGCTCTGTCAACGGCGCGACAGGTGAAGTGCTCCTGGCAGTGGCTCCACGACGCAGCTTGTGTGTCCTATATCAAATAGCGTGCCGCTATGCGTCACAAAGTCTAGCTACAATTCCGGAGGCTAAATATGGGTTAGGAAGTGAATACTCTCTCCATTATTAAGTGAATACTGTCCTTAATTTTAAACAGCCGACAAGCGACAACATTGTAAGGGACATGGGTTGGTTATCTGCAGTCATCGTTTTACGACAATTCTCAGACCGCTCGTGGTCGTCTTTGAGTTTTACGTCTTTATAACGAGCGGTCGCCTGTATGATCATTTTGAACGTGGAGGCTACGGACAACACTACCTTTAATTGTCAAAGGTAGTGTTACATTATCAACCTGTAGTTTTAAAAATTTAAATATAATGCAGTGAATATTCAGAGAGTTTTGAGTTGTTTTTGAGAGGGGTTTATAAATTATTCTCCAAAAATACGAGTAAGTTAAAGTTGAATCTTATGCATAGCTTTTGACTTGACAACAATAAAAGCTAGAATAACATTGTTCAAGTTGTTTTTCAACTGTTTCAGCAAATTTCGCCTTCAGAGAAGAAGCCATTACCGTAAGTCTCATGGTAAGACTTATGCTTGAGACCATGATAACTTTTCATTTTGCGGTCCCCAGATGCCAAAACACAATTCGTTCAAATTTTTTTGTATATATATTGTACATATAGTGAACGAGTTCAAAAACCAGACAAATCGCACCATTCAAAGGGGGGTTTTGGGGGGTTTTGTGCCTCAAAAATGGGTTTTCTACATGTATTTTTTTTCAAGCAAATTCAAATATTTACCATTGAATTCAGTATAAAAACAAACAATTTGGTATTTTTATCATTGCTCTTCGTCAATTGGTTACTGAGATATTAAAAGTGCTAAACACAGTACGTTGTCTAATGTTATTCTTATGGAGAAAAAGAAAATTTGCTCGCTCATTTATGAACTTAAACTGACGAAATTTGGTATGTGGCTTCATCTGGTTGTGGTTTATTGTTGTTTGTTAAAAAAATTGTTTTCCTCTGGTTACCGTAGCAGCAAACATAGGTTCTCGGTCGCAATGTTATTCTTATGGAAAATAATTAAAATATTATATCCCTTATTTATGAATGTATATGGATGAAACTTGTTATGTGACTTCACTTAGATGAGTTATATTGATATTTGCATACAAACCCATTTTGTTTGTTCCTTGTTGCAACAAACCTACATGCTTATTCCCAATGTTATTCTTATAGAGAATAATTAATATTTAAATATTGCTTGTTTGTGAATAAATTTCTTATGAAACCTATTAAATGGCTTAATGTGTTATGTTATATATTCATTGGAAATTCGCTGAGTATGCAGGTATGCTGTAACGGGGGTGTTTAATACTGATTAGACTTATTTGAGTCTCATCAGATGGAGCTAGACAGTAGATGTGAACTAGCAAAGAGGCGCCACTTCCGGCGCTTTTTCCCCATGTTATTCTTATGGGGAGCCGTTTTTGCGCCGACGCCAGCTCCCGCCTATACTAATAAGCCACAAGTTTCCACGCTGGCCTATATTAAATATATAGGCCTAAATATATATACCCTTGCCTATATTAAATATATTGTCCCTCCTCTTTTTAAAAATTAAACCATCTTTGGTGTGGGTGTTTTAATAAATTCTCCCAATACTGCCGCCAACCGATTTAAAATTTGTGAGTGTTTTAATAAATTCTACCCAAAAATACTGCCGCCAACTGATTTAAAACTTGGATATGTTATTGGTGTTTTAATCCCAACTATTACGGTCGAACTGCCAACCGATTAAAACATCCACCACCTGCACACGCAACGATCCGCTGCCCACCCAACAATCCACCGCTCGCTGACACGCTGACACACTAACACACTAAAGTCGGTCATGTGCAAGCACGCGTCACATTGACCAGAATTTCCACTTACCATAGAAAGTCCAGCCAATGTCATTTCCTGGTTAAATTGAAAATCTGATGTGTATATAAGGTGCCACCAACAACACACAGCAACAGTGACCTCGACCACCAGCACCGGATGAAGACACCGGACGCGCCACCAGCAACACAAGGCACCGGCACTAAATGACGCCACGCCACCAGCGACATTGAGGCGACCACCGGCACCACATGACGTCACCACGCCGCACTCTGGCTCTCTCCACGTCTCTCGGCCCACCTCTCCACCTAGGACTCTATGTTAGCTGTGAGTGTTAGCGACGGTAGTTGTAATCTGTCTTCAACGGAGGGACAATAGTTAATCCATCACTATGGCAATTTTTGAACTCTCGTAAACTTGTAAAATATAATTTAAAAACCGCTGTTAAATAATTTAAAAAAATTTAAAAATTTAAAAAATTTAAAAATGGTAATTTCTTGTTTATAAAAAGCAGAGTAATGTCATCTCAAAATTTATTTGCATCCAACATGTTGTCCTGTGCAATCTGCTCCGTGCCCTGCTCCAAAAGAGGCAATTTAATCAGACACTATCGTAACATTCACAAAGTTATTCCTAAAATTTGTAAAAAATGCCATCAAATATTTGATAATAACAATCATTTTAAAGCGCATATGCTTAATAACCACAATACTTGTAATGTGTGTAAGAGAGTCATCACTCGTGACAAGAAACGCCACCACCTACGATGTGACAAACGACCTTACAAGTTGTATGTTTTTAACGGTGAATCTGTGGAAGTATTAGACACTCTTCAATCTTGTCCCCTACCTATCAAATGGATTCTTATTAGGCGGGTAAAGTTCATCAAACACTCGGTGGACAATAATGGTGATTTAATCATTGACAAAGAATGTATTGCTGATTTTCGAAGTTTAACTAATTTATCAATTGAGAAAGCACAATTAAAGACTCAAATTAAAGAAGCACTTTTTAAGATCGATACCTCCATGCACAAGTATCAAGCCCAAGGCAGTGGATGGATATATGACCATACTAAATACTGGCAGCTGCATGTTTACAAGTATAAACCCCTAACTCCCAACTCATACATTCCTACACCAAAAAATATAAAATCAAAACACGCTGTTTTAAATATTAAAAACAGTGATAATAAATGTTTCGTGTGGAGTGTTTTAGCAAGCCTGAATCCAAGGAATAGTAAAGAACATGCAAATCGAGTATTTTACTACGAACCCTATGAAGGCCAGTTAAATATGACAAATATAAAATATCCAGTAAAAATATCCGACATTGATAAATTTGAAAAACAAAACAACATAAGTGTTAACGTATATGGAATTGAAGGACAATTAATATATCCACTGAGAATAACTAAACTAAATAGTAATACACACGTCAACCTGCTGCTTCTACAACAAGGTCGGAAATCACATTACTGTTTAATTCGTGATTTTGATAAGTTAATGCTACGGTCTACAAAATATGACCATAAGAAATATTTTTGCAAGTTCTGTTTGCAACATTTTTGCACCAAAGATATATTGGAACGTCACACAACATATTGTAAAACCTTTGATGCCCAAAGAGTACAAATGTCTAAAAAAGATACACTACAATTTACGAATTACAAATATCAACTTAAAGCTCCCTTTGTGATTTATGCAGATTTCGAATGTTTTATAAACTGTGGCAAACACACGCCTTCTGGATTTGCTTATGTTGTGGTGAGAGATTCTAACATTATTTACGAAGAGTTGTACAGCGGTGAAAATGTGATGGATGTGTTTTTCGAAAAGTTATTTAAAACTTATGACTTTATTAAAAGTCAGATGGGAGTATGTGTTCCCCTTGTAATGACTCCAGAGCAAGAGGCATCCTTCCAAAACTCTACACACTGCCACATATGCCAACAACCGTTACTGTGTGATAAAGTGCGCGACCACTGCCACCTAACAGGCGAGTTCCGAGGACCCTCCCATAACTCTTGCAATTTAAACTATAAAGTAACCAAGAAGATTCCAGTATTCTTCCACAATCTTAAAAACTATGACGGTCATTTAATAATGCAACACCTGGGAAAATTCAATCGCAAATTGAATTGCATAGCCAAGGACATGGAAAAGTATATTTCGTTCTCTGTTGATGATTTGGTATTTTTGGATTCCTACAACTTTTTGTCTCTTCCCTTAAGCAAATTAGCTTCCAATTTAAATACGTTTAGATTTATAGACAATCCACTACTACAATGTAAGGGCGAATTTCCGTACGAATACATGACAGGACCAGAAAAGTTTTTAGAGCCCCTCCCACCCATAGAGGCATTTTACAGCAGTCTAACTAAAGAATGTATATCTCCTGCACAATATGAACATGCTAAAAACGTATGGAATCATTTTAATATAAAGAATTTAAAAGAATATCACGATTTATACCTTAAAACAGATGTGTTGTTATTGGCTGATGTGTTTGAGACATTTAGGGACTTGTGTTTAAAGGATTATAAACTCGACCCTGTCCACATGTACTCACTGCCTGTACTAACATGGGAGGCGTGTCTTAGAATGACCGGCATAAAATTAGAATTATTTCAAGACGTTGACATGCATTTGTTTATAGAACATGCCATTAGAGGCGGCGTAAGCATGATTTCCACGCGCCACGCTAAAGCCAATAATAAGTACATGGGCGAACATTATGACCCAAATCAAGAAAGCACCTATCTTGTATACTTAGACTGCAACTCGCTATACTCTACAGCAATGTGCGAGTCGTTGCCCGTTGATGGCTTTAGATGGACAAATGAGAAAGATTATAAATCCAATCAAAATGAAAACTTTGGATTTATTTTGGAAGTTGATTTAAAATACGATAAAAGTTTACACGATTTGCATAATGACTACCCACTCGCACCAGAAAAAATGAATGGAAAATTAATACCAAATTTAAATGACAAAACCAAATATATTTTGCATTATAAAGCACTAAAAAAATACGAAGAACTGGGTTTGGTAGTTACAAAATACCACAGAATCTTAAAATTCAGACAATCAAAATGGCTCGCCCCCTATATTAATTTTAATATTGAAAAGCGACAAAAAGCTGAACATGATTTTGAAAAAGACTTTTACAAACTGTTAAATAACAGTCTCTTTGGTCGAACAATTATGAACCAACGCAAGTTTCGTGATATACATCTTGTAGACGAGTCTAAGTTAACAAAGTATGTTACAAAGCCAAGATTTGACTGCAGCAAAAAGTTCGATAACAACTTGCATGCTGTGCATTTAAATAAATTAATTGTAAAGTTTGATAAACCAATATATTTAGGAATGACCATTTTGGATATCAGCAAAGTAATAATGTATGATTTCCACTATAATTATATGTCAAAATTTAAGAATAAAAAGTTCTTAATGACAGACACAGACAGCCTTCTTTATTCTATAGTAACAGAGGACTTTTACAAGGAAATACAATGTGACTTGGACCGTTTTGACACCTCTGCATATAGTAAAGATCATTTCTTATACTCTGATAAAAACAAAAAAGTTACGGGCAAGTTTAAAGACGAATTAAATGGTCAAATTATGTATGAATATTGTGGTTTAAGGCCAAAATTATACTCTTTCATTCCTTTACAATGGTTATACGAAAAAGAAAAGCAAAATGAGCTAGAGGTTAAGAAGGCAAAGGGAGCTGACAACGCTACAGTTAAACATCTCTTAAGACACCAACATTACTTACACTGTCTTGCAACTGGGGAAGATTACTATGAGAATGTTACAAGAATTAAATCCACAAACCACCATCTGCAAACATTAACGATGAACAAAAAGGTACTCTCTTTTGATGACGACAAGAGGTTTATTGTGGATGGCATCAACACCCTTGCCCTTGGTCACTATAAAATTGGTCAAACATAAATCTGTATTTGCCATTATTCTTTGGCCTTTCCTTGTCTATTACAAAAAAGCCATATTTAGACCTATCCCAGCATTGATGGCAGAGATTTCTAAATTGGTTAAATGAAAAATCATTTCCCACATGATTGTTATACACATGTTTTAAATTTAAATCGTCTTGTTTAAATAATATTAGAAAATTAACATTGTCACGTAAATGTTTGTGTACTTTACTGTAAGATTGACACAAGTAAAAACTGTTAATATTTTTGTGTCTGCCCATTGAGAAAAATTGTGTGATATTTGGACTATTTATGTCGTCAAATACAACTATTGAGTGTGATTCTACATCACACCAAATGATGTAGAATCACACTCAATAGTTGTATTTGACGACATAAATAGTCCAAATATCACACAATTTTTCTCAATGGGCAGACACAAAAATATTAACAGTTTTTACTTGTGTCAATCTTACAGTAAAGTACACAAACATTTACGTGACAATGTTAATTTTCTAATATTATTTAAACAAGACGATTTAAATTTAAAACATGTGTATAACAATCATGTGGGAAATGATTTTTCATTTAACCAATTTAGAAATCTCTGCCATCAATGCTGGGATAGGTCTAAATATGGCTTTTTTGTAATAGACAAGGAAAGGCCAAAGAATAATGGCAAATACAGATTTATGTTTGACCAATTTTATAGTGACCAAGGGCAAGGGTGTTGATGCCATCCACAATAAACCTCTTGTCGTCATCAAAAGAGAGTACCTTTTTGTTCATCGTTAATGTTTGCAGATGGTGGTTTGTGGATTTAATTCTTGTAACATTCTCATAGTAATCTTCCCCAGTTGCAAGACAGTGTAAGTAATGTTGGTGTCTTAAGAGATGTTTAACTGTAGCGTTGTCAGCTCCCTTTGCCTTCTTAACCTCTAGCTCATTTTGCTTTTCTTTTTCGTATAACCATTGTAAAGGAATGAAAGAGTATAATTTTGGCCTTAAACCACAATATTCATACATAATTTGACCATTTAATTCGTCTTTAAACTTGCCCGTAACTTTTTTGTTTTTATCAGAGTATAAGAAATGATCTTTACTATATGCAGAGGTGTCAAAACGGTCCAAGTCACATTGTATTTCCTTGTAAAAGTCCTCTGTTACTATAGAATAAAGAAGGCTGTCTGTGTCTGTCATTAAGAACTTTTTATTCTTAAATTTTGACATATAATTATAGTGGAAATCATACATTATTACTTTGCTGATATCCAAAATGGTCATTCCTAAATATATTGGTTTATCAAACTTTACAATTAATTTATTTAAATGCACAGCATGCAAGTTGTTATCGAACTTTTTGCTGCAGTCAAATCTTGGCTTTGTAACATACTTTGTTAACTTAGACTCGTCTACAAGATGTATATCACGAAACTTGCGTTGGTTCATAATTGTTCGACCAAAGAGACTGTTATTTAACAGTTTGTAAAAGTCTTTTTCAAAATCATGTTCAGCTTTTTGTCGCTTTTCAATATTAAAATTAATATAGGGGGCGAGCCATTTTGATTGTCTGAATTTTAAGATTCTGTGGTATTTTGTAACTACCAAACCCAGTTCTTCGTATTTTTTTAGTGCTTTATAATGCAAAATATATTTGGTTTTGTCATTTAAATTTGGTATTAATTTTCCATTCATTTTTTCTGGTGCGAGTGGGTAGTCATTATGCAAATCGTGTAAACTTTTATCGTATTTTAAATCAACTTCCAAAATAAATCCAAAGTTTTCATTTTGATTGTATTTATAATCTTTCTCATTTGTCCATCTAAAGCCATCAACGGGCAACGACTCGCACATTGCTGTAGAGTATAGCGAGTTGCAGTCTAAGTATACAAGATAGGTGCTTTCTTAATTTGGGTCATAATGTTCGCCCATGTACTTATTATTGGCTTTAGCGTGGCGCGTGGAAATCATACTTACACCGCCTCTAATGGCATGTTCTATAAACAAATGCATGTCAACGTCTTGAAATAATTCTAATTTTATGCCGGTCATTCTAAGACATGCCTCCCATGTTAGTCCAGGCAGTGAGTACATGTGGACAGGGTCGAGTTTATAATCCTTTAAACACAAGTCCCTAAATGTCTCAAACACATCAGCCAATAACAACACATCTGTTTTAAGGTATAAATCGTGATATTCTTTTAAATTCTTTATATTAAAATGATTCCATACGTTTTTAGCATGTTCATATTGTGCAGGAGATATACATTCTTTAGTTAGACTGCTGTAAAATGCCTCTATGGGTGGGAGGGGCTCTAAAAACTTTTCTGGTCCTGTCATGTATTCGTACGGAAATTCGCCCTTACATTGTAGTAGTGGATTGTCTATAAATCTAAACGTATTTAAATTGGAAGCTAGTTTGCTTAAGGGAAGAGACAAAAAGTTGTAGGAATCCAAAAATACCAAATCATCAACAGAGAACGAAATATACTTTTCCATGTCTTTGGCTATGCAATTCAATTTCCGACTGAATTTTCCCAAGTGTTGCATTATTAAATGACCGTCATAGTTTTTAAGATTGTGGAAGAATACTGGAATTTTCTTGGTTACTTTATAGTTTAAATTGCAAGAGTTGTGGGAGGGTCCTCGGAACTCGCCTGTTAGGTGGCAGTGGTCGCGCACTTTATCACACAGTAGTGGCTGTTGGCATATGTGGCAGTGTGTAGAGTTTTGGAAGGATGCCTCTTGCTCTGGAGTCATTACAAGGGGAACATATACTCCCATCTGACTTTTAATAAAGTCATAAGTTTTAAATAACTTTTCGAAAAACACATCCATCACATTTTCACCGCTGTACAACTCTTCGTAAATAATGTTAGAATCTCTCACCACAACATAAGCAAATCCAGAAGGCGTGTGTTTGCCACAGTTTATAAAACATTCGAAATCTGCATAAATCACAAAGGGAGCTTTAAGTTGATATTTGTAATTCGTAAATTGTAGTGTATCTTTTTTAGACATTTGTACTCTTTGGGCATCAAAGGTTTTACAATATGTTGTGTGAAGTTCCAATATATCTTTGGTGCAAAAATGTTGCAAACAGAACTTGCAAAAATATTTCTTATTGTTGTCTTTTGTAGACCGTAGCATTAACTTATCAAAATCACGAATTAAACAGTAATGTGATTTCCGACCTTGTTGTAAAAGCAGCAGGTTGATGTGCGTATTACTGTTTAGTTTAGTTATTCTCAATGGATATATTAATTGTCCTTCAATTCCATATACGTTAACACTTATGTTGTTTTGTTTTTCAAATTTATCAATGTCGGATATTTTTACGGGATATTTTATATTTGACATATTCAACTGGCCTTCATAGGGTTTGTAGTAAAATACTCGATTTGCATGTTCTTTACTATTCCTTGGATTCAGGCTTGCTAAAACACTCCACACGAAACATTTATTATCACTGTTTTTAATATTTAAAACAGCGTGTTTTGATTTTATATTTTTTGGTGTAGGAATGTATGAGTTGGGAGTTAGGGGTTTATACTTGTAAACATGCAGCTGCCAGTATTTAGTATGGTCATATATCCATCCACTGCCTTGGGCTTGATACTTGTGCATGGAGGTATCGATCTTAAAAAGTGCTTCTTTAATTTGAGTCTTTAATTGTGCTTTCTCAATTGATAAATTAGTTAAACTTCGAAAATCAGCAATACATTCTTTGTCAATGATTAAATCACCATTATTGTCCACCGAGTGTTTGATGAACTTTACCCTCCTAATAAGAATCCATTTGATAGGTAGGGGACAAGATTGAAGAGTGTCTAATACTTCCACAGATTCACCGTTAAAAACATACAACTTGTAAGGTCGTTTGTCACATCGTAGGTGGTGGCGTTTCTTGTCACGAGTGATGACTCTCTTACACACATTACAACTATCGTGTTTTTCTAGCATATGCGCTTTAAAATTTTTATTATCAAATATTTGATGGCATTTTTTACAAATTTTAGGAATAACTTTGTGAATGTTACGATAGTGTCTGATTAAATTGCCTCTTTTGGAGCAGGGCACGGAGCAGATTGCACAGGACAACATGTTGGATGCAAATAAATTTTGAGATGACATTACTCTGCTTTTTATAAACAAGAAATTGCCATTTTTAAATTTTTTAAATTCTTAAATTTTTTAAATTATTTAACAGCGGTTTTTAAATTATATTTTACAAGTTTACGAGAGTTCAAAAATTGCCATAGTGATGGATTAACTATTGTCCCTCCGTTGAAGACAGATTACAACTACCGTCGCTAACACTCACAGCTAACATAGAGTCCTAGGTGGAGAGGTGGGCCGAGAGACGTGGAGAGAGCCAGAGTGCGGCGTGGTGACGTCATCTGGTGCCGATGGTCGCCTCAATGTCGCTGGTGGTGTGTGTGGTGGCGTCATCTAGTGCCGGTGCCTTGTGTCGCTGGTGGCGCGTCCGGTGTCTTCATCCGGTGCTGGTGGTCGAGGTCACTGTTGCTGTGTCTTGTCGGTGGCACCTTATATACACATCAGATTTTCAATTTAACCAGGAAATGACATTGGCTGGACTTTCTATGGTAAGTGGAAATTCTGGTCAATGTGACGCGTGCTTGCACATGACCGACTTTAGTGTGTTAGTGTGTCAGTGTGTCAGCGTGTCAGCGAGCGGTGGATTGTTGGGTGGGCAGCGGATCGTTGCGTGTGCAGGTGGTGGATGTTTTAATCAGTTGGCAGTTCGACCGTAATAGTTGGGATTAAAACACCAATAACATATCCAAGTTTTAAATCAGTTGGCGGCAGTATTTTTGGGTAGAATTTATTAAAACACTCACAAATTTTAAATCGGTTGGCGGCAGTATTGGGAGAATTTATTAAAACACCCACACCAAAGATGGTTTAATTTTTAAAAAGAGGAGGGACAATATATTTAATATAGGCAAGGGTATATATATTTAGGCCTATATATTTAATATAGGCCAGTGCGGAAACTTGTGGCTTATTAGTATAGGCGGGAGCTGGTGTCGGCGCAAAAACGGCTCCCCATAAGAATAACATGGGAAAAAACGCCGGAAGTGGCGCCTCTTTGCTAGTTCACATCTACTCTAGACTTTTAATGTCTCTCACATGACAGTTTTTTTTGTATTTTGTTTTATATATTTTTTGTTTTAGATTAATTAATTAAGGTGGGGAGGCACTTCAGCACTTTGTATAGATTTTTCTAGTGGTTACTGCATGGTGATAAACCAAGTACTTAAGATAATGATAGGGTTCGTATTGTGGGGTAGGGTCTGCGACATAATCGTTGTGACACTTTTTTGAATAGTCATTGAATAGTCAACGTGTCAAACTTTTATCAATCGTCCTTGTTCTTCAAAACGTTTTGTTACCAAAACAATTTTGCTCATATCATCCATATCAAGCAGAGGAAAAATGTAGAACTACAACGTCGGCTTAGCTTACTTTGGCGGCGAATATAGCATCAACTAGCTCATTACACTCCCAACATTTTATTTAATTCTGCATGGAACACTAGCTTTCGAATAGTCAGTACACCTCCGGCTCTTGTCCAGTGAACATCAACCTCTCCGCGATCTTCACAAAAACATTATCATGGCCCTCAAGAGTTGCTGTATTCATTATGAATCTATTCGACTTATCAAGACCTGGAATTTTTTACTGAAGAGTCAGCAAACAACAAGAACTCTGCGCAAACATCATTGATGGAAACTTCTAAAACTACAGACGAAAAATTATTGTAAATAAAATCAAATAAAGAACAAATAAAAGTTAAAACCCCTATCTTGCACAGGTTTCAAAGCCACTACCATACGTTATTGGGAGGAAATTTCGAAAAATACAAACTATTGTAAATAAAAATTAAAACCTTGTAATAAAATCTTGTACAGGTTTCGACCGTCGACGCTTCCACCCGCACCGAAAAAGAAAAATGATTTTGAAGATTGTGAACATTTTACTCCCTACAACTCTACAAGGCATACGAACGCAGAATCAGTGTAATATATTCAACATGTGTAAATATGTCCGTGCTTTTTAAAAACACAATTGAATGACCTTGGCCCATTTAAAAACAAATCCATAAACTAACGCTAAAGCTAAGCTTCTCTTTGGAAACGTGCAAAGGTTATCCCAACCTCGCAAAATACACATCGACTCAACGATATCGCACCTATGACGTCACCCCATTCACATCATACCATCTATCATCAATAGGCTAGGCCATTTAGACTTATACTTGGGCAAAATTAATAACAAGGCAAAACCAACTAGAATGTGTTAGGCATGTATCTCTTAACATTTTGTGAAAATTCCCAACTTTTCCCACTTTAGCAAAATCCGCCATCTTGGAAAATGGCGGACAATCTATAAAACACTGCAAGGTTCCACTTAAAAACTTATTGTTCCCAAACCATTCCATCTAGAAAAGTCCAATTAGTTTTAAATTCTTTGCCATAATGTTATCTACAAGGAAATAGCATATTAAATTATGAAAATATTATTTTAATAGTGAAAAAGTCAATTTTAATTTAAAATCTGGTTAACAAATTATGACATGTACCCACTTTTTCTGATTTTCTGCCATTATTATTGAGAAAATGAAGTTTTAACCTCTTACCAAACTTGTAGAACTTTAAATTTCGCTTCATTTCCATATATAATATAACATGTGTGAGCAATATTGACGTAAACGACGAGTGTCAAATTACACTCTCATGTAACGAACTTGTTGGAACCAAAATGTATAGCCAGTGACGTATTTTCTATTGTTGCTAAGCAACATATTTAAATGATTTTACTTATAAGATTAGGTTTAATTTATGTCTCTTAACATTTTCTAAGAATTATTAACTTTTCCCACTTTAGCAAATCTGCCATCTTGGAAAATGGCCGAAAAACTATAAAATAGTGTAAGGTTCCACTTAAAAATTATTTTGTCCCGATCCATTCCATACCTGTTGTTAAAGTAGCAGAGGTTTAAGTGGTGACTATTGATGATAAGATATATAACGTATTTGAGCAAAAATGACGAAAACTATGATTATCAACGTACACTTTTGTGTATATAGTATCACCGCAACCGTGGAACCAAAATATGTTAATCCAATTTTATCAATACTTCGATTATGTGTTACAATCAGCAGTGTTAACTACAACAGTTGATTCGTCAATCATCTGTTTTATATATTTTTTTTTACTTTCTTAAGTTTTGATCAACAGGTTATAAGTTTTATTAAGTGCACGGTGAGCAGAAAGTTATGTTCTAGAATTTATTTTTATTTTACGGAGTTAGATGTCTTGCAATTGTGGATGTGTGTGTAATTTGTGGTGAAGGTGAGGGTGATTTAAAAAAAGTTTACAGAGGTGTTGATAAAATACGTAAGTACAGTGATATTTTAGAAGATGAAGTGAGTGTAGGAATTGCAAAGTGTAGTATTGAACAAGTCCATGAATCCTGCAGGAAACTTTACACACGACGCCCTCCAAAACCTAAACAGCAAAGGAAATCACCAGATACTTTTCCAACGCCTAAAAGGTCAGAAGCATTCAATTTTAAACAGAATTGTTTGTTTTGTGGGAAACCTACTTTGGAACATACCAAAAGTCCAAGATTAAATAATGTAACTGAAGTTCGTACGTTACAGGTAATTACCCAAATCAGGAAAAGTGCCAAACAGAGGTGTGATGAATGGGGTGAGGTAGTAAGCCTAAGGTTGACAGGTGTCATTGATTTGGTTGCAGTTAAGGGACGTTACCACCGCAACTGTTATCAGTACTTCTTGCGACCAAATTCAGTCGTGCCAGGTGAGAAACAACGTTCTTCTGGCCGACCTGAAAGTGAAAAAATTAATCAGGCTTTTAAAAAGCTTTGTCATCACACAGAAGAAAATGATGAATGCCAATTTAGTATTCCATACCTAGTTAAGCTTATGAAAGATTTCAACCCCTTTGCTGAGCCTATAAGTAAAATACATTTAAAAGGAAAGTTGAAGGAACAAGGAAAGGAAAAGACAAGGACTCAATCGTAATAACTGGAAAAGCCGGACAGTACAGTTTAGTGTGTTTTTCGGGCTACAGAGATACTGTTTTGACAGATCAGTGATACAAAGAAAAGTTCAGCAGTGAATCTGAAGAAAGAAAAAGATTAGTTTCGATGGCTGCAAACATTATACGTGAAGATATTCGGTCTCGAGCTTACGATTGCCGGTTTAACTAACTGTGTATTTGATGCTCAGCATGGAAACACATCAGTAGTAGTTGGCAAAGACACTGACCTATTGGTACTCTTAATAGGCCTTTCGGACTCCAATACCTACACGATGATACCTAATAAGGGCAACCGTCCTACAAAAGTGTTTTGTATCAGGCGGCTACAAGAAGCTATGGGAATTATGAAAGACTATTTACTTATGATTAAATGCACTTATCACACTTATCACTTATCACATGCCCTTACAGGATGTGATACCACGTCAGCCATACATGGTAAAGGCAAAGTACAGGCTTTTAATAAAATTAAAAAGGACGTAAAGCTTCAAGAAGACATGTCTGCTTTTAAAAATGCCTCTGCTACACCTCTAGACGTATCTAATGCTGGAGAATCATTTATGTGTGTATTGTATGGAGGCAAACACACAGATCATTTAGATAATCTCCCATACAGAATTTACTTGAGAAGCATTGCAACTCGTAGAGTAAATCAGCCTTTCAGGTTGGAGTCTCTTCCACCAACTTCAGAGGCAGCCAAGCAACACTCCTTCCGAGCGCATTTCCAAATTCAGGTATGGAAAAATGTAACGCTTGATCCGCTAAAATGGGGATGGAGAATTATCAACGGACAGCTCAAACCGATCACAACAGAAAAACCTCCTGCACCACAGAAACTTCTATGTTTGGTTTCATGTATATGTGACAAAGGTTGTGATAAAAGAAGCTGCGAGTGTGTGAGAAATGGACTAAAATGCTCCACCATGTGTGGCTACTGCTCTGGCCACGGATGTTCCCGGTTTCTAGTAGAAAACAATGACGACCATGAATGCTGAGTGATAAACAGCCAGGCGTGATCATACAAATGTAAAATTCTATTGAATATTCTATTGTGTATTTGAACAATTATGACTAACATTAATTTATCATTATGGATAATAAAATGTTAAAAAGCTTTGTCATCACACAGAAGAAAATGATGAATGCCAATTTAGTATTCCATACCTAGTTAAGCTTATGAAAGATTTCAACCCCTTTGCTGAGCCTATAAGTAAAATACATTTTACTTTGCTGAGCCGGCACTGCGTAAAATGTACAATAAAGCAAATATTGTTAAAGTTTTTGTTTTTTTTTTAACTTTCTTATTTGTTATGACGATTAATAGATATAAAACTTATACCCATTTTTAATTTGTCAATGTTCAATGTACAGAGATCTATCTCTGTACGAGCTGTGGTTCTAACAAAAATAAATTTAAACTCATAAATTCATAGATTTCCCCACGTTTGCTGATCTTGATTTCAAGGCCATAAGATGTGTCACCTATTCACATGAGTTTCAATAATTTAAAAACATTGCTAAGAACAACAGACAATACCCACTGGAATAACATATTTCGGTTCCACAGTTGCGGTGATACTATATACACAAAAGTGTACGTTGATAATCATGGTTTGCGACATTATTGCTCAAATATGTTATATATCATATCATATATAGTCACCACTTAAATCTCTGCTACTTTAACAACAGGTAAAAACTTAATTTTCTCAATATTAATGGCGCAAAATAAAAAAATGAGGTCTTTTTTAGTTTTAATTTTAAATTGAATTTCGAACTAGGCCTACTAAAAAAATATTATCATAAATTAATACGATATTTCCTTGTAGATAACTTTATAACGAAAAAGATAAAAACTAATTGGACTTTTACAGATAGAAAGGATCAGGAAAAAATAATTTTTAAGTGGAACCTTACATTATTTTATAGTTTGTCGGCCGTTTTCCAAGATGGCAGACTTTGCTAAAGTGTGAAAAGTTAATAATTCTCAGAAAATTTTAAGAGACATAAATTAAACCTAATCTTATAAGTAAAATCATTTAAAGATGTTGCTTAGCAACAATAGAAAATACGTCATTGGCTTTACATTTTGGTTCCACAAGTTCGTTACATGAGAGTGTAATTTGACACTCGTCGTTTACGTCAATATTGCTTACACATGTTATATTATATATTGAAATTAAGCGAAATGTAAAGCTCTACAAGTTTGGTGAGAAGTTAAAACTTCATTTTCTCAATAATAATGGCAGAAAATCAGAAAAAGTGGGAACATGTCATAATTTTTTAACAAAATTTTTAATTAAAATTGACTTTTTCACTATTAAAATAATATTATCATTATTTAATATGGTATTTACTTGTAGATAACATTATGGCAAAGAGTTTAAAACTTATTGGACTTTTCTAGATGGAATGGTTTGGGAACAATAAGTTTTTAAGTGGAACCTTGCAGTGTTTTATAGATTGTCCGCCATTTTCCAAGATGGCGGATTTTGCTAAAGTGGGAAAAGTTGGGAATTTTCACAAAATGTTAAGGGATGCATGCCTAACGCATTCCAGTTGGTTTTGCTTTGTTATTAATTTTGCCCGAGTCAAGCCTGTTTTCATGCTACTGGTCTTAGACTACAACCAACACCACCGGCCACTTCCGCTACACCTATTCTATTGTTAAGGCCTAGCAGCCCTATTTAACCACTACTCTTGAACTTCAATATCCCAATGTATGAGGTTCTTAAAACAAACAAACAAAATTATTTATTTTGTAGGTTGTATTTCAGTATACTAACTGACCTCAGTTTATGAATTCAAACATTTAGCTACATTTGTAATTTAGCGCATTTTTACAGCCTCTAAAGTTTTTGCATATAACTCCACTTTTACTTAAATTTGAGAGAATACTCCCCAACATTTGCGCTATTTTATATCTGTTAATCTTGCAACCTTTGGCACTATTTTATCCTAAATAATTCGTAGAATCTGTTTAAAAAATAAGCAATCTATACCATTTTTTTAATTAAATAAATTCATCTATCGAAAATCATAGGACAGGGTAATAATTTATTTCACTGCAATATTTATAAACATGCAAGTTTATTACTCAAATCTGAAATACAAAGAGTAAAGGGAAGACCTGTCGGTTTTCACCAACTGATACCTGCCCCTCCACTGTGTCGATTTACCCCATGTGTTAGACTCATTGCTATGCTACTGCTTGGGTTTCTCCGATTCCACGATGGCTTTCGCTTTCTCTTTGATGAGTTTAGCAAATTCCTCTTTCAAGGAAGGCATTACGTCAAGATGATTTTTCAAATTAATCCGAATTTCGTTTTCATTTACACTACTCTCTGTATATGCAGTAAGTTGTTGTTGCTGAGATTGTTCTGTTACTAGCTCTTTCAGAAATCGAGGTTTAGACTTCATCTGAAAATCATACATATTCAGCTATACATACGCTCCAACAACCAAAATTCACATGTCGAATTTCCACTTTACGATTCAACTACTCTAAATGGTATGTAAATGTGTTTTATTGTCTGATATGTGTGTGGACCGCTTACCCATTGTCAACCCAATTGCCATGAAATTAAGTTTCCTATGGAGGGTAGTGTAGGCTATTACATGGTAGTGTAGGATAGTGCAGGGTGGTGAAGCCTAGTTCAGGCTATTGCAGGCTAGTACAGAGCACTGCAAGGCAGTGCAGGCTAGTATAAGGTATTACAGGCTATTGCAGGCTATTGTAGGTTAGTGCAGGGTAGTGCAGGTTATTACAAATTAGTGCAGGCTTATGTTAAGGGTAGTGTAAGCTAGTGCAGGGTAGTGCAAGCTATTACAGTGTAGTGCAGTCTATCACAGGGCAGTGCAGGGCAGTGCATGGTAGTTGAGGGTATTGCAGGCTAGTGCAGGGTCCACGTAGCCATTGAAGCATATAGCGGAAAAACCCAAACCACAGTGCACTAAGAGAAAATACGCCCGTTGCAGCAAACCTGCATTCTCAGCTAATTTCCAATGCATATATATATATATATATATATATATATATATATATATATATATATATATATATCATATACAGCCACTTACCAAGTTTCATAGATTGCAATGTCACATAAACATGACTATACATTCATTTTCATTTAGTTTTATAACTTCTTAATAATCCTTCTATAATTTGTTCCTTAAATGTTAATTGTGTAAAATAGGCTATACCTGAATACTTACTTTTCCTCAAAGGACCATTTAATTTTTAATAGGCCCATATCACCACCCCTCAAATCTGCCACTATCTCAAATAATACAATTTATAAATTTTAATCACCTACTCAAACATAATTTATTAGATTTAGTCATTTAATCAAATACCTAGATATAACACTAATGTAAAAGGTTGTCTCAGATAAATAATTTTATATATAATAATTTTCAAAATTGATCTCTATTAAAATTTTATTCCAAAAACCAAAGTGCAGTGTACAACAGTGAAAAGCTTCAAGAACATGTGGTCAGCATTGTTGAAGATCCATCACCAAGCCCAGAGACCTCTTCCTCCTTCTTCTGAATCCAACCATGGCAGTGAAAGCACCCCAATAAGAGCATTGCTCATTATTTTCTCCCCTTCCCAATAAAAATCAGTATATTAGGTACCAAAAACCTAATTTTTAATAGGCCACTAGTGCTCAGTAGATTATTCATCCCTTTTTGCCACCTCAAGCTAAAATTTATTACTGAGTGAAGAATAATATAATAGTATCCAGCTGGTAAGAACTTTCCATAAACTTTCGGCCTTATAATTAAGAATTTCAAAGAAGAACTAAATTTATTGGACAACTTTTTTTAAAACAATTTCATCAAGATCAAATTTTAATATCATTATAAAAATCAATTTCAATAGAAGCAAGCTATTTATCATAGTAAGTCAAGAGTAATTTCCAAAGAACAATTTCTGTGTCTGGCCTAGATTACTAGACAATGAATCAAGTGGACTTTTAACCTAAATTAACTTCTTTCAGAGATCCATTTTGGTAAAGTTTTATTCAGCACAAATCTTAAATAATTGGTATTCATTTTCATGTATTTTATTTTATCAAATGTTCGATAATCTTTGAGCCAGCTCGATCAACCACCCCTGAGATTTAAGAGAAGCTCATAGCCGCCATGTTAATTATATTCATTTTTTAACATTTTAAATTTCCCACCTGCCTGTACTTCATTGTTAGCCCCCAAAACTCGTATCATCTGTTTTTATGTAATTTTGAAATAAATATTGTTTGTGAGACAAACACCTTAACGTCTAGTAATTAATTATTTTTTAATAATAGAAATAGAAAAAGAAAGGGTATATTACAAATTGGCGTCCCAACGTAGTGGCATCAAAGGATATCGAACAGATTATGAGACAATCTTAGGCTAGTTATAAGAACAGTAACTTTAAGATAACCCCAAGTTATAAATAAGTCAAACCTGTTACTTTATTAAAGACACGTTATTTATTGAACACACATAATAGCACTATACACAGCCAAAACAACAAATAACATGGGTGACAAGTACAATTTACGCTCTAACCCTCGGCCGAGCGTTAAAGTTCGCGAATCACAGAACGCAAGGGAAAATAACTCTGATGATCCAGACTTTGACAACGACACAGTTCCAACAAATACTACTACAGTCCCGACTCAACACACCCCGACAGTAACAAACACCACTGAACCCGAAATTTTACCAAACGACACAGACGGAGAACAAACAAGTGACATTGTAAACAAAGAACAAGACGCCGCGGTCGACACGGACGCCATTTTGACGTTGGGCGAGCCCATCCAGTCCAGTAGCTCAAGCGAAGCAGACGATCCTCACCTGTGCACATCACTTGTTGCGCAATCGCTAGCCACCGTCGTCATGACAACCAACGACACTTTCAGGAATGCCAACCTAACAACAGTTGAACCAGCTGGTCCCCCAGAATCAGTCAGCTCAATCGTTTCACCGCCTTCTACATCCGATACAATGCCTTTTGCATCAGCTCATAACGACGTATTTAATCAGCTGTTAATTGCGATTCAAAATACTAATGCCGCCGTAAATGAGATTAAACTACAAAACGTTGCTTTAAAAAACTAATTAAAAATCGAGATAAAAAATGAAATCAAAAATGAAATAGAATCCCAACATTCTGCTTTGAAAAATCAAATTGAGTCCCAAAACGACATTTTAAGATCCGAGATTAAATCCCAGAATAACGAATTGAAATCTGAAATCCAAAATTGTCAATCCCATTTGGAAAGTCAGATTACATCAATAAAAAATGCACAAGATGATATCCGAACCGAAATTGGCCAAATCACGGAAACACAACAACGGCACACTACCGAAATAAACCAAATTCGTACAGACTTGGAATCCGAACTAAATGCTCGTGAGACTGTTATCCGAGAAAATTTAATACAAGACCTTGAAAACCAAACCGCCCGACTAAAAAGTATTATCAGTAGCACAAACAACCAAACGCTAAATACTATCAATAGCCAAATAAGAGACCAAAATGTGAAACTGACGACTCAAATTCAAAAGTTCAAACTCGAACAGAGATTTGAAATCAATGCAATCTCGAAACAAAACACTGAGTACCTAGAAAATACAATAATCCCTTTGATAGAGACAAACCGAGAACAAATAGAAAGTCAAAGCACAACAATTTTTAACATTAAAGATACAATCAACGAGCAGAACTCAAAAATTGAACATCTTCAAAATTCCACAAGGCCAAACACATACAATCTGCCACAACAAATACATGTTACATGCAGCGGCAATGTAAATTCCACACTTGAGATGACCCTACCGAAATTCCATGGTCGCGCACATAACCCGAAAGAGTTTCTCGAGAAATTGAACCGCTACTACAAGCGAAGCTTGGCGCGCAATCAAAATCTAGCGAATGAAAATGAGCATCTAATTGAACTAATTGAGTCAAGTTTGGAACAACATGCTTCAAGGTGGTTTAATCTCATCAAAAACGACGTAAAAACATGGAGCGATTTTGAAATTGTTTTCCTGAATAAATATTTCAGTAAGGACGTACAGAGGGGAATACGCCAGAAACTTGAAACAGAGAAATATCGCCCTAATGGAAACCTGTCCCGAGCTGAATACTTTGTAGAGCGTGTGTTAACACTACAATCCCTAACACCACCCCTCACAGAAGATGAGATTATTGTATGTTTGTGTGAGCATTTTGACGATTTAATCCAAGATGCTAGACGAGTGCAAAATATTAACACTTTGCAAGACTTTGAATCCCTGCTACAGAGAGAGGACATTAAGGACTCCCACAGACGCTCACGACAAGCAAGACCCGTAAATTCTCAACAGTCAAATGGTAACAATTCGCCCAATCGAAACAACGATAGGAGGGGATACCAAAATGACCAGCGGGGAAGACCAGATCACCGAGCATACCAACCACCATTCATTAACAATAACCGGCAAGACAACCACAGGAACGAGCCACGACCGAACCAGCGAAATCACAACTATCAGGGAAATTACCCTCACCAATACCCCAGACCACAAAGTCCATATGGAGAAGGAGAACAAAGAGGCTACCAGCAATACCATTCTAGGGATAACGGCCGGAAATACCCTACCCCAGAACAAGGCAAATTGTGTGCCACCATGACAATTAGCAGCCCCAATCAATCCCCTAACCCAAATGGCCCAGCTTTAAACAAGTAAGCACTGATGACACAAACGGCCTGCACTACATAAACTACCCTTTTCCCCCAGTTAATGTATCTTCAGTGCTTTCAAACAACCTCGGATTAATCAGGCCGAATGATAATGATAACAATACTCCAAATAATACAACCCAAAGCAACAATTTTACTCTCAGCAACATATTCTGTAATCGAGAATTCCTATTAGAAGACGAAATAGAATCAACTCCAGCTGAAAACCAACAAGTTTTAAATTGTCCCGAAATTAAAATTGAAATAAATAAATTGACACTACACGCACTAATCGACACGGGATCAAACATTACCTGTATGTCAGAGCAGTGGTACAAAGATAACCAACAAAACTTTGGAAAACACGAAATACTACCTGTAACAAATACCTTCATAAAGACCGCTACAAACGGGAAATCACGACGTGCTTCACACATAATACTAGCTCTGATCAAAATTAGTAACCAAACAACATACATACAGATGTTATTGGTACCTAATTTAATAAGACCACTTATATTTGGGATGGACACAATCAGACAACTGAATATGAAAATGAACTTCAATGACGGAATACTCATAATGAATATAAATGACCTCGAAATAACGATGAAGTTTGGCAAAGCTAAAACTGATGGAATTTTGTGTTACATATATAATGACAATCGCCACAGGCCATATAAAAATATACAAAATGATATAAATAATGATTATGAATACACAAGTCGTGACGATAATAGCAATTTAACAGCTGAAACCATACGAGAATCGCTACAAAATAAGAACACCCTCAATAACACACAAAAACAACAGCTTACTAATCTATTAATGAAATACAGCCAAACATTTTCTAATAATCCCGGCCTTTGTAACTGCTATGAACACGTGTTGAAAGTCGAAAAATTCCTATTGAAGAATATGTTACTCCGCTCAACCCTACTGAAGAATACATTACCCACTTAATCCCCATTGAAGATATCATTTCCCTTTTCTTCCCCAGTGTTTAAAGTGCAGAGACCACAGTGCCACCGTGTAAATAAACTAATTTTATATAAATAAATGTTATAAACTATTCAATTTTAAAATAGGAGTGAATCTAGAACAGCAAGAGGGATAGAGGGGATAGACTTTAAATAAACAGCGATCAGTGAATAGATAAACACCAATAAACTATATTATCAGTGATCACACCCATCCTTTTCCCCTACAACCAAACTTCCATGTTCCATACCCACATTTCTTTGTTAATCCCTTGTTTGCTATTTTCCCCAAATGTTTTAAGTTATGTTTTATGTTTCCCCATTGATCCTATGTATGTCTCCTTAGTACTTTTATGTTAAGTTGTAAAAAAAAAATATTTCATCCAACTCCACCACCAAATGTTAAGTACCATCCTAACTTTAAGTATCACCTCTCATATTAATGTATCGCCATGTCCATCCGCCATTTGACCGAAATCATGAATGCTCGTCTCATAAATGTCAATCTCATTACATGATTTCTGAGGGGATATTGCAATGTCACATAAACATGACTATACATTCATTTTCATTTAGTTTTATAACTTCTTAATAATCCTTCTATAATTTGTTCCTTAAATGTTAATTGTGTAAAATAGGCTATACCTGAATACTTACTTTTCCTCAAAGGACCATTTAATTTTTAATAGGCCCATATCACCACCCCTCAAATCTGCCACTATCTCAAATAATACAATTTATAAATTTTAATCACCTACTCAAACATAATTTATTAGATTTAGTCATTTAATCAAATACCTAGATATAACACTAATGTAAAAGGTTGTCTCAGATAAATAATTTTATATATAATAATTTTCAAAATTGATCTCTATTAAAATTTTATTCCAAAAACCAAAGTGCAGTGTACAACAGTGAAAAGCTTCAAGAACATGTGGTCAGCATTGTTGAAGATCCATCACCAAGCCCAGAGACCTCTTCCTCCTTCTTCTGAATCCAACCATGGCAGTGAAAGCACCCCAATAAGAGCATTGCTCATTATTTTCTCCCCTTCCCAATAAAAATCAGTATATTAGGTACCAAAAACCTAATTTTTAATAGGCCACTAGTGCTCAGTAGATTATTCATCCCTTTTTGCCACCTCAAGCTAAAATTTATTACTGAGTGAAGAATAATATAATAGTATCCAGTTGGTAAGAACTTTCCATAAACTTTCGGCCTTATAATTAAGAATTTCAAAGAAGAACTAAATTTATTGGACAACTTTTTTTAAAACAATTTCATCAAGATCAAATTTTAATATCATTATAAAAATCAATTTCAATAGAAGCAAGCTATTTATCATAGTAAGTCAAGAGTAATTTCCAAAGAACAATTTCTGTGTCTGGCCTAGATTACTAGACAATGAATCAAGTGGACTTTTAACCTAAATTAACTTCTTTCAGAGATCCATTTTGGTAAAGTTTTATTCAGCACAAATCTTAAATAATTGGTATTCATTTTCATGTATTTTATTTTATCAAATGTTCGATAATCTTTGAGCCAGCTCGATCAACCACCCCTGAGATTTAAGAGAAGCTCATAGCCGCCATGTTAATTATATTCATTTTTTAACATTTTAAATTTCCCACCTGCCTGTACTTCATTGTTAGCCCCCAAAACTCGTATCATCTGTTTTTATGTAATTTTGAAATAAATACTGTTTGTGAGACAAACACCTTAACGTCTAGTAATTAATTATTCTTTAATAATAGAAATAGAAAAAGAAAGGGTATATTACAAGATACATATTAAAATAAACGGTATCAGGAAACTGACACATACTTTCTCCCTTTTAGCCCAACTTTAATGAATAAATTACTTTTTACTTACTAAATATAGAATACAAAGCACGGTCGAATGTACAGAAAATCTTGTAAACGAGTTGTTTTCAAAAACATCCACCCAAATCCCTGTTTTCGTGGCACTACATAGTTCATTGCTACACACGTGGTTTTAAGAGGGGAAATGCCCCCTATTCCCCCCTCCTCAGGGTTATTAAGGGGTAACATATTTCGAATTTCCTCTGTTGGACAATGCTAACTTGACAAGCATATCAAGTTTGAACGAAATTGATCAGTAAATAAGAGAGAAATAGTAATTTTTGTATTCCCCATAAGAATAACATTGGACAACGTACTGCGTTTACCACAATATGAAAATTAAAATTTTCTCCATATTTATGTTTTTTTTTATTAAAAATGCAAAAAACTGAATTTTTTATGTTTTAAGGCCTGTAATTTCTGAACCTGAATTTTACAGTAATGCGGGTGGTGTCATTTTGTTGTAAAACGAAATTTCTACAAACTTCTAAAGTTTAATCAAAAACGTTAGAGCCGTTTTTGAGAAATTTTGATTTTTCATGTTTTTTGGCGGATTTTTAAGGGATAATTACCCTAAAAATAAAAGATTCAAAAAATGAAAAACTGCCTGAAAAAATGAAAAAAGAAACTTATTCTGCCTTGAGATATCGTGGATTAGTACCTACAAACCAAATTTCATAAAAATAGGACCATTGGTTAGGGCTCTAGCTCTGTACACATCTATACAGACAGACAGAAAGACAGACACACAGAAATCACGTAAAAATAACTTTTTTGGATTCAGGGAGCACCAAAACGAATATTCCCACTAACAACTCAAATTCGAAAATTTTGATGAAAACAATACTTTCTCCATATGTATAAGGGGGAGAAAGTAAAATGAGCCGTATATTTAATTTTTCTCCATAAGAATAACATGGGCGCTGAGTACGCAGCTTTGCTGCAACAACGAACACAAATTATGGCTTTTTATACATATATCAATGTAACTCAACTAGGGGAAGCTACATACCAAGTTATATTAATTTATGTTCATAATTAAGTGAGGCATAACATTTTTCTTATTCTCCATAAGGATAACATGGGCGCTGAGTACGCAGGTTTGCTGCTACGGGAACCATCGTCAAAAATTTTTTTGTACATTTATCAATAGACCACAACGAAATGAAGCCATTTACCAAAATTTGTCCGTATACGTTTATAAATAAGTGAGATATAAAATGTTTCTTATTCTCCATAAGAATAACATTGGACAACGTACTGTGTTTAGCACTTTCAATATCTCGGTAACCAATTGACGTAGGGAAATTATCAAAACACCAAATTGTACGTTTTTTTAAGCCCAATCCAATTGTGATAACTAAAATATTATTTCTAAAAATATTACATGTAAAAAACTCAAAAAACCCATTTTTAGGGTACAAAACCTCCCTAAATTACCCCTTCGGATAAAGCGATCTGTCTGGTTTTCAAACTTAGTCATAAATGTTGCTTTACACGTTTGTACCAAATTTAATCAAAATCGAACCATTTTTACGAAATTTATCGTGCCTACGGACACACACACATTTATATACAGTATTGAACGAATGGTGTTTTTGGCATCTGGGGACCTCAGAACGAAAAGTTATCATGGTCCCGGGCCTAGGTCTCACCATTCTGACTACGGTAATAGCTTCTTCCCTACAATGAGAAAAAATAACTTCGGGATTACCTTAAAATTCTGGTAATCCTGACTGAAATGACGGATTTCCAGGGATAGAAGTAGTTCCGTCCAGCGAGCACAGAATAAACCATGGTGATCCCGTTTAATGGTGACCTTCAAATTAGTTATGAACAAAATGTAACATATTTTATGCTGGAAATCGTTTTAATCCTTTTTTTTATTACATAGAAGTAACAAAATTTGAATTTTGTCCCATTTCTCCTGCTGAGCTTCAGTCATGCGACTACAAAAACATCAAAACTTTTGAAGTCTTTTGCGTTTTTCGCAATTCCTTAAAAGTCCACCTACCCGACAGGAAAAACTCATCTTATACGAATTGTAGAGCACAAAATTCCGCATCTATTGAGTACCTGGCGATAAAATCCCACTTATATATATATACCACTTATATATATATATAATACCACTGGTGATATATGGTATCGATTGATTTATTTCTTAACCCCTAAATGCAACAATCCTTACGGTTATTATTTTAATTTTGTTTTCTGATATATTTCAGCACTGCTCATAGTTATTTCATAGTTTAGTTCACACAACCATTACATTCCTTTCTAGTAATTACGTGATGTGTCTGAATACCGGCGGCGTGATTGATGACGAGAAAATATACCGACATCTAGACTATGAAAAAGGTGTCATAAGTATGAAAAATGTAATTGGTGGTGGTTTTTGACATGTGAGTGGAACGACCCACTCTCAAATTTACATCAACGGCTGTAATCTAGGGATTCAGCTACATTTTTTTCATTTTATTAAATAATAGTAACACCACACTTGGGATAATTTATTTAAAGTATACTGATTAATATATCAGTACAATAATTAGGAAGACCACCAACCATTTAAAATCCCTTCAAACAGCCCAGAAATCGAATTCAAATATTTGCATTATAAATTGAGTCGAAAGTTTACTAACTGGAAAGAGACGTCGTAGCCTCGCCCTAGTGTAAGAATGCGGGCGTCAGCGCTAGCCTCCATCAGGCCATGCGCTGTGATTGGCTGAGGGGCCGACGCCTCAGCCGTGGCGAGTGCGTCAGCGACTAGAGTTGTGCGCTGAACCCGAGGATGCAACACGCGCCTCGTCGTTCCTCATTAAATTAAAACTAAAATAATTCTTTTACAAATTTAATTTAACATTATTTTGTAATTGACCGCGGTTGTACCTAATGTGAAACGAAGTATTAGTTGGTTTTAGATCAGTTGTTGTAAAGTTGTAAAGTTGATTGTGCAAATTAACAGAATTTAATAAATAATAATTTGTTTCCCAACCGGCATTTGTATTATTTTAACTCCCAAACTAGGCCCCTGTGACATGAAATTCAAAAGAACCAATCGAGTAGCCCCAATTAAATTCTTCACTTCTGTTGTCAAAACCAAAATGAAGAGGTGACTATGAGCTCAGAGACAATTTTCCACCGAGTATCTTTTCAGAAGAACTTTGAGAAAGAACGTATCCGCCTAGAAAAAAATATATTGTAGCAGTTGTCAACGTTGATAAAACAATGACATCACTATGAAAAACATTACTTCATTTTGATAGTGCAAGTCACCCGCCGTCCAACGGAATTTTGTATATATTTAAATATACGTAACATATTTATTTTTGGTAACTTAGTTATTTGTGACCTGACAAAGACCACAATGGAAGGCTTAATTCCCAAATAATAAATATTTAACAACTAAATAACGTTTTTAATTTGAAGTTTGTACATGTAATCAGTAAGAAGAGTGATTATTTGCAAACGTAGATTTCCCCTTTCAAATTTCAGTTCACGAATCGAGTTATAAAGTTCCAAGTATTTACCCAGCCGATGAGGTGGCCTAACCTTACCTCCACTAACCTAATTTACCGTTTCCAAAAGGCAGCCTTTTAAATCGATGGTGGTGGTTTTGACGGATCGTCAACGGTTACCTCATGTATTGTCATCACTCCTTCTTCCTTCGAGCTCACGTAACTGAAGTGGAGAAGCTGATTGTTTTTCGGTGACAGGATATCAACATCAGTGTTGCAATCGTGGTACAAAGCTGATTCTTCCTTCGTTTGCACATACTGGCCATTTTCATATTCAAAGAAAACGTCTACTTTTATAGCCCCCAGGCATTCAGTTTGGTCAGTATATACTTTGTGGTGCAGCTCAGGGTTTTCCCAGTTGATGACCTGAAAATAAATTGTATTATTAGTAAATCTTAATATTCTATACAATGATGTTGTTTATTATACTCACGAGATCTAAGGAACTACCTAACACATTTTTATGCATAATGTGTTAATTTAAATGGGCCAATGGGTAGATTATACGAAATTATATTTTATGCGCTATGCAAAGACCTCCATATCTTCGATGGCAATGCAGAAAATCCTTCATATCTTAAATCCCAGAAACCGTAGAATCGCTAGTCCGGCAGCATCCGTCGATGCTTGAGAACTTCATAAACTTGAGAATATCAGTTTGTGAGTATAATAAAACTGGAAAAATGATAATGGTTCGCACTTACTCAAGGACAGTACATTTTACACATGTTTTTCTGACCAAATATGACGGTTCAATAGTTTTAATAATCAATCACTACAGTGTATGAAATTTCCATAAGTTAAGATCAGTAAAGTACAAAATAAAATTATCGTTCTTGAAGAAGTAAGTTACAAATAAAATAAAGTCGTAATTTAGTGAAATTGCAATGACAAATGGTACGTGGAATAATGTTAAAACAGACGAGTAGCCTACTTTCCGTTTAACGATGGCAATTTATTCAAAAGTTACATTTTATATTTAAAACACAAACCAGTTTTTAAATTAAGAAAACTGTCTCGTTACCATGAAAATGATGATATTTTTCCTGCCAGATTGTAGAATTAAATATTTTTAATCTACTTTTAACAACATTCTAAATGCAAATTTTCCGTGTTAAAATTCAGTTATAGGGAGTTATAACTAGTGGCTTACAGAGGTAGCAAAGCGGACATTAGAATATTTTATTGGATGTACATCGTTAAAATGTTGTATACATTACACGCCGAGTGGTCGGCTAAACAAGGACTTTATAAATAAATAATACCCCTGTCGCAGCAAACCTGTGTACTCAGCTAATTTCCAATGCATAATATTTGTCTGAATTCCACATAAAGCGGCGTACCAAGTTTCATAAAAATATATTCACATATAAGCGATTTTAATTATTCTCCATAAGAATAACATTGGTAATGAGTACGTAGGTTTGCTGAAACATGGAACACAAACAATTGATTTTTATGCTAATATAAATATAATTTAACTAGGCGAAGCCACATACCAAATTTCATCAATATTCAATCATAAATAAGCGCTATATAACATTTTAGTTATTCTCCATAAGATTAACATGGGGGCTGAGTAAGCAGGTTTGCTGCAACAAGGAACAAAAAAATGGGTTTTTATGCAATTATCAATATAACTCAACCAAGTGAAGCTACATACCAAGTTTTATTAATTTATGTTAAAATTATGGGAGTTATTACATTTTAGCGAATTTCCCCTATAGGGAAGAAGCTATTACCGTAGGTCTCATGGTAAGACTTAAGCCCAAGACCATGATAACTTTTTGTTTTGAGGTCCCAAGATGCCAAAAACACTATTCGTTCAAATTTATATATATGTATATATATATATATATATATATATATATATATATATATATATATATATATATATATATATATATATATGTGTCCGTTAACACGATAACTTGAGTAAAAAACGTCCGATTTTGATGAAATTTGGCTCAAATGTGTAAAATGACATTCATGACTTTAAGTTCAAAAACAAGAAAAATCTAAAAACCTAAAAATTTTAGGGTGAAAAATGCAATAAACTGATTTTTGGAAAATTTAAAACCCCCATAAACCCCCCTTCCCATGGTCCGATTTTTATGGTTTTCGAACTTAAAGTCATGAATATCATTTTACACATTTGAGCCAAATTTCATCGAAATCGAATCGAACGTTTTTTACTCAAGTTATCGCATTCACGGACATATGTATAAATTTGAACGAATAGTGTTTTTGTCATCTGGGGACCTCAAAACAAAAAATTATCATGGTCTCGGGCACCATAAGACCTACGGTAATAGCTTCTTCCCTATAGGGGAAATTCGCTAAAAAAATATAAGTCTTTTGAGTGACCAAGATACACTGGCAGAAACTACCGATAACGAAGCCTAGAGGCGACCTGGAATCATATTAGGTTATTTCCTATCCAAGTAAATTCTGGTCTGGTTCCTCAGTAAAATATTCCCTATAACACGTCTCCAAACCTCCCAAAATGATGTGACTAGAGAATCTGTTTTAGACCTCGCCGTCTGACTATCGACTGACTCCAAGAGCAATGTTCCCATGAAGACAAATATCGTGCATCACACTGATTAAGATATACAGGGGATATCTCAAGTAAAGTTTCCCAAGATCTCCTAGGCCCGGGACCATGATAACTTTTCGTTTTGAGGTCCCCAGATGCCAAAAACTCCATTCGTTCAAAACCGTACTTTATATGTCCGTGAGCACGATAACTCTCGTAAAAATAATCCGATTTTGATGAAATTTGGTATAAACGTGTAAAGCAGCATTTACGACTTTAAGTTCGAAAACCAGACAGATCGACAAATCCGAAAGGGTATTTTGGGGGGGGGGGTTTGTACCCCAGAAATTTTTTTTTATTTTTTACATATAATTTTAGAAAAATTCCAACTTACATAGTACGTTGTCCAAAGTTATTCTTATGGAGAATAATACAAATTGTATATCTCGCTTATTTATCAACTTATCCTGATGAAACTTGGTATATTGCTTCATATCGTTGTGTTCTATTGATATTTGCATTAAAAAACTTTTTTGTCCGATAGTTCCCGTAGCAGCAACCCTGCGTACTTAGTGCCCATGTTATTCTTATATGGAGAATAAGTAACGTGTTTATCTCCCTTAATTATGAACTTAAATTAATAGAATTTGGTATGTGGCTTTTCATACTTGAGTTATATTTATATTTGTATAAAATCCCGTTTTTGTGTTCCTTGCTTCAGCAAACCAGCATACTCAGCCGCCATGTTATTCTTATGGAGAATAATTAAAATGTCATAAATCGTTTATTTATGAATGTATATTGATGAAACTTGGTATGTGGCTTTATGTGGTATTTATATGCATTGGAAATTCGCTGAGTACGCACGTTTGCTGCTACGGGGGTATTTAACTATTAGCCTACAACGATTGAGCGATAACATGTGCACCATAATAATAATAATAATACCTCGTCGACCACAGGAGGAGGATCGTTTGCAGTGGCCACCGCAAGCAGGAGAAAAGTTACGAAAGACTTCATCCTCTCCGTCTGACAGAGCGTTCGGTAATAAAATCTGCTGTTGGTATTGCTGAAACACGGCGATTATACCCACCAGCTGCACAGTCCAAGTAAACAGTTATGTAAAGCAAATGTTCAGTTTGATAACTGACGAAATTGTCTGTCTTGTTACATAAATAAATGTGGCGATGAACACTTGCTTTGTACAACTTATGAAGCTGGTCGCTAGCAAATTATATAATAATAGCAACAAAGCCCGTTGCAAAAATAATGCAACGGTCTCTAGACAAATATATTACAATCTTGCATAGGTATATTTTTCAAATTCGCGTTATCAGAGGTTTCCAATGACGCATCTAACATTAAAATCAGTGCTGTAGAACTCAAGATTTAGTTGATTAAAAATATCTCTAGTTTCTCAGAGGTGGCTAAAATACACTTCTAATACATTCCCATGTATTTATTTTGGGTAAGTTGTATGTTTATACGCCTATGAGTAGGGTGGTATAGCCGGTTCTGGCTCGCTTTTGCAGCGTGAGGAGCAGGAGGAGCCCCCACCCACATGACCTTGACCTGCCCCCCACGCCCCGATTACGTAATCCGTTGTTTACTTTCCTTGTTTGTCACCGGCTTTTTCCGCTACGTGCTGTTTACTTTCCTTGTTTGTCACTGGTTTCTCCCGCTACGTGATGTTTACTCCGAGCGTCTTCGCTTTCTCCCGCCGATTTCTCTCTTGTCTTTAGTTTAGTTAACAGTCGAGAGTCGTGGCATCATGTCCTCTGACAGCAGCGATACCGAGCGGGTTGAGGTGAGTGTTGGCTTGGAGGGAAATACTGTGAAAATCAGGCGTGTTAAACCGGCATGGAGACCATTAGACTGCCAGTACGAACAGAGGAGGCGTGTTCGGCGCCTTGATAAGAAGTTCACCGCGGAGTGCGTTCCAAGAATCCACGACGACTTGGAGAAGTACTAGAGCGGCCTGCTGTGGAGAGCGGAGCGGTACTCAAACATCAATACCTTTTCACATGACGAGTACGAGATGTGCGTGGTTGAGGAAGGCAGGAGGTACATCACGGGGGACCTTCCATTCGAGAAGGACTACTGTGAATGGATCCGGTATGAACAGCAGTATCTGTTAATGGTGGATGAGTGGAATAGATATGGGGAAGGGCGTGTTGCAAAACTTTTTTGTAAAGTAAATACATTATCAAGAATTAAAATAAATATAAAATAAATAAAGAAATAAAGTAAAAAGAAAACAAGTAAAAGAACGAACAAATATATATTAAAAGATAACACAAAACCTTCCTCCGCATGACGTCATCCTCTCCGTTACACCCCGAGGCTAGTGCTTGTCTTCTTGTGGTTTCCCGCGCGTAGACTAATGCTATTTAATGAGCTGCGCCTAATGACGCTCCTCAGTTGTTCTGTGAATGTGTTACCGAGTGTCCATTAGTGTTCTCTTCGTCAGTGATTTCTTCCTGCTTTGATTATCTTCAATACTTAAAAGTAAGTAGAAATGTTTTATTGAAATAAACCTTTTAAATGTTCTTATACTTAGTACTTACTCTCAACTCTTTATTCTCTGATGAAAACTAATTAAACCCTGTTTTAAAACATTTTTATGTGAACTGTATTAGGTTTTTTTCAACGAAAGGTAATTTCTGGCTGCACATTGAACTGATTTCGAACCCGATATTATAATGTGTAAGACAAACATAAATAAATCAGTGGAGCTACTCTGAGCGCATCACGGTTTTCCATTTATTTTTTTCCTCTTGAAAGTTACTTAGCGTATCAGTTGTTGTTGTTGTTGTTGCAGATGAACAACCAACATTTGTGTGAGGTCTGCGGTCGCACCTTCAGAAATCTGAGGAGGCACACAGAGTCTGCCCACATCGACAGACGTCATGACTGTAACGTATGTGGTAGACGCTTTACACGAAAGGACAACCTCAACCGTCACACCACTACTGTCCACCAACAACAACAGCCCGTGGAGGAACTCCGACAACACCGAGGTTAGTAACTATAATTTATAGACTAACCCTTTTCTTTAGAAAACAAAATACTTTTCAATAATATTTAATAAACTAAACTTTGAAAAGTCTCGAAAATTCTCATAGTATATTGTAGTAAAGTGTCTACAGAGCTTAGTCTTCTCTTTGTAAATCTTATTTGCTCTGTTTGCCGTTGAAAATTTCTTCAAGGTAATACAAATTAAAATATTGATGAAATACAAATATTACGTCATTCCCCCGCACATCATCCTCCTCCCTTACGTCATTCCCCCCTTTACGTCATCCCCCCATGTGTTGAGTTTGAATGTAATGTTCTCCCTTTCGTTCTATTAGGGGAGTAATTGTCATTATGTGTTGTAGACGGAGAGTTGGAGGCCCGCGCAGCCAGGTTCCACTGCGCCTACTGCGACAGGGAGTTTATCCGCTATTACAACAGGGACAGCCACCAGATGTGCGGCTGTCTGGTTGTGATAAACCTCATTCAAGACCACTTTGGACCGCAGCCAGCACCAAGCGCGGAGCCGGAACCGGGGCCTAGCAGGGAGCCACAACCAGGACCTAGCAGGGAGCCACAACCGGGACCTAGCAGGGAGCAACGACCGGGGCCTAGCAGGGAGCCACAACCGGGACCTAGAAGGGAGCAACAACCGGGGCCTAGCAGGGAGCCACAACCGGGACCTAGCAGGGAGCCACAACTGGGACCTATCAGGGAGCCGCAACCGGGGCCTAGCAGGGAGCCACAACTGGGACCTAGAAGGGAGCCACAACCGGGGCCTAGCAGGGAGCCGCAACCGGGGCCTAGCAGGGAGCCACAACCGTGGCCTAGCAGGGAGCCAAAACCGGGACCTAGCAGGGAGCCGCAACCGGGGCCTAGCAGGGAGCCACAACCGTGGCCTAGCAGGGATCCACAACCGGGACCTATCAGGGAGCCGCAACCGGGGCCTATCAGGGACCCACAACCGGGACCTAGAAGGGAGCCAAAACCGGGGCCTAGCAGGGATCCCCAACCGTGGCCTAGCAGGGAGCCACAACCGGGGCCTAGCAGGGAGCCACAACCGGGACCTAGAAGGGAGCCACAACCGGGGCCTAGCAGGGAGCCACAACCAGGACCTAGCAGGGAGCCCCAACCGGGACCTAGCAGGGAGCAACAACCGGGACCTAGAAGGGAGCCACAACCGGGGCCTAGCAGGGAGCCCCAACCGGGGCCTAGCAGGGAGCCACAACCGGGGCCTAGCAGGGAGCCACAACCGGGGCCTAGCAGGGAGCCACAACCGGGACCTAGAAGGGAGCCACAACCGGGGCCTAGCAGGGAGCCACAACCGGGACCTAGCAGGGAGCCGCAACTGGGGCCTAGCAGGGAACCACAACCGGGGCCTAGCGCAGAGCCGATGGTGGGTGCCGGCCTCCCCGCGTTCCAGCTCGTAGATCGGGCGCCTCGGAGACACCTCCTCACCTACCGACTGTCTCAATAGGACGCAAGGACGCCTTGTTAACTGTCGAGGAGGCGTTGGTCTTCCTGTTGCAGGAGGCTTTCGACCTGTTGACTGAAGTTAGGAGCAGACATCCCACCATCAAGGTGAACATGAGCCCGGAGTGGGAGTTTACCAACGTCCACGGGGACACCTGTTTGCGATCCTTCAATACCGTCAACGTCCCGCCTCTGACTTGGAGGATTTCCTGTCAGCGACCTTTAACATGATCATGAACAAGAAGGAACAGTGCGAGTTGGTAGGTAGCGGTTGGACTTACCTGCGCATACGCGATCTGGAGATTCGTGTGAACGAGTACACACCGCTTGGAGGCAGAGCATTTATTCCATTGCCAAAGGCCATCGATGGTACACACGCAGTCATCAATGTCCAAAACAATGATGACATGTGCTTCATGTACGCAATCCTGACCACGTTTGTCCCGGATAACCCACTGAGACCCACAAGGTACACAAACAAATACCTAAATTAAGTACCTAAATTAAGTCCGGTACATCATCGTCCGGTACGACTGGACCGACCTGCGCTTCCCTGTCACACTGAAGGACATCAAGGCCTTTGAGTGCAAGAACGCCATTAGCGTGAACGTGTATGGAATCGAGCGTGTGATAGTGGGGAGACGACCCGGCGGAACGCCCGAGTTCAAGGACAAGGTGTACCCGTTGAAGATCTGCAAGCGGGAGCTCGAGGACCACCGCGATCTGCTGTATGTGACAACTGAGGGTAACAGCCATTACGCATACATCAGGAACCTGAGCCGACTGGTCCGCCCCCAGCTCACCAACCACGACCACAGGATGTACATCTGAAAGCGGTGCTTCGCCTACTTTGACAACCTGCCCAACAAGCTCGGACTGACGGGCGCTTGGCGCCTGGAGGAGCATAGGCGTTACTGCTATGCCAAGGCTCCCCTCCGCTTGGACATGCCAAAGAAGGAGAATATCCGATTCATGCATCCCAAGTACACCCGGCGAGAGAGGTTCTGCATCTACGCTCTCTTCAGCCTGTCACTGACGACCCGGCGGAACCACCGCCCGGAACCAGACCCCTGCGTATGCATGTCCCGTACGCCTTCGCCTACCAGGTAGTTGACTCGCTAGGCCTGGAGGAGTTTGAACCCCGGGTCTACTTCCTTGATGTCCTGCTCGGTAAACTCCTTGTTGCAGAGGTAGCATTGGGTCGCGAGGTCCTCGTCCATCTCTTGTCGTGTCAAGGAAGGGTCTCATGTTGAACAGGAACTCCCACTGCATCAACACATCCATCCTTTCCGTAAACACCTTTCTCTCTGCCTTTCCGTAAACACCTTGGACGCGTCGGCCTCGATAGTTCGGTTTACAGCAGATATATGTGTTGTCATTACCTCACCCATATTTCTCTCATTATATCTTCAAAAATATAAACATGTCCAAGTTATATTGAAATAATTTTTATAAAATAAGAAGAAGAAAAAAATCAAATCTTGGACATGTATCTTTTTTTAAATATTAAAGTAAGAGGACAAATGAAAGAACAAGTGATTACAATATATCACATTTATTGAAAACATAATAAGAATATACAAACACACAATTACAAAAAATAAAATCTTAGTATTAAGTTCAACATAGTGGTGAGAAGATGGAGTCGAAGAGCCTGCGTACCAGAGCGTCGTTGACTGCGGGAGACGCCAGATCGAAGAGCTGTACGTAGTCGCTGAGTGACATATTGAGAACCGCCCGGCAGTACAGGTAGGTGAGGCAGTAGTGGCCGCAAACAGAAGTATCGTAGCCCTGGAGTCAATACTTGTAGACGTAGCGGTGGCGCGATTTGCGCCTCAGGAACCTTTGGTAATCTGCCTGGTATGGTAACCTGCCGTAGCTGTCAAAGTATTCTAGCCGGTCCTCGGAGCAGTAGAACGCCAACCAGTGTTCCCCTCTCTCGGTGTGTGACATGGTGTTGACCACTATGGCGGTCTGGGGCTGATTAGGCGTGTGGGGTAGACGGTCAGAGGGACAAACCGGAACGCTCCTCAGTCTGGGGACTCGCGCCAGGCACCTCTCGATCTGGGTGGTGTTCATCGTGGGCAGAAGCAGCAGCAGCCCTCGAGGGCCGATGAGACCGATCTGTCGGTGGCCATCAGCCAGTCACACAGAACGATACAGTTGTGCATAGCGCAACGGTTGAGGGAGCTCTTATGGTGGTTGCAGCGTAGGGTCCGGCAGGAGGGTGGTCCGTTGAGTGATCCACAACCTAGGTCGTCCATGTCTTGAACGGTGGTGGCAGCAGACTCGGTGATCAGGTGCCGCTTGACAAAGTCCCTCTTTTGAGATCCCTTCACGTAGACGATGGGGCGGTAGATGAAGCAGGCCCGCAGCTTGTCCAGCAGGGCGACATAGGTTATATCGCCCTTGTCCCACTCGATCCCGAGGCAGTGGCGCTGAGCCAGTTGCTCTAACGCAATTTCTCGACAGCCAGGTAGTCTCGATTGAAGGGTGGGCGTGCGATGTGGTGCATGATGAGCGTGCCCACCACGCAGACCTCTTTCAGCAGGAAGTCGTTGTCGCTGTCCTTGAAGCACTGCATGTCCATCCCTACGCTTCCGTTATGGCAGCGCACTAGAGCGGCAGGCTCGGTGTTGTAGATCGGTGTTGGCACGTCCATCTCGTGAGGCTGACTGAACTGTGTGCGCTCGCTACCTCGACCTTAAGTAGCAGTGGTAGTGGAAAAACCCATTAGCGCAGGTTCAGACCTGTTTATCCGCCAAAGTCCACAGTTACGTTCCTGTTTCGATCCACTTCCATAACGTTGTCCAACTCGTCGTATACTATACAGTTGACAGCCTCTGTCAGCGCTGGGGCGAAACCAATCTCTATGCGCAGGTTACCGTTGCGCACCAGGTTCCAGTGGCTGGGTTGACCAGCTGACATGACGGGTGTTAGATCGAATGTCACCAGGTTATATCCATAAGGATATTTACCGCGAACGATATCGTTACCGCTGTCTGAGAAATGGATGCCGGTGCCAGTGAACAGCGTGAGCACGTACAACTCGTGACCCACCGTGTACTCTGAAGTGTTTACCCAGCATCTGCTCACCATCCACATACAGAGCGAAGAAGTTCATATTGTAGTTGTGGAAATTGAACGGGTTCCTCTGGTAGTCTCCGTTGAACGCCTGATTGTTGACCAGTCCGACTATGATGCGTTTCGGCAGTTGCCATAGAAACACGCTGTCCAGAGTTTTACCGCTGATGCCGGTAGGTAGCGTGATGGTTTTCACTTCCACGCGCGTGATGGGGTATTTGGCTGTGCCTGACCCCAGCGTCCTGCTGTGAGCCAACAGCACGCTCGGTTTGATCTTACAGCAGTGAATAAACAGGTTGACCTCGTTGATGTCCACCTTGTAGTCAGTTACGGTTTTGGACATGATGGAGAATGCATTCCGCGACCTGATCAAGCGAAAGCACATCTCGACACCGTTCAACATGAACTTGTCCTGGTTGCACAGGTCAACATGCAGATGTCCGACCATGTCCACATAACGGCTGCCCATGACATACGGCCTCCGCGTCTTGAGCCCGCCATTTGTCTCCTCAAAACTGTCCATGTTACCAGCGGCGTCCTCAAAGAATGTCTCCGCGGTGAGGTGTGATGTCTTTGCGTCACCACCATAGGTCAACAGGTTCTCAAGGTAGGCGTGATAGGCGTATGTGTTGTTCTGAGGAGACAACAGTTTGTTATTCAGGTACAGGTCCACTTGGCTGAACAGCGAGTGCAACCAGTTATTAACTGGACCCACTTCATTTATCGCTGGCACACCCGCTATGGCATCTCCATTTGTTGTTCTAATGGTGGCCTTCACATGCAGTAGCGTCTGTGACAGATCCGTATACTCGTTCCCGTGACCTATGAACTCCAAGGGTGAGTCGTGTGCTAGGGAGGAAATGGGCTTGTACTGCACCCATTTACCGCTCTCTATACTGGTCTGTGTTGGTGGCAGTGAGAACAGTTCCAACTCTGTCTTGACACACTCGCACGACTTCTGATGTAGAAACGCCACTATCCAAAAATGTCCTTCGCAGTACTCCTACTCTTCTTACGTCGCACAACAGTCTTCCTCCTCTTAGCAACGCATTTTGCGGGCTTCCTTTTCCTCTTGGGTGCAGTGCGCTTCTTCCTCGCTCCAAGGAGTTTAGCCAGAGACTAAGGGGTCACTGGCTGTACACGCCTCTTCTTATAGGCACCACCACCGCTCAGCACGCGATCCAGTTTGTCGACAACCTTGCGTTTCAGTGGCCCGGTAAACGGCCTGAGTTGGGCGTTGGCTGTGACTCGGGAGTCAGCTGTGCCTGCCGTTATGTTGCCCAGGAAATCCACACCTGACCTTAGCGCCTCTTTGCCCAGCGCCGATGCGCCGGATCTGATCAACGGGGCCACTGTACGCATCAGCCGGCCTAGGAAACTGCCAATGCCATGGCCGCGTTGGAAAGCGGCTCCTCTGAATACGGAGGACACTCCGCGGCCTGACTGCTGTTGGCGGTATTACGCCAGATAGGGATCGTTTGGGTTCATTGCTGCTGCTGTTGCTCTCTGCGAAGGTGTAGCTTCATGCACGTAGTCCCAAAGTGGAATGGCAGGTGATGTCCAGTGCTGTTCCTTAAATCAATTTCCACACTCTCGACCAAGCTATTCATTAACGGCACGTAGTGAGGATCGGTGAAATGCACAATGTTATTCGCACCGTACGTGTAGTTTTTAGCGACGATGTTCACATTCTTTAATAACGGTGCTACCGTTTCACCTACTAGTTGAGGTTCAACTAGATCGCAGTACACGTACATTTGCAAAGAATCCCAGCCAGCAAGTTGGGTGGTCTTATAGCTTTTCTATGTTTAATCAAATTCACACTGTGGACATCGTATCCCATTTGCAACGCCAGAGTGGGTCTCAATTCCTGTTGCTCCACAGTCTGATCTATTGAGATCAATTCCACCTTCCCAGTCTCCTTGTCATGCTCAAACTCACATTTATACAAGTTCAATTTTGGAAAGGCATTGATCGCATTAACCAATTCATCAATGTCTTTATAGTTTCCAGCTTCCACTTTACCGCAATCAGTGCAGACTTGTCGGTGTCATCTTTAGCGTAGATAAATATGCGAGCGTCCTCGCCCACTGTGATAAACGAGCACGGATAATGAGCCTCTACTAAAGCGACTTCCCATTCGCTTCCACCTAATTAAATGACTGACGGTAGATGGGTGGTGTAATTGGCTTCAGTGTTGTTTGGATAATAGTTCATGGAGCTGTTGCTGGGCAACGTCAGGTACAGTTGGCTGTGCCACGTCATCGTAGCAGCTGTTGCACTTCAGATGCAGGTACCCACGAGTTGAAGTCCTCTCCGTAATCGACCCACTTCACCAAGTAGCGCTTACTGCGGCCTCGCCCTTTAGTGTCCAGTATTTTATCTATTTCGTACAGGCGACCTGGAGTGGTTGTCACTTTTTGCATTTCATGCTCGTAGAAACGACCTTCCAACAGCGATCCGTTCAGGTCGCGCAGCACGTATAATGGCAGAGGATGCGATCCACATATTTGGTCCACCATAAACAGCTCCTTACTCCAATTGGTCTCGTAACCTTTAGCGAACGTACCTTTCTCCTTGGCTATGCGCACCGAGTCACCCGGTTTGAATTTGGGCTTGCGGCGTTGGAGCGTCTTCCCATATATGCGACGTCACACCTTGTACACTGTTTTTCCATCACCACATCCACGAGTCACAAGCCCAAGCTCTTGTGCGGGTTGTGGTTGTAGGCATCCACAAGTCTGTCCAACACATTGATGTAACGGTACGTGTTTTTGTAGGTTAGGTAGCGCCACATGCGGGTCTTGAGCGTGCGGTTGACTCGCTTCTCCACTGCCGCCTTCACTTCGGGGTTCTGCGTGATGACGTACGTGACACCGTGACTCTTGAACACTCGATTCGTTGCGGCACCAGTGAACTCTGTCCCATTGTCAGTCTGTAGGCAGCGAGGAGTCGCCTCAGGGAATATTCTCTCAAACGCCACCGCCACCTCTTGCCCGCTTTTCCTCTTCAACGGTACCGCAAAGACCCGCTTGCTAAATACATCGATCACAGTCAGCAGAGGGTTGACTCCATCTTTATGCTGGCTAATACCGCGCATGTCGTTCAAGTACGCCTGCCACAGATCTCGGGGCCCAAAAACAGCCCAAAAAAAGGATCTCGGGGAAACAGCTTACGCACTGGTTTGTGCAGCGTGTAAGTGTCTTGAGCGCGCACCCATTCCACCACTCGGTGTTTTGGGAGGCGCGCGGCTCGCACTAGAGCGGCCACCCCACCAAATGAACCCGGATGACTAGGGTCGTAGTACAGCTCCTCCATTACGGTGTGTACGGCTCCCAATTGTCCAATGACAATTCTTGGTCAGGTTCCTAAGTTATTATCTTTCTCATGGCTGCTGGAGCTCACGGTCTCAGGCGGTCTCGCATCAGTGTTAACCTGGGTGTCGATGAGGCTGTCGTGTCTCCCCAGGGACTTGATGCGGAATCCAGCCCCATGCCTAGGTAACGCAACACTGTGGGATTGCTCACATATTCTTTGGGTACGTTCATTATCTTCAAGACAGGCATCTCTTGATGCCACCCGGTAGGTATTCGATCGACTCTTCGTACTCTTACTATTCTGTGCACAATGTCCACTATATTGGAATGGGGGGCCATCTCGTTGTTCACATACACCGTCCCACTGGTGTCCCAGGTGATGGGGCTGCCTCGACGGCTCATGAACCGCAACAAGCTGCGCGCCTCCGTCTTGTAGATCTTTGGGAACGTTTCCACAACCTCCTCCACCAGGGTGGCAGACTCGCGTTGTGCGCAAACCGGACCCGCTTCTTCTTCTTCCTCGATGATTGACAAGCCTATCGGTTGACGTTTAGCTGTGGAGAAGTGCAGGAACCGCTGTAAGACCTGTTGATATTGTTTCCATTTCTCTGTATCATCCAGCCGCTTGTCACTCAATATGCGGTGCATCTCAGCATCCAGGCTGTATGGCTTATTGACACTGCCTCCACCACCACCTGTTCCTTCTCGCATCCGCTTTATGAGCTCCTGTGGTACAACTACAAAAAATGTCCTTAGCGTGCTCCATTTCCAATTACTTTCTACATCAACGCAGGCAGAACGGCACTCAACAACAAGGGCAGAAGGAATCCACCACCACCCAGTTGTACAAGGTAGCGTTTTTTCTTAGCCCAGTCCTCACCACGTTTCCTCAGCCGTCTGAGCGCCTGTTTGTGTTTTCTCAACTTTCGTTTATGGCAGGTAGTGAGCGGCATGTTCCCACGTAACACGTTGTATTCACACTCACACACTGTCCTGATGCGGCTGTTCTCACACACTTATAACAGGGCCTTGCGTTCCTTGGGTGAAGCGTGCACCAGAGCAGTCAGCAGTGCTGCGTCTTTCTTCACGCGTTGTGACATGATGACTGACACTAGCGCGCACTCAGCTTATTTATCGATTTATCGTTTCTTGGGTAGATACACATAGTTGACCGGGTCATCAAGGAAAATAGCTGAACGTATGCGCATTTCTTCGGGCGTGGACTGTTTCAAGTCTATGAGTAGATAGGCGTGTGGATCACGCGTGGCATTCGCGTAAGCCTCCTCCACAAATTTGGAGTTTTCCGGGTATACTTGGCGAGCCAAGTGTTTGATTTGAGTGCGGTCCCTGGGATTCTTGAAACACACAATGTAATGAGCGTTTAGCGAGATTTCGCGCTGGCCCCTGCCCTGATGAAACAGGTTTTGCGTGATGAAGAACACGCTCATATTGCGGTGATGGGAGCCCTTGGTAAACCGGATCGCCACGCGTGAGTCGGCCTCACGCATCATATCGTCAACAATAACCAGGGCGGGCTCGCTACCGTCATAGTCATCGAGGTCGGGCAAGTCAGCTACGTAACGCACAGCAGTGTCACCACCAGCTCCACCACCACTACCGTAGTGCCAGGTGATAGGGCGAACCACGTATCGCACATGCGGTCAGCGTATTTGATGAACTGAGCCACAAAGTGTGACTTGCCGCTGCCTGAAGGTCCAGCCACAATGTCGGTGAACGGGTGTTTCCACCTCAAGTCCTTGATGGCTACTAACCACCGTAATTTTTCTTTTTATTTTTTTTATTTTTTTATTTTTTTTATTTTTATAAAGGAATAAGCCTTTTTTATTTTTATTTTACTTATTCAAACAAATTCCAGAAGAGCACCTTTGCTGCCGGGGGGACCGCTCCTCTTCATCAGATTAATCCTCGACCCCACACCCACGTTGTACCGTCCAATGACATGGTCTCCCAAGACGGCCAGGTATCTGCGAGGCAAGTAGACCCTCAGCGGATCATCACCAGTCAGGCCCTCCAATGTGGCCATTATTGCCTTGCCGTAGGGCGTATCCACTCGCTCGAATGACCGGATGGGGTAGACTGTGATGTCACGCGGAACAGTTATACGAGTATAACCTCCAGACTTGCAGCTGTTGAGGGCTGACTTCAGGTCTCCCTTTAGGTCCATGTTGCTGGTCGTGTGTTCAGATGAGGAATGGTTGTAGCTCGCCACCAAGTCGTTTTATATAGGCTCGCTGCGTCAACAAGTTGGTTACGTCATTAGGCGTGTTTCCAGGTCGTTAAGGTGTTTACTTCTTGCGCTTTGAGATGACGCAATCGCCTCCAGCCTTACCTTTTCCCTCGCAAACTGTCGCGCTATCGTGGGTATTGCACCAAGTGGATAGTGGAGTCACGGTCCTGGTAACTCCGTTAATTTTAGGCACTCCGGTATCACTATTGACCCACATATTTTCCAGTCTCGTTAACAGGTCCGTGAGGCACATGCAAATTTCATCGTCTCTATCTTCATCCAGGTACATGCCGCAACCGTGCGTAGGGCGTCCGTCGTGAAAACCAACATCTTCAACAAAATTTTCACAAAGTTGGCGGGGTTCTTTACTGTATATTGATATTCAGTATCGCTCCAACTGGATGCTGGAGAATCGGTAGGCGTATCACTGTTCACTGTCCATCCAGCGGGCTTTCTCCTCTTATATATGGTGGATGGTCTGGCGTTCTCGTCCATGGCGTTAAGCTCCTCCATCAGAGAGCGGATAGTTCGGTCCACTTCGTTTCGCTGTTGCTGCTCATGACGTCTCGAGCAAAACTGAGGTCACGGTGCCTGACCTCAGGTTTATATACCGGCGGCACACGAAACCGGGTATGTCCCCACCGAGCGGTTGCGACAGCCAAAGAGGGCGTGCCATGACACCCTCGGGTGTCAGCAAGCCGCTGATCAAACCCTCCATGCACGCCTCGACGCGCGCCGCCGATCGCTCCCGTTCGGTGGGGGCTTTTTGAACTGCGTAATGGGAGAGATTGCGTAATGGGTGGGAATTTTGTCATGGGGGGTATTGCGCCATGGGGGGATGATGTCACCTTCCACAGACCCTCAGGCGTCAGACAGCAGGAGTTTGAGCCTCGACGGTGAGAACCTGTCTCAGGAGCCAACTCCTCCAGTGTATTTCTGTTGTTATGTTTTTTTACATCTTTTATTTTATTTTTATTTCTTAACCTCCGTTAACAACTACCTTTGCAAACACCTTATCAGTTTCGCGAAGAAGCCACTTTATGGCATAGATGCAGGTAGTGTAAGTGTACTGCATCTTTCCTCCACCTCCGCATGAAGTTGACGGCACCACTGATTGGATAACAGCTTGTGTATCCAGATTTCTATATATACGTTCGCAAGGTGGCCTGCATTATAATACCTTATTGTCTGGAAGAACATTTCGGCTTCAATTGTATCGATCTCCTCGAATGTTGATTAACGGTAAATGGTTTTGTCTCGTAGAACGGTGCAGTCATCACCACATCCATTCCAAGTGTAATAGCTATTTTTCTTCGGTCTGAACAGCAACAGAGCTTGGGAGCAAATGAGTCCTATATAAAACATCAAACGTGGATCATTACCACTAATGAGTAAACAAAGATTTCACAACGTTCTAGAAGCTTCTACGCCTGTGGCAAGTGGAGACGGTAAACAACTTTCTCGAGGGTGATGACACCGTTGCCTCGGGGGGCAGGATGAGAAAACAGAAATAGATTGAGGGGGGATTTGTTTCTTTATCTTTTTTTAAGGAAAGGGGTATAGGATAAAACCACTCTTTATTGAAAGAACATGTACTTGGAGTGCATTAAGCCCTCCCAAACTGTTTTGATATCCATCGCCTTTAGAATAACCAAAGTCGATAGATAATCATCGTTGCTAGACCAGTCTATCTCCCAAGCTCGTTTACCACAGCAGAAGCACGTGTGTTGTTCAGGGCTAGTGTTTAAAAAGCGATACACTTTCACGTTTTTTGGAGGATGCACAAGTCTATTACAATGATGTTCAGTAACACCAACGACACTGCTTAACTGTATGACGCTCGTATTTTTTATATAGGTCTATCACTCGAGAGTCCGGTTCGGGATTGCTAAGTACTAACACATATTCGCGCACATATCCCTCGAGGCAGGAGGCTACATATCATTGCACAGGCACTGGTAATTGTGCAATCCCCTGATGCAGAATGTATTTCCTTTTTCTTATTTCAATGGCAGAAAGCTGAGCAAGTGACAACGGGTTGCGTGCTTCCATGGTTGGCACAAGATCTACAGCAGCCTCCATCGCCTCAGCCGGGGCCGAGCGGGCTACAGCAGCCTCCATCACCCCAGCCGACACCGCCTCCATCGCCACCTACATCACCCCAGTCGGAAACTTCCGAGGACTCTGGACCTCCGAGGACTCTGCGACAGATAATCTGGGAGTATGAGGAGCTGCATGAGGACGTTAGCAGATTATGGGTGATTGAACCTCACAATGAGGTGCAGTGGCGGTGGTTCATGGCCATCATGGCCAGGCTGCGTGAATTGAAAGCGGAAATAGTCCGCTTGACCGAACAACTGATCGGGGAGTGTAGTGAGGAGTAGCTTTTTTTAATTATAAGTTATTTCTTATATTAATAAATGTTTCCTATATCCCCGAAAAAATAACTAAAATAAGGGGGTGAAGTAATGGGGGGGATGACTGGTTGGTCCAAATGGCTGGTTGGCGTCATACCTGCGTCGCATCAGGTGGTGTCGTCCATCGGGACAGAGGAGCCCCCACCGCAGGAAGACAAGCCTGTCGGCTGCTTCGCTTCTTGTCACCCCCATGATGTGGGCGACGATGACCTGGTCCCACAGAGTATAAGTGTTCGCAACAGCCATTTCTGGTCGGCTTCTGCTTATGGAATGAACATTAGCCTCGGTTTGGGAACGAAGAGAAACGAGGAGAAAGCGATGACACTGCAAGTAATCAACTTGGCCCCTTAGGTCCAATGGGTAAACAGGAGGATGCTTAAAATAAACAACAAATAGACAAAGTGCCGTAGGAAAGTTGATGTCATGGGGGACAGGTCAAGGTCATGTCGGGGGGGATGACGTTACTCATGCAACAAGAGTGTCGCACCCTGGCTCAGTGGATGAGTCTACAACTATATTGTTTTGTTTTTTATTTTTTTGGGGGGATAAAGGAATATATTTTTATTTTAATCAGAATCCGAGTCAGGAATAAGTACTATGTTTGGTCCTGGCTCCCCACTTGGTCCTACCTCTGGCTGCTGCTGTGGCTGTGGCTGTGGCCTGCGCCGGGGCTGCGGTCTGCGTCGAGGTCGCTGCTGTATACTGATCAGCCTCTGGCGGATCTACTGGTGGACTCGACGAGCCTCCACCTCCTTTCGCCGTCGTTGCTGCTCAGAAGATTCAGGCGTCTGCCAGCCCTGAGGTACGCGAGTCGGCTGAACAATGGCTGTAAATAACAGAACAACATTAGTATTTTTGCACTTTTTTTATCAAATGACATTATCCAATGTTACAATAAGAATAATGGAAATGAGTAAAACGTATTAATCGTTAGATTTTGAGGTTACTTCGTTAAACGTTTAAATTTATAAGAATAGGAAAGTGATTTAAATAACAAAACTAAATTAGTCTCTATATATTTATTTTTTAAATATAAAATGAGATTAGTTAATGTTATAATAAGAAACTGAAGATGAATCAAACATGTCAATCGTTACAGTTATAGAACCAACTCACCAACTGGGACTTCTGCCCGCCTCTGGAAGATGGGCGTCTGGGTGGAGGCGTCGACATAACACCTAGGGACGGTAACATCGGTGCTGGTGGAGGTATTGGAGACATTGGGGGCAGCGACAACAGCCGGGGCATTTTCCTGCGCATGACTGGCAATATGCCGAACCATTTTCTCCCTCCTGCAAAACTGCTTCCGACAGATGGGGCAGGAATGTAGTGGCGCCTCGCCATGCGTGAGCATGTGCCGGCGTAGGTGGTCGCTGTGTGTGTATGTCTTGTCACAGAACATGCGCTTGTACTCCATCGTGGCTGTCGTAAGAATGATTAAGACGAGGGGAAATCGGCAAGAGAAAGCGAAGACGCTCGGAGTAAACAACACGTAGCGGGAAAAACCAGTGACAAACAAGGAAAGTAAACAGCACGTAGCGGAAAAAACCAGTTACAAACAAGGAAAGTAAACAACAGATGACGTAAGCGGGGGGATGCCGCCAGGGGGGATTACGTCACGGGGGATGACGTCACGGGGAGATGACGTCACGGGGAGATGACGTCACGGGGAGATGACGTCACGGGGAGATGACGTCACGGGGTGGCAGGTCAAGGTCATGCGGGGGGCTTCTCCTGCTCCTCACGCTGCAAAAGTGAACCAGAACCGGCTATACACCCCTACTACCGCTAGGGGGTTCGAATGACGCATCAATTGTGAAGATTGGGCTCGCTGGAACTCTTGATATAGTTGTTTAAAGAAATGCCTTACTCAATTTGACTAGTGGCTTGTAGGGGCTATAGCCCGTAATATTTGGTTATTGTGTACAGTAAGTGCATGTTCTATTTACTGTATACATGCTAAGGAAAATAAATCAGTATACAAATATGAACATAAACGTGAACAAATCTTAAATCGAATTATAAATAATCACAGCTAATTATTAGTTAGTTTTAAATGTTTTAATATTTTTTTACACATTAAGGTCATTTAAGGGCAAAAAGTCAAAATCGGGCTCCGTGAGATCTTCCCCATCTAATGTTCTATGATTGTTTCAGACTTTAGTCGTACGATAGCTTCAGAAACATGCGGAAAGACAGAATTTTACGATTTGTTCTTATTTTTGCTTACAGAATTGCATATATGAGAGATTCACACATTTTCGATGTAATATGTTGTTTTCCAATCGAACTGAACGAATTTTAGGTCATTTAAAAACATTTTGCATCAGATTTACCAAAAACCAATACACGATTTTGTATATTAAAATACTAAGTTTAAAAACCCTCTGTAATTAAAATAAAATTATAATACCCCGTAGCAGCAAACCTGCGTACTCATCGAATTTCCAATGCATATATATGTATCTAAATACCACATGAAGCCACATACCAAGTTACATCAATATAAATTCATAAATAAACCAGTAATCAGTAATCAGTAATCAGTAATCTTTATTTCCATTAGTCCGTTACAAAACAGAGATAGGACACGTCAGCAGTGGTCTTATAACTAATAAGATAACTAATAAGATAAACAAAAGTTCTTAAAACTAAATTAAATAAGCTTCTTGCTAGACCTACACACCTTAAAAGGTCATGTACTGTTTACATTCCATAAATTCCTCAATTCCATAAAAAGGATTGGCGATGAGCCATTGATTTAAAATTGACTTAAACCTGTTTGTGGAAACATGTCGAGCTGAATGAGGCAACTTATTAAAAAATGTCACACAATTGAATTTGAAAGAGTTACCTGATTTGGCCAGCCTGTGTTGCGGAAGATCAATTTTGTTCCTGTTTCTGGTGTTGTGATAATGGATGGTGTGCCTATCAATGAATTCTGTAATGTATTATTTAGTGTTAGTTAGAATGTAAAAAATGTAGAGGTTAACAACTGTCATAATATTCAAATCATTAAAAAGCGGTTTGCAATGTGCATCATGTTCTGCTCTACAAATAGTCCTAATCACCTTCTTTTGAATTAACAAAATGTCATGAACAGCACTAGAGTGTCCTCACAGGATGATACCATATGAGACTTGAGACTGAAAAAATGCGAAATAAGCAGCCCTCAAATAAGCATCTCCTACGAAGTCCCTGAGCTTCCACATTAAAAAGGATACTCTTGAGATTCTATTACATACATTAATTATGTGTGATTTCCAGTTCAATTTGTTGTCAATGTGGAAACCGAGCAATTTGACGGACTGATGACCACTAAAATGTGATAGGCTGAGCAACAATTCTTGCGTTTTATCTTTGTTACAAAACAATTTGTTGGAAGAGAACCAATTTTCAACAGAAATAAAGGCCTGTCTCACCCTTTCATTCAAGTCTTTCAAATTATTATTAGAAGAAAATAAAGTGGTATCATCTGCATAGACTACAACTTTTGAAGAAACGATTTATGACATTTTAATTACTCTCCATTAGAATAACATGGCGGCTGAGTATGCAGGTTTGCTGAAGCAAGGAGCACAACAAATGGGATTTTATACAAATATCAATATAACTCAAGTAGGTAAAGCCACATACCAAATTTTATTAATTTATGTTCATAATTAAGGGAGATAACACGTTACTTATTCTCCATAAGAATAACATGGGGGCTGAGTACGCAGGTTTGCTGCTACGGGAACTATCGGACAAAAAAATGTTTTATAGTGCAAATATCAATAGACCACAACGATATGAAGCAATGTACCAAGTTTCATCAGGAATAGTCCGCTTGACCGAACAACTGATCGGGGAGTGTAGTGAGGAGTAGCTTTTTTTTAATTATAAGTTATTTCTTATATTAAGTTATTTCCTATATCCCCGAAAAAATAACTAAAATAAGGGGGTGAAGTAATGGGGGGATGACTGGTTGGTCCAAATGGCTGGTTGGCGTCATACCTGCGTCGCATCAGGTGGTGTCGTCCATCGGGACAGAGGAGCCCCCACCGCAGGAAGACAAGCCTGTCGGCTGCTTCGCTTCTTGTCACCCCCATGATGTGGGTGACGATGTCCTGGTCCCACAGAGTATAAGTGTTCGCAACAGCCATTTCTGGTCGGCTTCTGCTTATGGAATGAACATTAGCCTCGGTTTGGGAACGAAGAGAAACAAGGAGAAAGCGATGACACTGCAAGTAATCAACTTGGCCCCTTAGGTCCAATGGGTAAACAGGAGGATGCTTAAAATAAACAACAAATAGCCAAAGTGCCGTAGGAAAGTTGATGTCATGGGGGGCAGGTCAAGGTCATGTCGGGGGGATGACGTTACTCATGCAACAAGAGTGTCGCACCCTGGCTCAGTGGATGAGTCTACAACTATATTGTTTTGTTTTTTTATTTTTTTGGGGGGATAAAGGGATATATTTTTATTTTAATCAGAATCCGAGTCAGGAATAAGTACTATGTTTGGTCCTGGCTCCCCACTTGGTCCTACCTCTGGCTGCTGCTGTGGCTGTGGCTGTGGCCTGCGCCGGGGCTGCGGTCTGCGTCGAGGTCGCTGCTGTATACTGATCAGCCTCTGGCGGATCTACTGGTGGACTCGACGAGCCTCCACCTCCTTTCGCCGTCGTTGCTGCTCAGAAAATTCAGGCGTCTACCAGCCCTGAGGTACGCGAGTCGGCTGAACAATGGCTGTAAATAACAGAACAACATTAATATTTTTGCACTTTTTTATCAAATGACATTATCCAATGTTACAATAAGAATAATGGAAATGAGTAAAACGTATTAATCGTTAGATTTTGAGGTTACTTCGTTAAACGTTTAAATTTATAAGAATAGGAAAGTGATTTAAATAACAAAACTAAATTAGTCTCTATATATTTATTTTTTAAATATAAAATGAGATTAGTTAATGTTATAATAAGAAACTGAAGATGAATCAAACATGTCAATCGTTACAGTTATAGAACCAACTCACCAACTGGGACTTCTGCCCGCCTCTCGAAGATGGGCGTCTGGGTGGAGGCGTCGACATAACACCTAGGGATGGTAACATCGGTGCTGGTGGAGGTATTGGAGACATTGGGAGCAGCGACAACAGCCGGGGCATTTTCCTGCGCATGACTGGCAATATGCCGAACCATTTTCTCCCTCCTGCAAAACTGCTTCCGACAGATGGGGCAGGAATGTAGTGGCGCCTCGCCATGCGTGAGCATGTGCCGGCGTGGGTGGTCTCTGTGTGTGTATGTCTTGTCACAGAACATGCGCTTGTACTCCATCGTGGCTGTCGTAAGAATGATTAAGACGAGGGGAAATCGGCAAGAGAAAGCGAAGACGCTCGGAGTAAACAACACGTAGCGGGAAAAACCAGTGACAAACAAGGAAAGTAAACAGCACGTAGCGGAAAAACCAGTTACAAACAAGGAAAGTAAACAACAGATGACGTAAGCGGGGGGATGCCGCCAGGGGGGATTACGTCACGGGGGATGACGTCACGGGGAGATGACGTCACGGGGAGATGACGTCACGGGGAGATGACGTCACGGGGTGGCAGGTCAAGGTCATGCGGGGGGCTTCTCCTGCTCCTCACGCTGCAAAAGTGAACCAGAACCGGCTATACACCCCTACTACCGCTAGGGGGTTCGAATGACGCATCAATTGTGAAGATTGGGCTCGCTGGAACTCTTGATATAGTTGTTTAAAGAAATGCCTTACTCAATTTGACTAGTGGCTTGTAGGGGCTATAGCCCGTAGACTAATATTTGGTTATTGTGTACAGTAAGTGCATGTTCTATTTACTGTATACATGCTAAGGAAAATAAATCAGTATACAAATATGAACATAAACGTGAACAAATCTTAAATCGAATTATAAATAATCACAGCTAATTATTAGTTAGTTTTAAATGTTTTAATATTTTTTTACACATTAAGGTCATTTAAGGGCAAAAAGTCAAAATCGGGCTCCGTGAGATCTTCCCCATCTAATGTTCTATGATTGTTTCAGACTTTAGTCGTACGATAGCTTCAGAAACATGCGGAAAGACAGAATTTTACGATTTGTTCTTATTTTTGCTTACAGAATTGCATATATGAGAGATTCACACATTTTCGATGTAATATGTTGTTTTCCAATCGAACTGAACGAATTTTAGGTCATTTAAAAACATTTTGCATCAGATTTACCAAAAACCAATACACGATTTTGTATATTAAAATACTAAGTTTAAAAACCCTCTGTAATTAAAATAAAATTATAATACCCCGTAGCAGCAAACCTGCGTACTCATCGAATTTCCAATGCATATATATGTATCTAAATACCACATGAAGCCACATACCAAGTTACATCAATATAAATTCATAAATAAACCAGTAATCAGTAATCAGTAATCAGTAATCTTTATTTCCATTAGTCCGTTACAAAACAGAGATAGGACACGTCAGCAGTGGTCTTATAACTAATAAGATAACTAATAAGATAAACAAAAGTTCTTAAAACTAAATTAAATAAGCTTCTTGCTAGACCTACACACCTTAAAAGGTCATGTACTGTTTACATTCCATAAATTCCTCAATTCCATAAAAATGATTGGCGATGAGCCATTGATTTAAAATTGACTTAAACCTGTTTGTGGAAACATGTCGAGCTGAATGAGGCAACTTATTAAAAAATGTCACACAATTGAATTTGAAAGAGTTACCTGATTTGGCCAGCCTGTGTTGCGGAAGATCAATTTTGTTCCTGTTTCTGGTGTTGTGATAATGGATGGTGTGCCTATCAATGAATTCTGTAATGTATTATTTAGTGTTAGTTAGAATGTAAAAAATGTAGAGGTTAACAACTGTCATAATATTCAAATCATTAAAAAGCGGTTTGCAATGTGCATCATGTTCTGCTCTACAAATAGTCCTAATCACCTTCTTTTGAATTAACAAAATGTCATGAACAGCACTAGAGTGTCCCCACAGGATGATACCATATGAGACTTGAGACTGAAAAAATGCGAAATAAGCAGCCCTCAAATAAGCATCTCCTACGAAGTCCCTGAGCTTCCACATTAAAAAGGATACTCTTGAGATTCTATTACATACATTAATTATGTGTGATTTCCAGTTCAATTTGTTGTCAATGTGGAAACCGAGCAATTTGACGGACTGATGACCACTAAAATGTGATAGGCTGAGCAACAATTCTTGCGTTTTATCTTTGTTACAAAACAATTTGTTGGAAGAGAACCAATTTTCAACAGAAATAAAGGCCTGTCTCACCCTTTCATTCAAGTCTTTCAAATTATTATTAGAAGAAAATAAAGTGGTATCATCTGCATAGACTACAACTTTTGAAGAAACGATTTATGACATTTTAATTACTCTCCATTAGAATAACATGGCGGCTGAGTATGCAGGTTTGCTGAAGCAAGGAGCACAACAAATGGGATTTTATACAAATATCAATATAACTCAAGTAGGTAAAGCCACATACCAAATTTTATTAATTTATGTTCATAATTAAGGGAGATAACACGTTACTTATTCTCCATAAGAATAACATGGGGGCTGAGTACGCAGGTTTGCTGCTACGGGAACTATCGGACAAAAAAATGTTTTATAGTGCAAATATCAATAGACCACAACGATATGAAGCAATGTACCAAGTTTCATCAGGAATAGTCCGCTTGACCGAACAACTGATCGGGGAGTGTAGTGAGGAGTAGCTTTTTTTTAATTATAAGTTATTTCTTATATTAAGTTATTTCCTATATCCCCGAAAAAATAACTAAAATAAGGGGGTGAAGTAATGGGGGGATGACTGGTTGGTCCAAATGGCTGGTTGGCGTCATACCTGCGTCGCATCAGGTGGTGTCGTCCATCGGGACAGAGGAGCCCCCACCGCAGGAAGACAAGCCTGTCGGCTGCTTCGCTTCTTGTCACCCCCATGATGTGGGTGACGATGTCCTGGTCCCACAGAGTATAAGTGTTCGCAACAGCCATTTCTGGTCGGCTTCTGCTTATGGAATGAACATTAGCCTCGGTTTGGGAACGAAGAGAAACAAGGAGAAAGCGATGACACTGCAAGTAATCAACTTGGCCCCTTAGGTCCAATGGGTAAACAGGAGGATGCTTAAAATAAACAACAAATAGCCAAAGTGCCGTAGGAAAGTTGATGTCATGGGGGGCAGGTCAAGGTCATGTCGGGGGGATGACGTTACTCATGCAACAAGAGTGTCGCACCCTGGCTCAGTGGATGAGTCTACAACTATATTGTTTTGTTTTTTTATTTTTTTGGGGGGATAAAGGGATATATTTTTATTTTAATCAGAATCCGAGTCAGGAATAAGTACTATGTTTGGTCCTGGCTCCCCACTTGGTCCTACCTCTGGCTGCTGCTGTGGCTGTGGCTGTGGCCTGCGCCGGGGCTGCGGTCTGCGTCGAGGTCGCTGCTGTATACTGATCAGCCTCTGGCGGATCTACTGGTGGACTCGACGAGCCTCCACCTCCTTTCGCCGTCGTTGCTGCTCAGAAAATTCAGGCGTCTACCAGCCCTGAGGTACGCGAGTCGGCTGAACAATGGCTGTAAATAACAGAACAACATTAATATTTTTGCACTTTTTTATCAAATGACATTATCCAATGTTACAATAAGAATAATGGAAATGAGTAAAACGTATTAATCGTTAGATTTTGAGGTTACTTCGTTAAACGTTTAAATTTATAAGAATAGGAAAGTGATTTAAATAACAAAACTAAATTAGTCTCTATATATTTATTTTTTAAATATAAAATGAGATTAGTTAATGTTATAATAAGAAACTGAAGATGAATCAAACATGTCAATCGTTACAGTTATAGAACCAACTCACCAACTGGGACTTCTGCCCGCCTCTCGAAGATGGGCGTCTGGGTGGAGGCGTCGACATAACACCTAGGGATGGTAACATCGGTGCTGGTGGAGGTATTGGAGACATTGGGAGCAGCGACAACAGCCGGGGCATTTTCCTGCGCATGACTGGCAATATGCCGAACCATTTTCTCCCTCCTGCAAAACTGCTTCCGACAGATGGGGCAGGAATGTAGTGGCGCCTCGCCATGCGTGAGCATGTGCCGGCGTGGGTGGTCTCTGTGTGTGTATGTCTTGTCACAGAACATGCGCTTGTACTCCATCGTGGCTGTCGTAAGAATGATTAAGACGAGGGGAAATCGGCAAGAGAAAGCGAAGACGCTCGGAGTAAACAACACGTAGCGGGAAAAACCAGTGACAAACAAGGAAAGTAAACAGCACGTAGCGGAAAAAACCAGTTACAAACAAGGAAAGTAAACAACAGATGACGTAAGTGGGGGGATGCCGCCAGGGGGGATTACGTCACGGGGGATGACGTCACGGGGAGATGACGTCACGGGGAGATGACGTCACGGGGAGATGACGTCACGGGGAGATGACGTCACGGGGAGATGACGTCACGGGGTGGCAGGTCAAGGTCATGCGGGGGGCTTCTCCTGCTCCTCACGCTGCAAAAGTGAACCAGAACCGGCTATACACCCCTACTACCGCTAGGGGGTTCGAATGACGCATCAATTGTGAAGATTGGGCTCGCTGGAACTCTTGATATAGTTGTTTAAAGAAATGCCTTACTCAATTTGACTAGTGGCTTGTAGGGGCTATAGCCCGTAGACTAATATTTGGTTATTGTGTACAGTAAGTGCATGTTCTATTTACTGTATACATGCTAAGGAAAATAAATCAGTATACAAATATGAACATAAACGTGAACAAATCTTAAATCGAATTATAAATAATCACAGCTAATTATTAGTTAGTTTTAAATGTTTTAATATTTTTTTACACATTAAGGTCATTTAAGGGCAAAAAGTCAAAATCGGGCTCCGTGAGATCTTCCCCATCTAATGTTCTATGATTGTTTCAGACTTTAGTCGTACGATAGCTTCAGAAACATGCGGAAAGACAGAATTTTACGATTTGTTCTTATTTTTGCTTACAGAATTGCATATATGAGAGATTCGCACATTTTCGATGTAATATGTTGTTTTCCAATCGAACTGAACGAATTTTAGGTCATTTAAAAACATTTTGCATCAGATTTACCAAAAACCAATACACGATTTTGTATATTAAAATACTAAGTTTAAAAACCCTCTGTAATTAAAATAAAATTATAATACCCCGTAGCAGCAAACCTGCGTACTCATCGAATTTCCAATGCATATATATGTATCTAAATACCACATGAAGCCACATACCAAGTTACATCAATATAAATTCATAAATAAACCAGTAATCAGTAATCAGTAATCAGTAATCTTTATTTCCATTAGTCCGTTACAAAACAGAGATAGGACACGTCAGCAGTGGTCTTATAACTAATAAGATAACTAATAAGATAAACAAAAGTTCTTAAAACTAAATTAAATAAGCTTCTTGCTAGACCTACACACCTTAAAAGGTCATGTACTGTTTACATTCCATAAATTCCTCAATTCCATAAAAAGGATTGGCGATGAGCCATTGATTTAAAATTGACTTAAACCTGTTTGTGGAAACATGTCGAGCTGAATGAGGCAACTTATTAAAAAATGTCACACAATTGAATTTGAAAGAGTTACCTGATTTGGCCAGCCTGTGTTGCGGAAGATCAATTTTGTTCCTGTTTCTGGTGTTGTGATAATGGATGGTGTGCCTATCAATGAATTCTGTAATGTATTATTTAGTGTTAGTTAGAATGTAAAAAATGTAGAGGTTAACAACTGTCATAATATTCAAATCATTAAAAAGCGGTTTGCAATGTGCATCATGTTCTGCTCTACAAATAGTCCTAATCACCTTCTTTTGAATTAACAAAATGTCATGAACAGCACTAGAGTGTCCCCACAGGATGATACCATATGAGACATGAGACTGAAAAAATGCGAAATAAGCAGCCCTCAAATAAGCATCTCCTACGAAGTCCCTGAGCTTCCACATTAAAAAGGATACTCTTGAGATTCTATTACATACATTAATTATGTGTGATTTCCAGTTCAATTTGTTGTCAATGTGGAAACCGAGCAATTTGACGGACTGATGACCACTAAAATGTGATAGGCTGAGCAACAATTCTTGCGTTTTATCTTTGTTACAAAACAATTTGTTGGAAGAGAACCAATTTTCAACAGAAATAAAGGCCTGTCTCACCCTTTCATTCAAGTCTTTCAAATTATTATTAGAAGAAAATAAAGTGGTATCATCTGCATAGACTACAACTTTTGAAGAAACGATTTATGACATTTTAATTACTCTCCATTAGAATAACATGGCGGCTGAGTATGCAGGTTTGCTGAAGCAAGGAGCACAACAAATGGGATTTTATACAAATATCAATATAACTCAAGTAGGTAAAGCCACATACCAAATTTTATTAATTTATGTTCATAATTAAGGGAGATAACACGTTACTTATTCTCCATAAGAATAACATGGGGGCTGAGTACGCAGGTTTGCTGCTACGGGAACTATCGGACAAAAAAATGTTTTATAGTGCAAATATCAATAGACCACAACGATATGAAGCAATGTACCAAGTTTCATCAGGAATAGTCCGCTTGACCGAACAACTGATCGGGGAGTGTAGTGAGGAGTAGCTTTTTTTTAATTATAAGTTATTTCTTATATTAAGTTATTTCCTATATCCCCGAAAAAATAACTAAAATAAGGGGGTGAAGTAATGGGGGGATGACTGGTTGGTCCAAATGGCTGGTTGGCGTCATACCTGCGTCGCATCAGGTGGTGTCGTCCATCGGGACAGAGGAGCCCCCACCGCAGGAAGACAAGCCTGTCGGCTGCTTCGCTTCTTGTCACCCCCATGATGTGGGTGACGATGTCCTGGTCCCACAGAGTATAAGTGTTCGCAACAGCCATTTCTGGTCGGCTTCTGCTTATGGAATGAACATTAGCCTCGGTTTGGGAACGAAGAGAAACAAGGAGAAAGCGATGACACTGCAAGTAATCAACTTGGCCCCTTAGGTCCAATGGGTAAACAGGAGGATGCTTAAAATAAACAACAAATAGCTAAAGTGCCGTAGGAAAGTTGATGTCATGGGGGGCAGGTCAAGGTCATGTCGGGGGGATGACGTTACTCATGCAACAAGAGTGTCGCACCCTGGCTCAGTGGATGAGTCTACAACTATATTGTTTTGTTTTTTTATTTTTTTGGGGGGATAAAGGGATATATTTTTATTTTAATCAGAATCCGAGTCAGGAATAAGTACTATGTTTGGTCCTGGCTCCCCACTTGGTCCTACCTCTGGCTGCTGCTGTGGCTGTGGCTGTGGCCTGCGCCGGGGCTGCGGTCTGCGTCGAGGTCGCTGCTGTATACTGATCAGCCTCTGGCGGATCTACTGGTGGACTCGACGAGCCTCCACCTCCTTTCGCCGTCGTTGCTGCTCAGAAAATTCAGGCGTCTACCAGCCCTGAGGTACGCGAGTCGGCTGAACAATGGCTGTAAATAACAGAACAACATTAATATTTTTGCACTTTTTTATCAAATGATATTATCCAATGTTACAATAAGAATAATGGAAATGAGTAAAACGTATTAATCGTTAGATTTTGAGGTTACTTCGTTAAACGTTTAAATTTATAAGAATAGGAAAGTGATTTAAATAACAAAACTAAATTAGTCTCTATATATTTATTTTTTAAATATAAAATGAGATTAGTTAATGTTATAATAAGAAACTGAAGATGAATCAAACATGTCAATCGTTACAGTTATAGAACCAACTCACCAACTGGGACTTCTGCCCGCCTCTCGAAGATGGGCGTCTGGGTGGAGGCGTCGACATAACACCTAGGGATGGTAACATCGGTGCTGGTGGAGGTATTGGAGACATTGGGAGCAGCGACAACAGCCGGGGCATTTTCCTGCGCATGACTGGCAATATGCCGAACCATTTTCTCCCTCCTGCAAAACTGCTTCCGACAGATGGGGCAGGAATGTAGTGGCGCCTCGCCATGCGTGAGCATGTGCCGGCGTGGGTGGTCTCTGTGTGTGTATGTCTTGTCACAGAACATGCGCTTGTACTCCATCGTGGCTGTCGTAAGAATGATTAAGACGAGGGGAAATCGGCAAGAGAAAGCGAAGACGCTCGGAGTAAACAACACGTAGCGGGAAAAACCAGTGACAAACAAGGAAAGTAAACAGCACGTAGCGGAAAAAACCAGTTACAAACAAGGAAAGTAAACAACAGATGACGTAAGCGGGGGGATGCCGCCAGGGGGGATTACGTCACGGGGGATGACGTCACGGGGAGATGACGTCACGGGGAGATGACGTCACGGGGAGATGACGTCACGGGGAGATGACGTCACGGGGAGATGACGTCACGGGGTGGCAGGTCAAGGTCATGCGGGGGGCTTCTCCTGCTCCTCACGCTGCAAAAGTGAACCAGAACCGGCTATACACCCCTACTACCGCTAGGGGGTTCGAATGACGCATCAATTGTGAAGATTGGGCTCGCTGGAACTCTTGATATAGTTGTTTAAAGAAATGCCTTACTCAATTTGACTAGTGGCTTGTAGGGGCTATAGCCCGTAGACTAATATTTGGTTATTGTGTACAGTAAGTGCATGTTCTATTTACTGTATACATGCTAAGGAAAATAAATCAGTATACAAATATGAACATAAACGTGAACAAATCTTAAATCGAATTATAAATAATCACAGCTAATTATTAGTTAGTTTTAAATGTTTTAATATTTTTTTACACATTAAGGTCATTTAAGGGCAAAAAGTCAAAATCGGGCTCCGTGAGATCTTCCCCATCTAATGTTCTATGATTGTTTCAGACTTTAGTCGTACGATAGCTTCAGAAACATGCGGAAAGACAGAATTTTACGATTTGTTCTTATTTTTGCTTACAGAATTGCATATATGAGAGATTCACTCATTTTCGATGTAATATGTTGTTTTCCAATCGAACTGAACGAATTTTAGGTCATTTAAAAACATTTTGCATCAGATTTACCAAAAACCAATACACGATTTTGTATATTAAAATACTAAGTTTAAAAACCCTCTGTAATTAAAATAAAATTATAATACCCCGTAGCAGCAAACCTGCGTACTCATCGAATTTCCAATGCATATATATGTATCTAAATACCACATAAAGCCACATACCAAGTTACATCAATATAAATTCATAAATAAACCAGTAATCAGTAATCTTTATTTCCATTAGTCCGTTACAAAACAGAGATAGGACACGTCAGCAGTGGTCTTATAACTAATAAGATAACTAATAAGATAAGCAAAAGTTCTTAAAACTAAATTAAATAAGCTTCTTGCTAGACCTACACACCTTAAAAGGTCATGTACTGTTTACATTCCATAAATTCCTCAATTCCATAAAAATGATTGGCGATGAGCCATTGATTTAAAATTGACTTAAACCTGTTTGTGGAAACATGTCGAGCTGAATGAGGCAACTTATTAAAAAATGTCACACAATTGAATTTGAAAGAGTTACCTGATTTGGCCAGTCTGTGTTGCGGAAGATCAATTTTGTTCCTGTTTCTGGTGTTGTGATAATGGATGGTGTGCCTATCAATGAATTCTGTAATGTATTATTTAGTGTTAGTTAGAATGTAAAAAATGTAGAGGTTAACAACTGTCATAATATTCAAATCATTAAAAAGCGGTTTGCAATGTGCATCATGTTCTGCTCTACAAATAGTCCTAATCACCTTCTTTTGAATTAACAAAATGTCATGAACAGCACTAGAGTGTCCCCACAGGATGATACCATATGAGACATGAGACTGAAAAAATGCGAAATAAGCAGCCCTCAAATAAGCATCTCCTACGAAGTCCCTGAGCTTCCACATTAAAAAGGATACTCTTGAGATTCTATTACATACATTAATTATGTGTGATTTCCAGTTCAATTTGTTGTCAATGTGGAAACCGAGCAATTTGACGAACTGATGACCACTAAAATGTGATAGGCTGAGCAACAATTCTTGCGTTTTATCTTTGTTACAAAACAATTTGTTGGAAGAGAACCAATTTTCAACAGAAATAAAGGCCTGTCTCACCCTTTCATTCAAGTCTTTCAAATTATTATTAGAAGAAAATAAAGTGGTATCATCTGCATAGACTACAACTTTTGAAGAAACGATTTATGACATTTTAATTACTCTCCATTAGAATAACATGGCGGCTGAGTATGCAGGTTTGCTGAAGCAAGGAGCACAACAAATGGGATTTTATACAAATATCAATATAACTCAAGTAGGTAAAGCCACATACCAAATTTTATTAATTTATGTTCATAATTAAGGGAGATAACACGTTACTTATTCTCCATAAGAATAACATGGGGGCTGAGTACGCAGGTTTGCTGCTACGGGAACTATCGGACAAAAAAATGTTTTATAGTGCAAATATCAATAGACCACAACGATATGAAGCAATGTACCAAGTTTCATCAGGATAAGTTGATAAATAAGCGAGATATACAATTTTTCTTATTCTCCATAAGAATAAAATTGGACATCGTATTGTGTTTAGCACTTTCAATATCTCTGTAACCATTTGACATAGAGCAAAACACCAAATTGTGCGTCTTTTTAAGTTGATTCCCATGGAAAAAAATAAAATTTGACTTTTTCAAAAATTGAATGTTTTAGAATTGCAACATTTTAGAATTTGAGTTGTTAGTCAAGAAAACCCAGCCCATGAGTTGGGAGCTATATTTGTTTTGGTGCTCCCTGAACCCAAAAAAGTGATTTTTACGTGATGTCTGTGTGTCTGCCTGTCTGTCTGTCTGTATGTATGTGTACATACCTAGAGCCCTAACCAATGGTCCGATTTTTATGGAATTTGGTATGTAGGTACTAATCTACGATATATCCAGGCGTATTTTTCATTTTTTGAATTTTTGATTTTTAAGGGTAATTATCCCCCAAAAACCGCCAAAAAGCATGAAAAATAAAGATTTCTTAAAAACGGCTCTAACGATTTTGATTAAACTTTAGTCGTTTGTAAAACTTTAATTTTCCAACAAAATGACACCATCCACATTTCTGTAAAAATTCGGGTTCAGAAATTACAAGACTTCAAATATCGAAAATTCTGTTTTTTGGATTTTTTATAAAAAAAAAACATAAACATAAAAAATATTACTATTCATCATTAAAAAGAGCTTAACAACTAAATGATTTGGTATTTTGAATTACTATCCTACAATAACTGATTGCGGAGAAAATTTAAATTTTCATTTTGCGGTAAACGCAGTACGTTGTCCAATGTTATCCTTATGGGGAATACTAAAATAACTTTTTCTCTATTATTTATTGATAAATTTCGTTCAAACTTGATATACTTGTCAAGTTAGCATTGACCAACAGAGGAAATTCGAAATATGTTTCCCCTTAATAACCCTTAATCAAGTAGTAATGTTTACAATTACTACGTCCATCTTCTTTGAGTTGTATTGATTGTAACGGAATTTTGAAATACTATTTTGGTTCTTATTGATTTTCAACATTAACCTCGATAAGTTGTGAGGGATTTCTATGTTACTTTTATGAATGGGCTCAACAAAATAAAAAATTACCACTACTAAAGACATAAAGTTAGTGATTTTAATACCATGGCCCATTCTGTCGGATATTTAAGGAACTAAAATTTCGCTATTAGTCCGCAACGAAGCGCCACTAACTGAAAGAGCGCCTCCCTGTCCCGTTACACCCTAATTTACTATAATAGTAGTGATGATAGTCACAATTTAAATAACTATACTTATAATACATTTAAACAGATGTAATTTGAGAATTCGGTAAAAAAACTTGAACTTGAAACTTGAATTCGCTTAGGCTAATAATAAATAAGTTTTATTCTTTTTAGAATTCCCGCCAACAATCCTATATATTAATACGCTAAGTGGGTTTTCTTCACAGTCATAACTCGATAACGGCTAGACGGATTTTAACGTTTGAGGTGTCAAATTAAATGTAATTTTACGTACATTTTCCAATACGTCTCAGAATTTTAATAAAGGGCATCACTTAATACAATAAAGGGCTGAAATTTCGGAACAGTTATGCTATCCGACCGACGGCGGAAGTCTAAGTACGTGTTAATTAAAGTACGTTATCCGCATTATTTTCGGGTGTTGTCATCCGTTTTAATATCAAATGTTTTGTAATGTTTATTTACAAGTGAATCAACCTTTCGTTTGGAACAAACCCAATAAACTTGCTTGGATTCAAGCAACAGGACAAATACTAATATGTGTGTTGTTTTAATATGTGCTGGGCCCAACAGCTGCTTCAAATTGGCTTCATATCTTTATTTCAGTTTCATATCAAATCAAATCACACAGCTGGTCAAATTTCAATATATAAATACCCCCGTCGCAGCAAACCTGCATACTCAGCGAATTTCCAATGCAGATATAAAGTCTTAATACTACATTAAGCAACTTACCAAGTTTCATAAAAATATATTCACAAATAAGCGATATATACCATTTTAATTATTCTCCATAAGAATAACATTGGGGCTGAGTACGCAGGTTTGCTGCAACAAGGAACACAAAAAAAGGGTTTTTATGCTAATATCAATATAACCATTGATTTTGATGTATAATCAATGATATAACTCAACTTGGTATAGTCGTTTACAAGTTTTATTAATTTATGTTCATAATTAAGGGAGACAGAGCATTTAATTATTCTCCATAAGAATAACATGGGGCTGAGTACGCAGGTTTGCTGCTACGGGAGCCTTTGGCAAAAAGGTTTTTTTGAGCAAATATCAATAGACAACAACGAGATGAAGCTGTGTACCAAGTTTCGTCAGTATACGTTCATAAATAAGCGAGATATAAAAATTTTCTTTTCCTCCATAAGAATAACATTAGACAAGTACTGTGTTTAGCACTTTCAATATCTCGGTAACCAATTGACGTAGAGGAATGATGAAAATACTAAATTGTGTCTTTTTTTAAGCTGAATCCAATGGTAAAAACTAAAATTTGACAATTTCCAAAATGATATTTAAAAAATTAAAAAAAACCATTTTTGGGTTACAAAACCCCCCAAAAATACCCTTTCGGATAGAGCGATCTGGCTGGTTTTCGAACTTAAAGTCATAAATGTTGCTTTACACGTTTATACCAAAATCGGATCATTTTTACGAGAGTTATCGTGCTCACGGGCACACACATAACTCCGTATTTATATTTATATATATATATATATATATATATATATATATATATATATATATATATATATATATATATATATAATTATACACACACACACAGTTTCGAACGAATGGTGTTTTTTGGGTCTGGGGTACTCAAAACTTAAAGTTATTATGGTCCCGGGCCTAGTTCTTACCATGCCAACCACGGTAATAGCTTCTTCCCTTTAGGGAAAATTCGAGAAAAAGGGATTTAACTGTCCACTTTAATTTATTACCGTTTAGCGCAAAACTAAATTTTAGAGAATTTCCCCTATAGGGAAGAAGCTATTACCGTAGTCGGCATGGCACCATGATAACTTTTCGTTTTGAGGTTCCCAGACCCCAAAAACACCATTCGTTCAAAACTGTAGATATGTATATGTGTGTGTTTGTCCCTGAGCACGATAACTCTCGTAAATATTGTCTAATTCTGATGAAATTTGGAACCTACGTGTAAAGCAACATTTATGACTTTAAGTGCGAAAACCAGACAAATCGGGCCATGGGAAGGGGGGCTTATGGGGGTTTTAAATTTTCCAAAATTCAGTTTTTTGCATTTTTTACCCTAAAATTTTTAAAACACTTAATTTTGGTTTAGACCATGTTATAGAGCTTAAAAAAACAAATAATGTGGTATTTTGAATTATTAAGCTAGGTTAAGTGGTTGCGGAGAAAATCCAAAAAAACCTGCTCATAAAATCTCCTATGATAATCTTATGGGAAAAAGGTTTTTGGCTTTTCCTAAGTTAATGTTAATGTAAACTTCACATTTGCTTTTACCAATCAACTCAGCTCCACAAAACAATCATTTTGGTGTTTAAATTTTGATTCTACGTCCAACCGTTGCAGAGATATTCAAAGTGCTAAACACAGTACGTTGTCCAATGTTATCCTTATGGAGAATAAATAAAATTCGATATCTCATTATTAATGAATGTATATTGATGAAACTTGGCACGTGGGGTCACGTAGTACTGGTATATTGATATTTGCACAAAAAATTGATTATTTTTTTATTATCCCCGTAGCAGCGAACCTGCGTACTCAGCCCCCATGTTATTCTTATGGAGAATAAGTAAAATGTAATGACTCCCTTAATTATGAACATAAATTAATAAAACTTGGTATGTGGCTTCACCTTGTTGAGTTATATTGATATTTGCATAAAAGCCCATTTTTTTAGTTCCTTGTTGCAACAAACCTGCTTACTCAGCTCCCATGTTATTCTTATGGAGAATAATTAAAATGTTGTATAGTGCTTACTTATGATTGGATATTGTTTAAACTTGGTATGTGGCTTTACCTAGTTAAATTATATTTATATTTGCATAAAACCCAATTGTTTGTGTTCCTTGTTTCAGCAAACCTATGTACTCATCACCAATGCTATTCTTATGGAGAATGATTAAAATTGTATATACCGCTTATATATGAATATATGTTTATGAAACTTGGTATGCGGCTTTATATGGTATTACGACATATATTATGCATTGGAAATTCGCTTATTACGCAGGTTTGCTGCGACGGGGTATTTTGATTTTTTTTTACATATAATCCTTGAAAATGACCAATTTTATTTTTCCCCATTGGATCCAGCTTAAAAAACACACACAATTTGGTGTTTTGATCATTGCTCTACGTCAATTGGTTACGGAGATATTAAAAGTGCTAAATACAGTACGTTGTCCAATGTTATTCTTAAGGAGAATAAGAATAATTTTATACCTCGCTTATTTTTAAACGTATACCTACCAAACTTGGTAAATGGCTTCATGTGGTGTTATCATTAGCACAAAAATACAATTTTTACCGATGGTTCCCGTAGCAGAAAACCTGCATACTCAGCCCCCATGTTATTCTTAAGGAGAAAAGTAAAATATTATGTCTCCCTTAATTAATTATGAACATAAACAAATAAAACTTGGCATATGGCTTCAACTAGTTGGGTTATATTAATGTTTGCATAAAAACCCATTTTTTGTGTTCCTTGTTTCAGCGAACCTGCATACTCACCCGCTATGTTATCCTTATGGAAAATAATCAAAATGTCATAAATCGTTTTATTATGGATGTATATTGATGAAACTCGGTATGTGGCTTTATGTGGTATTAAGATACATATATATGCACTGCAAATTCACTTAGTACGCAGGTTTGCTGCTACGGGGGTATTTTCCCCTTCATTCATACCTTTTATGTGCGTGTTGCGGGTGTCAAATTTACGGGTTTCTCAAATTGTCCTGGTAAGGTTCGGTTTTGCAGATAGATTAGTGGTATCACATATTAACGTATCCCGATGATTTATTTTAACAATTCGTGTCAAATTTACATATATTACTTCCTGCATTTTGGTTGGCGAACTCGCAAAACAAAATCCTGCCCTGCATTTTCATAGGACAATCCCCGAACCAAAGGAACGGACCCCAGCTTTTTCCTCGGTAACGGAATGTTTGCCGAAAGATTTTGGGATGAAATAAATAAAACTAAATACATTTGTTCATAAATTTGTACATGCAGTTGGCCCTGTAAGTTTGAAAACTTATCAACAGGGGCCCCTTAATGCATTATTTGTATATTTCATTCAATTTATTTTCTAGTTACACATTTACATTTTATTTTTCACAAAGTGGCACTAAAGATGTTTGTTGGGTTTCATGTGTGTCAGTGGAACGTATCCATAAATTGTTCGAGGAGTTACACTTGGCTTTATGAAGGGAAGTCCGTATATAATTTACCTTAGTTTAGATATACTAAACATATAAGCAAATACGAGAGAAAAATGATTTTGTGCGTCTGTTATTGAACGACTCTATATACCCCTTCTATCTTGGACTGTCCTTATATAGGCGACTGGAATGTTGATATTGCTTTCTTTCTTCCTTGTTGTCAAAGCCTTGGGCTACAGTGGGTTTAATAACAAAGTTTTAATTCCCGCTTTGTTTCAAATGTATAGTTGGTGATGAGTTTTTGTTTTCACTTATGGACAAAATGTTTGTAAGTATTCGCCATCATAAAAATAACTATTTAACTTATAGACAGCAAATAAACAAATGATACTTTGAACATATTTTTTAGAATTTACTAAAATTAAGATATTTAGATTTCATTTGGTACAAACTGTGTTTATACCGTATATTCAGTGGAAATATCAGAAGACCTAAAGAAACAATTGTTTAAATATAAGTATTTTATCTAATCCAAAATTCATAATTATATGAATCTTGTGTTATAATTATATTTAATTCTTGTTTATTACAATTCAATAGTCACTGTAAATTTCAGTATATTCAATACTCCACCGGGCAAACATAGTCAACGTAAAAATATCATCATGAGCTCTAATGAATTTATTAATTTGCATTAAATTTGGATTAATCAAATAATTCCTCCAGTTTTTGGTATAGTTTATTCATTTTAACACATCCAAGCAAAAAATTTCACAAAAATTAATGTTTTCCTCATTAATTCTGAATAGTGTTTAAATCGAATTCATGAAAGTTATTAAATTCGTCTTACGGAGTTGTGGTTGGTGGCTGGATCCCACATTAATCGGTAACCCCTCAAAGGTATCGTTCATTAGGCTAAAGCTATTATTCCTGGGTAAAAATACAGTCTTGGTTGGTAGCAAGGCTGCACTACACTCATACGCTTATACAGTAATTCATTCATATTCGCCTAAAGGGGTCATACATATAGGCCTATTACGTAACGCACTTGGGGAGGGTATACGGTGGCGTAGCGTTACGCATTCCTTGGGGAGGAGAGTCTGGCTCAGCGTTATCCTAACTCATACACTTCCAATATAATAATAGGAATGAAAGAAATATTTTAGTTTTATGATCTGATATTACAACTTTTAACTATTCGCTATTACGTATCGCATGTATTTACAATTTTGCTGGAATAGTTTATTTTTCTGTTTTAACCTCAAAAATTGAACTTAAAAAAATAAATTTAATTATGAATATCACTAGCCCCTAACATACGAACAAGTGTGTATCGGCGTTTTAAACATAGATATTTTACTACTGGATAAAACGAAAACACCCCAAGCCGAATATAAGTTATTTTCCGAAATTAAATGGCACGCCGCCAACTAATGCGGGAACAAAGAGGCGGCCGCAGAAGAGGCGAAAGCGTACAAGTCTAATCGATCGACTGAATGAGCGAACAATGCCGGAAGATGCTCAATGTTTACCCGCGGTCGTGGTCGCCATGGGGACGCAGCTTCCCGCCACGGCGCACGCCCCCTACCCCCTACTACCCTCGCACCGCTACCCACTAGTACCCTCGCCCCGCCACCCCGCTACTACCCTCGCCGCGCACGTCGACCCTCGTGTTTAATTGATGAATCGATTGTTGCTGTTCCTCAATTAGTCGATATTCATGCCCCAGTCGTTAGCGGCTATAAATATTCCATCGCGTAATTCCATTCTCGGTTATTGTTTCCCGTCGGCCCGATATATCTGCTCTCGGTGAAATATCACTGGACGATTACGCTGGTTTTTAGCATTGTCTCTATTGGCTCGTTTTACTAATACGAGCCACTGGTGTTATAGCTATTTAGATCTTCAGTTCCTTAATTAATTAAGTTCAAAGAAGAAAAGCTATATTGAAAATAAATGGTGTATTTTTTACATCAATCTCAATTCCAATATTTTACAAATAAAAACAATAAAATTAAAAATAATGAAACATTTTATTTGTTTTAAATTAAAACCACATGATAAACTTTGGTGTATAGTCAGTTGCCACTACAGTGTGATTGCAGATGTTGCAAATGCATAGTAAACAGTTTTGTTTCAATACTCCTCAATGTATTGTGGTTGGGTATTAAGGTATATTAAGGTATTGGGGTGTTGTGGTGTTTATTATTCAGATATTTACTTTGGATTTATTAGTGAGTTTAATCAGTCTATTTTGGAATCGTAAATAGATTTATTTTCTTAAACCATTTAGGTTATCTAATACGGTTTACCTATATGACTACAGAATTCTATCATTTTTCATCCTTGATATTTTTAGTGAATTTCCTTTGGAAAGTGAACTATTAGCATGACCAGCACGATGAAACTTAAGCCCGGGACCACCATAGAAGTTCCTAACGTGACCCCCTGAATACATTTTGGGGGGTCGTCCAAAATGTTATATATATATATATATATATATATATGTGTGTGTGTGTGTGTGTGTGTGTGTGTGTGTGTTTGCACTCTAGCGGTCACATTTTTTGTCCGATTAACTTCAAATTTGGTAGGGACGTTTCTTTCTGTAATCAGTTGGACAAGTTCGTTGGGCAAAACAATCGGAAACTCCAAACCTCTTTTTTGGGGATTAGGTAATCTTTCAAATTTCGAGTTTTTGGGCCCAAAAAGGGTCAGAAGAGCCCCGCATGTAAAATTAATGCATGTAATAAGATGGGAATTAGTGAGGCGAAAGTTTTAAGCCCTCTCTTGTCATTCTAGTATAAATAATTACCGAGTTATCAAAGAAAATGTGTTTCGACCAAACACAGTACGTTGTCTTATGGGGGGTTTACACTAGAAAAGCCTGCACCTCCTTTGATAGAGTACTTTTATTATCCTCAACAACCTCACGCCTACTTTCAAGCCTGACTGGACCTTCTCCTAACATTATAATGCGCAAAATTGTATTCCCAGCTTTGCAGGTAAATGAAACCAGGAGCATCAGAACAGCCAAAAAATCAATGTTTTCAGATTTCAATAAAAATTGGAATACATGTATGTTTTTACATTGATTTTGAGTTTTAAAAGTTGTTATATGGAAATTCACTTCCCTCACGTCAGCGTGCTGCGTGCGAACTCGTTACAACATTTAACTCTGTACGGAGATGACTTGAGGGCCAGCAAATAAACAAAGGGTTGATGGTACTTTCCGTGCACCACAAATGCACAGAAAGTAAACGTTATGTAATTTTGCCGTGCAGTAGCGGGAATAACCTATTTTCTTAGCTCATTTTACGTTTAGAAAGTGTACTTTCGTGTGTAGAGTAATGAAAAACCTTTTTCGTCATACTGCTTCAAAAACATCTGTTTTTGACAGATGCGTTGAGATTCAAAAGTTCTTCTTTTTAGTCATTGGATAATAACATATGTTTTGATGATCATTATCGTACTAGGACTAAATACCCCCGTCGCAGCAAACCTGCGTACTCAGCGAATTTCCAATGCACAATATGTGTCTTAATACCACATAAAGCCGCAAACCAAGTTTCATATAAATATATTCACATATAAGCGATTTTAATTATTCTCTATAAGAATAACATTGGTAATGAGTACGTAGGTTTGCTGAAACAAGGAACACAAACAATTGGTTTTTATGCAAATATAAATAGAATTTAACTAGGAGAAGCCCCATACCAAGTTCCATCAATATTCAATCATAAATAAGCGCTTTATAACATTCTACTTATTCTCCATAAGAATAACATGGGGGCTGAGAAAGCAGGTTTGCTGCAACAAGGAACAAAAAAATGGGGTTTTATATAATTATCAATATAACTCAACCAAGTGAAGCTACATACCAAGTTTTATTAATTTATGTTCATAATTAAGGGAGTCATTATATTTTACTTATTCTCCATAAGAATAACATGGGGGCTGAGTACGCAGGTTTGCTGCCATAGGAATAATCAACAAAAAATCAATTTTTTGTGCAATTATCAATATACCAGTACTACGTGAAGCCACATACCAAATTTCATCAATATACATTCATAAATAATCGAGATATCACATTTTATTTATTCTCCACAAGGATAACATTGGACAACGTACTGTGTTTAGCACTTTAAATATCTCTGCAACGGTTGGGCGTAGAATCACAATTTGAACACCAAAATGATTGTTTTGTGGAAATGAACAGATTGGTAAAAGCAAATATGAAGTTTACATTAAAATAAACTGAGGAAAAGCCAAAAACCTTTTTCCCATAAGATTAACATGGGAGATTTTATGAGTAGGTATTTTGGATTTTCTCCGCAACCACTTAACCTAGGTTAATAATTCAAAATACTATATTATTTGTTTTTTTAAGCTCTATAACATGGTCAAAACCAAAATTAAGTTTTTTAAAAATTTTTAGGTGAAAAATGCAAAAAACTGATTTTTGGAAAATTTAAAACCCCCATAAACCCCCCTTCCCACGGTCCGATTTTTCTGGTTTTCGAACTTAGTCATGAATGTCATTTTACACGTTTGAGCCAAATTTCATCAAAATTGGACTATTTTACTCAAGTTATCGTGTTAACGAACACATATATAGATAGATATATATATATATATATATATATATATATATATATATATATATATATATATACATATATATAAATTTGAACGAATAGTGTTTTTGGCATCTGGGGCCCTCTAAACAAAAAGTTATCATGGTCTTGGGCTTAAGTCTTACCATGAGACCTACGGTAATAGCTTCTTCCCTATAGGGGAAATTTGCTAAAATCAGAAAATGTAGTAAAAACTACCCGGAGTATTATAAACTCTGAAATTGGGTCAAAAAATAAAATTGGTAATGGCAACATAAGTATACACACAAAAAATAAACTTATTCTTCCTAACCCCTACACCATCCTATCCACCCCCTTCCCAGTTCGCTTGAGACACTGCGGGAGTTAAACACGTTTTTCATTCATTCGTGATACGCTATTGTTTTTCTGCTCATAATACTCCCTGTGTTAAAATGACCATATACTCCCTATAGTTCGATATTTCGATAGTTCAACACCCCTTTAGTCTACAAAGTGTCAAACTATCGAGGTTCTACTGTATCTGTTTTAAAACAAAACAAAGTAAGAATTGTATCAGCTCCTTAATTATGGTAAAAAAATAAACAGGTAGAATTAATTGAACAAACATAATTTTTAGGCATTGTGGTTGACAGTAATTTATCTTGGGATGGTCATGTAAAGTACATTTTAAGTAAAGCTAACTCTGGTTTATTTGCAATCAGAAAGATGACAAAATTATGTAATAGCGATGTTTTGTGTAATCATAGACTTTGCTCTCATATATAGTTTTATTGCCTATGGGCTATGTGTATATGGTTCAACAACAAAGGAAAATCTAAATGAGATATGAAAAATTCAAAAAAAAACAATTTGGACTATTTTGAAGTTACATTATAGAGAATCTGCTAGAGAATACTTTAAACAGCTGAAAATTATAATAGTTTATGGGCTTTACATTTTCGATACCATAATGTATGTCAAAGGTCTAAATCATGACACTGTATTGGTCCTAGTGCACCCCTGTAATACTAGAAACAAAATTGAACCCCTCACCCACCATCATTTAGAAATATTTAAAAAGAAAACCACATATGCCGGTAAAAGATTTTTAGAAAAAATTCCAGATTCTATAAAAAATGAAATTAATTATACCAAATTTAGAAAGAAGTTGAAGGAATATTTGACAGACTTAGTTATATATGACTTTGATGAGTTTGACAAAGGATTCTAATGCCATAAAAATCTCAGATTATTTGCATTTCCTATATAAATTGTGTACGGTATTTAATAAAGTGTATATTTTATTTTTCATTATAAAAACATGTTTTTATTTGTTTGTATTTTATACCTTTATTTTTTTCATATTTGTTATCCTAATTCTAAAGAAATTTTAAAAATTAATATTTAAGATATACTTAATTTCTCCATGGTTACAGAGAAAAAATACGTTTTATACGGTGATACAAAAGGTAGTAAGTAGCATTGACTATTCTATAGTCAATGGTAGTAGTCATTAAGGATGAAAAATAGAAATGAGCAGTATTTAGCACAATCTCGAGATTAGCCTTATATTTAAATTTCTCTCACTCTGGGCCTGTTAAAGATAACTCGGAAAATATGAATTTTTTTTAAGAATATTTAATGCCCTACAACTTTGTTTCTGACAGACTTTCTGTAAATCGTATTGGTGAGAAGCTAGAAGAACAAGTTTGACAAAAAACCGTGAGGTGCAACAAATTTGTTTAAAGTTTATCCATATTTGTTGGCATATATCTCGAAAACTATTGAAGATAGGATCACAGTAATAGGGTTTTCCTTGTAGTAAATTTTATTTTCTTTCCTCTTGCCATCTTATAAAATTTCTGTATGACTAACCGCTTTCAAGGTTTAAGCGAAAAACTGAAAATAATAGTCATTTAAGGGGGGAATAACCCCCCTTCATCCCTCGCGGCAAAGGAAATCGACGGGACTTTGTGTTACGTTATTAAGGGGTACCATCCCTACACATCCCAAAGAAAATTTGAACTACATGATTTTGTTCGGCTATTTTGAATATATTTGTCTAGTTTTCCTGAACTCGCCCGTTCCGTTTACACGGTACGCAGTTGAAATTGACAGCAACTGTTTACGTAATGAAGGCTCGTCCTCCTCAAAGGAATATTATTAGTCATCACTTTCCAAATTAATATTCCTAACATTTATCTAGGATAACTGGCGCTCTAACCAATTAAAAAAGATTATATATGCTGAAAAACCGTTATTTCTGTTATTATCTTATTTTTTTAAATGTTTTAATGGTTCTAATCTCAAGTGCTAAGTTATGACAGTACAACTGCACAGCATGACTTGCCTAGGGACAACAGGTTCATTCTGGATGCGTTCCGGGAGTTCCAAGCGCAGAGAGAGGTGGTCGCTTCATCCGGAAACATGACAAAGTCTTCCGTGTGGTTAAACACAGCCTGTGCCCGGTGCTCCTGCTTACCTGGAATGATTGTACAGTTTAAGTGTATTGTTAGGAATATTGTTCCTAGAATTCATGTTTTCCATAGAGTAAAATCAGGTTTCAAAGAATCTTGCTCTAAATAATAGCGCATACCAATCTCGAACTAAAACACTGATGTGCGCCACCAATTCAGCATACAAAAGAATGTGAAGAATAATCAGATCCAGTTTTGCTACATTCCACCAGCAGACTTCTTAACCAAGGCAAACTCTAAAACTGTGCTGAAGGACAAGAAATGTGCAATTTGGGAGGATGCTGAATTGGCAAAACTGACTCTCATATTTATTTGCCCCTTTATCTATCTGTAAACTATATGTTAAAACCCATAGCCCCCACAAAGGTGGGGCTGGGTGGACCCCTGGCCCATGGGCCCGGGTCTGGGAGGGCCCGGGCCCGGGCATGGGACGTAATTGATTTTTTTTTTTAACAAATACTATAATTAGATTCAAACTATAAATATACCTTTACAATATTTTATATGAATTACAGTGGGCCTACTGTATTTATTTACAGCTTAAAATGTAATGCATATATTAATACCCCCGTCGCAGCAAACCTGCGGACTCAGCGAATTTCCAATGCATAATATTTGTCTGAATTCCACATAAAGCCGCAAACCAAGTTTCATAAAAATATATTCACATATAAGCGATTTTAATTATTCTCCATAAGAATAACATTGGTAATGAGTATGTAGGTTTGCTGAAACAAGGAACAGAACCAATTGGTTTTTATGCAAATATAAATAGAATTTAACTAGGCGAAGCCACATACTATGTTTCATCGATATTCAATCATAAATAAGCGATATATGACATTCTAGTTATTCTCCATAAGAATAACATGGGGGCTGAGAAAGCAGGTTTGCTGCAACAAGGAACAGAAAAATGGGTTTTTATATAATTATTAATATAACTCAACCAATTGAAGCTACATACCAAGTTTTATTAATTTTTGTTCATAATTAAGGGAGTCCGTACATTTTACTTATTCTCCTTAATAATAACATGGGGCTGAGTACGGAGGTTTGCTGCTACGGGAATAATCAACAAAAAATCAATTTTTTGTGCAAATATCAATATGCCAGTACTACTTGAAGCCACATACCAAGTTTCATCAACATACATTCATAAATAATCGAGATATCAAATTTTATTTATTCTCCATAAGGATAACATTGGACAACGTACTGTGTTTAGCACTTCGAATATCTCTGCAACGGTTGAGCGTAGAATCACAATTTAAACACCAAAATGATTGTTTTGTGGAACTGAACAGATTGGTAAAAGCAAATGTGAAGTTTACATTAAAATAAACTGAGGAAAAGCCAAAAACCTTTTTCCCATAAGATTAACATGGGAGATTTTATGAGCAGGTTTTTTTGGATTTTCTCCGCAACCACTTAACCTAGGTTAATAATTCAAAACACTAAATTATTTGTTTCTTTAAGCTCTATAACATGGTCAAAACCAAAATTAAGTTTTTTAAAAATTTTAGGGTGAAAAATGCAAAAAACTGATTTTTGGAAAATTTAAAACCCCCATAAACCCCCCTTCCCATGGTCAGATTTTTCTGGTTTTCGAACTTAAAGTCATGAATGTCATTTTACACATTTGAGCCAAATTTCATCAAAATCGGATGTTTTTTACTCAAGTTATCTTGTTAACGGACACATATATAGATATTATATATATAGACATATATATAAATTTGAACGAATAGTGTTTTTGACATCTGGGGACCTCAAAACAAAAAGTTATCATGGTCTCGGGCTTAAGTCTTACCATGAGACCTACGGTAATAGCTTCTTCCCTATAGGGGAAATTCGCTAAAAGATCATTGTTGATGATACTTTTGATTCGAGGTCATCATAAATCGATTAAAATTCATTCGATTATAAATAATTGAAACATTCATTGTTACTATCGAAACATTCATTGTTGTATTGTTATTTGAAGAACAACCGATTGATTCGAACCACAATGATTGGTTTGAATGATCGACTCAACAACCGATAGATATGAATGAACCGAAGTTATGCATGTGCAACAGCTGATTGTTTCAAGAGACAAGCTGAAAGAAACATTTGAGGTTATGAAGACACAGTACGTAAATTTTACTTTTGTTTTTGTTTAAACCTTAAGTTTTTTGGCAGTATGACGAAAAATATAGTTCGTCACTCGGATCAAAAGTGTCTTTTTAATACTCGCTCATTTCCCAGCCTCGGCTTCGCCTCGGCAGTTAAACTGGAGCTCGTATTAAAAAGATCCACTTTTGATCCTAGTGACGAAATATACTATTACCGTGCACTGCACGGTAAAAGCTTTTTACCGTGCACTTAGTCAGCTGATGAAATAAACAGCTGATTGCAACAATACAACGTTAAACCACATGAGTAATTACGAGTGTTGAATAGTAAACACATTTTGAGAGAACAAACCATTCTATTTGATACTAAAGGAAACTTTTGAAAATGCATTTCAGTGAGGAATACAATGAACCTGATATACCAGATTTTATTTTCTGAAATATAAAAATATTATAATTTATGTTATGTCCTAAATAAATTGTATTATGATTTTAAAATGTACTAATTTTTCTGTGTAGTATGATGTAAAGTATCGTACGTTACTCGGCCGGTAAGCTTTACCGTGCTCGCACGGTAATATACTATAACAAAACAAATCCCTTTATCCAATGTGAGGAAGGATTGTGGTGGGGGTAACTTTCCCCTTGCCCCTTTGGTCACAAGCTAGCGATCAAGTCATCTCCGGACAGTAGGTGATTAGTAACTAAGTGATTAAGCTACACAAATTTGCACTGACAGTCACAAAAGTTTTGAGTTTTTGCCTGCCTTAAGATGCTTCATAGCACGAACATATCAATAACATTAAAAAACAAGCTGTATTAAACTATTTTACACTGTCCTGTATTTTGTTGCACTTACTCAATTTATCATCAGATCGATTCCACCTTTTAGTGATTAACATATTAAGCCTAATACTGATATATTAAATGGTTTATAAAATATACCGCTTTCACGGTTTAGAAATATATAAGATCGATGTGTTTCGTTTTATTGTTTTAAAATATCTAAGCCTGATGTCAAATTTATCAAATTTGGTTACAATATCAACCAAATTAAATGTGTTTAGACTTTACACAAACCTGTATTTATTAATCGAAGCTTAAATATTAACGGTTTTGACTTTTGTATCATATGTTGTAAGTACGTTTACAAAATCTGTTTATAAATGATGAAAGCTTAAAGGGTAGGCCACCAAATTTCCTAGTTTCCTTTAAATAATTAAGTCAACATAAGTGTATAGGTGTTATTACAATACATTAAGTAACAAAACATTTACTAAAAAGTGACAATATTTTTTATAATAAATTTAAATTAATGGAAATAATAACTAATATGTACTACGGAGGTTATACTAGTGACTTGAATTAATATCTAGAAGTCCTGTTCAATTAAAAAATAATTATAATTTTAGTTTACCATGATAAAATAAAACTGTAAATAAAACAACTTTAAGGCTATTTAGTTTTTATTCCTTGTTTATTATTCAATCAACGAAAGTAAAAATAAATTAAGTCTACAGTAATGATTTAACAAGGTAAATAAGTGATTTTAGCAGGAATACATTCAGACGCTATTACATTATTATTATTACAGTATTATTATTATTTTATCATCGTTTAAGCCGGATTTTTTTTCGGGCTAATAGCTAGTTAAATAATGTTAAATAATAGCAGTACTGTCTGTATCTTGCTAAGATTAATACATCATATAGCCTAAGCCTGCATTTAACCAAACATATTTTAAAATCAAAAGATTATTTTTCCTTTATTGCAAGTTTGAGTGGAGTAATACTTATCCCCTATAAGTTTACTGGATAATTAAGCTTTGGATAAAACAAGTTTAAAGAGGAAATTACAATCTGTAGTAAGTCAGGAGTTCTAATTAAAAGCAAGCCAGGATTTCGAATACTGCATTTTCATTCACGGAGAATCCTTTTGGCTACGAGAAAACATCCAGAACACTGATTTTTTACCTAAACAGGGTGCAATGAATCGTGTTATTCGTTATTATGATTAATAAATGTTATATATATATATTATTATTATTATATACTATTATATACTACTATATACTATCATATAATATTGATAAATTATATGACACATTTCTAAAGACACTGATCTTATAAAACTAGTTTTATAAATGCATTTTTAGACTTAATAATATATATCAAATCAATAACTCGCCAGGCAAAACGCAACGGATTAATAAGGTACAATGAACATCATATATTAATTTACAAGCAGGATTGTTATAAAAGTAATTATCCACTGAACAGATTTTTATGCTTGATGTATCAATTCAAATAGGTAGATATGTAAATTATTCCTAATTTGTAATGGATTTCTTTATAATTTGCATTCGTCTTTAGAGTTCTGCCCCTCAGGCCTTCAAACTTCAATATTAATCTTATGGAAGAATATAAATCAAATGATTTGTATATTTAACAGTTGTTTGCGTATTGACAAAATTCAACACAGCAGCATATTATATTAGAGGAATTATTTAAATAACGTTACTACTGGAATGACAACTAAGAATACACAATTCGTAATGAGGGTTTTTTTTTAAATTTAGAATCATGAAAAATCACAGTTCGAGTAGAAGGTCATATTAGTAAAAATATCAATACTTTCAATAATGTATACTCTGAACCTTCAGTGTGGAGCCGTAATAAAATTTTAGTAACTAATTTTAAATTAAAAAATATACCAATATATCAATAAGTATTATTTATTATAATTATTTGTATATGTTTACCAGTAATTTTTATATTTTTTGAGGCCTGTTTCCAGCAATGCCAACATCGTCAGACGTACTCACAAACTCTAAAAAGTTTATTCAAGTTATTAAATATTTGTAAAAGGTTATATTTAAAAATACTTATACTAAGTATCCACTGAACAGATGTTTATACTTGACGTGTCAATTCAAGTAGGTAGATGTTTAATGATTCTTTGTTTGTACATGTTTTGTACATTTGTAACAGACAAATGTACTTTTGTCTGTCACGCTTGTTTCCCTCTTTTCACAAAAAAATACCTGATTATTCTTGATAAGATAATTTATGTTACTACGGGAATCTGTGAGGAGGTAAAAGCTGACACCGTTGCCTGTGATTAGGTTATATCCTTAGGCCACCAGCGTTACAATGCACAATTATCTATATCTATAAAAGGTAAAACCCTGGCTGACTGACTGCCTGGCACTCACTCATCACTAATTCTCCACCTTCCCATGTAGGTAGAGAGCTGAAATTTTGTACACTGATTCTTTAGGCATAAAATAGGAAAACTAAATGGTTTTCATCCTGATCTGACCTTGGGATTCCGCCAAAGATCCCGACAAAGTTCCCATGTATTTCTTATGGACATTCATTTTTGTTCGAGCTAATGAAAATACAAACAGCTGATCTTGATGCGTAGTAGTTTCACGGGCTAACCGCAGAATGCAGTTCACACAACTGTCGTAGTTTTTATAAACTAGGTGTACGCTCATTCTTCCCGTAAGAGGATGAACGAAGACTGAATTTTTAATTATATATTTAAATAGGCATGTTACATATTTAGCTTTTGTTAACGTACACCTTGTTTAGCCAAACACTTTTACAATAGGTCAACAAATATCTAGACCATATGCAACATATCTAAATAATTATAATTTCTTTATATTGTATTCTGACAGAGAAAGATTACAAATGTGTGAATGTACGAGTACAAATACTAAAGATTTCAACAGATTACTTGTATTTAAAAATACTTAGAGAAAATTTTAATTGATATGTTATAAAACTAAGGAGCTTTGCAAATGTTTGCAAGCTTACGTTAACGTGTCTACTAAAATATGTTACAAATTTAAGAGATAAGAGATAACCGACAAAATTTGAAGTGCCAGCTATCATACTAATCATTATAATATTATAAAGCTGAAAGTTTGTGAGTTTGTTTGTTTGTTTATTAGTTTGTGGCTCACAATCACGCTCTAACTACTAAATAGATTGGGCTGATTTGGTAGGAAGATTGCTAATATCCTAAAGTAACATATAGGCCTATTCACGGTTTAAAATTCCTTTACGATTTAGCCCCAATGGCTACTAAACTTCCCATGTTAATCTTATGAGCATTAACATTTACTGGATCAGATTATAAATAAAACAGATCTTCTGCATTTTATATTTTGAGTTCATTTATTTGCTTATATGCTCCTTTAACCACGAAGGTACCTGTATCACAATAATGCCGGGGAAACGTAAATAAATTTTTATTAGTGACCCGATTGACCGATTTATTAGAAGTAAAGTAAAGTAAAGTGGTTAGAAGTAAAAGAAACTTAAAACGCAAATGGAAAGCTTTACGGTAGGCAGCACACAGAGCAAAAGAAACGCCAGAAGAACAGCAACTTCAACGTGAAGAGCAATCTCAGCGGTAGGCTCAGTTTGATTGAAATGACACTATGGCAGAGCAGTGATCTACAGAAACTATTGAGGAAGCTGAAGCTCGCACACGAGCTACTGCTATAAGGTCTATGTCCAAAGGCAGCAAACGATCACCAGAAATACGTAGGGCGTCTTCAAAATTGCTGCCTTGACGCGACTCTTGGTCGGCTAACATATATCTTACTAACGCTATGTAGTGGGCGTGGAAGCCGCATGGGCAACGCTAGTTATACTATAGTCGAATTAAAGTAGCTTTAGGATTGACTCTAGTGACCCCTGTTAGGGCTAGTGGAAACCCATAGAGCAGTAGCGCCTTGCCTGGCCAATGACGGGGCAGTTTTGACCAAACATTGCTTTATAGCAACCAACCACATGTGCCCTAAAGTGCCAGTTTGCTTTTTGTTTACTGGTCACCATATTTGAGGCGTCTGCTAGAAAAAAATAAATGTTTGTTTTTATTTACTCATGGAAATTACAGCGAATTCGCAAATGCAAGTTTGTGTAGATTTTGATTCTTCAAATATTTTGTTAAAATATGTTAGGTATTTAATGTATATTTCCCGTTGTTTTGGAAAACTGAGTAAAGTGATTCCCTTGATGTTTTTCACTGTTTGTTATTTCGTACCTGTCACATATAGATCTATATATTAATCGGCTAAGAACATTTTTGTGGTACCGATTTCTCGGATGTGTGGCATCGTAGAATTATAAAACTTAGCGTACTTATTTAGTACTATTAGGAGATGTGTCGAATTTAAATAGTTTTTTATTTGGGCGTGTAGGGCTATACCCTTTTGGCTTTCAAAGTTTACATGTTATCCTTATGGACACATGCATTTTGTTTTTTGTATCTGTTTATAATTTTCATTTCAATTAATAAGCAACTGCGTTATTCAAATAAATATGTAGGACAACAGCAAAAACAGATGATTCATAAATAAAACATTTTACTGACTACTGGAATGGTAACACAATTTTCTTATCGGTTTTAACTCCACATTAAACAAATTAAACCTGTTTGTGAGGGGAGGGAGGATGAGAGACGTGGTGAGGATGAGGTGGAGAGGTTTCGGGCTTAAATAATAAGGCTACTGATTACTGGAATGGTAACACCTTTCTCTTATCCGTTTTAGCACTACATTAAACACGCCCCAAAAATAGATGCAATATTTAGAGAGGACAATGAAGTCTGTCAGTCCAGGTGATCTTGAAATAGTTATTTGAACTTTTGTATTACTGGGGGCTACGCCCCCTAGACCCTTCATTGTTATTGTAGCTTTATTTTGTTTTTCAAAATTTTATAAATACGGAACTTGAAGAATAATTAGGTTTAAATTGGTTTTGAAATCCTTAACATTTCAATCACATTCGACCACACCACCCAGAACCGACCTTTTTGTAGTACTTTCAAAATAATGTTAAAATACAAACATATAAATCATTTGGAGGACAATGACGTCCAGAATCCGTCAGTCAGTCAGGTCAGATAAATCAGTCCGACCAAGAACTATTGATTTAAGTAGGGTACAATGGGGGTTTCTGGGGCAGGAGGGACAGGAGGGCCACCCCAACCCCGAAACCCCCCCCCCTCGCGAATTTTTTTTTGCGAATTTTTTTTGCGAATTTTTTTTTTTTTTGCGAATATTAACCTAACCTAACCTAACCTAACCTAACCTAACCTAACCTAACCTAACCTAACCTAACCTAACCTAACCTAACCTAACCTAACCTAACCTAACCTAACCTCGGATCAGATTTCTGATTGCAGATTCTTGTTCGTCTAGTCGAGCCGAGAAATTTGCATACCCACAAAGTACATTTGGACGATGTGGGGGGGGCTATCTCGGTTACCATAAGTCGGATTTGAATTCTGATTGCAGATTCTTGTTCGTCTAGTCAAGCCGAGAAATTTGCATACCCACAAGGTACATTTGGACGATGTAGGGGGGGGCGGGCTATATCGGTTACCATAAGTCGGATTTGAACTCTGATTGCAGATTCTAGTTCGTCTAGTCGAGCCGAGAAATTTGCATACCCACAAAGTACATTTGGACGATGTAGGGGGGGGGCTATCTCGGTTACCATAAGTCGGATTTGAATTCTGATTGCAGATTCTTGTTCGTCTAGTCAAGCCGAGTAATTTGCATACCCACAATGTACATTTGGACGATGTAGGGGGGGGGCTATATCGGTTACCATAAGTCGGATTTGAATTCTGATTGCAGATTCTTGTTCGTCTAGTCGAGCCGAGTCATTTGAGTACCCACATCGTACACTTTGGATGATGTTTACAAAAAAGGGGCCCGCACCACACTTTTGACCTTTTTTTTTGCATTATTGGAATCTCCTCGTCAAGCCGAGTATTCTCAGTACCCACATGACATACTTTGGATAATTAATACAAGAGTTGAACAGGGTAACGCTACAACCAACAGAGCTAGCCCATCAGCGCTTGCGGTCAATTGAACTACCAGTGAATGCAAATTTTGAGGAGAATATAATTGCAATGCTTTGAACATATACTGCAAAGGGGGGTGTATCGATACACCCCCCTTCAAGTACTCTGCACCGAGGCAGACGTTCACACAAATAAGCGTCGTGTCCAGTCTCCTGTCTGGGAATGCGGATGTTGTAATTTGATACCTCGACTGGAGGGTGCAGGTGTTCACACAAAAAACCGACAAGTTGAGACCTGTCTGGGAATGCGGATGCTGTAATTTGATACCTCGACTGGAGGGTGCAGGTGTTCACACAAAAAACCGACAAGTTGAGACCTGTCTGGGAATGCGGATGCTGTAATTTGATACCTCGACGGGAAGACGGCTGACCCTTCTAGGAACCCATAATTATAGACCACCCGCGTCGAATTCCGAGAAATAAATCACCAGTTGTCACGGTATCATTCTTGTTTTAGGCTTCAACAATTCCTGACGTATGGGGGAGCGAAAATCTCCCCCTAGTAATTAAATCAACAGAACACCAGTTGTCACGGTATCATTCTTGTTCTAGTCTTCAACAATTCCTGACGTATGGGGAAGCGAAAATCTCCCCCTAAGCCATTATGTGTTAGGGGGAGCGAAAATCTCCCCCTAAGCGGCGCGCGGGTCGCAACACGCCACAGTCTCTTGATAGACTACTTCGAAGACGGACGTCTACATTAATTCGATAACAATGTCGTTTATTCATCAGAAATCGTGTGAATGTGTGAAGAATGAACTGGACTTGTTTTCGTTACCGCCTACGCAGACCAGCATCGAGAGCGGTAAATGGGTTCAATACAAACCGATCTCATCGCTGACAGACGATTCGCCAATAGAGTTTGTAATACCCGGTCACGGTGACGAGTACACGGACCTGACACAAACGTTATTACACGTGAAAGCCGCTATTGTGAAACAGGACGACACTAAAGTGGACGGTGGGCAACCTGCTAAAGAGGTGGGCCCGGTGAACAATTGGCTCCACTCGATATTCAGTCAAGTGGATCTCTATCTCAATCATAAACTGGTGTCACCACAAAACAACACGTACGCTTACCGTGCCTACTTGGAAAACCTATTGAACTACGGATGTAGTGCGAAGAATTCGCACCTGACTAGCGAGCTGTTTTTTGAAGATTCGGCCGGACTAATGGACGATTGTGACGAATTGAACGAGGGATTGAAAAAGCGTCGCGATCACACGAAAGAAAGCGATGTTTGCGATATGGTCGGTCGATTGCACATCGATTTGTGCAATCAGAACAAATTCATGTTGAACGGTGTCGAGATGCGATTGCAACTTAACAGATCCAGAAACTCGTTTTGTATAATGTCCAAAACGCTAACTACCTACAAGGTGACAATTAAAGAGATTAGTCTTTTCGTACGTCGATGTAAGATCAATCCGAGCGTATTGTTGGCGCACAGCAAAACTCTCGAGACCGGCACGGCCAAGTATCCGATCACGCGTGTAGAAGTGAAATCCTTCACACTACCCTCCGGCATAATGAGTAAGGCTTTAGACAGCGCATTTCTCGGTCAGTTACCGAAACGTGTGATAATTGGACTGGTCAGTAATCTTGCGTTCAACGGAGATTTCAAGAAGAATCCTTACAACTTTCAACACTACGATATGAATTATCTCGCATTGTACGTGGACGGTGAACAAGTACCGGCCAAACCGTTACAGCCCGTTTACACATTGAACAGTGAGACATATATACTCTCTTATTACACATTGGTCACTGGCACCGGAATCCAGTTCTCCGACGCAGGTAATGAGATCAAGAGAGGTGACTATCCGTACGGTAATTGTCTTATGGCGTTCGACTTGACACCGGACATGTCCGCGGCTGAGTCGAGTCACTGGAATCTCCTGCGCAACGGTAATCTACGTATCGAAATCGGATTCTCCAAAGCGTTGTCCGAGACCGTCAACTGTATAGTGTACGCCGAACTGGACAACGTCATCGAGATCGATCGTCACCGTAACGTAACAGTTGACTTCAGCGGGTGAATAAAAGCGAACGCCAAACAGAAATATTGTCTGACAGCGAGTGCGTACAGTTTACTTCAAGGGTGAGCAGACGCACCACCAGTCAGTAGTACGGTTGAAGTCGCACGGTAAGGACGTTAACATGGACGCTTACGCTTCTGCGGACGACTATATCAAATCGTTTATTCAGGAGATTGAGGTTATGAACAATAATGCTAGTGATCAGACGTTGGCATCACCTCAGTCGTCATTTGTAAAACCGACAACTGCCTGCAAGAGACGAAGGAGACCAACTCCCACCGAAGTGGAAACCAAGAAACCAGGATGGGTACCAAAACCAACAGATGATTGTCCCATAGTGTCATGGATGGACGATGGGAATACGTTTGCTGTTCAAAACCCGGGAAACAAAGGACAAATTTTATTGAAAATGGAAATGTACGATGGTACAGATATGGTGTTCATGTGCGGTTTATTTTTGGACAAAGATGGTGATATGCACCAAAATGTCAAACAAGTAGTTGATAAAGTGGAAAACATGTGGATCTATAAATCAACAGGAGTACCGAAAATTACAGGCTTAACTCAAACTGTTACACAACGCAGTGCAGTTTTGCAGCCAACGCCGAAGAAGCGAGCTGTGAGGAAGAAACAACGAGTGGCGCCGGCATTCAACTAGAGCATCCGCATTCCCAGACAGGTCTCGACGCGTCGGTTTTTTGTGTGAACACCTGCGCCCGACCCTTCGGACCACCCACGCAGAAGAAAATGACGGCGAGGGTTTATAAGGCGGGGCCCCGCCCGATTGAGCATCATTCGCCACCAGACCACCACCTCACATAGACCTACTCCAACTACTACTACTAGAGATGTCGAGCAGCAGCACTTTCAAGCTAGAGTTTCCGGGCGTGAACGGCACTGCAGCAACCGCGGACCTGAGAGCTACCCTCAACAACTGAAAGTCTGACTCTCCGCTCTACACCAGGATAGCCGATCTCCGAGAGGAATGCGGCTATCTCATCACTGCGATGGAGCGAGCCACCACACTCTTTGGCGAGACAATCATCGTGATCCTGGAGGGGCAGGTCGGGGACGACTTCTTTCTGCGAGTCTACCTGCCTAGACGCTTCAACGAGGTCCTGAGCAACACCGACATCGAGCGCTACAACAGCGGGTTTGGAGAACGCCTTCGCTTGGTGAAGCGCAGCCCGAGGGGTTCCAATAGCAGATTCACACCTTTGGAGTTTATGTAAAGCAAGACTTGAAGATTGTGTTAATACCTTTGTAAATTAGTTTTCGTAGTCAATACTTATAGTCACGTTCAGAACATAACCACTGTGTTATTTATTTCACTTAACCCCAAAAATGTCCTTTGGTAGTAAGTTTAAGAGTGTGAGTATGGTAACTGTGAGGTGTTTAGTAGCTCAGTAGTAATCATGGGCTTGATGTGGAAACATCCGTTCTCAGCCATTGTGGCGGGGCCTTCGGGTTGTGGCAAGTCTCAGTTTGTGTCAAAGTTTATAAAACACATTACAGAAATGTGTGACACGCCATTTACCAGTATAAACTGGCATTATGGTAGTGGTGGTGGTGATGGTGGCGGCGACTCGAAAAATGTCACCATTAACCACGTAGAAGGTCTACCAAACTTGGAGGATTTTTCTGGTAACGAGCCGATACTTGTGATTATAGACGATATGATGCGTGAGGCCAACAACCGTGTGGTGGATCTTTTCACAAAAGGTTGCCATCATCGCAACATTAGTGTGTTTTTCATTACACAAAATTTGTTTCATCAAGGACGCGGGCAGAGGGACATCTCACTGAATGCGCATTACATTGTGTGTTTTAAGAATCCTAGAGATAGAGTTCAGATTAGGTACTTGGCCAGACAAATATATCCAGACAGCCCGAAATTCATCGAGGAGGCGTACGCTGACGCTACTAGGAATCCACACGGCTACCTACTGATAGACTTGAAACAATCAACAGACGAAAATATGCGAATACGAAGTTGCATATTTCCAGACGATTCTACCAACTATGTGTACTTGCCAAAGAAAAGGTAATTTCGCCATCAGTAGTAATCATGTCGTGCTTGCGGAAGGACGCAGCTCTGCTTACGGCTTTCATACACGCAACACCCAAGGAGCGGAAGGCACTGTTAAAGGTGTGTGACAAGAGCCGCATTCGCTCAGTGTGTGAGTGCGCATACAACGTGTTGCGAGGTAACGTTCCTCTGGCGAAGAAGAGTAAAAGTCAGCTAAGCAAACACAAGGCGACGCTACGTCGATTGGTGAAACGCGGCGAAGGCTGGTCAAAGAAACGAAAGTATCTCATACAAAAAGGCGGTGGAATCTTTATACCATTACTTTTGAGCGCAGTACTACAAGCAGCACTGAGTAGATAAAAATGGCTGGCATCAACAATCAGTTCTATTTGACACTGCCCAGCAACAGTTCGATGCAGTATTATCCGAAAAATACAGTTGCAAATTATATAACACATTTGCCGAGAGCTATTCAACTGGACGCTGGCGACTGGGAAATTGCACTTGTGGAAGCGCACTATCCAATGACATTTCTATCTGTCGGTAATGACGAAACAATTGACATTTGCATACAACCGCAAGAGGAAGCAAAAGTGAACATAGAAGCGTTGGCGCGGGTTATGGACAGCACTGCCGATGTAACACCGGTAGTGTCTGCTACTCCAAAACAAAACCACAGAATTAAATTGAAGACTGGTGATTACGCAAATATTCAAGAATCGTGTGATCATATCAATTCACAAGAACTAGCGATTACTTTTGGTGTAAAGTTCACCGTTGAAAACTCATACAACAAATTCATTGAAGTATCGATGGGAACTGATGTTGGAAAAATTACATTAAGTCCAACGTTAGCGCTTCAATTGGGGTTCGATCCGAATGAATTGACGCTGGAAGGTGATGCAGTTAACAAAAGCATCCGTTCGCCCAACATTCGTCTTGGCTTACCGTCACACATGTACGTGTATTGTGATTTAGTCGAGCCGCAGATGGTCGGCGATACAGTCGCACCGTTATTGAAAATTGTCAATATATCCACGTCTACTTATGTATACGGATTGCATAAATCAACATCATTCATCGATCCGCACTATGTGCCTGTTATGAATAGATCTTTTGACAGTGTGGAAATTGACTTAAGAGATAACATTGGTAATCATTTGCCATTCCACTTTGGAACGTCGTGCGTGAAGTTACACTTTAGAAAAGTAGCTAGTCATTAGTGCAAATATGGAACATGCAAAGAAGATGGTAGTTGTGCCGCAAGAGTTGATTGATCGACTGCAATCAAATGCTACGGATAACAGACCGACTAATCTATCCAGTGAAAACAGCCTCGACGCGGAGATGCAACAAATATTGAATAACAAACGTATGGACGATAGTGAAAAGTGGAAATTGTACAAACAAGCGTTACATCGCTTCTTGCATATTGCAGAGAATAGACGCCAACCGATTAGCATACCAATCGTGGAGACGGGTGGGATTGAACATAGTCAACGATCGCACCCCGCTGCGGAAGGTGGTCCAGTGGAAGAGATTGTGGAAACGTTTTCCAAAACTTACAGATCTGATGCCCGCAATCTTTTACGTTTCATGAAACGTGACGGCAGCTTAATCAGTTGGGACAGTGGCTATTCAGTGTACATCAACGGTGTAAAAATCCCAGACTCAAATCTAGTGGATATCTTAAATTGCATAGTAAAGGTGCGTATGCGTGATTATACACCACCAGGATGGCGGGAAGTGCTCAAGGCATTGAAAGCGATGAACGTGCCAAAGGACTATATGAATAATCTAAGAGCACTAAAGGAAATAAATGCCGAATATCGATCATCATTCACAGGAGGAGAAGGATCAGACGATGACGTGGACACATCAACTGAATCAATACTGAGAACACCGCTAGTAAATCGACTACGATCGGCTAGAGGAAAACGTGTAACATCTACACCGGTGCGAGCGGCAGAGCAGTTTGATTTTTCAAATAGAACAAATTTGGACAATTGGGAACCGTACACAGGATAGGTTTTCATTATGGAGCGTTTGTATTACAATCCCATCGAACCTTCGTCGTATGGCGGTGTAGCTCCTTTAGCGCGAGCTGCAAAACCAGTTTCAAAACGCAAAGTGATTGAATGGTTACAAACACAGGACACTTACACATTGCACAAACCGGCACGCAAGCGTTTCCCGCGCAATCCTTACATAGTGTATGGTCCATTTGAATTGTGGCAAGCGGACTTGAACGATATGCGTGGTCTTAGTAAACACAACGACGGCGTCAACTACCTACTGACTGTAATAGACGTGTTTAGCAAACACCTGTATGTGCGGCCGTTGAGGCGGAAAGAAGGAGCTGAAGTGGCCAACGCTTTCGAGGAGATATTTGCTGAAGCGACCGATACACCTCGCTGTTTACAAACCGACAAAGGTACTGAATTCACCGGTGCCAAGACGAAAAGGTTATTCAAACAATACGGAATCATCTATGTCACTACACAAAACCCAGATGTTAAAGCGGCCGTAGTGGAACGCGTGAATCGCACTTTGAAAACTCGCATGTGGCGATATTTGACTTACAAAAACACATATCGTTACGTAGATGTGTTGGACAAACTGGTTAGCGCATACAACAACAGCGCTCACAAGAGTCTAGGCAACAGAATACGGCCAGTCGATGTGACTGTTGACAATAAGCGAATATTGCATCAGGTATGGCGTCGCATGTTCGGTAAGATACCGCGTCGTGTTAAGGCAAAACTGACAGTTGGCACCACAGTGCGCATATCTAAGGAGAAGGGCACATTCGCAAAAGGTTACGAGACTAATTGGAGTAAAGAAGTGTTTGTGGTGCGTCGTGTAAACACATTGATGTCTCTGCCAATATACACTTTGGCGGATCTCAACGGTGAACAAGTGACTGGTCAGTTTTACGAATACGAATTACAAAAAGTGACAATATACAACGACCATCTGTTCAAGATTGCTGAAATACTAGACGCTAAGGGTCGTGGTCGCAGTAAGCGTTATTTCGTCAAGTGGGCAGGTTACGGAGACGAGTTCAATTCTTGGGTAGGAGCGCAAGATTTGCAAAATGCCTAATAGCAACCAGTTCTATTTGACATTGCCCAGCAACAGCTCAAAGGATTATTTTCCAAAAAACACAGTGTCCAAGTACACTACACATCTGCCGAGACAAATTCGATTAGAAGGCGATGGCGAGTGGGAGATGGCTTTGGTCGAAGCGCATTATCCATGCTCCTTTATGACTGTGGACGATGAATCGTGTATTTGGCTCGACTATAAACTCGTTCTGCCGAGTATTCCCGTCACACTCAGCGTCGAGCACATTATGCTAAAGATGAAACCCGGTTATTACAAGAACATAACCGATTTATTGAAAATGATCAATAAAGCGAAGGATGTAACCCAGTACTTGTACTTTGAGTATGACAAAGAGCAGGACAGAGTCAAGATCACGACAATGGTGGACGGTATAAGCAAAATGCATTTCACCGAAGCGCTGTCTCTCCAGTTGGGTTTCGATCCGTACGAGAACGTTTTGACAAATGACCTCACAGCGATATGGCCACCAAATCTGACTATGGGACTGCCGACACACTTGTACGTGTATTGTGATCTGATTAAACCGCAGCTGATTGGCGACACTACAGCGCCGCTTTTGAAGATTATCAACATTGACAGAGATAACTACACACACGGCGCGCATAAGACTGTGCATTTCATCAGTCCTCATTATGCGCCAGTTATGAAAGGAACATTTGAAACGATCGATATTGACCTAAGGGATCACGCTAGTAAAAAAGCGTCATTCCTCTTTGGGACGTCGTACGTGAAGCTTCATTTCAAAAGAGTAGCTCAGCAATTATGAATACAAACGATCCCTACTTGGCTTACTACCGTCGCCAACAATTGCAGCAGACCGGCGGCAGTATCGATAGGGTATTTCACGGTGCACCCTACCAGCGCGGACATGGAATTGGCAGTTTCCTAGGCGGTATGTTCCGCACCATCACACCACTACTCAAGTCGGGAGCCTCTGCTGTGGCCAAAGAGGCATTGAAATCCGGTGTAGGATTCTTGGGCGACATGGCCATGCACCAGCGGGATCCCAAAGAAGCCGCTAGAGATCATTTCAGCCAGTTTACAGACTCGCTAAAACGCAGGGCGGATGGCAAACTTCAACGTGTGCTAAGTGGCGGCGGCGGCTCTCGCGCGAAACACCGTCGCGTAACGCGAAAGAATACCGCGAAACACCGACGCGCTACTCCTGCGCGAAAGACTAACGCGAGACTCTCGCGTAAGAGGAACGCGAAGCGCGCCATGTTCGGCGGCCGTCGTGTCACACCGCAGTCTTTGACGAAACTCCTTCGAGGAAGGTCCTCGTCATCCAAGAAGGGCAAGAAGAGAAGGACAGTTAGGAAGAAGACGAGGAAGACGAGGAAAGCAGTGAGGAGAACTTCCGTACGTGATATATTCAATTAACACACACGCTAGCAATGTCGTTTCTACATCAAAAGTCGTGTGAATGCGTCAAGACGGAATTGGACTTATTCTCCCTACCGCCGACGCAGACCAGTATCGAGAGCGGCAAATGGATTCAGTACAAACCAATCTCCACACTGACTGATGATTCGCCCATCGAGTTTGTTGTGCCCGGCAACGGCGAAGAATACACCGATCTTTCGCAAACAATGTTGGAAGTTACAGCGTCTATTGTCAAGTCGACAGGAGCGGCAATCGCAGATGCCGATGAATCGAACAAAATTGGCCCAGTCAACAATTGGCTGCACACGTTATTCAGTCAAGTCGATATGAGTATGAATCAGAAACTGGTAACACCACAAAACAACACTTATGCATATCGAGCGTATATTGAAACATTGCTGAATTACGGCTATGATGCTAGGAAATCACATTTAACATGTGGATTGTGGAATGCGGACGATGCCGGCCACATGGACAATACTCTGGACGATAACGATGGACTAAAGGCGAGACGAAAAATGACAAATAAAAGTCGTGAAATCGATATGCTCGGTCGCCTACATGTGGACATGTGTAATCAGAACAAGTTCCTGTTGAACGGTGTGGAACTGCGTTTTAAACTGATCCGATCAAAAGATTCATTCTCCATTATGTCGGATGATGGTGACTACAAGGTGCACATTGTTGATGCGAATCTCTGGATACGAAGGTGTAAAGTTAGCCCCACGGTACTGTTGGCGCACAGCAAGACGCTTCAGACCGGCACAGCTAAATACCCAATCACTAGAGTGGAATTGAAAACATTCACACTGCCGTTTGGAGTGAGGAGCAAAACTTTGGACAATGTGTTTCTAGGTCAAGTGCCGAAAAGAATTATTGTCGGACTGGTCACCAACGCCGCTTATAATGGCGATTTATAAAAGAATCCATTTAACTTTCAAAATTTCAAAACCAACTACTTCTCGCTGTACGTGGACGGTGAACAAGTGCCGTCCAAACCGCTACAACCACACTACGAAACCGGCAAGGGAAAATACGTGATGGCGTATCACAGTCTGTTTTCAGGCTCCGGCATACACTTTAGCGATGCTGGTAATCTCATAAATAGAGACGATTACGACGATGGATACTGTCTGATGGCATTCGATCTAACACCTGATATGTCAGCAAGCGACACGACTCATTGGAACCTAGTGCGCAACGGCAGTGTGCGTATGGAGATTGCTTTCGACACGGGGCTCACAGAGACTGTCAACTGTCTGGTATACGCAGAGTTTGACAACGTCATAGAAATCGATCGTCATCGCAACGTGTCTGTGGACTTTGGCGGTTAGATCGTCGGCAGCGGCGTCATCGTCCTCCTCCTCAGTCTACAACCAACATTCGCACAAGATGGATCGTGTATGCAGAGTACCGCGTAAAAATTCCGCATCTCCAATTATTGTAGATTTTCAATGTTTCAAGGACAACGCAAATGACTACATTCTGAAGGAAGTGTGCGTCTTGGAATTGGTCAGTGGAACACTGCTAATGCATCATATCGCCAAATCACCATTCAATCGAGATTTCCTATCACAAGAGAAACTGCGTGAAAGCTATTGGCTCACAAAACACTGTCACGGATTAGAATGGGACCAAGGTGATATCTGGTATCATGTGCTAGAGGAAAAGTTAGTGCATGTATCGCCAAACGACCGATTGTCTACGTCAAAGGTGCTGAGAAGAAAGAGTTTGTACGATACAATTTCATCACGGATCACTGTACTACTAATGTCATGGATATCAACGATATTGGCTGCGGATCACTATCGTCAATCAACAGTCTACTATCAACAAACGCAGTGCGATGTCGCCACCACAGAACAGCTCACACACGTTGCGCTCTAGCCAATTGCATCACATTACGCAGTTGGTTACATCTAAGTACAAATATCGCTGACGCTGATGATTACGCTGACGATGGTGAGAGTGATACCAGTTCCTGCTTTTGTTTTGCTACTAGCACTACTACTCCTACTACTGACTGTGGCGTCGACACAGTAGAATGAATACCTTAGAGATACAAAAGTGTATGGCTAAACTGCCCGTACAGAATGTTGGTGTCTACGCTGCGGATCAATTGCCCCATTATATTTCACCATCTACTGCTATGATTGTGAACACTGATCCACACAATGAAGACGGCACTCACTGGGTCGCTTTCTACCTTAACAAAGGAGGAGGAATAATTGAATTCTTTGACAGCTACGGTCAACCGCCACATCTTCAATTCTACCAAGGATTCCTGAGACGCAACGCTCGTCACTACCTGTACAACGAACATCGCCTTCAAAGTGACAACACTCTGGTCTGCGGTCAATACTGCCTTGTATTCCTGTACTGCCGCACCCGCTACGGCATGAAGATGATGGACTTTGTGCAGCTCTTTGAACACTCTTCTGCCGGCCACAACGACGCACTGATCAGAAGACTCTTTGCACAAATGTATACCAATTGAGTTTTGAAATTTTGCATTTGTTTTTTATCAATAAACTAGTTGTGTACTCAGAATAAAAAAAGAAACATTCTTATTATTTCCCATCCTCGCCTCCTTTACCCCAAAGTGGGGCAGATCTATCATACAATGACATTAGCAGGTGCATTCTAGTCTTCAACAATTCCTGTAGTATGGGGGAGCGAAAATCTCCCCCTAACCCATTATGTGTTAGGGGGAGCGAAAATCTCCCCCCTGGTAATTAAATCAGTTGAACAACAGTTGTCAACCACAAATTGGGACAGACCTATCATACAATGATTGTAAAGTACCATTCATATCTGAACCTGGTTTATATGAATTAACATATTCCTGAATAATTTTTTTTTTACTTTAGTATCTTAAGACTATGTGAGGGGAGAAAAAAAGACGAATGTATATACGAACAATTTGGCTATTTATTTACACACCTTATATATATATTTTACATCGAGTATGTGCTCCTGAACATTTGTGTTTGGCTAGCAAAAACGAGACTCGACACAAACTAACGACTAGAACAAAAAGAAAAAAGGAGCACATTTCTAAGTTTTACGAGACTCGATACAAACTAATGACTACGTTTAGCAAAATCGGAAATTTACAAGTCAAGTCAGGGTCTTTGGTAATATGACACAACCACTCAACGCTCCTCATCCTCCGCCTCTTCATCGTCTTGAGGGATGTCTTCGGGCTGAGGTGGAACGTCAACATGCCCCCAAGGCAGTGTATTTACACCGTCCGGAAGGATGTAGCGTTTGTCATCGTTACAGCTCAAGGATAGCTTGTCAACTTGAACTGTGAAGACGCGGTGGTTTCGGGACTGGAACCTGGTGTTGATGGTTCTCTTCAACACGCCGTTGAAGAGGCATTCCCGATAGTCGTCAGAGGTTAGATTGTGTTTTACAACACCTCTAGCGACTCCCTTGGCGCGCTTCACCGTCATGATCTGCAACTCGTCATCTTCAGTCCTCTCCTCGAACTCGACTATATCCATGAAGTATAGTTTCGAGCGAAGACCGAGGTACTCGAGCAGCGGAAGACCGTTCGCTTCATCCTTAAACTTTCCGATGACTTTGGCGTTTATGGGGCTGTAGCAGGGATTGTTTTGGGGGTACGCACTGGTGTCGAAATCATCCAGATGCTCCAACATGTCCTTATAAACATCTTCAGTCTGGATGTCGAACACGAAGCTGTCAGTGTCCATGTAGTCAACCTTCAGACGGTCGCCGTAGCGGTTCTTCATCTTTCGAAGGAAGTCGTACATGAGCCACTTGCTCAGATCGAGGACACACATTCCGACGTAGAGCGGTTTGTCCAGGACGATATTGACTTTCGACATGTGGACAATGGCGACGTCATCGTTGAAGTAGGTTCGGTCCAGGAAGTTTGACTTGGCCACGTACTTCCTGAACATCTCCGGCGTACACACCAGTTTAGCGTTCATTCGCTTGCGAACATTCTCGATCGTCTTGCCAAAGACCGCATTGTTCATAAGCTTGAAAAAGTCTTGCTCAAACTTGGTCTTGGCCTTCTTCCTCAGTTCGGTGTTCATTAGGATGTAGCTCTCCAACCACCGAGACTGACGGAACGAGATGACGCGATGCACGTTCACAAGCTCCACTCCGTTTTCCAGCGCCTGTTGCAGGATTCTGTAATGACAGATGTAGTTCTTCTTGTCATCCAGAGTCGTAACGAGCTTCTTGAATTTCCCTCCTGGCGGACGTTTGGTCTCGCAGCAGTAGGGGAGATCCTTGTGAAGGTCGTGCAGGTGGGCGGGGTAGCGAAGGTCAACTTCCAAGACATAGCCGGTGGGTCCTTCGGGGTCCAACGCTGCAATGTCCAGGGACGCGATCTCCTCGCGGCTGAGCCATTGGAAGTCTCCCTGTGGAAGACACTGGGACATGGCCCAACCGTAAAGGTTGTTGGCGTCCAAGTATAGCAGGTGATTCGTTGGCTCTTCAGGTCGTCGATCTTCAGGGCGACATCCATCATGGTTGGCCTTGGCGTGTCTGGTGATCGCCTGGGAAATACCTCCTCTGATGCCTTGCTCGAAGAAGAGGTACATATCAAAGTCCTGTATCGTATCAAGCTCCACTCGACAGGTCCTTAACATGACATCCCAGGCGTATGACGGTAGGGTGTAGTAGTGCGCAGGGTCTAGTTCGTATTCAGCCATCGATGTGTCCCTGAAGCGTTCAAAGACGTCAGTCAACAGCGCAATGTCACAGCGCAGGTACTTCTCAGCGTAGTCCTTGAGGTTTCTACAACCGAAGGTTTCCCACACGTTGCGAGCATGCTCGTAGTCTGCATCCGTTATGTCCTCCAGGGTAAGGTCGTTGTGGAAATCTCGCTGCAGAGGCAGTTCCGTAGTATCTTCCAATACGGCGTTCGACGTTACAAAGTTGTACGGGAACACGCCTTTCCTACGGACTAGATCGAAGAGGTGGTCTTCGGGGAATCTCTTCCTCGTCTCCAAGAGTTGAGCTGGTGGAAGTGCGGCTGCGAGGCTGGCGAGGCTCAAAGCCAGGAACCTGTAGGTGTCGAGGAACCTGACTCTGAATCCTGGCTGTCTTTTTCCACGCCCTTGCATCCCAACCGGTGCCGCTGCTCGGTCAAACAGGAACCGCTTCGTAAAAGCGATGTACCGCTCTTCCGTGTGAGCCAACACCTCAACATCACCAGGGTCGACCGCCAACTCCCGCACTATGAAGTGAGCGTCGTAGTTGGAGAGGTTGTGGAAGTAGCAGTTGACTACTCGCTGCTCCCTGTAGCGTAGGTTACATGATCTGTGCGCAGCACCACGGAACTCGTAGGGCGGCGCGTGGTTGTGATCACGAACCTTTGGGTCTTCGCTTGAAAATGTCGATCCGCAGAGGTAGCAATTCGCTGTCGAGTTGTACTGCATCGTTTCGGCTGGGGTCAGGACAGGGCGCAGATTTCTTGCTTCGTACAGGAAGTTCCACAATCGCTCAACATCAGTTTTCAACATCTCCATAAATGTCTTTGACGCATCATCCCCGAAGTAGACTCGAGGCTCAAACTCCTCAAGTCCGTACGAGTCGATGATCTGGTACGCAAAGGCGTATGGGATGTGGATGTGGGTGGCTACTCCTCCGTGCGGTTCGTCGACTTGTTCATCCATCTCCGCGGTCGGCAGTAGAGCACACTCAAAGTCCGCGTAGATGGTGAAACGCTCGCGTCGGGTGAACTCTGGATGGCTGAATTTGATTTCTGTCTTTTTCGGCGTATCCATGCGAATAGGGGCCGAAGCGGAGCAGTATCGCCTGTGCTCCTCCAGACGCTGTGCACCCGTCAGACCGAGCTTGTTCGGACGGTTGTCAAAGTGCGCGAAGCACCGCTTACAGATGAATATCCTGCCCTTATGTGCTGTGAGTTGGGGACGGATCAGTCGACTAAGGTCTTTGATGTAGGCGTAGTGACTATCACCGTCCGTTGTCACGTACAAAATGTCGCAATGGTCTTCGCGCTCCTGCCTACAAATCTTCAAGGGGAAGACGGTGTCCTGGTACTTTGGTCGTCCGTTAGGTTTCTGACCCACGCACGTGTGATCAATACCATAGACGTTGATACTGATGTTGTTTGTCCGCTCAAACGCCTTGATACTCTTCAGAGCAACGGGGAATTGAAGGCCGGTCCAATCGTATCGGGCGATGATGTCGTCGGTGTACGATGCCGGTCTTTTAGGATTCTCTTGTACAAACTTTCCCAAGACCGCATACATAAAACACCGCTCATCGGCGTTCGATACGTTGACGACTGCTTTGGTGTTCTCCAGAGACATAGGTAGTGGGAGCCAAGCTCGACCATCTTCACCTAGAGGAGTGTATTCGTTAATACCAACCTCCAAATCACGAACGCGAAGGTATGTCCACCCGGAGCCGATATGATCACACTCAGCCTTCTCTCTGATAAGCTTCGCAAAAGCTGCTGTGATGTACTGGTTCAGGTCCGAGGTCGTCGTCAACGGAGTCATCTTCGTTTTGAAGTTGCGCAGGCAGGTGTTGTTGTGCACATTTTTGAACTCACACTCCAGCTTCAAGTTGACCTTTATGCTGCGGTGTTTCGCCAAGGTGATCTCAAGCAACTCTGTAAGGCTCACAATCAACAACGCCATCACTTCTCCGATTGTGACGAGATTCTCCATCGGTCGCTGCAGACGGTAGGTTAGGAGGCGGTTGCGGAAACCCCGTTGAATGAGTGAGAATACGGGGCTTGACTGTCCTGCTCCAGTCATCTCAACATCATCGGGTTGTTGGTGTGTGCTCGTACCGGGTTGTGGCTCCGTGCTCGGACCTGGCTGGGGTTCATCCTGTTCCATGGCTGCTCGGTTCCGGATCAGGTCCTTCATGATCGGGCAAGAGATCCGCTCATGATGGTCCTTGTTGAACAGCTGGTTGAACTCCTGACCGCAGTATGCGCAAGGGAATCTTCGTTCTTGACCATTGCCGTGAAATTGCATGGTGTGTCGACGCAGGTTGTCTTCCCTCTTGAATTCGACGCCGCATGTGCCGCATATGAACCTGCGGACTCTGCTGTGTACCGAATCCACATGTCGACGCAGGTGTATTTCACGACGGAAACGGCGACCGCATTCATGGCAGGTGTGGCGGCCAGGACCCGGTCCTTCATCTGAAAATAAAACAAAAAACAGATTAGGATAACTAAAGATACAAATTCCCCTCTCTCGAGAATCACATTTCAAAATGTAATTGTTAATTAAAAATATCAATTTTGAAACAGGGAATGTAATCTTCTGTACTGTTTGTCTACATTGATGAACCTGGGTTCAAAGCTAAGGATGTAGCTGCAATATTGAGCTGCTCCAACCCTAAAGATGCATTATGTTTTAGGGGGAGCGAAAATCTCCCCCCTAGCAATTAAATCAATAGTACACCAGTTGTCACGGTCTCATTCTTCTTCAGGTACCTAGTTAAATAATTATAAAAAAGGTAATTAGTTTCAAGGGGAAAAAGTTATTTTAATGTGGATTCTCACCTTCAATGGAGTGTCGGTTGTCATAGGCAGTCGTCTGCGGAGCATCAATCACCTCCCGGGGTGGAATGACTCGGTGGTTCGCTTCCATGTGACGCTCTAAAGCTCCCCGGTCTACGAAGGTGGCTCGACATGCAGCTTCTCCATCTGCAAACGCACAAAACGATTAGATTGTGAAGTATGTTTAACACCTACCTTTGTTTAGAGTACTTTCAAATTCTCAGTGCCCCCCCCCCCACAAAATGGTCGGGGGGGGGTTGAAATTTTGTTTAAGTATGTAATGTGGTACTCTGATGACTTGACTTGATGGGGCGAGCAATAACATAAGTTATTAAAATTAAATTATATTGATATAGTCATGTAATTTTAAATTTAAAATCAAAGAGTTCTCTATTCGCGCTAAATAGTTAAAGCTGTTAAATAAAAATTATTTTATCACTCTCCGGTTATATTGCATAACGTATTCCTATATTACTAACATTTAGGTCTGATTAAAACAATAATGCAACGCAAAAAACGTACCTTGCTGCGTTGGTGTTGGTGTTGGTAGTTGTGGTCTCAAGCCGTGGAATCTGATGTGGTGTTGCACCAAATTGTTTATACGCACGTAAATACAACCACAAATGTTACAAACGTGTGTGGCGTTCATCTTTAATATGGATTATAAGTTTTGATAGTGACAAACAATACAGCACAACACGAACGTTTTAAATAGTTCAAAGGTGCTTTACGCAAATCGCAAATCGCAAATGATGATAATCAGCAACTAACACAAATCGCGTAGAACGGAACAGGATCGGACTAACACGTCTTCACGCACTGAACTCTCGAACTGAACTGAAGGAGGGCTGGTGATGTGGGTGACTCTCACCACTAATGGATTTCGGGGAAGGTCGGGGCAAAAACTCTCAACCGCTGTCTGGGGTAAAGACCACCCTGCTCTAATGGAACTCGATATGAGCGGTCTATTATGGGTTCCTAGAAGGGTCAGCCGTCTTCCCGTCGAGGTATCAAATTACAGCATCCGCATTCCCAGACAGGTCTCAACTTGTCGGTTTTTTTGTGTGAACACCTGCACCCTCCAGTCGAGGTATCAAATTACAACATCCGCATTCCCAGACAGTAGACTGGACGCGTCAGTCGGTTGTGCGAACAGCTGCCTCGGTGCAGAGTACTTGAAGGGGGGTGTATCGATACACCCCCCTTTGCAGTATATGTTCAAAGCATTGCAATTATATTCTCCTTAAAATTTGCATTCACTGTTAGTTCAATTGACCGCAAGCGCTGATGGGCTAGCTCTGTTGGTTGTAGCGTTACCCTGTTCAACTCTTGTATTAATTATCCAAAGTATGTCATGTGGGTACTGAGAATACTCGGCTTGACGAGGAGATTCCAAAAATGCAAAAAAAAAGGTCAAAAGTGTGGTGCGGGCCCCTTTTTTGTAAACATCATCCAAAGTGTACGATGTGGGTACTCAAATGACTCGGCTCGACTAGACGAACAAGAATCTGCAATCAGAATTCAAATCCGACTTATGGTAACCGATATAGCCCGCCCCCCCCCTACATCGTCCAAATGTACCTTGTGGGTATGCAAATTTCTCGGCTTGACTAGACGAACAAGAATCTGCAATCAGAATTCAAATCCGACTTATGGTAACCGAGATAGCCCCCCCCCCCACATCGTCCAAATGTACTTTGTGGGTATGCAAATTTCTCGGCTCGACTAGACGAACAAGAATCTGCAATCAGAATTCAAATCCGACTTATGGTAACCGAGATAGCCCCCCCCCTACATCGTCCAAATGTACTTTGTGGGTATGCAAATTTCTCGGCTCGACTAGACGAACAAGAATCTGCAATCAGAAATCTGATCCGAGGTTAGGTTAGGTTAGGTTAGGTTAGGTTAGGTTAGGTTAGGTTAGGTTAGGTTAGGTTAGGTTAGGTTAGGTTAGGTTAGGTTAGGTTAGGTTAGGTTAGGTTAGGTTAGGTTAGGTTAATATTCGCAACAAAAAAAAATTCGCAAAAAAAATTCGCAAAAAAAAATTCGCGGTGGGGGGGCTCGGGGGGGGGGGTGGCCCTCCTGTCCCTTCTGCCCCAGAAACCCCTATTGTACCCTACTGATTTAGTTATTTGTACTTTGGTCTCACTGCGGGGCTGCACCCTCCAGGCCCCGCGTTTTTATAGTAAGTTGTTTTGAACGCCTAAACATTGAAAATGATAAAATCACGTTCTTTAAGCCGATTACTTCAAGGATAGGTACTCTTACCCAGACTCTCTTACTTATAATTATAAATATTATAATGTTTTGACATTTCTTTTTGAGGGGGGTACACAACAATACAGAATATTATGGAGATCAACGAGGTCCACATGATTCAAACAGCGAAATAGCGAATTTCCACTATAGAGAAGGAGCTATTACCGTAGTCGGCATGGTAAGACCTAGGCCCGGGACCATGACAAATTTTCATTTTGAGGTCCCCAGGCCCCAAAAACACCATTTTCTCGAAACTGTATATATATATATGTGTGTGTGTGTGTGTGTGTGTGTGTGTGTGTGTGTGTGTGTGTGTGTGTGTGTGTGTGTGTGTGTGTGTGTGTGTGTGTGTCCGTGAGCAAGATAACTCTCGTAAAAATGATCCGATTTTAATGAAAGTTAGTATAAACGTGTAAAGAAACATTTATGACTTTACGTTCGAAAACCAGCCAGATCGCTCCATCCGAAGGGGTATTTTAGGGGGGGTTTTGTACCCAAAAAATGATTTTTTTTAATTTGTTACATTTAATTTTTTAAATAGTCAAATTTTAGTTTTCCCCATTGGACTCAGCTTCAAAAAACGCTCAATTTTGTATTTTGATCATTCCTCTAAGTCAATTGGTTACCTAGATATTGAAAGTGCTAAACACACAGCACGTTTTCTAATGTTATTTTTATGGAGGAAAAGAACAAAATTATATCTCGATTATTTATGAACGTATACTGACGAAACTTAGTATATGGCTTCATCTGGTTGAGGCCTATTGATATTTATACAAAAAACTTATTTGGCCACAGGTCCTAGCTACGGCCATTAGGCCTGATCACGCTTTTTATGACTCGGCCAATGACTTTAATATATTTTTGGCACCGGATAGTTTTCGACGAGTTTTAAATATATCACCTGAGGGAAAAGTTGCCAATTATTATTATTAGACCTATAAATTTCCAGCTCCAAAATCAGGGGGTTAAACATACAGAAATAAACTTGTTTTAAACCCATTGAATGTAAAAAAAAGGTATTCAATGATTTATTTATAAAACAGTATCTTATAAACTTCAGTCCTTGAATTTAAAAATGTTTACATCATTAATATGTAGTTTGAATTTAAACACACACGTGATGAAATCGCAGTACGAGAGGTTTAAAAGCAAAAATCAACATCTACATTAATGACAATTTTTCAGGAGGGCAATCTGTCTACAACGTGACTAGTTGAACAATGTAGACGGTTGGGATTACGGAGTTTTGGACATCTTGGTTGTTTATGAAAATCAATATTATTTACAGAAAATGCCAACAAATATAAACTGTAACCAGACTATTTTACTGACCGGTAGATTACAAAACTTTAATTCCATGTCATTAGGTGACAGTGGGGCTTATTTGGTACATTACAAAATAAAGATAGTTTGCACGTATGATCGTTTAGTAAGTCTACTATAGAGTAATTTATTCACAATAAAAAGAAACCACTATAGGTCTACAACACTCTTGATTATCAATCACAGTCAGCCGTGTTACGGAGTTGTACTGTCCCAGTAATTCAAAAATTCCAAAACTTAGAGTATTAATTTATCATCACTAGTCCAAACACTTAGCTTTTACATCGAAGTTTTCCAGTAAAAAATAAACTAATAATAAATCTAAATAGATATAGGCTAAGTATTGTTTTAAACACGACAAACCACTATTAATTTACATAACACTCACATTTTAAACTATTTCAAAATAACAAAATTGATGGAACAAAACATAACCTAACTTCATAGTTAAAAACGTGTTTACAATTTTGTGATTTATAAACAAAGATTCAGTGTTTCCACTCAGCAGTAAAAATATCCCACGCGCTGATACAAAAAATCTCGCTTTATCCCACACTCTCCCCTATAATATCCCTCGTCATATCGCACACTTTCCCACTGATTTGTTAAACAATGCAACACAATTAATGTTAAATATTATATGATTATTGAATAATGTATTAGTACAATATTTATACCGTTGGGTAGAGCTTATTTATATCTACTAATTACCTATAGGTATTTTACATTTTAGTTCCTCAAAGGATTTTGAGCAATGCGACATAGGCTAAATGATACGGTGAACTAACTAAATTAAATAATTTATTTACGTGAGAGGTACTAATATTTTTAATGGTAGTACTAAAGAGTACGAAATAGGTACTAAATAATGGCAAATATTTTGCTTGTTAATTCCAACATAGCTCAGCCAGCGAAATTGACGTGATTCAGTGTTCCTTATGTGACGTTTATAAAATCACAATAGGGTCGGACAGCGAGGTTAAAAAATGGGAAACCCCGCAACTGCTAGTACGGCGAGAAAATCCACTAGAAGTGCTACTGCTAAGGTGCTCTGGTCGTAAGAAGTAAGCAAACTAGCGAACTAGCGAACATAATGCCGATTTACAAAAAATCCCACTTTATCCCACAATCCCATTTTATCCCACAAGCAGTCAAAATATCCCATATACGGGATAAAAATCCCTCAAGTGAAACGCACCAGCTGACATTTTAAAGACAACCATAGTCAATAGCTTACTACGAAAACCAATTCAAATACTGAATATCAAACATTAAAATTAGTTTTAATAATTATTAATAATCCAAAATAAAATACAAATGCTGTGTTAAAACATCCCTTTGGTATCCCAAATGACTCCTTCAAAATGTCATTAAGAAATGTTTTACAGTTATGTAGTATTTCGATAACACACCCACACACACACACACACACACACACACACACACACACACACACACACACACACACACACACACACACACACACACACACACACACACACACACACACACACACACACACCAACATACCCACACACGGCCACTGAAACTTCTTCATGAATACAGTGATTCACTTCGTTCATCAATTATTTGCGGGGCTAAGCTTGCGGGAAGAGCTAGTCCAATTATATTTTAATAAATACTATCGTAGTATGCAATTTTAAATATGTAAAATTTTCAAAACACGTTATAACCGCGGAGATTCCTATGCGAAGAACGGGAAGTTGGTTAGTTTTTATAAAATTATATACTGTACGTAAATATTGAAACGATAAAAATTACTGCAATAGTATTCGTACTTAGTTCTTCCTTTCTCCATATTCATGAGGCTGCAAACAAATTTAAGAAATTTAATCATACTTTTTAAAACTATTCATGACTCAAAACTATATCTTCTATGAAAGAAATCCTTCTAGTTCACTACTATTGTATTTCCTTGTGACAAAACAGAACTTTTATATAGCCCTCCGAAAAAAATAATTTTCTAGCAAAAAACACGAACACGAGAAGTTGGTAAACTTTGCTGCTTTGAAGCGCCACTTTAATGAAGCTATTGAATAATCGAGGGGTTGGAAGCACCCTTTATAATTGCAAATGGGTTGGGGTGAAAGAGACGTTGTATAACCTCAACAGGCATGCAACCCCCGGCACAGCATAGCATAACACAGCTCGACATAACTGGCTGTGTAAACATTCCGGCGTATCGTGACGTCATACAAGACGACATCTTGTGTTGGGGCAAACATTTACTCGATATTAACCACATATTCGCCTTAGTTATAGATTCTCTCAAGTTTGTTGACGAAAATGGTAATGTAATAAGGTATGTACTTACTATAAAATATGACATGTAAATCCTAGGGATTATTTATGAAAATAGACCATAAATATTTGTTTTATACACTATAAAACATCGAGTTTTTGTCTTAAAACATTGAGTTATTTAACTTAATTGCGTATTAGAAAACGAGATGTATAAAATAAGAAGACGCATGTAAATTATTTGTATCTGAGTATACTTTGCAAGTGTACATCTTTCAGTGAGAAGTATTTGTACTACATATTGTGTATTTATGTGCACGACTGTGTTTTAACAAGATATACTATGCTGACGTAAAAGTTATTTAACTACATATTAATATAAACTTATTCAAAGAAGATTAGGCTATATATTTTAGGGGTTGTGATCTGATATATTGTTGACCACATCCTGAAGGGTTGTAAGACGTGTATTATTATATCTCTTGAAACACGTATCGTGAGATGATTCAAAAAGTTACCATGTCAAAAATTAAATAAACGTGTTGTTTAGAAAAATATTTTCCTACAACCGCGCCTAAAGTGCAAATTTAAATCTAAAAACACATCGTAAATTAGCTGTTTTCTGTTTAGCGAACGAGAAAGACTATTTTGCTCGCTGTGCTTTACTTTTTCGCTCGCTGAAATAGTAATAAACAACTGATTGATTTTTGGACAAATCGGTGTTTAACCTCAATCTCGTTAATTCAGCCAAAATGGATAAAAGTGAATTTTTATATTTTTGGTATTAAAAATTGCAGTTTTAGGGACAGTTGTATATGTAATTCGAGTGTAAAGTGTCTATGTCGCTTTCGAAAATTACAATAATTTCAAGCGAATAATACCTACTTTGTGCTCTTGAAACATAATTCTTTCAGTTTTATCAGTAAATAAAGTTAGAACACTCCTTTTTTAAACCTAAGTAATGAAATCCAAGTAGAATTACACAAAACACATAACCCTCCCAGAGTTCAAGACTGTTTCTATTACATATCTGTTTAATTGCTCCTCTGTAAAATGGACAATTAGAAGACAGCTTAAGCATGTTGGAGGCGCAGCGTCGAGACCGCACTAATGAGCTGCTCTCCCTCCAGCCTCGCCTCAGTGTGTGGAGCAATTAAACTGGGTGTAAATACTGTATATAAAAACGCCCTGAATATTGAGCCTTCTGCATGATTCGGAAAAGATATATCGGAAGAAAACATGTAGAAGAGAGGTTTGTAAGCATTGCTTGTCAAAGAGAACTTTGTTCCGACCATTCGACTTTTGGGAATTTTATGGATTTAACTTGAATACGGAAGACTAATTTGGGTGAAGAGTAAATTCGAGGTGGAAAATGAATTAAAAGTGGGAGACGAATTTGAGCTGGAGGGCGATTTCAAGGCGATGAAGCGGGTGTATTCGAGTTGAATGGTAATTTTGAGACGGAGGGCGAATTTTAGATGGATAGTGAATTTGAAGTAGAGGGAGGAGAGGGAGGAGGTTGAGGGTGTATTTGAGGAGGAGGGTGAATTTGAGGTGGAGAGCGAATTTGAGGTTCAGGCCGGATTTGAGGTCAAAAACGAATTTGAGGCGGAGGGCGAATTTGAGGTGGAGGGCGAATTTGAGGTTGAGGGTAAATTTGAGGAGGATGGTGAATTTGAGGTGGAGGGCGAATTTGAAATAGAGGGTGAATTTGAGGTTGAGTGTGAATTTGAGGAGGAGGGCGAATTTGAGGTTGAAGGTGAATTTGAGGTGGAGGGCGAATTTTAGGTGGATAGTGAATTTGAAGTAGAGAGAGGAGTTGAGGTTGAGGGTTATTTGAGGAGGAGGGTGAATTTGAGGTGGAGGGCGAATTTGAAATAGAGGGTGAATTTGAGGTTGAGTGTGAATTTGAGGAGGAGGGGGAATTTGAGGTTGAAGGTGAATTTGAGTTGGAGGGCGAATTTTAGGTGGATAGTGAATTTGAAGTAGAGGGAGGAGTTGAGGTTGAGGGTGTATTTGAGGATGAGGGTGAATTTGAGGTGGAGAGCGAATTTGAAGTTGAGGCCGGATTTGAGGTCAATAACGAAATTGAGGTGGAGGGCGAATTTGAGGTTAAGGGTAAATTTGAGGAGGATGGCGAATTTGAGGTGGAGGGCGAATTTGAAATAGAGGGTGAATTTGAGGTTGAGTGTGAAGTTGAGGAGGAGGGCGAATTTGTGGTTGAAGGTGAATTTGAGGTGGAGGGCGAATTTTAGGTGGATAGTGAATTTGAAGTAGAGGGAGGAGTTGAGGTTGTGGGTGTATTTGAGGAGGAGGGTGAATTTGAGGTGGAGAGCGAATTTGAGGCTGAGGCCGGATTTGAGCTCAATAACGAATTTGAGGTTGAGGGTAAATTTGAGGAGAATCGTGAATTTGAGGTGGAGGGCGAATTTGAAATAGAGGGTGAATTTGAGGTTGAGTGTGAATTTGAGGAGGAGGGCGAATTTGAGGTTGAAGGTGAATTTGAGGAAGAGGGTGAATTTGAGGTGGATGGCGAATTTTAGGTGGAGGACGAATTTGAGGTGGAGGGGGAATTTGAAGTGGAGGGTGAATTTGAGGTTCAGTATGAATTTGACGATAAGGGTGAATTTGAGGTGGTGGACTAATTTGAGGTTAAGGGTGAATTTGAGAGAGAGGGTGAATTCAAGATGGATTATGAATTTGTGGCAGAGAGAAAATTAAAATTGTAAGGTCAAATTTCTAATGAGTCTTTGCTTACAGCAAACTCATAAAATTATCCGATAGGGTAATTTATTTATAAACTCAATAATCTACTTATTTATTTTAAAAATCTACAATCAATTCTTTAAATGAATGCATTAATGAAAAACTTAGTTACAATTATTTTAAGCAGTAATATTTATAAACACATTTTCTTCTCTGTAGAATTGCCTGTAGAATCGTTTTGAGGAGTTTGTTAGCAACTTAACTTAACCAACTTAATGCGGTTTTATTTATAACACTCTCTAATTTTACTATACATGTAAAGGTGTGATTATAGTTTTCTTATAGATTATAGTTAGCATATAGAGATGTTTCGAGTGTATTTATGTATAGAGCGATGTTTGTGTACATTGTGCTGATGTCATCTCAGTATTTAGTGGACGTTAAAGGGCACTTCTCGCCGCTGTAGCCAGTAAATCACGCAGGTAGAACCCCGAGAGGCGTTTTAAAGCTAATAACGCCCCAATGGAACTTTATACTGTTTATGTTACTGCAATTGCTACTCTGTTGCTGTTTGTTGAGAAAATACTTTTTTTATACGCACATTATATATGTATAAAATCTTTTCCATTTTAATAATGCTTATTTTAAAACGAGCTTGTATTATAACAAAAATTTTGTTTTTAATTTAGTGTGTGCTCAGTTTAGTATACAGTATTCTTTTACTTGTAAAGTTCTTACTTTAATTTTATTAAAGAAACTACCGATTAGTGATAATATTATCAATATTATGCATTAACTATTCCTACTTTTCATTATGAGTAATATGTGAATTTTTGTACGAAGGTGTGTTGTAAGAGATTGACTCATACGTGTAAAACTATTAAAAATTGCGTAAAAACTACTTAGTTTCAAAATTTCAAAGTTTGTTTGAAAAACATTAAACATAATAATCACGTTATTAGTGAATTTCCTATGGAAAGTGAACTATTAGCATGACCCGCACGGTGAAACTTAAACCCGGGACCACCATAGAAGTTCCTAACGTGACCCCCTGAACACGTTTTGGGGGGTCGTTCAAAATTATATATATATATATATATATATATATATATATATATATATATATATATATATATATATATATATATATATATATATGTATATATATATATTTGGATATATGTGTGTGTGTGTGTGTGTGTGTGTGTGTGTGTGTGTGTGTGTGTGTGTGTTTGCACTCTAGCGGTCGCATTTTTTGTCAAATTTACTTCAAATTTGGTAGGGACATTTCTTTCTGTAATCAGTTGGACAAGTTCGTTGGGCAAAATAATCGGAAAACTCTAAACCCCTTTTTTTGGGATTAATCTTTCAAATTTTGGGTTTTTGGCCCCAAAAAGGGTCATAAAAGCCCCGGATGTAAAATTAATCCATGCAAAAAGATGGGAATTAGTGAGGCGAAACTTTTAAGCCCTCCCCCGTCATTCTAGCTTAACTATTTACCAAGTTATAGAAGAAAATGTGTATTGGCCAAACACAGTACGTTGTCGTATGGGGGTTTTACATTAAAAAAGCCTGTTACTCATTTGTTGGTGTACTTTTATCATCCCCAGAAACCTCACGCCTACTTTCAAGCCTGACTGGACCTTCTCCTAACCTTATAATGCTTAAAATTGTATTCCCAGCATTGCAGGTAAATGAAACCAGGAGCCAAAACCAGGAAACCAAAAACCAGGAACAGCCAAAAAATCAATGTTTTCAGATTTCAATAAAAATTGGAATAAATGTATGTTTTACACTGATTTTGAGTTTTAAAAGTTGTTTATGTGGAAATTCACTTCCCTCACGTCAGCGTGCTGCGTGCAAACTCGTTTTGATTAGTCTAGCTTTCAATTCCACTTTAAAATTTGTTTTTACGTTAGTTCTGATATTTGTCTGGTATAAATTATACTGTGATACATTTCGTATTTAGATAAAAGACTTGCATTTTACGTGAGAATGCGTAGTTTATGCATAGGCCTACTCTCTCTCATAATGTATGTAATATACACGCTTTAATTCTATTAACGCTATAAACTATGGGATAGTTGTAGGCCACAGGATAGTTAATTATGCATATGATTAATTTTCCCTTAGCTATAATGTATATCACAAAACCATTATAAAACATCATTACCAAACTACATTCGCTACATTACAAAACATCAATTTTGCTTGCTCGTAAATTGTTGGCAAGGCACATGATTGCAGAGTAGCGGATTCACCTTCCATGGCAAAAGGCCAATAAGGCAGTTTTTCATAGTAGCCTGACCTCGTTATACTTTTAAATTCAAAATACATTTATTCAGTTATGAGAAAAATTAGGGATCATCATAGCTAATATAAATAAGAACTTACCATTCTAAAAATACTGTAACAGATTTGCCTAGTATACAAGTCCGATGAACATCTTTATTTGTCCGCAGTGTTGCCTGAAACCAAACCAGTACAATCCACAAAGCGTTTTATTCATTGTAGCCAGTCGAGGGAGAAGTCAAAATGAAAACAAGAAGAGACAAAGAGAAGACACAAGAGAGGTGGCGAATAATGAAGTGACAGAGGCGACATTTGTTGTCACGATCGCCTCGGGGGTGGGAGAGGGTGGTGAAGGGCGAAGGGGGAAGGAGGTTGATGACGGCTGATGTTTGCAGGACGGGGTGTAACTTAGTGGTGGTGGGAGGGGTGTGTATCGGAATCTGTGTAGTCGATGTTTGCTTTCGATAGCGTTATCGAAAGAATATTGATGGCAGAAATATCGGATTTATTACGATTTGTTAGAGCTTGAAATTTATATTTTGTTTAAAACAAAAGGTTCAATTTAGAACTGAAAAGTACTAACAAAAATATTTTTTTAAAAAAATTACGGGTGAGGGTCCGAAATTTGAATGCTATGCTTTATATTAGTCTTTATTTTAAATACATTTACATAAATACAGTTAATCCTTTTAGTTTAAAGAAAACGTGGTAATTAAAACATAAATGGTCTATATTTTTAAAAGATACTTTGTTACTAATTGTATACATAAAAAGGAGTGTACAACAAGTTTAAGTTTAGTGTGCTGGCACAGTGGTATGTTTGATATCAAAATAATTTATTTAAGCTACACAATCTTGTCATTTTTAGGCTACACAATCTTATGATTTGATGTAAAAAAAACTTGTTATTTAACTTATATTTTTTCTAGGTTCGTCCTACAAATATCATTATCCCGACATCGCATAAAATTAACAGATGGCTTTCCAAATATTCACCCTTTTCCAAAACGTTATGTACTAAGTTACTAAGTTACGTTATGTACTAAAATAAGTTCTATTCGTCAGCATCACGTTCCATACTGAGTTGCCCTTAAAACACCGAATCATCGATCCGACCAACCGGTGCCACAGCTGATCCGATAGTCGGTGTGGCGGGTCTGCTGATAGCGGCGCCAGACAGTGGTGGTGCTGAGGCGATGGGCGACTCAGCATGCTGCTGCGGTTGCCTGCCGCTCCTTCGCCGCCGACCTCGCTGTTCAGCACGGCGTCTGCTCACCTCCAGGCAGCCTTGCAAGGTAGGTGCCGTCGGAAGTCGTGCGGTAGACGATGCACAAGAGGAGAGTGATAGTGGTAGGATAGTAATCCCCGTGGTTGCGGCAGACGACGATGAATGCTGAATGCTGTGTAGTTCAAACTATTTCGTATTCGACAAGTCTTTAAATAAAAATAATCCATACAGATTGTGCACAGATCCATACAGATATGTATAATATGCACAAATACAAAAATTGGTCTTCAAAATATATAGGCTTAGGCTATATATTTTACATTATATTATTTTATTGGCCTTGAGGTAAGTTTATCACATACATGCTACCTTATGCGGAAAGGTGGAAATTCCTTTGAAAATTTCCGATTGATGTGCATTTTTTAATATTTATAAAATATCGAATTATTTCCTTGATTGTTACAAATCGGTAATAAAAAACTAACCCATTAGTGTGTAGAGAAGTTTTGGTTGTTAATTGATTTGTGTTAATGTTTTTATGAAGACCATTATCCCCGTAAGAAACAATTAGTGTTTGTTGTGCTCCGAGATCCCAGCAACGAGGAATCAAACATACGCGAACTCTCAGTAGGGAGGTGTTTATGAGTTAAGTCGGATAGTTAAATGGAATCATAAATCATTCATATTATATCTGTACGGTGTAAGATTCAAGAATCGTTTTTCATGATATATTTACAGTGATTGGACTTTCTGGGACAAACCCATGAAACCCAAATACAGTTGTACCGTATGTAATTCTAAATAAATCAAATAACGTAGCTATCTTATTTAAAATTTGGCTGTAAAAGAAAAATAAACTAAAATTAATATCTGACAAAAGTCAGTTGACTTATAAATTATTCACACGATTTAATTATTCAAATCTTTATTCATTTTCCCTAAAATCCCACCTGTGATAATATGCGCAGAGTGGAAAATTGTCCTATGACTCGAAATCTATTATCACAGGATATTTTTTATGAATGAAGCCAATTGCTTTGTTAATAGTTTGACACAAAGTTGATGTATAAAATATAGTTCATGGGCATATAAATGTTCAAAAACGTGTGTTCTTCTATAAATTGTTATAGTTGTTGTAAGTGTTACATTCTTTATTACCATACTACATAGAAGATACAATTTTAATTTACAAAAGTGTTTACGAAGAATGCTAATAAGTCGGTTATACAAATATCAGAGAGGCTCCCAGGGTAAGAACGTAGTGGATCTATGAAACCGCGCAATCTATACTATTGCCGTGTCATTCACTCAGTTAATGAGACGATTTGTCCTTACTTAGAAAACTCAGAAGTTTTCTAACAGTACAACTTTATAGTTGTTTGTCAATATGTTTCAATTCATGTTTCGCATTTTCTGTTCGGCTAATTTACAGCCTTTTCAAAGTCCGGGATCTTTTTCCGTTCGTTTCAGATTAGTAATCCTGAAACTAAAACCAAAATAACATTTTTTTTCGTAAATATTTAAAACTTATTTGTAAATTAATTACGTTATTAATATCTGGTACTGAGCTAGATTTTACTGTACGTTTTCCTACCAATTTGGCAAAACTGAGATAGATTTTACTAGTTTCTTCTAACAAGTTGTTAACAAATGTAGTAGGGGGAAATTCTTGCCGAGTTTACTAAAACGCTATTACTTCATAAACACAAATCGATACATTCAAAAGGATTTATCTTCAATATTGTCCCCAATTCTCTTCCCTTCTTGCCAAAGCGGTGTTGGATTATTTGCAAATCAATAGAGATTTTCAAGTTGAATTGCGCCTTACAAATCATATATTTATCTGGTAAAAGAATATGTGTGCCTCATTCTGTAGGCCTTAAATTGGCTTTAACATGATTATTTAATCATATAATTTTTACTTTTCCCCCTTATACATAGTATATGGAGAAAGTATTGTTTTCATCAAAATTTTCGAATTTGAGTTGTTAGTGGAAATATTCGTTTTGGTGTTCCCTGAATCCAAAAAGTGGTTTTTACGTGAGGTCTGTCTGTGTGTGTGTGTGTGTGTGTGTGTGTGTGTGTGTGTGTGTGTGTGTGTGTGTCTGTCTGAATGTCTGTCTGTCTGTATGGATGTGTACAGAGCTAGAGACGACACCAGTGGACCGATTTTGATTAAATTTGGTATGTATGTACTAATCCACGATATCTCCAGGTATTTTTTTAATTTTTTGAATATTTGATTTTTAAGGGTAATTATCCCCCAAAAACCGCTAAAAAACTTGAAAAATCAAAATTTCTCAAAATCGGCTCCAACGATTTTAATTAAACTTTAGCGGTTTGTAGAACTTTACTTTTCCAACAAAATTACACCACCCACATTCCTGTAAAAATCTGCGTTCAGAAATTACGGGACTTAAAACATAAAAGATTCAGATTTTTATTGAAAAAAATATAAATGCTAAAAAATATTACCATTCGCCAAAAAAACTAAAAACTAAAAAGGGCTCAAAAACCTAACAATTTAATATTTTGGATTATTATTCTACGATTACTGGTTGCGGAGAAAATTTAATTTTTCATTTTTCGGTAAACGCAGTACGTTGTCCAATGTTATTCTTATGGGGAATACAAAATTACTATTTCTCTCTTATTTACTGATCAATATCATTAAAACTTGATATGCAGGTCAAGTTACCATTGGCAAACAGAGGACGTTCGAAATATGTTGCCACTTAACCCTGTGGGGGGTACGAGGGGGCATTTCCCCTCTTTTATCCACTGTGTGTAGGAAAGGCTACTGTAGTGCCTCCATAAAAGGGATTTGGGTGGATATTTTTGAAAACCACTTATTTAGAAGATTTTCTGTGCATTCAACTGTACACATATATATTCTATATTTAGTAAATAAAAAGGTTTTAGCGAATTTCCCCTATAGGGAAGAAGCTATTACCGTAGGTGGGTGGCATGGTAAGACTTAAGCCCGAGACCATGATAACTTTTTGTTTTGAGGTCCCCAGATGCCAAAACCACTATTCGTTCAAATTTATATATCTGTATATATATATATATATATATATATATATATATATGTGTCCGTTACCGCGATAACTTTTGAAAGAAGCGCCCGATTTTTATGAAATTTGGCACAAATATGGAGAGTAACATTTATGACCTTAAGTTCGAAAACCAGATCGATCGGTTTATGGGAAGGGGGTTTTATGGGGGTTTAAAATTTTCCAAAAATCAGTTTTTTGAACTTTTTACCCTAAAATTTTAAAAACACTAGATTTTGGTTATAGCCATTTTGTAGAGCTAAAAAAAACAAGTTAGTATTTTGAAACATTAAGCTAGGTTTAGTGGTTGTGGGGAAAAGTCAAAAAATGTTTCCATAAAATTTCCCATGTTAATCTTATGGGAATACGGTTTTTAGATTTTCCTCAGATAATTTCACTAAAAACTCCACATTTCTTTCTACCAATCAGTTTAGCTCTACAAAACAATCATTTTGGCGTTGTAATTGTTGTTTTACGTCCAACCGTTGCAGAGATATTCAAAGTGCTAAACACAGTACGTTGTCCAATGTTATCCTTATGGAGAATAAATAGAATGTTATATTTTGATTATTTATGTATGTATATTGATGAAACTTGGTATGTGGCTTCAACTAGTTGTGGTATATTGATAATAGCACAATAAAGGTTTTTTATTGATTTTTCCCGGTAGTAGCAAACCTGCATACTCGGCCCCCATGTTATTCATATGGAGAATAAGTAAAGTTTTATATCTCCCTTAGTTATGTACCTAAATTAATAAAACTTGGTATGTAGCTTCACCTGGTTGAGTTATATTGATAATTGCAAAAAAAACACATATCTTATCTTCCTTGTTGCAGCAAACCTGCGTACTTATTTATAATGTTATTCTTATGGAGAATAAATAAAATGCTATATATCACTTATTAATGAATGTATTTTTGTGAAACTTGGTAAGTGGCTTTAGGTAGTAGTGATACCCATATATTTGCATTGGAAATTCGCTGAGTACGCAGGTTTGCTGCAACGGGGGTATTTTTAGCGAATTTCCCCTATAGGGAAGAAGCTATTACCGTAGTCGGCATGGTAAGACCTAGGCCCGGGACCATGATAACTTTTCGTTTTGAGGTCCCCAGACCCCAAAAACACCATTCGTTCGAAATTGTATATATATATATATATATATATGTCCGTGGGTGCGATAACTCTCGTAAAAAAGGTCCGATTTTGATGAAATTTGGTACAAACGTGTAAAGCAGCATTTATGACTTTAAGTTCGAAAACCAGACGGATCAACCTATCCGAAGGGGTATTTTGAGGAGGTTTTGTACCCCAAAAATGGGTTTTTTGAGTTTTTTACATAAAATTTTTGAAAAAGTAAAATTTTATTTTTTCCCATTGGAATCAGCTTAAAAAGACGCACAATTTGATGTTTTAATCATTGCTATACGTCAATTGGTTACTGAGATATTGAAAGTGCTAAACACAGTACGTTGTCCAATGTTATTCTTATGGAGGATAAGAAAAATTGTATATCTCGCTTATTTATCAACTTATCCTGACGAAACGTGGTATATTGCTTCATTTCATTGTGGTCTATTGATATTTGCACAAAAATCCATTTTTTGCCCGATAGTTCCCGTAGCAGCAAACCTGCATACTCAGCCCCATGTTATTCTTATGGAGAATAATTAACGTGTTGTCTCCTTTAATTATGAACATAAATTAATAGAACTTGGTATGTGGCTTTACCTAGTTGAGTTATAATGATATTTGTATAAAAGCCCATTTTTATTGTTCCTTATTTCAGCAAACCTGCATACTCAGCCGCCATGTTATTCTTATGGAGAATAATTAAAAAGTCATAAATCGTTTATTTATGAATGTATATTGATGAAACTTGGTATGTGGCTTTATGTGGTATTAAGATAAATTAATATGCATTGGAAATTCGCTGAGTATGCAGGTTTGCTGCTACGGGGGTATTTTTTCCCATTAAAGTTGGGCTAAAAGGGAGAAAGTATGTGTCAGTTTCCTGATACCGTTTATTTATGGTTATGTCCTTACTTATTCACTCAATAATTATGCTAGTGTAATTCAAACCTCCTCTCAGGAAATTGAATTTGTTCAAGTGAGAGATCGTTTAGAGTAGGTTCAGGCGCGGAGGTTTGACCTCCCTCCCCCCCAAACCTCAGACCTTCACATATTCTATCTATTTTTCACCGTAAAGGTTATTGTATTTTAAGAGTTTATATTTGTTTTACAACCATGACCCCCCCCCTCCTAAAACGATAGTTTGTTTCCGTCCCTGAGTAGGTTGGATCTTCTTAGTGTGCATAGCACATCTTCTAATTGTTTATTGAAAATGTATCGACTGTAAATTTGGCTGGTGTTAACAGTTGATTTATATCACTCTATCCTATATAATAATAGTGTGTACAAGGCAACGTGTAACCACCTATTCCAAGTAAACTAATAAACGTAGAGAGGCCAGATTGTTGTCAAAATATTTCCCATAAGCCAAGGATGATGAAAAAAATACGATATCCTAAATTTACTCAGTTATAAGTTTTAAATTGACAAAAAACACAGTTTTTTTTTGGACATTTTTATCAACCATTTTGTTTACAGTGCCATGTGTTCACTTTCCCTTCTTTGTATACAAATTCAATAAGACGGCTGAGTAAAGTTAGCAAGTTGTGTTTGTAAACAAAGTAGACAACTATTCTTAATTAAATTTAGGTTTTTGGATTGAAATTGGCAGGCAATAAGCAACACAAATTATATGCTGAGTGGAAATAGAGTTTATAATACTGTATAAGAGTGGCAGAAAAATTAATTGTAATTAAAATTCAGATTTAAGTATTCTATATTCTCTTTTTAAACTTCTAATTCGTTTCCTTTAATGTTACAGTGTGTGTGTGTGTGTGTGTGTGTGTGTGTGTGTGTTCTGTGTTGTGTGTGTGTGTGTGTGTGTTAATTGTGTTTTATTATTGATAATATAACTAAAGTTAGATTTGTCATTTGTTTAATCATGGGTGATGGAAATTATTACAACAAAGCGGCATTATGGCATCAGTTCATAGCTGGTCTTTGTTGCTGTTGCAGTTTAGGCAGTTTCTATTGTTTTGTGTAAATATGATTAGTAAAAATCTTTTGTAAACTATGATGATGATAGCCATTATTCTTTCAAAAGTGCGATTTGAATATGAGTATAAAAAAACATGATTAAAGACACACGATTCAACAAAACGTAAATAGTTGGGGGGGAGATAGTTATTTGTTATGTTGATGATAAAATGAGAAGGTTAAGGCAATTTGTATAGTTCAATAAACAATTTTTAAGTCCAAAATTCAATTTTATTTCACAGAAACGTTCTCTGCTATATAATATACCTTCTTTGCTATATCGGATGAAATTGGGTGAAGGTAGATGAAACTCTGGTAAGAAATTGTGATAAAAGGGATAAGAAAACTAAGGACTATGGACCTATACCACTATAAGCATTGAACACATAGTACATTTACATTCAGTTTAGCTAATTATGTGTTTTTTGTTGGTCTGTCTTTAGATAGTTTGTATGTCAGCAGGCGAAATTCAATTAAGTGTTGGTAAATATGTAGACTGTGTTTATCTTTTGGTTATGAAAACAAGGAATGCAGTTAGGTAAATTTGTATTGCATATTTGGGCCTAAGAAAAACATTTAAACATTTAATACAATTTTAATCCAGTTTTTAAGGAACAGAATTTGGCTTGAAGTTACATCAATCTTTATCTGATTCAATATCCAAAACTAAACTAACAACAAAGTTTAAACTAAACCATCAAACTCTTTTGGGTTATCTTTTGTGCAGTCGTAATAAGTCTTTCGTAAAAAGAATTTGGACACATTCTAATTAATATTCTAATATGCAAAGTACCTGGGGGCCAAGCTTTGCTCGGGGGAAGGCCAGTCAGTTTGTTTAGATGACTCGGAGTAATATTTCACCACTTCCCCCTACTGAAAATCAGATTTGTATAACTCATTTGCCTCATTTCTACATTTGTAAGGTCCCTCCAGTTGTTATTTATAGCTCAATGTCCCTTTGATTTATTTTACTACTCTATATATGTAATCTTCACTCAAATCTTTTAATCTCTGCTCTCAGGAAACCATATGTTAATAATCATAAATACCCCCGTAGCAGCAAACCTGCGTACTCAGCGAATTTCCAAAGCATATATATGTATCTTAATACCACATAAAGCCACGTACCAAGTTTCATCAATAAACGATTTATGACATTTTAATTATTCTCCACAAGAATAACATGGCAGCTGAGTATGCAGGTTTGCTGAAGCAAGGAACACAAAAAATGGGGTTTTATACAAATATCAATATAACTCATGTAGGTAAAGCCACAGGCCAAATTTCATTAATTTATTTTCGTAATGAAGGGAGATAACACGTTACTTATTCTCCATAAGAATAACATGGGGCTGAGTACGCAGGTTTGCTGCTATGGGAGCCTTGGGTAAAAAAGTGTCTTTTTGAGCAAATATCAATGGTCCACAACCAGATAAAGCCGTATACCAAGTTTCGTCAGTATAGGTTCATAAATAAGCGAGATATAAAATTTTTATTTTTCTCCATAAGAATAACATTAGACAACGTACTGTGATTAGCACTTTCAATATCTCGGTAACCAATTGACGTAGAGAAATGATCAAAATACCAAATTGTGTATTTTTTTAAGCTGAATCCAATGGAAAAAAATAAAATTTGACTTTTTCCAAAATTATGTGTAAAACATTCGAAAAACCCATTTTTGGGGTACAAAACCCCCCCAAAATACCCCTTCGGATAGAGCGATCTGGCTGGTTTTCGAACTTAAAGTCATAAATGTTGCTTTACACGTTTACACCAAATTTCATCAAAATCGGATAATTTTTACGAGAGTTATCGTGCTCACGGACACACACATATATATATATATATATATATATATACAGTTTCGAACGAATGGGTCTGGGGACCTCAAAACGAAAAGTTATCATGGTCCTGGGCCTAGGTCTTACCATGCCGACTACGGTAATAGCTTCTTCCCTATAGGGGAAATTCGCTAACAACATGAGTATTACTTTGACAGTTCCCTGGTTAATTATGAACAGCTGTTACAATTCTTTTGTTTTGATTTGAAACTCCATAAGCCCAATGTTAATTTTTTAACTTTTCATTTTAGTTTTTTTACATTATTTGATTTTTACTGGGGATGAGGCCTGTCTAGAACTTATTTTTATCCCAGAAATTAGTTATTTCGGACATTTGAAGGAAATCATTGGAGCCGTTTTTGAGATCCGTGTCACAAGCAAGCAAGCAAGCACGCAAGCAAGCAAGCAAGCAAACCTTACTCATATTAGAGTATAGGATATGTTTTGTTACAATAGCATCTTTCAATTTTGCACGGTGATTTCCCATTTGATTACATGCATTTCAAAATTAGCGTTTAAAATAACTAACAAATATTTAGTTATAAATTTGTAAAGAACAATTTTGAAGCCACTACATTTATTTGATTACCATTGAAAACTACTTGATTCGTGATTCAAGCCCGTCATTTATGACGGGCTAGTAACAGCTAGTATATATATATATACTGTGATTTATATTAACTTCTGCACTTCAAAATATACCAATTACTGTAACGAAAATACATTGACGTTGTCTTTTTTTGCATGTTGAGGGAAAGTGATGGAGATGTAGTTAGTGGCGAGGGGACTATTTTTCGATCAAATCAAAGAATTGTATTGCAAAAATGGAACATAAATAAATGTGAGCAATACAACAATAATAATGATAGATTGTTTTTGTTTTCGTTCTAAAGTTATTATTATGTTGATATAAAGGATTTTCGAAATAATATTCTTTCTATTTCTTCATCACTTCACTTTACTTGAATTATTTTAAATACTACGTTTTCCTTTAGTTTGTCAATTTTCCAATTGCACAATGAATAGTTTTGCAAATAATGTTGTTCGATTTATTGGATGTTGGATATAATATTTGTTATTGTGTTTATTAGCTATAGTGTTGCATCTAGTAATCTTAACGAATGTGGAGAAGAGAATAAGTATGGAAGGTGATTAAACTGACGAGGTAAACATATCTAGAGTTCTTGCCTCGTGTGAAAAAGTGCAGCTTACATACTCTGCTCCCATGGCAACCAACATGGTAACCAATCAAATCATTTTTTTACAATCTATATGAAAGTGTTGTCAAAGATCACCTTGATTGGTTACCTGAGGAAAATGGCGGTCAATGTGTAGGCTTCCCTTCTATACCCCAGACGATACCTCTACATATAAATTTACCTCGTTGGATTAAACAAAAAAATAAAGTTTTAAGATGACTTTAATGAAGTTAGAGTAGCAAATAATTAAGGAAGTAGTCACCCCAATCACAGACTGTGCTTATTTTTGCAACGTAATTGACTGATTTTTTTTTAGAGTTGATGGGGAAAACCCCTTTCCCCTTTGTTCCTTCAGTTGCAATCAAGTCTTCCCAAATAAACACTGCATGGTCAAAAGGATTAATTTTGTTACGTGTAACTTTATACATGCATGTGTATAAATCTCTATAAACCTCTTCATTCGACCTGCATACTCTATGCATCATCATTCGACTGCTTACTCTATGCAGGTGCTGCTGTACCCGGAGGAGGGGTGGGCCCGCAGCGCCATGTCGTCCTACTGGATCCTCGCCCCATGTTGGTGGAGCTGGTCCCGCTGCAAGGTCATCGAGGTTACGGGCACTAGGAGGTACCAGTTGTACAATTGCTATTTATTACTCTATTAGTAACACATACATGAATGGTTGGCGAGAATCGAATCATAATTTATTTGTATTTATGGAGCCTAATTACATCTCTTCTAATTAAATATAATGAGTAGATAGTAGAGGCAAAATGGGGAGTATGGAACAACTGTAAATTCAGCGGTTTATAAACAGAAGTGACGTTTGAGTGACGTGTTGATGACGTATGTATGACAAAAGGGTGTGACGTCACGGTGATGACGTAATGGGGTGACGACGTACATACGTCATCGGATGTGAGTTAATGTGAAAACGGGTGGATATATATTCGTCCCGAAACTGTTAGAAATCGTGGGAGGGTGAGAAAATAAATTTGGCGATTGCTGAGTGTCAAACGATTGAAACAACTGGTGGCCTTTAAAAATGCCATTGGTTACATGTCTTTAAAAAATTTTTGTGTGACGACAGACATACGTCATCGGATGTGACGTAATGTGAAAAGGGGTGAATTTATATCCATTCCGAAACTGTTAGAAGTCATGGGAGTGGTTTGAAAATGAATTTGGCGGTTGCTGAGTGTCAAACGATTGAAACATCTGGTGGCCTTGAAAAAAGCCGTTTGTCACATGTCTTTAAAATTTTTAATTTAAACAAATATTGCATAAATCTCAGTTGATAGATCTCTTCTCTTGATCTCAACCTTCAGCGCAGCGAGATATTCCATCCGCCGAGATATCTGTGGCCACTCCTTTGGAAGCATCGTCGGATGGGCAACGTATGACATGATCGCCTTGATCTCACTGAAGTGATTTTCTTGCAGTTCGTCTTCAGACATAGATGAAATTGCTCTCATTCTCTCCCCGTTCTCCGCAATCAGGGTGATCTCCACAAACTCTTTGTCACCGATGTCTTTGGACCATAGAGTAGATGCATACATGTTGGCTCGGTGTCAGACAAGAGGATGGAAGCGAGGACCAGAAAGACCTGATTTTATTACTGTTTGTGCTTAGTCATCACAAAACACTGTCAAGTAATTGGCTAAAACAATAAATGTAGCCATTTTATAAAAAAAAAACCTAGAGTAATTGTTCCTCCTAAGTGGGTTGTTACGGACATGTAGACACAAGTTCAAGGTCATCGAAAGTGGTTTTTAAAAAAAAGTTTGATAATTTATTCGTCAAAAATTACAAATATTTAAACAAGGTTTACATAAATTATCTTTACAGCAAACTAGGTATATTGTATTAAACATTATTTCCTTCTTCGTACTTTGGAGGTTCTTGTGGTTGGCTTTCTTCTTCGTACTTTGGAGGTTCTTGTGGTTGGCTTTCTTCTGTATTTTTGGATGTGGCATTCGGAGACCATTCAGTGGGTGACTGAGCCGTCTCCGAATCGCAGAAGGTTGCGCTGTCGAATTCAACAGTAATCTTCGTTACTATCAGAGGGTGTTCCGTCATTAAATGCAGGAGTGATTGGTGAAGTATTCCCAAATCCACTTCATCTTGCATCACCAGATGAAACTTCATTATGTCGATGGGATTAAGCTCATTCTTGGCGGTGCGAGAACTGAGGGGAAATGATAGCTAATCATTAGTACGGGTTCTATTTATGTCGGAATAAAGTGGTGGGGGTAAGACCGACACTTCCAAAACTATGTCAAGGTCACAGTGATGAGTTAAAAATAATATGATTACTTAATATATAAGTAAAAATAATGCATAATCAAAAAGGTAAAATAAACAGAGATTACAATGGAATTTTGCGCTATGTACAAAACAATTTTACAACTTATTGTTAACATGGATTGTTATTTCTGTTGAGATGTTTCCAGAAGGTCCATGGGGAACTAAATAAAATACGCCGGGCTTGATAGAATCCAAATCTTCGTTCATAAGAACATTAACAAATCTTTTTGGGACGTAAACTTGGAATTTAGGTTTATTTTTTTATTTTTAGGGTGAATCTCCATGAACGGCTATAACTGCTTCACCAACTGATGTATCCATCTTTTTCATCGAATGCACTGCATAATGTTTTTAGCAAATTTCCCCTATAGGGAAGAAGCTATTACCGTAGGTCTCATGGTAAGACTTAAGCCCGAGACCATGATAACTTTTCATTTTGAGGTCCCCAGATGCCAAAAACACCATTCGTTCAAATTTTAGCGAATTTCCCCTATAGGGAAGAAGCTATTACCGTAGGTCTCATGGTAAGACTTAAGCCCGAGACCATGATAACTTTTCATTTTGAGGTCCCCAGATGCCAAAAACACCATTCGTTCAAATTTTTATATATGTATATATATATATATATATTTATTTATTTATATATATATATGTGTCCGTAAGCACGATAACTCTCGTAAAAAAGGTCCGATCTTAATGAAATTTGGTACAAATGTGCAAAGTACCATTTATTTGAACGAGTTCGAAAACCAGATGAATCGCACCATCCGAAGGGGGGTTTTTGGGGCGTTTTGTACCCCAAAAATGAGGTTTTTGGGGTTTTCACATTTAATTTTAATTTAAATCCAATTTTAATTTATAACATTGAATTCAGCTTAAAAAAACAAACAATTTAGTATTTTGATCATTGCTCTACGTCAATTGGTTACCGAGATATTGAAAGTGCTAAACACAGTACGTTGTCTAATGTTATTCTTATGGAGAAAAAGGAAAATTGTATATCTCGCTTATTTATGAACATAAACTGGCGAAATTTGGTATATGGCTTGATCTGGTTATGGTTTATTGTTGTTTGCACAAAAAAACAATTTTTCGCCTATGGCTCCTGTAGCAGCAAACCTAGGTACTCGGTCCCCATGTTATTCTTATGGAAAATACTTAAAATGTTATATATCGCTTATTTATGAATGTATATGGATGAAACTTGGTATGTGACTTCACTAAGATGAGTTCTATTGATATTTGCATAAAAACCCATTATTTTGTGTGCCTTGTTGCAGCAAACCTGCGTACTCATCCCCAATGTTATTCTTATGGAGAATAATTAATATTTTAAATATCGCTTGTTTGTGAATACATTTCTTTTGAATCCTGTTAAGTGTTATAATGTGTTATGTTATATATTCATTGGAAATTCGCTGAGTATGCAGGTTTGCTGCGACGGGGGTATTTATATATGTATATATATATATATACTTATATATATACTTATATATATATACTTATATATATATATATATACTTATATATATATATATATGTGTCCGTAAGCACGATAACTCTCGTAAAAAAGGTCCGATCTTAATGAAATTTGGTACAAATGTGTAAAGTACCATTTATTTGAACGAGTTCGAAAACCAGATGAATCACACCATCCGAAGGGGGGTTTTTGGGGGGTTTTGTACCCCAAAAATGTGTTTTTTGGGGTTTTCACATGTAATTTGAATTTAAATCAAATTTTAATTTATACCATTAAATTCAGCTTAAAAAAACAAACAATTTGGTATTTTGATCATTGCTCTACGTCAATTGGTTACCGAGATATTGAAAGTGCTAAACACAGTACGTTGTCTAATGTTATTCTTATGGAGAAAAAGAATAATATTATATCTCGCTTATTTATGAACGTAAACTGGCAAAATTTGGTATATGGCTTTATTTGGTTGTGGTCTATTGATATTTGCACAAAAATCCATTTTTTGCCCCATAGTTCCCGTAGCAGCAAACCTGCATACTCAGCCCCATGTTATTCTTATGGAGAATAATTAACGTGTTATCTCCTTTAATTATGAACATAAATTAATAGAACTTGGTATGTGGCTTTACCTAGTTGAGTTATAATGATATTTGTATAAAAGCCCATTTTTAGTGTTCCTTATTTCAGCAAACCTGCATACTCAGCCGCCATGTTATTCTTATGGAGAATAATTAAAATGTCATAAATCGTTTATTTATGAATGTATATTGATGAAACTTGGTATGTGGCTTTATGTGGTATTAAGATAAATTAATATGCATTGGAAATTCGCTGAGTATGCAGGTTTGCTGCTACGGGGGTATTTTTTCTTGAAGTTCGCTACATTTTAGCGAATTCCCCCTATAGGGAAGAAGCTAGTACCGTAGGTCTCATGATAAGACTTAAGCCCGAGACCATGATAACTTTTCATTTTGAGGTCCCCAGATGCCAAAAACAACATTCGTTCAAATTTTTATATATATGTATATATATATATATATATATATATATATGTGTCTGTAAGCACGATAACTCTCGTAAAAAAGGTCCGATCTTAATGAAATTTGGTACAAATGTGTAGAGCACCATTTATTTGAACGAGTTCGAAAACCAGACGAATCGTACCATCCAAAGGGGGGTTTTTGGGGGGTTTTGTACCCCAAAAATGGGTTTTTTGGGGTTTCCACATGTAATTTTTATTTTAATAAAATTTTAGCGAATTTCCCCTATAGGGAAGAAGCTATTACCGTAGGTCTCATGGTAAGACTTAAGCCCGAGACCATGATAACTTTTTGTTTTGAGGTCCCCAGATGCCAAAAACACTATTCGTTCAAATTTATATATATGTATATATATAAATTTATATATATATATATATATATATATATATGTGTGTCCGTTAACACAATAACTTGAGTAAAAAACGTCCGATTTTGATGAAATTTGGCTCAAATGTGTAAAATGACATTCATGACTTTAAGTTCGAAAACCAGAAAAATCTGTCCATTGGAAGGGGGGTTTATGGGGGTTTAAAATTTTCCAAAAATCAGTTTTTTGCATTTTTCACCCTACAGTTTTTAAAAAACTTAATTTTGGTTTTGACCATGTTATAGAGCTTAAAAAAACAAATAATTTAGTATCTTGAATTATTAACCTAGGTTAAGTGGTTGCGGAGAAAATCCAAAAAAACCTGCTCATAAAATCTCCCATGTTAATCTTATGGGAAAAAGGTTTTTGGCTTTTCCTCAGTTTATTTTAATGTAAACTTCACATTTGCTTTTACCAATCTGTTCAGTTCCACAAAACAATCATTTTGGTGTTTAAATTGTGATTCTACGCCCAACCGTTGCAGAGATATTCAAAGTGCTAACCACAGTACGTTGTCCAATGTTATCCTTATGGAGAATAAATAAAATTTGATATCTCGATTATTTATGAATGTATGTTGATGAAACTTGGTATGTGGCTTCACGTAGTACTGGTATATTGATATTTGCTCAAGAAATTGATTTTTTGTTGATTACTCCCGTAGCAGCAAACCTGCGTACTCAGCCCCCATGTTATTCTTATGGAGAATAAGTAAAATGTAATGACTCCCTTAATTATGAACATAAATTAATAAAACTTAGTATGTAGCTTCACTTGGTTGAGTTATATTTGATAATTATATAAAAACCCATTTTTCTGTTCCTTGTTGCAGCAAACCTGCTTTCTCAGCCCCCATGTTATTCTTATGGAGAATAACTAGAATGTTATATAGCACTTATTTATGATTGAATATTGATGAAACTTAGTATGTGGCTTCGCTTAGTTAAATTTTATTTATATTTGCATAAAAACCAATTGTTTCTGTTCCTTGTTTCAGCAAACCTACGTACTCATTACCAATGTTATTCTTATAGAGAATAGTTAAAATCGCTTATATGAGAATATATTTTTATGAAACTTGGTTTGCAGCTTTATGTGGTATTAAGACATATATTATGCATTGGAAATTCGCTGAGTACGCAGGTTTGCTGCGACGGGGGTATTAATATTTACCATTTAATTCAGCATAAAAAAAACAAATAATTTGGTGTTTTTATCATTGCTCTACGTCAATTGGTTCCTGAGATATTGAAAGTGCTAAACACAGTACGTTGTCTAATGTTATTCTTATGGAGAAAAAGAAAAATTGTATATCTCGCTTATTTATGAACATAAACTGACAAAATTTAGTATATGGCTTCATCTGGCTGGGGTTTATCGTTGTTTGCACAAAATACAAAATTTTCACGTATGGTTCCCGTAGCAGCAAACCTAGGTAATCGGTCCCCATGTTATTCTTATGGAGAATAATTAAAATGTTATATATCGCTTACTTATAAATGTATATGAATGAAACTTGGTATGTGACTTTACTTAGATGAGTTCTAATGATATTTGCATAAAAGCCCATTATTTTATGTTCCTTGTTGCAGTAAACCTGCGTACTCATCCCTAATGTTATTCTAATGGAGAATAATAAATATTTTTAATATCGCTTGTTTGTGAATATATTTCTTATGAATCCTGTTAAGTGTTAATGTGTTATGTTATATATTCATTGGAAATTTGCTGAGTATGCAGGTTTGCTGCTACGGGGGTATTGTTGTTGTTAGGAGACCGGATTTTGAATGGTGGTTGAATTTTTCTGCAAGAGTTTGTAGTGGAGAGGGTGATGCCATTGTGGAGAAGCTGATTTTATCCTTTTGCTAGGTGTGTATACTGTAAGAGATCCTGTGTCCAACTGATATTATGGGTGTACGTGCATGGGTATATGCGGATTTTCCCCTTCACCAGATATAAATCGGCCTACTCTGTATGCTAGTGACAATGCACAATTTGCAGTTTTATGCTGAGGGCTTTTTAGCGAATTTCCCCTATAGGGAATTAGCGAATTTCCCCTATAGGGAAGAAGCTATTACCGTAGTCGGCATGGTAAGACCTAGGCCCGGGACCATGATAACTTTTCGTTTTGAGGTCCCCAGACCCCAAAAACACCATTCGTTCGATACTGTATATATATATATATATCTATATATATATATATATATATATATATGTGTCCGTGAGCACGATAACTCTCGTAAAAATGATCCGATTTTGATGAAATTTGGTATAAACGTGTAAAGCAACATTTATGACTTTAAGTTCGAAAACCAGCCAGATCGCTCTACCCAAAGGGGTATTTTGGGGGGGTTTTGTACCCCAAAAATGGGTTTTTCGAATTTTTCACATATAATTTTTGAAATATTCAAATTTTAGTTTTCACCATTGGATTCAGCTTAAAAAACACACAATTTGGTATTTTGATCATTTCTCTACGTCAATTGGTTACCGAGATATTGAAAGTGCTAAACACAGGACGTTGTCTAATGTTATTCTTATGGAGGAAAAGAAAAATTTTATATCTCGCCTATTTATCAACGTATACTGACGAAACTTGGTATACGGCTTCATCTGGTTGTGGACCATTGATATTTGCTCAAAAAGACAATTTTTTACCCAACGCTCCCGTAGCAGCAAACCTGCGTACTCAGCCCCATGTTATTCTTATGGAGAATAAGTAACGTGTTATCTGCCTTAATTATGAAAATAAATTAATGAAATTTGGTATGTGGCTTTACCTAGATGAGTTGTATTGATATTTGTATAAAACCCCATTTTTTGTGTTCCTTGCTTCAGCAAACCTGCTTACTCAGCTGCCATGTTATTCTTATGGAGAATAATTAAAATGTCATAAATCGTTTATTTATGAATGTATATTGATGAAACTTGGTATGTGGCTTTATGTGGTATTAATATACATATATATGCATTGGAAATTCGCTGAGTACGCAGGTTTGCTGCTACGGGGGTATTAGTCTGATGCAAAGACCATTTAATTCAGTTGCAAAATCGTTACCCGACACAATATCCGTCACATTTGAAGTCCTGTACGTTCTGATCCACATTGATTTTTCATCCCCAGTAGTGTAGATTTCGTCATACTGTTGACAATAATGGTACATTATGCTATCCAGCTCTTTGTATTGTGTAAATCTTTCGTCCCATGTGATGTGATGAGGATACTTCATTAACCATGTATTGGTTCTAGAACCTTTGCCTTTTAACTTCTTAAAAGGTAAATGCGGCTTAAAAAGAAAACAGTTAACGATATTACTAGATATGTCAAAAAGCTAGTTCTTTTATGATATATTTGTCTTGATTGTTCCTGAAAGCTTGGAATTCTACTACGCACTTTTTGGACATTCTAATATCATAATCAAAACTAACTGGTTTGTCCATTGTCTGTGAATAACTAAAGAATACTGAGATAAAATTTGAAGTTACTTGAAATATATTTCCATAAAATCTTGGATTCCTCATAAGAATTGTTTTGAGTGGAGATGTTTTTTTAAGATTCCCAATCTTTTCTGTTTTTACAAAATATTAATATACATTCACAGAATGCTTTAGGAAATAATTTTGAACATGGACGGTTAAAATCAAACGAATGGAACACATATCCATGCAGCATGTGAAGAATTGACGGATCCTGTAGACGTTTAACATTACCAGTGTTGGTGGTTCAATTTTAAATGTTTACTACTACATTTACAGTAACCATAGCATTCACATATTGTATATTCTATTCCGTCTACATGTAATTTTGGTTTTATGAAACATTTCTCACTGCAGCTTCTTGGGAAGCTTGCAATCAACTGCACTCATATAGCCCCAATATTGTCATATATATATATATATATATATATATATATATATATATATATATATATGGTAGATTGATCAACAAAGTGTTCATGCTGGGAGCACTTAAAATTTTTTTTAAACAAATTTACGTGACCACGAAAATTTCAAGGTCACGTAAATTTGTTTAAAAATAATTTGTTTATAATCTGTCAGAGTTTGTTAACATTCACATTTAGTGTATCTCTCTCCTACACATGTACTGTTACATTTCATACATAGATATTTCAATTGTAGCGTTGATGTGTTGACATAAAAAGATTTATGTAGAACTTTTTGTTCGCAGTCCGCAAATTCATTTTTGTTATCCTCGTAACATTTTTGACAAATCCTAAGACTACCTTTTTCATAAAAACAAATTAAAGCCGTTGCACGATTTTATAATGATCATTCATAATTTCTTCAGCTACACTCTTTGGTAGTTGGCTTACAATTTTTTTAAATTATTCGTATCCTGATATTCTTTGAGTAGTGCTTGTTTCCACAGGTTATACAATCTCCCCATTTTGTGTTGACTCTACGAGAGCATGGAGTTGGTTTTCATTGGGCAAGAGCTGGAGTTGTTCTGAGGTGGGGTAGATAGTGTGACAGCTATTCATACTGATGCAAACCTTTATTTCCTAAAAATTACATATGTGAAAACTCTAATGTAATAACCATAGCTTCACATATTCTACATGCTATTCCGTCTTGTTATTGCTTTTGACTCTACTTCTGTATCCACATCCCAACTCTTCCTGTTCGCACAATATTGTAGTAGACATTCACAAAGACTTTTGCGACATTTACTACAATATTTTATTATATCGCTATACAGTCCAAATTTCACACATATTTTAGGACAACATGTATAACAGTGTTGGGATTTGTACAATGTGAACATTTATCGTGTTGGAGTTGGAAGTTTATATGATTTACATCGACATTTACAAGTTCCATAACTTTCACATATCTCACAGGCTAATCCTGTGCGACCTCTAGTTTCGGTTGCACAAAACACTTGTTTTCACAACAGTATCTTTCCATTTTATGAAGTTTATTGATGCTTGTTTTAAGCAAGACTGAGTACGACAGGTAATGTTTGGAAGCTTGGAATCAACTGCACTCACATGGCGTCAGTATTTTCATATGTATATATAGTCAGCGAAAATAAGAATAACATATGCAAACCTGAACTGTTTCAAGGCCACGTAAATTTGTTTAAAAAAAGTTTAAGTGCTCCCACCACGAGCACTAGCTTGATGAAATCATTCAAATAATGTTACACCTTTTCTTTATTTGAAATATTCTCTGGAAATTCCTTTGTTGGAGAACCTTTAGTTTTGGTTCCTTCACTTCAAAGTTTATTAATACCCCCGTAGCAGCAAACCTGTGTACTCAGCGAATTTCCAATGCATACATATGTATCTTCTTACCACATAAAGCCACATACCAAGTTCTTTATATTTACTGTTAATCTTTTACAGTTCGTCATCCAATTATATTCTAGAGTTCTACATTTATCTATAAACATGATTGATGTTTACTCTCTGTATTTGTTGATGTGATTTATGTTCCAATTGTACATTGCGTTTCATTAATTAAAAATATTTTAGTTTATATTTGAGTTTTACGGGTTACCTATTTTATTTGTATATACGTATGCTCCAAAATAAACAGTACTGAAAATGTAAACTTTTATTTGACATAGCTTTACCAAAATTATTTCATAGCTTTACCAACATATACAAGTAATACCCCGGCCGTAGCAGCAAACCTGCATACTCAGCGAATTTCCAATGCATATAAATTTATCTTAATACCACATAAAGCCACATACCAAGTTTCATCAATATATATTCATAAATAAACTATTTATGATATTTTAATTATTCTCCATAAGAATAACATGGCGGCTGAGTATGCAGGGTTGCTGAAGCAAGGAACACAAAAATATGGGGTTTTATACAAATATCAATATAACTCAAGAAGGTAAAGCCACATACCAAATTTTATTAATTTATGTTCATAATTAGGGGATATCACACACGTTACTTATTCTCCATAAGAATAACATGGGAGCTGAGTACGCAGGTTTGCTGCTACAGCAACTATCGGCCAAAAACGTTTTTTAGTGCAAATATCAATAGACCACAACGATATGAAGCAATATACCAAGATTCATCAGGATAAGTTGATAAATAAGCGAGATATAACATTTTTCTTATTCTCCATAAGAATAACATTGGACAACGTACTGTGTTTAGCACTTTCAATATCTCTGTAACCATACAGTTTTGAACTAATGGTGTTTTTGGCATCTGTGGATCTCAAAACAAAAAGTTATCATGGTCCCGGGCCTAGGTCTTACCATGCCAACTACGGTAATTGATTCTTCACTATAGGGAAAATTCGCTAAAAAAGAATCCAGTCCTTCTGTAGAACGACACCTCTTGAGATAATCTGTTATATATAGAATGATCTATCAGGAACAACTAGATTTGTGTTCACCGAGCTGTTGAGATAATCAAAAATAAGTGGAGCATATGCAACGAGTTGCTGATTGTATCTGACTATTACTGGTGTTAGATTCGTTAGGACTTGAAATTCTTCCAATGTTAAAAGGATCTTCTTGTTTTGTTTAGAAACGTCTATAAATCTCACAAATTGAGTACCTCGAAGTCTGATATTGTCGATTTCTAAATCGGAATCATTAAATCCAATTGCAATTTTTCGTCTGTCAAGTTGTTCTTTAAGTAGGCTTCAATGATAGATACGTGTTTGGTAAATTTATTTCACAAGTCTATCGTAAGCAGCAATGAGGCTTTCCCGCAATGGTTAATTAGCACAGCAGGATTAAAGTTCAAAGATTTGTAAACACCAACAGTAATAGTTTTATCCATCTTTAAATTCAATGGGTACATTGAGCGTAAAAATACATCAAATATCACATCCATATTTAGTTCATCATTTTCATTTTCACATCTTTTGCTTTTCCTATGATCTTTTCCTTCGAAAGATAGAAGTCCTGAGAGTTCAACCTTAATCTCAGTAGTTGTTGTGGCCTTTTCTGCGGACTCTTCTACATTTTCAGCTGGTGTTGCATTCGTTTTAATATCATCAGTACCTGGGGGGCGAGCTTTGCTCGGGGAAGGTCAGTCTGTTTGTTTAGATGACTTGGAGTAATATCTCACCACTTCCCCCTACTGATAATCAGATTTGTATATCTCATTTGCCTCTTTTCTACATTTGTAAGGTCACTCCAGTTGTTATTTATAGCTCAATGTCCCTTTGATTTAATTTACTACTTTATATATGTAATCTTCACTCAAATATTTTAATCTTTGCTCTCAGGAAACCACGTATTAATAATCATAAACAACATGAGTATTACTTTGACAGTTCCCTGGTTGATTATGAACAGCTGTTAAAATTCTTTTGTTTTGATTTGAAACTCCATAAGCCCAATGTTAATTTTTTAACTTTTCATTTTAGTTTTTTTACATTATTTGATTTTTTCTGGGGATAAGGCCTGTCTAGAACTTATTATTGTCCCATAAATTAGTTTTTCGAACATTTGAAGGAATCTTTGGAGCCGTTTTTGAGATCAGTGTCGCAAGCAAGCAAGCAAACCTGACTCAGAGTATAGGATTATTATTACCAGGTGGAATTGTGTCTTTGAGGAATTGTGTCATTTATAAGGAATCCAAGATTTTATAGAAATATATTTCAAATAACTTCAAATTTTATCTCTGTATTCTTCAGTTATTCACAGACAATGGATAAACCTGTTTGTTTGATTATGATATTAGAATGTCCAAAAAGTGTGTAGTAGAATTCCAAGCTTTCAGGAACAATCAAGACAAATATATCATAAAAGAACTAGCTTTTTGACATATCTAGTAATATCGTTAACTGTTTTCTTTTTAAGCCGCATTTACCTTTTAAGAAGTTAAAAGGCAAAGGTTCTAGAACCAATACATGGTTAATGAAGTATCCTCATCACATCACATGGGACGAAAGATTTACACAATACAAAGAGCTGGATAGCATAATGTACCATTATTGTCAACAGTATGACGAAATCTACACTACTGGGGATGAAAAATCAATGTGGATCAGAACGTACAGGACTTCAAATGTGACGGATATTGTGTCGGGTAACGATTTTGCAACTGAATTAAATGGTCTTTGCATCAGACTAAAAAGCCCTCAGCATAAAACTGCAAATTGTGCATTGTCACTAGCATACAGAGTAGGCCGATTTATATCTGGTGAAGGGGAAAATCCGCATATACCCATGCACGTACACCCATAATATCAGTTGGACACAGGATCTCTTACAGTATACACACCTAGCAAAAGGATAAAATCAGCTTATCTAAAATGGCATCACCTTCTCCACTACAAACTCTTGCAGAAAAAATCAACCACCAATCAAAATCCGATAACAACAAAAAGACGTAGCGAACTTCAAGTGAAAAAAACATTATGCAGTGTATTCGATGAAAAAGATGGACGCCAACCACAAGAACTTCCAAAGTACGAAGAAGAAAGCCAACCACAAGAACCTCCGAAGAACGAAGAAGGAAATAATGTTTAATACAATATACCTAGTTTGCTGTAAAGATAATTTATGTAAACCTTGTTTAAATATTTGTAATTTTTGACGAATAAATTATCAAACCTTTATTTAAAAATCCACTTTCAATGACCTTGAACTCGTTTCTACATGTCCGTAACCATCCACTTGGTAGTAACAATTACTCTAGATTTTTTCTATAAAATGGCTACATTTATTGTTTTAGCCAATTACTTGACAGTGTTTTGTGATGAATAAGCACAAACAGTAATAAAATCAGGTCTGTCTGGTCCTCGCTTCCATCCTCTCGTCTGACACCGAGCCAACATGTCTGCATCTACTCTATGGTCCAAAGAAATCGGCGACGAATAGTTGATGGAGATCACCCTGATTGCGGAGCACGGGGAGAGAATGAGAGCAATTTCAACTATGTCTAAGGACGAACTGCAAGAAAATCACTTCATCAGTGAGATCAAGGCGATCATGTCATACGTTACCCATCCGACAATGCTTCCAAAGCAGTGGCCGGCGATATCTCAGCGGATGGAATATCTCGCTGCGCTGAAGGTTGAGACCAAGAGAAGAGATCTATCAACTGAGATTTATGCAATTTTTGTTTAAATTAAAGATTTTAAAGACATGTGACAAACGGCTTTTGTCAAGGCCACCAGATGTTTCAATCGTTTGACACTCAGCAACCGCCAAATTCATTTTCAAATCACTCCCACGACTTCTAACAGTTTCGGAACAAATATAAATCCACCCGTTTTCACATTACGCCACATCCGATGACGTATCTGTCATCACACAATAACATTTTAAAGACATGTAACAAATGGTCTTTTTAAAGGCCACCAGTTGTTTCAATCGTTTGACACCCAGCAATCGCCAAATTTATTTTCTAACCCTCCCACAATTTCTAACAGTTTCGGAACAAATATAAATCCACCCGTTTTCACATGACCTCACATACTATGAAGTATGTATGTCGTCACACCATTACGTCATCACTGTGACGTCATCACACCCTTTTGTCACACATACGTCACCACCTCGTCACTCAAACGTCACTTCTGATTGAAAACCGCTGAATTTACATTTGTCCCAGACTCTCCATTTTGCCTCTACTGTAGATAAATACCCCCGTCGCAGCAAACCTGCATATTCAGCGAATTTCCAATGGAGATATAAATGTCTTAATACTACATAAAGCCACTTACCAAGTTTCATAAAAATATATTCACAAATAAGCTGTATATACAATTTTAATTATTCTCCTTAAGAATGACATTGGGGCTGAGTACGCAGGTTTGCTGCAACAAGGAACACAAAAGTTTTTATTTATTTATGTTTTTAGTTTTAATTAAGGGAGACATAGCATTTAATTATTCTCGATAAGAATAACATGGGGCTGAGTACGCAGGTTTGCTGCTATGGGAGCCTTTGGCAAAAAAATTGTTTTTTTGAGCAAATATCAATAAACCACAAGCAGATGAAGCCTTATACCAAATTTCGTCAATATACGTTCAGAAATAAGCAAGATATAAAATTTGTCTTTTCCTCCATAAGAATAACATTAGACAATGTAGACAATGTGTTTAGCACTTTCAATATCTCGGTAACCAATTGACGTAGAGGAATGATCAAAATACCAAATTGTGTGTTTTTAAGCTGAATCCAATGGTGAAAACTAATATTTGACTATTTCAAAAATTATATGTAACAAATTCAAAAAACCCTTTTTGGGGTACAAAACCCACCCAAAATACCCCTTTGGATGGAGCGATCTGGCTGGTTTTCGACCTTAAAGTCATAAATGTTGTTTTACACGTTTATACCAAATTTCATCAAAATCGGATCATTTTTTACGAGAGTTATCGTGCTCACGGACACACATATACATAATATGTATATGTATATATACATGTATATATAATATTATTGGACATAATATATATATATATATATATATATATATATATATATATACAGTTTCGAACGAATGATGTTTTTGGGGTCTGGGGACCTCAAAACGAAAAGTTATCATGGTCCCGGGCCTAGGTCTTACTATGCCGACTACGGTAATAGCTTCTTCCCTATAGGGGAAATTCGCTAAAATGCATGGCATGCTTGAAAAATTGAATACTAATGCGAATGATGCGAATGATCCTTGTATTGGATCAAATGTATAACAAAGAACACGTCACAAACGTCACACAGATGCAATAAAATACTGTTAAGTATTTTTGCTAACCAAACGAAAAGTCTAAATTGATCAGTGTGTCACAACGCACCTTGGCAAATTCCAGTCTGAAACTCCTTCACAAATCTATGGGATAATCAGTAAGACTTCTGTATGAGGTGAGTCTTAAGGCCAATCTGAAATCTCTCTTAGTTCCAATGCTGGCACCTTGTAAACAAAGAGCGCTCCCGCATTTAGTGATGTTTTGCCTGATCTGTGGGGAGTGCGGAGTTGGACTGCTGGAATGCAAATATATATTAAATAAATTTTAATTAAATATAAATTAAATTTGGAAGTTATAGGTGGAATTTACTAATGCATTAACTTAGGACAGTAACCAAGTTACAAACAAATCCATAAACACCAAAGTTAGTTTTAGTGGATATGTTGCATATAAAGTATATAATGTATCAAATATGGAAATTATGTAAGGTAAATTTTACATGGGACTATATCCGAAAATAAGTTAAATGGTAAATTAAGAAGTCTGCAATTGGCACTATAATTTACAAAATTATATTCAAATTTGGAGATCGTGTTTACTTATGCTTAGCTTTGGCAGTCTTTGTAGTAACCAAATTGTAGACAAATCGGACCATAAACACAAAAGTTAGTTTTTTTCTGGATATAGTATATATTGTACAAAGTATTGGACATAATATATGGTCATTTTACATAGTTGGGGGCTATAACATGTCCATAATTAAATCGGTAAATTAAGATGTTGATATTTGGCAGCAATTTACAAAAGATTGTTTAAATTAAATTTGGGAATTATAGGTTGTATTTACTTATGCACTAGCCTAAGACAGTATCCAAGTTACAAACAAATCGGACAGTAAATAAAGAGGTTGGCAATTGGTAGTAATTTACAAAATATTGTTTAATTTAAATTTGGAAATTATAGGTTTTATGTTTTTAAGGTAGCCTAGGACAATATCCAAGTTACAAACAAATCGGACAGTTAATAGAGAAGTCGGCAATCGGTAGTAAATTACTATTTTTAAATTTACATTAATGTTGAATTTAGAAACTGTGGGTGGTATTTAGTTTTGAATTAGCTCAGGTCAATAACCAAAATGCAGACAAATCGGACCATAAATACCAAAGTTAGTTTTTGATTACGGCAAAATTTACAAACAAAATACCGATTGTAATATAGGGGTAGGGGATAGTATGCGGTGGTGTGGTTATGTTACCTATATGAGAGCTATAAAATATCCCAAAACCAATCAAATCGGACAGTAAATAAAGAAGTTGGCAATTGGTAGTAATTTTACAAATATTTTTTTTTCAATTTGACTGTTATAGTGAATTTGAGAAATTTGGATGGTGTCTACATATACACTAGCCTACAACAATAACATATCCGAAAACCAATCAAATCGGACAGTAAATAAAGAAGTTGGCAATTGGCAGTATTTTTCAAAATTTTTTTTATTTTACCGTTATAGTGAATATGGAAAATGTATGCAGTATGTACACATACACTAGCCTAGAACAACAACATATATAAATTTTAAACAAATTGGACCATAAACACCAAAGTTAGTTTTTTAGACTGATTTTGACAATTAATTTTAAAAAATATAGAGGAGAGATGGGGAAAATGTATTTAATATAGGCAAGGGTCGGGTACTAGTATAGGCCAAAAAGGAAATTTGTGTAGGGTTTGATCGGGCAAGTGTGTAAAAACTGATCCCCATAAGAATAACATGGGAAAAAAGAGCCAATTACGGGGTCTCTTTGCTAGTTTCCCTCTACTGTGGTCTATTGATATTTGCACAAAAACCCATTTTTTGTCCGATAATTCACGTAGCAGCAAACCTGCATACTCAGCCCCATGTTATTCTTATGGAGAATAAGTAACGTGTTATCTCCTTTAATTATGAACATAAATAGCTTTACCTAGTTCAGTTATATTGATATTTATATAAAAACCCATTTTTAGTGTTCCTTATTTCAGCAAACCTGCATACTCAGCCGCCATGTTATTCTTATGGAGAATAATTAAAATGTCATAAATCGTTTATTTATGAATGTATATTGATGAAACTTGGTATGTGGCTTTATGTGGTATTAAGATAAATTTATATGCATTTGAAATTCGCTGAGTATACAGGTTTGCTGCTACGGGGGTAAGTTATTACTTCTATATGTTGGTAAAGCTATGAAATAATTTTGGCAAAGCTATGTCAAATAAAAGTTTACATTTTCAGTACTGTTTATTTTGGAGCATACGTATATACAAATAAAATGGGTAACCCGTAAAACTCAAATTTAAACTAAACATATTTTTTTAGAGAATTTCCCCTATAGGGAAGAAGCTATTACCGTAGGTCTCATGGTAAGACTTAAGCCCAAAACCATGATAACTTTTTGTTTTGAGGTCCCTAGATGCCAAAAACACTATTCGTTCAAATTTATATATATATATCTATATATCTGTATTTGTGTCCGTTAACACGATAACTTGAGTAAAAAACGTCCAATTTTGATGAAATTTGGCTCAAATGTGTAAAATGACATTTATGACTTTAAGTTCGAAAACCAGAAAAATCGGACCATGGGAAGGGGGGTTTATGGAAGTTTTAAATTTTCCAAAAATCAGTTTTTTGCATATTTTACCCTAAAATTTTTAAAAACTTAATTTTGGTTTTGACCATGTTGTAGAGCTTAAAAAAATAAATAATTTAGTATTTTGAATTATTAACTTAGGTTAAGTGGTTGCGGAGAAAATCCAAAAAAACCTGCTCTTAAAATCTCCCATGTTAATCTTATGGGAAAAAGGTTTTTGGCTTTTCCTCAGTTTATTTTAATGTAAACTTCACATTTGCTTTTACCAATCTGTTCAGTTCCACAAAACAATAATTTTGGTGTTTAAATTGTGATTCTACGCCCAACCGTTGCAAAGATATTCAAAGTGCTAAACACAGTACGTTGTCCAATGTTATCCTTATGGAGAATAAATAAAATTTGATATCTCGATTATTTATGAATGTATGTTGATGAAACTTGGTATGTGGCTTCACGTAGTGCTGGTATATTGATATTTGTACAAAAAATTTATTTTTTGTTGATTATTCCCGTAGCAGCAAACCTGCGTACTCAGCCCCCATGTTATTCTTATGGAGAATAAGTAAAATGTAATGACTCCCTTAATTATGAACATAAATAAATAAAACTTGGTATGTAGCTTCACTTGGTTGAGTTATATTGATAATTATATAAAAACCCATTTTTCTGTTCCTTTTTGCAGCAAACCTGCTTTCTCAGCCCCCATGTTATTCTTATGGAGAATAACTAAAATGTTACATAGCGCTTATTTATCATTGAATATTGATGAAACTTAGTATGTGGCTTTGCCTATTTAAATTCTATTTATATTTGCATAAAAACCAATTGTTTGTGTTCCTTTTTTCAGCAAACCTCCGTACTCATTACCAATGTTATTATGGAGAATAATTAAAATCGCTTATATGTGAATATATTTTTATGACACTTGGTTTGCGGGTTTATGTGGTATTAAGACATATATTATGCATTGGAAATTCGCTAAGTACGCAGGTTTGCTGCGACGGGGGTATTTAATTAATGGAACACAATGTACAATTGGAACATAAATCACATCAACAAATACAGAGAGTAAACATCAATCATGTTTAAAGTTAAATGTAGAACTCTAGAATATAATTGGATGACGAACTGTAAAAGATTAACAGTAAATGTAAAGAAAACTCATGATCACTTAATGCATTTGCATGCACTTAAGCATTTTTTGGCGTTATGTTTACAGTAATAATATATAAATAAGAAAAGTAACACTAAAACTCAAATATAAACTTTCAGACATTTTAAATTATTATCACCTAACGAAGAAAATAAACAAAATCAGAAAGCGTGATACTTTACAGATCATTGAGAATAGCACACAACTAGTAGAAACTCTCATAGCCTCCATCCAAACACATTTAGGCTACTCTGGGCCTAGCTCTAGGCAATGTATACATAGTAGGCCAGTCAATTTGTTGAAAAACCTCAAACTAACGGTAATATAAATTATAGTTACGGCATTATGTCAGAAAAAGTGTCCTCAATATCATACTAAAAATCGGCAAAAATCAGAGTGCCGGAAAGCCGCCATTTTGGAAAAAAGCTTCCTCCATGTTGGATTTAGGTAGGCTTTTCATAAAATGGTAATACAGTGACACCTAATTGACGTAGAGCGCTAATTTTTTATTCGTTCATTTTGTAATTAAATTTACCTTAAGAAAATAATAACTTACATGATAATTAGTTTGATTATAATTGGGTTTAAGTAGTCAACCCGGGAGATGGGCCGTAACATGGGGCTTATGGGCTTAAAATCTGGCTTCTGATTGGTCTAATTAGGTCACGTGATTCAAGATGGCGGCGCCCATGGTGGCGTTCCCGCCAAATTTGCGCGCCAAAAAAAAAATTGGCACTTTTCTTCCCGCCACTTTTTTTCCCTCCAAAGTGTTACCAACTTAGCAGAGCTAATGTACCATACATAATTATATGTATAATTATATGTACCATATATAATACTACAGTGTATAATCATATATGTACCATAATAATATACCATCACCTAATTATATGTACCATACATAATTAAATATACCATATATAACGCCACAGTGTATAATCATAAATATTTATATGTACCATACATAATTATATGTATATATTACGTCACGCTACGATGTGTTACCAACCTATGGCAATGTATATTTCGCAAGCAAGTACAGCCAAACCATTATATAAAACCATTACATGTATATGTACCAGAAAGTACCGCTAACTCAAAATATAAAACTATTACATGTATATATCGCAAGAAAGTGTTGCCAAAAAACCAAAAATCGCTTATATCTCGAAAACGGTAAGTCCTAGGGTCATTCTGACCCCGGAAAACTGCCTACTACGTAGTGTAGGCACTCCAGGGGGGTATCTACCCATATGAAAAATCTTAACTAAAATGTTGCGGGTTGCATCTCAAAAAATGAAGGGGCAAATTTTCAAAATTAAATATCTCAAGAACGGCTTGGCCGATTTTCACGAAACTTGGCATGTATGTACCTGTTAACCTCCGCTACATATTACAAAAACCTAAACTCTGTACTGTGGGAAGTATCAAAACAATTGAAGGAGCTATATTTTAAAAATCAATATCCCAAGAACGGCTTGGCCGATTTTAATGAAATTTGGTATGTATGTACCTGTTAACATCCTTTACATCTTACAAAAAAAACTTAACCTCTGCACTGCGGGCAAGGATCAAAATAATTGAAGGGGTACTAATAAATACCTTAAATCTCGCAGCATAATCGGGGGGAACGCGGTGGTCTAGTGGTTAGCGCCTTGGACTACGGTTCAGGAGGTCCCGAGTTCGATTCCCTCTTTACATTCCTCGTCAAACGTGTTGTACATCTCTGGATATACTCTCCCTTCCTTTACCTACAGGTACGTTTATTCGTGACACGTCTACTCTAAACGTGTCGGTAGACTTAATAGATTCTGAATTTGACTGAAGAATACCTCCGAAAACTTCCCAAAGGACATCGCAGGGAACATAGCATGATCTAGGCTAAGTAAGGCATACTCTCACAGGGGGAACTTTTTTAAAACTACAAACTAACCTGTAATAGAACAAAGAAAAATACAAGCCAAAATAAATCCGAGAGGAGTGGTGGCGATTAGTTCGCCCGAGCCTCAGCCAGTCGCTATGGTACCATCACTCTGTGTCTTGAACGTATATGTAGTGCATTTCAAATCAAACATTAGTTTTTAAGTATTGAACCAAAACCTACAGTGAAAGACAGTAGTGACCTACAGTGGACCACAGTGCCTATACTACTTCACTCTAGGGTGTCTACTGTTAATATACCATCACCAGAAAGGTAAGTGAAATAATACTCACGAAATATGCTGTATAATGATATCTGTATTTAAAAAGGCTATTAATATTCTTCTTCTTCTTCACCTCCTCCGACCCCACTCCCCATCTCTTCTTCTTCTTCACCTCCTCCGACTCCACTCCCCATCTCTTCATCCTCACTTCCTCCGCCTTCACTCCCCAGCTCTCCAGGTTCCGCTCCTCTCTCCATCTCTCCAGGCTCCGCTCCTCCGTCTCCTCTCCACCTCTCCTCAGGTCCCGCCAGCCACAGCCTTCCCCCGTCAACTGTAACAGAAAAACATTACGGTTAGCCACTGCCTCTACTTAACCTGACCATAATCTATCGTTAAATAAAATTTTGAACGCTCACGTTTCCACACCACGGTAAGCCTTTAGGCTAGGCCGTAGGAGCGTCGGCGCGTTCTTTTTGGTTACCCAGAGCTTCCCCTGGAGGCCTAACCTCTGGGGTGAGAGGCCCCAACCATCGCCTCTCACAGTGGTAGCCACTCCATAACAAAATGCTACCTCCTTTTATTTTTTTGTATTCTCTGTCAATCCGTTCATTGTGTATGAGGAAGGTAGTCATTTACTAAGACAAAGTCCGTTCATTTTAACACCTTTCAACTCTACATTTACTAAGATAAACAGAGAATCTTTTGTTTTTTATATTTTTTTTTATTTTTATTTTTATATTTTTTTTGTTGCGCCTTTCCATCCGGTTTTCCCTGACAGTCGGAGGATTACGACAAACGGTTTCACGGTTTTTAGGCCAACCTCCCCACACCCCTGGACTTACAAAGGGTTTAGCCCAGCCTGATGGGTGAGCGACTGCCGGGTCTTTTTTTTTTTTATTAGACCCCACTCGAAAATATTTTTCGAGCGTAGTACTTCGCGGACATAAAGGCGCAGTTTTCATTTTTATTTTTATGTACAATACAATCTACAAGTTCATTACTATCGCTACTATTTACAATATTAATCTCTTTAACATTAGGGTGAAATTCCCGAAGGAATTGAGCCTTTTCATGACCCTTTGTATAAATAGTTTCAAAAGGTTTACAGAGTGAGCTTAAAAGCTCCTCACTATACTCTACTTCGCCATCGTCCCACTTAATGTGGTGATAATGACGGGTCAGCCAACGGGCTGTCCTTTGCATTTTACTATTTAAACAATCAAAGCTGTATGGAGGTCGGAACACAATCTGTGTTCTATACGACCTCCCAACTATAGCAAGTTCTTTAATAATAAATCTGTTATTATTGCTTTTGAAGCCGTGAAATTGAACTATAGCTTCCATAATGAAACCTCTTGATATAGACGGTCAGCTACGTGAGGCGGTAATTGATCCGTACACTGTTCAGCATCGGTTAATACTTGATTAATAAAAACTTTAATAATATCCTCTATATAAAATAATTCTAAAAGAGAGCGGCCGATTAAAGGAATATTTCTTACAAGCTGATCCCACTCATTAAAGTTTAGAGCCAAGGAGTGCTCACCGTCAGAGACACAAACGTACTGCTGACCAAAAATTGTAGTGACCCTTATAACCGCCCTGCCTTCTACCGATATACAACACTGATATTTACCCAAGAGTGCTAAAGTTATTTCATTGAACCTGTCAACTAGCTGACAGTAAGAATCGTAACTCCAAAATACAACGCCTTTTCTCCCTTTAATCAATACACCCAAACTATATTCTCGATTTTTAAAAATACCCGACACGACACATTTAGTTAATTCGGGGTCCAAGAAATGGACTGACTTTAAAAATACACCGGTCATTAAATTAATAGGCTCGACCGACCGAGGGAGCGGCACAGCGTCTGCCTCCGGTGAAGTCATCTCTGCTACTGATCGTCTTCAGAGTCTTCAGACTCTGTCTTACAATCGCTATTGTCAAACTCTGTACACCGTTTAACTATAACGCTATCGGCCCCCGGGGGTAATTGAAAGTTTTTTTCAGAGCTATCAAATGTATAACTGTCTAATATTTCCCTTCTAACTAAAACCCAGTTTTTGTAATATTCTACTTCAACCCAATCGTAACGACGCATGTTTACTCAACGACTACTAGCCAGAGACTGAACTAACGGACGAACGGATGTATTCTTTTTTACCCCCACCCCTTTGATTACAATACGAGTCACGTGACTCTCTGGGCCCACAGTTTAGAAATTACACTGGAAATCTTTTCTTCCGTTAATTTTATACGTCTTAAAAACCTGGCTCTGTCCCGCGCCATTTGTTCCCATTCTGATTTCCTGTCTTCAGCGGGCAAACTGTATATTTTTGTAACTACCGGGTCGGAGAAACTAACTCGAGATTTTCCTGACATCTCCCGTGATTGGTGTGTATGTGTAGTGACAGTCGTGGATTATGAGACAGTATGCCCAAGTATTGGCTGGGATGGGAGTTTTAGCTTGAATCTCAAGCCTGACGTCCACTGGCCCTGTTTTAATAGTATCGTCCTGTTTTGAACAGTCAATTACGTATAAAGGGCACTTGGTTTTAAAATCGTCAAAGTTTAATATAGGTGAACCAATTCTTCCGTAATACGAGTTTTGGAAGGTAGCAAACATGTCATAGAACAAGGCAGTGTTCCCACGAAGGTTATCGTACGGGTAAAAGTTTGAGTTTAAATAAAGTTTTACATCAGTTATGTCGCAAGCGTCAAATTGTGACATGTCCTTTGTTAAGTCGTTCTTTCTGCCTGTCTGGAAAGCCAGAACAACATACCGGGGTTTTTCCGTTTGGTTAGACGTTTTCAGTGTCCAAGATAATGTTTCAGTATTCGGAAGGTTCGGGTATTCAATCATTTCCCATTGACGGAATGGGAGATGGATCGCGGGATCTTTCTCAATAAATTTATACAATTTTAATTTTTGAGCGTCATTTACTGTTATATGAGGCATACGCCAGTAGATTTTTTCAATTTTTAATTCTAAAGCCCCGGCCTCCGTAGTTTTTACAGCATTATTATCTGTAGCCGAGCGTAAAAATATTAATTCTTGTTTTACGTTCACCAACACCCGCCTGTAGTCTTCGGCGAAACCTAGCAAGAGTTTTAGAGGTATAGAATATATAAAATTGGTCACTTTTTCAGAGTTACCAGGGCCTAGCCAGCAGGCGTTCTTGAGAGTGTTTGTTTCTTCCGAGCGAATGGATAGGATATTTTTTAAAGTAGTAGTAATACCGACATTTTTTGTTCTATCAATCTCCTTGCCACAAACCTCGTAGCGAATTTCTTCAAACATAAAGGCCACTGCGTTATTTACAAAGGATACGTCCAGAGCAGTCCCATCCGCCTTTTTAGCGCTGACTTTACCGTGAATTACAATAAAGCTCTCAAACGGAGCTGTAATTATGTCCTGTTGTAATATCGGTATTCTAATTTCATCATTATTATTGTAAGTTGTACTTGCATACGGCTGATGTGAGTGCAACTCCATCCCTGTTATCAAGTCATCGTACACAGCCTGGCTGTCTATCGCTAGTAGCGCCATTTTTTAATACTTTAAAACCGAGAGAACGAAGGAACGACACGTTTTTACAAGTTAACACCTTGACTTTCTGAACACTACTGACTTGCTGCCCCGCGGGCATTCCCCTAAATAGTAGCCCCATTACTGCGCCTGAGATGTAGTCTAACAGAAATTCTTTCTCCGCGAAAGTTAACAAGATTACCGTCCTGGTCTTTTAGAGACACTGTCAAGTTGTTGATCCTTTGACTGATGACCGGTAAATAAATGACATTCCTCGGTAATTCTATTATTTTATAGCCCGGTGGTTCGGCCGGGTAGAACTCGTGTATAACATGACCCTCGACTCCGTTCAAGTATGACCCGCGTGTGACATTACATTCGACCCGTATAGAATTAACTTTTATTATATCTACAGGTAGTTCCGAAACATGTTGTTTATTAGCCTTGTATATTTGTTTTTTGTAACCCAAGAGTGTCCCCAACGATTGCTCTTTAGTAAAGTCAATTTTCTTAGAACAATATATCGTAACCTTTAAAGTGTTGTTATTTGGTTTTAATGTAAACTGGATTTCTTTCGACAGTTGAGATTGTATATATTTTTCAATGTCCTCAATTTCGTAAGACCCTTCAGGGATTGTAATACTTTTATCATCACCGTAGTAAAACTTATCATTAATGTCTTTCTCAATGTTTGGTATAGAATTATAAGTGGTCAGTTCAATTAAACCAAGCTCCCATTCACCCTTGCTAACATCTATGGGAAACGCTAGCTCGTGCGATAAAACACTAGTAGCTCCCGTGAGACAAAACATTACTACAGAGAAACTTTAAGCACAAATGTCCACAAACAACTGAGTCAAACTTCTGTTGCCTTTCATAATTATAGTACAGTTCACATCCACTCAGGTATCGTGAGATCTCCTGTGGTGGTCTTAAGTTTCCAAAACTGTCATAGTAATAGACTTCTTTATCAATCTTCTTGTAACAAACCCAGTGAGTACCCTGCCCAGTTGTACTGTCCAAGTTAACTATAGCAGATTCACATTTTCTCGGACGTTTCGGTAAACTGTCCCGCATGTATATCCCTCTAAAGTTTGGAATTTTTAATAATCTCGCGTATTTGATTAAATCATAATTTGTAAGTGGTTTTATCGGTATTGAGATGCTTTTTTTTTCGTTCTCCTTTTCTTTCTTCTACCTGCACCTTTCTTAGTACCCGCACCTTCCTTTCTATAGGGTCTTAGATACAATCCTCGGCCTCTGGTACGTTTAGTGGGGCGTTTCTTCTTACGGCCTCCTCCAAATTTTGTTTTTGCCTTCATGGCTGTGGTGACTGCCCAAGCAGCGGCTTTCTCACCAACACTGGCGTCACTAGACTTGAATCTCTGCCAAGCGCGTTCCGCCAACTCTTTATCAGCTTGCCTTCGCCTCTCACTATCGGAGTAACGCGAGTATGCTATATCGTGGACCTTACAGGCTTCGTCTAGCCCGTTTATTCCTTTGTCTCCTCGTGCCAATCTCTCTTTTAACCTCGTGCCAGGTCCACAGTACTGATAACCGGGGATGTGTAATTCGACAGGTAGTAAATCTATAGCTTTGTTCAACACCGATGAAACAATACCTCCGCCTCGCACGACCGCTAGTTTACGTCTGAGAGGTTTCCTTCTAGTCTTAGCCATTTTATTGTAAATATTTAATCACCTCGTACAGTCTATTCAGCAGAGTCTCACGTATACACGGAATTTTTAAAACTTCAAAAATGTCAGGCACCGTACGAGACACAGCGTTTGTGAACTCGTTGTACTCCAAGACCCCACTGTCAGTTATAAAGTAAATCATTCCATTTATATATCTAAAGGCACCACGACTGTGGGCGGGGATACCGTACAGTGTAGACGAAACCATACCCATAAACACCCCAGTAAAGTCGCACTCGTTAATTTCAATCAGATACCAATCGTTAATAATCATGTAGCTCTTCCCCGTGTTAGTTGCAAAGGCCGCGTTAACTTTGTGTACCGTTCTACCGGCTATGTTATTGACATTATACATTGTAATCAAGGACAGTGAGGGGTATCTAAATAAAAATACTTCATTGCCCACAAACAACGCGATATCCCCATTCGGCCTCTGGTAAATGGCCGATATTTCAGTAAAGTTTTGTGGTAAGAATTTAAGCCAGTGTGATATTCTTCTTGGCCGTGTTGAATCCTCAGGAATCCTGTCTGCAGGGTCCAGACTTATAATCCATACATAATCCCTAAAGAAAGCAAATATCCTTTTGTTCACAATAACGTACGTATCAATTTGACCTTTTAATTCGCAAATATCGCGTTTTTCAAATGTTTCGGGTGGTGTCTCAGGTGTTGTACTGCTTGGTGTGGTAGAGGTTGTTGTAGTTGTCGTAGTGGTGGTAGTAGTAGTGGTAGACGATGGTTTGGGTGATGTAGGGGGCCGACCATACAAAAACTCCATAGCGAGTCTGTCATCTCTACTTAGTTCATATTCGTTCAAGTCAACAATTCCTGCAGGATCCCTATTGAAGGGAAACATTACAGATTTATCATCGCCGGAATGGTCCAAGCCTAGGGCGTGACCAATCTCATGAACCAAAGTTAGAAAGAATGAAACGTTTCCATATCGTGGTAAATCCATAGTGAAATCCCAGTTTTCTTCCGAATCAAAGTGTATGTCCGTTTGGTTATAACCGGTGTTGGGGAGATAGGCGTGAGCCAAAACTAACCCAGGACCGTCAAAGTCATAAGGGCAAGTATCTTGTCTAGAGTAAAATACATGTTGTCTAGATGCTGAGAACGATATTATTATTGTGGGGTTTTTAATATTCTTTTTAAAAGTAATATTAGCGTGTTTGGCCCATAAATCGAACGCTTTTTGAATTAGGTGGGGGTACTGTGGTGTCCCGTATTGGTACCACGTTATTACCGATGTATTCCACTTTCTATTGGGTAAAGCCGAGAATGGTAGTATATTGTCTTTATGTCCACATCTGGGAGTTTTCATAAGCTTCAGAGTGGCATCATCAAATATGCCCGTTGGCTCAAGACGAAAATTCTCTTGAAATTGTTTCACTGCAGAAGTAATGTCCTGTGTCAAAGCGTTTTTCTCGAGATAACCATAATAAGTCAAATAATCTACTGACTTGTTGCACGAGGCAAGAGGCAGCATAAACAGTAAGAGAACCAACATCTTCGACGGTTCGGAGTAGACTAATCAGTGTTCCTCGGTTTAAGTGGCTTTATATATTCAGCTTCCGTCCTGAGGAGATTGGGGAAAGAAACAGTATCATCAAATATCCCCGTGGGCTCAAGACGAAAATTCTCTTTAATTTGTTTCAAGAGAAGCTCCACTCAGTCCCTCTTCAGTCATAAAGAGATCATAAGTATCAGGCGGAAGAGGTTTGACGTCTTCTACTTTAGGCTCTTCACCACCTTTTAACCCGTCAGCAAACAAAACTTCCCAGTTTAAGTCATAATTTTCACCCGGCGTGGCAGCCCTACCAGTTTGTTTTTTGTTAATATAATTAAAGAGCATTGTACCAAATTTGTTCAACCGTTTCTCGTGAAAATCTTTATTACTAGTTATTAGACCTTCGCATTTTGACAGTCTGGCCTTGAGACCGGTTAAGTCAAACTGTTGATTAGCGAGGTTAGTGGTTATAGGCAATATCTCTTTTTCCACGTATGCCTTTGTCACTGCATCGCTGGGGCCTGTTGGTAAAGCTAAATTAGTTATTTGTTTATTATTAGCGTCATATTTATCGTTGGAGATAGTCATACTAAGTTTTTTTAGTGTGCCCAAATTAACTGCGTCCAAGGAATCTACAGGTTTAGTTACACTCCATAGTCTTTTGTTTTGCATATTGAATCTCTGAACGTCAGAAGCTATAGATTTATGGTCAACATAATTCTTTGTAGCAGCATCGAGTGGCTGTACCGGTGTAGCCAATTTACATAACCGTTTATTTTGCATATCATAGTCACCTTGGGGCGTTAAATTGAAACCCTCTCCCTTGGGACCTTTGACGGCCTCACCTCGGGATTTCCGGCTACTACGTCCAAACTTGTCAATGGTCATTTTAATAATGCTTTAAACCTACTGTTACCAGCCCCTTTTATATAGCCGGCCTCTCTCAGTTCCTCGACGATACTCAGTATTTCATTGCCATGGACTCTGTTTCCAGTCTCTGTTGACATGGCTATGTGTCTTAGTCTACTTACCAATTCATTGGCGTCGTCCCAGAGTATAATATCACGGGATCTTGCATTCTTCCACGCTAGACCCTTGCCCACTCTGACCGGGAATAGGTCTTTAATAATTCGTCTGTACTTTAGATTGTTGTCCCTTCTAATTTGATTTTGGAATCTGTATCCTTTCTTGTGAGCGTTGGTGGCGATAATAATACTCTTATAGGTATTAAGATCGTCTTCATCGTATATATCCTCGTCAGGGGTTCTCTTAAATATGAGCTCATACAAGCCTTCAGTAGGTCTATATCTTGTGTTGTTTATTAGAATAGTTCCATCGTTGTCAAAGTCTAACACCTTATCTCCCATCATTAAATTACTGCCTTCGTATCTAGGGCCGTAGTCATGATCAATAACTCGGACCTTTCCGCTAGCATCTTTTAAAAGCAGTGTCATATATCTCACTGTCATGGGGTTACTAAACTGACTTTCAATATATTGGGACGCTGTTTCCAGTCCCGAAGGGGTCGATACAATTTGCTTTAACCCGCTGGTTTCAGGTGTAGATACACTCTGCGGAATAAATTCAGCTATTTCTCCTTCATCATCTGTAGTATCGTATTCCATTGGCTCTTCTTTAAAGGTTACGGGTTCAGTTTTTATGTCGGCTGTGTTTGTTGTCGTTTTTCTAAGTTCTTGAATAATTGGTTTATACTGCTTCTCAAGCAAAATATCACTTTCCTCGGATCCTTCCTTAAACATTTTATACTTTCTCTTAATAGCATTACGCAGCTCTATGAGCCGGTTTGTCAGTTGCTGTTTACTGCTTCGCTTCATAATCATAAATGATAACTTTCAACCAACACATCTAGATATAAGGCATTCCGACTTGCCTGAAAAACAGGGGCTTTCTTACTGCAGTATTTTCCGCAAAATTTATTCTTGTCCTTGAAATAGAAAGAGCACAAGTTTGATTTAACATTATGAAGTTGACCGTTAAAACCTCTTAAATCGTTGTACGTGTAGGTGCGTACTATTATAGTTCAGTTACAAAACTGTCCATTCCTACCCTGTACCTTCCCTTATAAGGGTCCAGTGTTTTGTCAATTACAAGGAATCCAAAGTTGTCTCGCCACGCTTGAGCGCATATTTCTTTAAATTTTTCAAATGACATGTCTGTAGTGACATGATCGGTGTATACATGTCTTAGGTTCTTCTCGTCTTGTTTAAATAAAATAATAAAGTTACAGTTATCCCTCACCAACTGTTTGGGTATAGCACTGTATGTCTGCCCTAAATAAAATGTATCTAAATTGTTATGTCTACCCATGGTAAAAAAGTTACGTATATTGTTATGTTTTTCGCAGGAAATATCGTCAAAGATCATTATAGAGTTTGGTTTAGTTTGATTTGGGTGTATAACTAAACTATTATCGTCAAATTCATGATACCCAACCTCCTTATGCATAACCTGTTTAAGTAATTTGTATTTAGGTTGATAGAGGGACTTTGAAAAAACATAGATATTTTCAAATCTTAAACCGTTTGGGTCAAACAATAAATTGAATAAAACATTGGTCTTCCCACAGGAACTCGGCCCTGCGATTATACAACGTATTGAATCAGGCAGTAATACACCGTGTTTATTATTCTTAACCATGCCCGTTCCCGAGAAATAATCATCAAGATTCACTACAGGAAAACCGACTTCCTGTTTCTCAACCCGCATAATGACTGATTACATCACCATACCCGCAAACAGATTTATACATCCTGTGGCCTTCCACGGAAGTCGTGACCAGCCTCTATCACACCAAGTCCTTGGCATCAATCCAACTGTCATGGCTGCTATCATACCCCCTCCATCGTACAAAGAGTCTGTCTCCTTTCCTTTTTAATACTTTGTCAACTAAATAAATGTCACCGGTTTTTGACTTGCTAATTTCTTCAGCATAAAACCCACCTTTAAGTATTTCCCCTCTGTTATCTTTTAATATGTATGTTATTGGTTTTGTCGGTTTAATCGCGTATACTGTAAACGTCTCATTTGTCCAATTAGGCAAATACCCTTTCTTAAACACTCTTTTTACTTTACTGATTCTAACACTGTCACCTAATTTTATTTTTTGTTTAAGAATTTTATGTTTTGGTTTTTTAACTTTATTTATTCTCTTTAGAATGTCTTTGACATGTTTCTGTCTTACATCCTGGGGTTTCATACCTATAGTCCTGTGCTTTGTGTGATTGTAAGAATTTACAATTTCTGGCAATAAACTTACCCACTCATAACTACCTCTGGCAGTAAATAACTTGTACATTTTTGTCTTGAGAGTTCTGTTTAATCTTTCCACGATACTTGCTTTTAGTTCTGAATACGTAAAATAGTGATTGATTTTATACTTTTTCATTAGAGCATTTACATGTTTATTAAAAAAGTCGGTACCTTGATCCGTTTGAAAATTTTTTATTTTATATTTAGCTAAGATGGGTTCTAAAGCTTTAGCGACTTGCGGCCCTGACTTGTCTTTTAACGGAATAGCAAAAGCTAGTTTTGACAAACAGTTAATTATCGTGAGAATATACTTGTAGCCTTTGTTAATCTTCGCATAAGGCTTCATTTCAACGAGATCAGCCTGGTAAAGGTCCGTTAGCCCCTTAAGGGTAACTTTACGCCTAGTATAGTTTCTCCTGGCAGGACGATGTAGTTCATTAGCTATAGCGTCCATTGTCAAAATGGTGAGTTTATTCAGATGTCACTAGTTTTATACTGAATGTTTGCTTGGATGGGGTTTGAGACCATCCGTGCATGTGCACCCAGGTTAAACATTATTCCGTGCGTGAGCCAATCCAGATTACCTGGTTGATGCCCAGTACAGACTAATGTCCTCTCCCTTTGAGCAAACAAAGGATAGAGATTTTTTTAAAGACAAACCATGGCCCCTCCACCGCCATGGTCCGTGGAGACCTTCCAAAAACAAACTAGCTGTCTCCCCCGTTTTTTTTTATTTTTACTTTTATACTTTTTTGTATTTTACTTTTATATTTTTTTTTGTTTCACCCACCGGACCGTTCCAAGGAGTAGCCCGGGTGTTAGCCAGGCGCCTCAATGTACAAGGTCCTTCTTTCACCCGAGGTCTTTTCGAAGGAGTAGCCGGGTTGTTACCCCGGCGTCTCAATCTACTGGACCCCTCATTCACACATGGGTCGTTCGAAGGAGTAGCCGGGGTGTTAGCCCAGCGTCTCAATCTACTAGACCCCCTTTCAGGTTTACGGGGCTTTTCGTCACCCGCGCCAGGGACCTTCATTCAGGTTTACGGGGCTTTTCGTCACCCGCGCCAGAGACCTCCATTCATACAGTGGGGATTTTTTTTGCATTATTCAAGACTTGCTCAACTATATTTACAGAGGTGAGGATATTGTTATGGGCAGATTAAAAGTGATTACCATAACTCCTCATAACCTCTTTAGCTTTATTCAATATATATATTACAATTCATTGTTATTACTTACAATATATTACTAAGGGAGAAGTCAGTGCCATTCAGAGAGTATATTACTACACTTAACTTCCTCATCAATATTTACTGATACTATACAACACTGTACGGGCAGATCATTAAATATATAGGAGGTTATATGAGACATTTTAAACAAACAAATCGGATTATGTTACGCAAAGAGCAGCGCAGGGAGCGAATCGCTCCTCCCGTAATTCCTGTCGGGTTACTCGAGTCTTTGTATCTTTTTATAGCCAAATGGTAAGGTGTCGTACTCACCCTCGAGCCTCCTCTTTGGTCCTGTGATTTTAAACTTTTTAATTTCGCTTACTGTTACAATATCTCTGTCTTTAGTCCTCCTGATTCTATTCTCTTCAATTTCTAAAATTTCAGCAGTTTCACTAAGGACCATCTTTTTTAACTGTTCAAAATTTAATGTTTCGGAGGTTTTTAGGTTGAGGGTGAGGCCTTTGATTTTACACACAGATTCTAGTTTTTGTTTGTTAGTTGACCAAACAAGGTATGCATAAGTTTTAGGCCCCCCAGAAACGAATTCAACAATATAAGAGCCGGGCCCGTACTCGCTTGCCAATTCATCTGTCATTTCCCCGAGGTAATCTCCCGTAGGGACCCTGTACAACCCTCCCCGGTAGAAATAAATACATGAGTCCGTGTCATAGTAAAGGACTTGCCCACCCAAAGCCTCCAAGTGTTCATAAAGTTTAAGTCTCGCCTGGGCAGTGGTGTAGGCCGCAATTACAACATTTACATTTCTCAAAGGTTCCCCAACTTCCTCAATATATTCCCAGCTTACAACAACAACCTCTTCGTTAACAAGCTGGATCCTGTTGACTTGTACTTCTGGACTTATTAACATGTTAAACAAAACTTTAGATTCCCTTACAATTGTTGCTTTAGTTTGGTTCTCCCTCTGTCCGAATTTTCCCCAAAATGAATTTAACATTAATTTTGCCAATTGTCTCAAACCCCCGTTCTTAACGATTCTATCCTTGTCCAATTTAATACCCTCATGTTGGAAATAGTCTGAAATGTATTTATCTTTATCCTCTTCTGTCTTACACCAGCTAGGATAGCCTGAGGCTTCCTGCTTCATTTTCAAGAATTTATTAATAAAATCTGTAAACAATCCCCCTTTCTCGTATGTGGCGACCTCATACTCCCACAACTCATACATATCAAGCACAACGTATCCTTTCTCTACGGCTTTTCTGATTTCATCCATAGTCCAAGTCCCAACTAACGCCCTTTCACTGCTCTCATGTTCACAATCCCCCTGATTTTGAGTTTCCCCGCAAGTTTTACATAAAACAAACATCAATTTATTATTCATTTTTGTTGGGAGAACCGGGTGGTAGAGATCCCGAGGTGGCAGAATTTTACATTTCAACAAACCATCTACATTTAGTCCTCGCTGCCTGCACTCCCTATCTCCCACATAGATTGTAGGGTGGCCCAAAGGATATTTGCCATATTTATTTACATATGGATAGAGAGAACATACATCAACATATTGAATTGATTCTCCCCCTTCACATTTACAATAGGTTTTTGCATTGCCCGTTCTGCCTCCAAAGAACGCTTGTCTAGGGTCAAGGGGAAGGTTGTTGAGGATCGGCAGGCTGTTCAAGTGTTTAAGGTTTTTATCTTTCTTTAGTTTACGGAACTCACACTCCCACATTACTGCAACTTCGTAATCACTGATTTTTGACATCTTTTTCAAAGTTCTTTCATATCTTAAATTAAGTGAATCTGAGGGATCCTCCTTTAGAGGAGCCTCTCGATTGTAAGGGAAACATTTTGGACACCCGTGCCAATAACACCCGTGAAACTCGTAAATTCGCTCACCATCAAACCCGTCTACTTTTACCCCGTTAATTTTAACTTCTTTGCCTCGGCCAGCGTGCTCAATCCTCACTCCACGTTCCTCCTCTTCCCAGCTTAGCTATTGAAGGGCCGCTGTAGATTGGTTGTCAGTCAGTCTGTACCCTGATTTTGGTATAAGTCCAATTGTGTCTGGTTTTAGAAAATTGCGGCGGAAGGCCAGGTTACAGGCACTAGCAATAGTTACGGCCTCGAGGAAAGGGTCTACGTTACATTCTTTCAAGAAAATACTTCTGAATTTAAGACAGGACTGAGCTAGGATTTCTACGTCTGAAATACAGTACTCCAAGATTTCTTTTTGAAAATCAAAAATATAGTTACTCGCTACTTGTTCCTCGTACCAAATCTCAAAGGCCTTGTGTGGTTTCTCAAACATCGACTCTGGGCAGTAGTATTTTTTGTCGGGCATAGGGCCTACATAATTTTGGTTTGCCAATGTATTGAAAAGATGCGGGAAGTAGCCCTTCTTTTTCTCGGGAGGCAGGTCGAAGGCTTTAGGGAGCGCAGAGAGGGCCATGGGGAAATAGCTTAGGGAGTCAATGAATCTGACGTTGTCCATTTCCATCAAAATAATTTTAGTTCCCCTCATTACCAGCTCAGGCGTGAATTTTGTTTCTTCCATTATATGTTTTAGTAAAAACTGAAAATCAAAGCCCTGCCCGTTGTGGGCAATTACACAGACATTCTTGAACTGTTTACGAACTTGCATCACATACTCCATGAATTGGTGAACCGGGTCAGAGTTGAAGACTCTTGTACGGTTTCTACATGTCATGCAAAATTTACCATCGATACAATTAAAGCAAAATTGTTGTGACACGCACAGGTTAACTTGATGTACTTTTTGTTCAGGGTCAGAGGGAAGAGACTCGTCTTGGCGAGTCTCCAAGTCAAAGAAAATAAAAAGGTAGTCTTTAGTTTTAGGTTTTCCTTCATTGGGTTGCATGTAGCATTTATGATTGGGATCTTTGAATGCATTGCAGGGTTTACAAAAAACTTCCCCGCATCTGTGAGGTCCTGATCTCTCTTTTAAGTTAATCAATTTCCCACAATCAAGACACTTTTTATAAGCTTTGCATCTATCAACCTTATGGGCAATAAAACAGCGCTGGTTTCTCATAGTCATGTTACAGTCCGGGCAAACTATTCCCCCATGCTCCTCTTTACAGGGAGGCGAGATGGTTTGGCAGTAGGGGCAGATATTTGAGCATCGATGCTCTGCTTTGTGTTCGAAAGGGACATGGCAAGCTTCGCAAAAGTAAGTGCAGGCGAAAGCCGCGGTCAAACTGTTGATTACGTTATAGTGCCGATTGTGGAACAGAAGGTTTATTTTAAATTTAGGATTTTCAACAGCTCCTTCAAAGTAAACATCACGGCCTTTTCTGTCAAAGTTGTAGACTGTGATTTTGAAATCTTTTAGCAGGTCCTGAAACTTTTCCAATTCGGGGATACCGGCGCCTTCCTCTGAGATCTCTACCCTAGCCCGCTGAACAAGTTCTCTGGCCCTAAACGTTTGTCTTTTACCCATATCCTGGCGTATTGCCTTATACTGAGGGTCTTTAGTCAAGTTTGCTATGGCCACCACCAAAGCCCGAGGGAGACACAAATTATCTTTGTTATTGATTACAACTATTCCCCGTCTAGCTTTACACTCCTCTTCAAAAGTATTATACAAGCCAGGCCTTACTTTTCCAGAACCTACAGGGAGATTAACTCGGGTGCATTCAACTTTAAACGTATCAGTGGATTTAATTGATTCTGAGTTACTTTGAACAATACCCCCGAAAATTTGCCAAAGAATGTCTTCATTTACTTCGTTCGCGGGCCGGAAAGCTACAAAACCAGGTTCTTTACTTTTTAGGTTTAAACTGTGCAAGGTGAAACCAAGCTGATCATTTTCATGGGCCCGCTCTTTCATCTCATTGACAATTTTGGCAAAACCTTGTCGTAGCCAATCAATTTCGGTTGTTTCAGGAGGAGGATTAGAAAATTTGAAAATTGTTCTTGTACCGTAAAGTCTAAAGTGTTTTACATAAGTATCGTCAGAACTGAGTATCTCGACAGGATTTACAGCCATTTTGGAAGGATTACTATAATACAAAGTAAGGTACACAGAATACAATAATACAAATTAAAAAGTGAGGTTATGTTACTCAAAAATATATAATACAAATCAAAAGTGAGGTTATGTTACACAGAATACAATAATATAAATCAAAAGTGAGGTTATGTTACACAGAATACAATAATACAAATTAAAAAGTGAGGTTATTTTACTCAAAATTATTATAATACAAATCAAAAGTAAGGTTATGTTACACGTAAGATAGGGTCAGCAAACGCTCAAGTTTATCTTTGCAAGACACAGCTAACGGAGCAACACGGGTACACGTCTGATCGCAATGAAAGCTGAGAGCAAAGTGAGAGGAAAATAGCGGTAATTGGGGGTGGTGGGGAGGTGGCTGATGCAATAGTGTTGTTTGTTGCGGGTGTATGGACCAATCAGAGGGCAGGACGCCTAATTACAACCAATGGGGTGCGAGCTTATTCCGGCCAATCACAGAACAGTATTTTAACAGGTAACGGAAGGTTTACTGACAAATAATGTTGCGGATGTTGCGGTTATGTAACGTAAAAGGTGTACTTACTTGAACCAGTGATCTCACTAGACATACATGAGTGACATGTATACAAGATACGCCACTCATGTTTCAACCACGCGTGCAGCCTAGGATATATGCAATAATGGTACATGATATCTATGATCGGGGTCGCTTGTACCAAGTGCCCCCGATCACAAGCATCATGCACCCACAAAGGCATGAGGCGGGAGGAAATCACTTGGAAGTCAATGCAGAAGGGCTCCATAGCTACGACTGACGCTGAGCAGTGCCGAGAGCGTGAGCTAATCGCAACCACTTCCGCATGATAAAATACTGGCCTTGAGATATAAGGCTGCCGCCGAGCAGTGCCAGCAGCGTGAGCTAATCGCAACAACTTCCGCATGATAAAATACTGGCCTTGAGATATAAGGCTGCCGCCGAGCAGTGCCAAAAGCGTGAGCTAATCGCAACAACTTCCGCATGATAAAATAAACTTGACCGAGAAATTGTATTACCGGGGGAATTAGACATAAATGGCTTAAAACTTTGACAGGTTCCCGCCCAGCCCTAATTAATAGAAAGACCGAGGGTCATGAGAATATTACCGAAAATTTGGAGTATCTAAGTTAAAATGTTACTATGCGTACTTACAGCTCGACATGATCACAGAAGAGGAGGCGTGGAGGCCTCTCATCCAGCTCCTGCAGTGATAAATGCTGGCAGGAACAGCAAAGGGCAAAGCCCTTTGCCCCAAAAAACACCATAATAACGCAGTGCGCTTCCTTACCACAGCCTTCGCACTTGTTAAGCGGCATGACGACTGACTGGCGCGAGAGGCGAGCAGCGCCAGATAATTGTAACCGCTTCCGCGCGATAGCGCAGGGAGGGGGGACTTGACCGAGGAGTTTATAACGCTACGGTCCAGTTAAATGTAACCCCGGTTAAGTATTTTTTACCTGACTCTAAAGTAAATAACCGAGAAATCAACATAACTTACATTAACAGGAACATTCTCGGGTCGTCGTGGATCCTTGGAACCTCCCGTACTCGGGGCAGTGCCGGGACATTAAAAATATTATAGGCAAATAAATAAGTAAATAATTGTACTCACACACAAGAGCAGGTGATCAACGGTCCAACAGTTGTTGGTCTTCCACACCTACAATACAGGGGCCGTGGATGGTCTGGCGGGCTGGTGGAATACCCGAGCGGCTCCCAGAAGCTGACTTCATGGGCTTCAATGTCGTAACATCCACCTTGGGGTATGTATATCTGTACAACAAAGAAACAGTATTAAGATAAGCAGCAGTTATTAAATAATAACAAATATCATTTACTACCTTACCGTACTTACCATAAAGCAATCAAAACAGTATCGTTTTCTGAGCCCAAGTTTATACCCAATGTGATGTATTGAGTAACAGTTGGTTCTGTGTTCAAATATTAACTGTCGTCTGATTAGGAACGGAAGGTTTAAATTTTGAATTTCATGTAGGAATTTAAATTTCGAACAATATCGCTGAAGGCAAAGTTGAGTAAGGCTCGGAGGCGACATGACGAACGACTGAGAGAGGAGCAGAGTGATTGTGTGTGTGTGTGTGTGTGTGTGTGTGTGTGTGTGTGTGTGTGTGTGTGTGTGTGTGTGTGTGTGTGTGTGTGTGTGTGTGTGTGTGTGTGTGTGTGTGTGTGTGTGTGTGTGTGTGTGTGTGTGTGTGTGTGTGTGTGTGTGTGTGTGTGTGTGTTTGTGTGTTGGGGTTTTATAGATTGTTTGCTGTTATTTGGACTGAGGTTATGTTTTTATACATTTATTTGTTTATTTTCAGAGTGGAACTGCAGTTTCCTTGAATATTATTACGGACCTTCACCACCTTTTCCAGGTATTGTTTTTACACTGATTTTGAGTTGACATTATTATTTAAGTATTTATTTTAATATTGATTGATTCGTATTCATATATTAATATATTTTATTTGTTTCCTTTTTAGGCCAGTAGCTCTACAGCGAGTTTGACCGAGCTGCGACCTCTATCTCAGGTTAGTAAATTACAGTGTTTGCAAAACTTTTTAAGGCTGTTTTTTTTATAATAGGCGTGCATTCGGTTTCAAATTAAAATGGCTACTTTAACAAATATGTTAGTATATATAGTTTATGTACCTTTTGTTTTCAGGTTAGGGAGCGCTCTCCAGTTGCTCGCCCTAATACTCCAACCCCGGGGTCGCAGCCAATGGAGCTCCCATCATTCAGGGCGGCACGGCAAGAGGCTGCCACTCATGATCGGATCAGGGTGCTTCCTGCCTGGATGACCGCTTGGCGCCAGCGTGGCTTTCGGCAGGAAAATCATGTAAGTATAAAGTAAGGTTTAATTAAGATTAGATAACATTTGCATTTTTAGATTGAAAACTATTATTTTAATAATAATAATAATAATTATATAATTTTCAGGTGCCGAACGTAGCCAACAGCTCTGCAAGTGCTGGTGTAAGCCGAGTGGGGGATGTTATCGAGTCTCCCCTGAGAAGAGTTCCCTTGTCTCCGAGGGTGGCGGCACTGGTGGAAAGGCTTGAGCAACCCTATGCTGGCGCGGATGGGCCAGCTGCTGCGGACCCTGCGAGCCTCGAGCTGTATTGGTAGGTTTAATATATTCTCACTTAATATGATAATTTAGGTTTGATTATAAATTAACAAACTAACGGGTCTGTCAATCGTTTCAGCGTAATGTTCGGGAAATGTAGGATAATAAGTAGACTTAGGATTTTTTGAAAGGTAATTATTTTGTAAAGTAAATGTTTTTAAAGTCACTGTTTTTTGAGATAATATTGAAACTGTCTTAACTGTAATTGTTTTTAAGCTATAAAGTTTTTAAAGAAGTGCATGTTTTGAGTTAATTGTGGTTGATTGATTTAAAATAGTATTTAAAAGAGTAATTATTTTGTTTAAACTTAAAGTAAGAACATTTTATTTGAAGTTGATTTTGTACAATAATAAGTCAACAAGTAGAGTCGTTTTATTTTTGTTATCAGAATTGGTAAATTTTAAAAAGATGTAATTATTATTTAACAAGTGAAGATGAAAAATCATTCTGTATTAATATTGTTTCTACTGTAAAATTGTTTTCTTTGAATCAGTAATGAATCAAGTATTTAATTGGTTTTAAATAAATAAATATAGTTTATTTGAAATGAATTTGATTTTTACTCACCCTGTAAAGAGAAGCGGAGTGAGCACTGCACACATCACCGGACATGAATGTAGACTATGAGCCCGACAGTCCGTAGCCCAGCGTACCGGACATCAGAGCATTTATTATGCATGATTCACTGCCTCATTGGCTATTCAGGACGAGCGGTGTGTCACGGACTCAAAGACGCTCGTTGTACGTGCAGCGGTTACCGCTCGCAGTAGGTGTAACCGCTCAGGACGTGCCGTGGTTAGGCAATCATGGCACGCGAGCGCACGGCCCAAGGTAATGTGTATTGAGTTTCTCTGTATTAACTAAACTGAGTTGTTAACAGAGTATTATTTCACTTACCTTTCTGGTGATGGTATATTAACAGTAGACACCCTAGAGTGAAGTAGTATAGGCACTGTGGTCCACTGTAGGTCACTACTGTCTTTCACTGTAGGTTTGGGTTCAATACTTAAAAACTAATGTTTGATTTGAAATGCACTACATATACGTTCAAGACACAGAGTGATGGTACCATAGCGACTGGCTGAGGCTCGGGCGAACTAATCGCCACCACTCCTCTCGGATTTATTTTGGCTTGTATTTTTCTTTGTTCTATTACAGGTTAGTTTGTAGTTTTAAAAAAGTTCCCCCTGTGAGAGTATGCCTTACTTAGCCTAGATCATGCTATGTTCCCTGCGATGTCCTTTGGGAAGTTTTCGGAGGTATTCTTCAGTCAAATTCAGAATCTATTAAGTCTACCGACACGTTTAGAGTAGACGTGTCACGAATAAACGTACCTGTAGGTAAAGGAAGGGAGAGTATATCCAGAGATGTACAACACGTTTGACGAGGAATGTAAAGAGGGAATCGAACTCGGGACCTCCTGAACCGTAGTCCAAGGCGCTAACCACTAGACCACCGCGTTCCCCCCGATTATGCTGCGAGATTTAAGGTATTTATTAGTACCCCTTCAATTATTTTGATCCTTGCCCGCAGTGCAGAGGTTAAGTTTTTTTTGTAAGATGTAAAGGATGTTAACAGGTACATACATACCAAATTTCATTAAAATCGGCCAAGCCGTTCTTGGGATATTGATTTTTAAAATATAGCTCCTTCAATTGTTTTGATACTTCCCACAGTACAGAGTTTAGGTTTTTGTAATATGTAGCGGAGGTTAACAGGTACATACATGCCAAGTTTCGTGAAAATCGGCCAAGCCGTTCTTGAGATATTTAATTTTGAAAATTTGCCCCTTCATTTTTTGAGATGCAACCCGCAACATTTTAGTTAAGATTTTTCATATGGGTAGATACCCCCCTGGAGTGCCTACACTACGTAGTAGGCAGTTTTCCGGGGTCAGAATTACCCTAGGACTTACCGTTTTCGAGATATAAGCGATTTTTGGTTTTTTGGCAACACTTTCTTGCGATATATACATGTAATAGTTTTATATTTTGAGTTAGCGGTACTTTCTGGTACATATACATGTAATGGTTTTATATAATGGTTTGGCTGTACTTGCTTGCGAAATATACATTGCCATAGGTTGGTAACACATCGTAGCGTGACGTAATATATACATATAATTATGTATGGTACATATAAATATTTATGATTATACACTGTGGCGTTATATATGGTATATTTAATTATGTATGGTACATATAATTAGGTGATGGTATATTATTATGGTACATATATGATTATACACTGTAGTATTATATATGGTACATATAATTATACATATAATTATGTATGGTACATTAGCTCTGCTAAGTTGGTAACACTTTGGAGGGAAAAAAAGTGGCGGGAAGAAAAGTGCCAATTTTCTTTTGGCGCGCAAATTTGGCGGGAACGCCACCATGGGCGCCGCCATCTTGAATCACGTGACCTAATTAGACCAATCAGAAGCCAGATTTTAAGCCCATAAGCCCCATGTTACGGCCCATCTCCCGGGTTGACTACTGGTTTACTTGGCTAAAACGTTAAAAAATGTCAAAATTTCAAGTTCTTTTTTAAACACTTGGGATTTTGTCTAGATTACAGCGCACAGTATATTATCCTACACACGTGGTGTGGTGCTTAAAAGATTCCGAATTGAATAGTGTACAAAATTACATACACATACATTTGTATTACGTCTGGTAGGTGAGATATAGGGGCAATGATTAGTGAAGTACAGGTGACGTTTGAACGCGTGTTACTGGCCGTTGCGGTTGCGCCGCGCCGCGCCGGCGGCGGCGCCGCTGCGACCACGATGCGTTGTGAGCCGCTCTCCTTTTATGGTATTGGTTGGTTACTATTTTATGTGAAGTAATTAGCAATCTAATTAAATTCTAATTAGATTGTGTAACTACAGGTTTACAGGGTTGTATGCTACAGTGGCGTAGATACGGGGGGGATCAGGGGGATATATCCCTTCCTTGTAACTTGGATAAATAAAATGTATATCCTCCTGAAATCAAGCTTATGCCTTTTGATTAAAAAGAAATGCTGTTAAAGAAAAACAAACAAAACATGAGTTCAATATCTCCAAAATATCTTATTTATATATCAAGAATATTGTTCGCGTACGGTACAATAAATAGTAGCAGATGAACTGCACCGGCACGCGGTACGTTATTTGTGCGCCCCAAGTGGGACGTGAGTCACCGAACAGTGTACCAATACCCCCTAGCGGACAGTTCGTCAACTAGCGCACCTGACCTTGACCTTGACGTCTAGACGGTCTTAGTGATGTGCTTAACGTACGGTTGCCATATTAGATTTGTAATTTAATAATCTGTATAGAGCCATAAACCTTCATTCTAATATCCAGCGTTCTATAACAGCAAATATATGTAAAAGTCAACGATATTTCTCGACGAAATAAAGCAAAGTCAAAGAGTAACAAATAATAGAAATTAGAGTGACCAGGGTTTAGCTTATTTGGCAATCGTTGCATGACGGTGAAGTTGCAAACGTAAATACATTTTCGTTCACAGATAGGATTTCAACAAAAAATTTGCGTTATTCAACACACTTTTGGGAAAAATTTCAAAAAGGGGACATTTAAATTGTTCACGGAAATTACCCGGAGCTATATTTTTACCTTAAAACTCCGGGGAAAGCCGGTGACTTGGCAATTCCAGTACTGCTACAACTGATACAATTACTTTTTAGTCTTGGTTACAAATACTGATTACTTTGTATTAATGGTTTATGCCTTGGATGTGTAGCATCAATTAACAGCATCAATATAAACTATAATGAATAATTATTATTCATTAATAATTATGAATGTAAGGGACACGTCGATGATGTCTTCGATTTTGTATACCGCTGTCCACGCTAGTCACGAACACAGTTTTGTGTTTTGTATTCCCTAAGGAGATATCCCCCCTTGACAAAGGTCTATCTACGCCACTGGTATGCTATAACAAAATCAGCTTTATTTTGTTTGGTAATCTGTACAGGTTTTATTTATATTTCCATAACTAAATCTATATGAGTTTGCTAACAAAAGTTTGATTTTCTATTTTATAATTAATTTAAAATATCTAATCACATTTTATTTTGAGGTCGAGGTGTATCATAGGTATTCAGTTTGATTATTAATGATGTGAAAAGATGCTACTATTAATATTAGTTTGTTTGTGACGTACTCCTTATTTTTTTATCGCACCTCTGTAGTAATTGGATTTTGTTAATCGTGTATTATAAATTGCAGTAAACCTGCTCATCGTACTGGGTAGTTAATTAATAATTTTCTTCCCTCAACTTTAAACTTACAATGAACTTTGTATTCTAAATTTATTTTTGGAAAGTAGGAGAAATATAATATGATAAAGACAATTTTAAATGTTTAATTTTATCTATTGATTTATATACCGCTATATACACTATGCAATAATTAATGCCTAAATACTTTTTACCGCTTGGGCATTATCGTCTATCAAATAAATAGCGGACAACCAAGTGGTCTAAAATAAAGCTATAAACTAATCGTCGGTTTCTGTAATTTTGTTTAATACTTTTATATAGTTATTTATATTCGTTTTTTTTCTCGTTATATTGTTGGCTACCACGTAACTTTAAATAACTCTGTTTCCCGTGACTTTGTTTGCGTCTTGTGTCTTGGTCCCCGTTCATTTTATTTTCTTTTCTCAGTAGAGCCTAGTACAAATAGTATTACCATGACAACTAAAATAAAATATTTACTCCTCAAAATGTAGACTTCTGTTAAAGGATTGAAACCATCCTGTCATTAATCTGAATGACCATGCAACGTTTCATCGCAATTGGATGAATAGTATAAGAAGTCATAAATACCATAAACAAAGATACAAAAGCATATAAATATTTATTGATATCAAAATATTAATGTTTCTTCGTTTATTTGTTTCTTTGTCCTTTATGCAATCCTACACCATTTATCCAATTGAGATAAAACTTCATATTCAAATTAACCCAAAGAAGATTTCAAGTTATTAACCAAAGACCTAATTCTTAGAGCCCGACCGAACTTGGACTTTGCATGTGTCAATGTTTACCTTAAGGATGTGCCTTTGATGTAAAAATATATAAAATGTAAAGCCCCCCTGCTGAAAATGTATAAGAAAACTAAAGCCAATACAAATAATGATTATATTTGAAATCCCAAAATTAAGACAAAAGCGATATGGAACATAGTAAATTCACAACTAGACTTTTAAAATAAATCAGTAACCGTTAATTATGCCACATTTTAGACAAAACGTTTTAAATTAACTATAATTACTTCCTAAATCTGACAAACTCAACCTTAGACCAAATGAAGATAAAGGTGCTAATTGATTGATTTCAAAATATAAAAGATGAATATCAAAAAATAAGTACACACTCCCAACTACTAATACCAAAGTTTAAAGTGTTGTACTTGGACTTAGTAGCACTTGACAGTATAAACCATAGAGTATTATTAGAACAACTGAAAATCTTAAGAACAAGGGAGTGGAAGGAAACAACTTGACATTTTATTTAGATAATAGAAAACAAAGTCAAAATAAATTTAAACAACACAACTCCACATGTATGACTGGAAAACAATTATAAGGGTGCCTCAAAATATAATATTGGCGCCACTTCAAAATTTAAAGCATTTTAAAGCTTTAAAGCTTCCTAAATAATTTAAAGCATTTGATAAACAATGAAGAATTAGAGATTTACTGTTTAAAAGTACAAACATGAACAATGACTGGTGCTCTGCGAATAAACTGTCACTTAACTATGAATATTCAAGATATTAGGTTGAAAACTAAATCAGGAACAAACTATCTCAATAATAATTCAAAATTACAACTTTTAGGATTACTTATTAATTAGAAAATAAGTTGGTATGACCATATAAATTTGACATCATCAAAAGTATCTAAAGGATTATTCTCTGTTATTCTCTGTTACACTTCCCAGCAACGTAAAAACTGAAATACTCAAAATTATATGTTATGCAAACATTTGCAGCCATCTAAGCTATGACACTCTAATATGGAGAGATGAGGCATAGTTAAAAAAAGAACTTCATGCTAGCCATATTTCATTGCACTTGAAATAATGACTTAACCATTAATATTCGCATATCAATTTGCATTACACGCAAAGAAAAATGTATTGAAGTAGAAGATAACCCCCTAGCAGCAAACCTGCTTACTCAGCAAATTTCCAATGCATATATATGTATCTTAATACCACATAAAGCCACATACCAAGTTTGATCAATTAACATTCATAAATAAACGATTTATGACATTTTAATTATTCTCCATAAGAATAACATGGCGGCTGAGTATGCAGGGTTGCTGAAGCAAGGGCTAACACAAAAAATAGGGTTTTATACAAATATCAATATAACTCAAGAAGGTAAAGCCATATACCAAATTTTATTAATATATGTTCATAATTGAGGGAGATAACATGTTACTTATTCTCTATAAGAATAACATGGGAGCTAAGTACGCAGGTTTGCTGCTACGGAAACTATCAGCCATACGCTTTTTTTAGTGCAAATATCAGTAGACCACAACGATATGAAGTAATATATCAAGTTTCATCAGGATAAGTTGATAAATAAGCGAGATATACAATTTTTCTTATTCTCCATAAGAATAACATTGGACAACATACTGTGTTTACCACTTTCAATATCTCTGTAACCATTTGACATAGAGCAATGATCAAAACACCAAATTGTGCGTCTTTTTAAGCTGATTCCAATAAAAAACTTAAGTATGACTTTTTCAAAAATTATATGTAAAAAACTCAAAAAACCCATTTTAGGGTACAAAACCCCCCAAAATACCCCTTCGGATAGGTTGATCTGTCTGGTTTTCGAACTTAAAGTCATAAATGCTGCTTTATACGTTTATACCAAATTTTGTCAAAATCGGATTATTTTTACGAGAGTTATCGTGCTCACGGACACTTATATGTGTATATATATATATATATATATATATATATATATATATATACAGTTCTGAACGAATGGTGTTTTTGGCATCTGGGACCTCAAAACGAAAAGTTATCATGGTCCCGGGCCTAGGTTTTACCATGCCGACTACGGTAATAGCTTCTTCCCTATAGGGGAAATTCGCTGAAAAACATAGAAATTTATAAGGTATAATACACGCAAAAATAAGACTTAAGATTAAAATGTATCAAATATACACACAGCAAGAAAAAGTTACAAGAAATATCAAGAAAAGTATTTAACAAATTAGACTTGAAAACAAGGGAATTAACATTTGAAAAAGGGAATTGACATCCAAGGATGACAAATAAAGTTTATTATTACTATACACAAATTTTAAAAAAATGTGTGATATTTTCCAAAAAACGTTACATCCTGTTAAGTTATTCAGTTTACAGACACAAGTGCAACATGTATCATGTTAATTAAAAAGTTATTAATGACACAACTGTTATAATTTCTGCACACAATGTTGGAAGCCTAAACAAATGTATAAGCATTGACTATAAATACTGAAGAAGACATCCCATCCATATGGCCCAGCTGTCCCACTTTTAGTGTATGCTAGAATTTAAAATCGACGTAGTTCGATTAGGTCACCGACAGATTGTGCTGCTGTCAACTACTTATTTTAGTTTTTTACGTTACCTTTTAAAATATCTCCAGCCCAGAAACCAAGTGATAATCAACTTATGTTTGCTTCCTGACACACCAACTGTTTTGTTATCCTTGAGAGGATAAGTAATAGTTGACAGCAGTATACTCTGGTCCCGGGCCTAGGTCTTACCATGCCGACTACGGTAATAGCTTCTTCCCTATAAGAGAAATTCGCTAAAACTAAACACAGTATGTGTCTGCTCAGAGCTCCCTCATACTGTGTGGACAAAAATTTATGAGAATTGCATATTACACATATTTACAAAATACATTGTTTTCCCATTTGGTTCGGAACATTTTTGCAAAACAAGGTAACATGTTTCCGTATTCAAAAGTGAGCGATGCACATCTTAATAATCTTTCTTTTGAGAAAATTGGTTTAGATTATTTAAAAAAATCAAGAATACTAACAGTTTTTGGCTTGTATGTATATAATTATTAAAGTTTTACTTAAAAAACGAGATCAATATAATTCAAATATAACACCAGTAATCAAAATAATGTCCAGTATAAGATTCATAGAACAACGTTGTACAAAAATATCTCCACTATGAAAGTGGAAAACTAGCGAATCAAGTAATATATAAATATTAAATTGACACAAAATCCCATAAGAATATCAGAACGATTTAAAAAATGTTTCCAGAAAATCCATTGTATATATTAAATAATGATTTTAAAGCACTCTAATTCTGTAAATAAATATTTTACACATTTGCCCAAATGTTTTAATAAAGATTGTATTTTATTTTATTGGCATTTAAAGCCAAACAAGTTTTGGACGCAGCATGCTGATGCGAGGGTTGTGAATTTCGGCATCGAAAATGTTTAAAAATCAAATACTGTGTTGAAGCATACACTTATATTAGCTTTAAAGGAATTTGGAAAACATCTTATATTTGGCTGTCCTAGTGCTCCTGGTTCTATTTAACTGCAATGGAATATCACTGTTGTACTTTTTTTCTTATCATATATATTTATATATAAATCTATCGAGCAATTGAGTTTGTGGATGATTACATTTAGCTTCTACGTATATTTCCTATACTCTAATATGAGTTAGGTTTGCTTGCTTGCTTTCTTGCTTGCGACACTGATCTCAAAAACGGCTCCAACGATTTCCTTCAAATGTTCGAAATAACTAATTTCTGGGATAAAAATAATTTCTAGACAGTCCTTGTCCCCAGAAAAAATCAAATAATGTAAAAAAACTAAAATTAAAAGTTCAAAATTAACATTGGGCTTATGGAGTTTCAAATCAAAGCAAAAGAATTGTAACAGCTGCTTATAATCAACCAGGGAACTGTCAAAGTAATACTCATGTTGTTTATGATTATTATCATGTGGTTTCCTTGAGAGCAGAGATTAAAAGATTTGAGTGAAGATTACATATATAGAGTAGTCAAATAAATCAAAGGGACAATGAGCTATAAATACAAACTGGAGGGACTTTAAAAATGTAGAAAAGAGGCAAATGAGTTATACAAATCTGATTATCAGTAGGGGGAAGTGGTGAAATATTACTCCCAGTCATCTAAACAAACTGACTGGCCTTCCTCCGAGCAAAGCTCGGCCCCCAGGTACTTCTATGTAATTAGAGAATTAATTTATGATTGAAACAGAAACACATAAACATTTACAAATTATGAAAAAAATAAAGCTAAGCTTGTTGTACCTTACAACCCGATATAAACCTGTAGTTACATGCAATTTAATTAGAAAACTTGCTAATTACTTCACATAAAATAGTAACAACCAATACCGTCACAACGCATCGTGGTCGCAGCGGCGCTGCCGCAGGCGCGGCGCGGCGCAATGGCCAGTGACACGCGTTCAAACGTCACCTGTACTTCACTAATCATTGCACCAATATCTCACCTACCAGACGTAATACAAATGTATGTGAATGTAATTTTGTACACTATTCAATTCGGAATCTTTTAAGCACCACACCACGTATGTAGGATAATATACTGTGCGCTGTAATCCAGACAAAATCCCAAGTGTTTAAAAAAGAGCTTGAAATGTTGACATTTTTTAACGTTTTAGCCTAGTGACCCAATTATAAACAAACTAATTATCATGTAAATTATTATTTTTTTAAGTAAAGTTAATTACGAAGTGAACAAAGCAAAAATTAGCGCTCTACGTCAAATAGGTGTCACTTTATTACCATTTTACAAACACCTAAATCCAACATGGCCGAAGCTTTTTTCCAAAATGGCGGCTTTCCGCCACTCCGATTTTTGGCGATTTTTAGTATATATTGAGGACACTTTGTCTGACATAATGCCATAACTTTCATTTCTATTACTGTTAGTTTGAGGTTTTGCCTATTTTACCCCTAAAATGATTGGCCTATAGAGCGCGCGTCTTGACCAAGGTGAATTAGCAGGGACAGTCAGTGCTATATTCTCCTCTGTACTTTGGGGGGCAGCACTGAAATAAAATAACATGAGGTGTCCCTACTTATAGGGATATGTATACATTTCTCTGGGTGAGGGAAATGTGTATATCGAATAAGATGCAACCTTCCCCTGAGCAAAATTGTACAACCCTTCACTCACGCTTTGTCGGGGAAATCACTTTGACATGCCGCACCGCGCCCCGCCGGCCGTGCGCCAGCGCTGCCTTCACGGTTTGCAAAGTTGACGAACGCTACGACTTAAACCATTGTTCCTTAACACATTGAATACAAATGTAACCTATTTATTTGTTTTCAAGTTAATAAGCAATTTTCGTTTTGCGTAATATTATTTTATATCTAAGCTAAAAGAGAAAAATAGGATTTTGATTTGGAACAAGTTTAATAACTGATGCTATAAAAAACTAGCATGGGTCACAATCAGGGGCAGCCCGTCAGTTTTTTAGCGCCCGTGCAAAGACCAAGTTTGCCCCCCCCCCCCCAGTGTCCTTTGGGCGGTGCACCAGATACAGCCGCACAGGGCATCGCGGCTACGAAGACCTCGCGCATTAGAGATTTTGATTTTGACGGGGAGATAGAGGCGTCATGGCCATGACAGGGAGGAAACTTGTAGGCTATTGGCGATTAAAAATTTATCAACTAATGACAATTAAAATTACTAGTACTAGTAGTATTTTTGTCTAGTAGTCTAGAAAGGCTCGGTTCACACGAGCGAGAGGATCGCCACGATCTCACGAGCGATCTATTCTCGGCGAGATCGCGGCGAGCTTAGACATTTCGACAATTTCCCAATTGTTACTAATCTAACATATATACAGCCGCTTGTGTAACTGACTGACTCACTGAGGTATACGAATTCTAGACCACTTCTAGATGAGCTATCGACGTGAAATTTTGCATGCAGGTAGATTTAACCTTGTAACCCCCAGAAAAATTGCCAAAAGTTACAGTTTTACATTTTAAAACCACTAATTTTTATGTTGAAAATTGAAAATTTTAACATTGGGCTTATGGAGTTTGAAATAAAAACAAAAGAAATCATAACATCTGTAAAAAAATATCCAGTAAACTGTCAATAAAACTTTCACATGGTAAAGTGTAAAGAAATGATAGGTCCAATGAAAAAAGATGCCATCTAGATTGGCTATTTCCCAAACGAATCAAAATAGTATACTATATAAAAAATACTTGAGAGGGACATTGAGTTTTAATAACAAACTGGAGCGACCCCTAACGGGGGTCTGGGGGCGGAGCCCCCAGCGAGCGAAGCGAGTCTATAATATATACAGCCGCATGTGTAACTCACTCACTCACTCACTCACTCACTCACTCACTCACTCATTGAGGTATACGAATTCTAGACCACTTCTAGACTAGCTAGAATACTGAAATTTTGCATGCAGGTAGCTTATAGCTTGTAACCACCAGAAAAATTGCCGAAACTGACAATTTTTTATTTTAACCCCCCTAAAAAAAATATTTAAACCCCCCCAAAAAAGGCTTATTTTAAAATTACAGTTTTTGAGCTCTAGCGGCCGAACGGATTGACCTATCGAAAAATGGACACCATCACGTGCCACGGATTTTGCAAGATCTACAACTTTGTTCCTTTGACTTTTTGTCGTATCTCGCTCCCTTCACCCTTAGGTAGCGCTAGATTTTTCAAATTTTAGTCAATTTCGACGTTTATTTTCGTGGTTTTTAATTTCTTATCACTTTAATTTAGTATTTAAAGGCTTGATATTTGGCACTCAATATGTAGACAGACTACCCTTCACGAAACACTCGATAAACTAACATGTTTTAATAATTAAACATCCCAAAAAAATTAAAAACCCTAATTATTCCATAAATGACAAACTGCATTATCGACTTACTCAGGTAATTCTAGATAAGCTAGAAATATGGAATTAGGCCTACATGTAGCTTGTCCATTGAAACCCCCAGAAAAATTGCAAAAAGGTATAATTTTTTATTTTAACCTCCTCAAAAAAAATCAAAATGGAGGAATTTTTGAACATCTCCAAAATAGTGCATTTTTTGTGGCTGTAGCGGCCGAACGGTTGGTCCTATCGAGAAACAGAGACCACCACGAATAACGGATTTTAGACGATCTACAAATTTGGCCTTATGACATTTTGTCGTATCTCGTCTCCTTCACCCTTAGGTAGCGCTAGATTTCTCTAATTTCGGCATATTTTCTATATTTTGTGGCAGTTTTTTATTTCCTATCACGTTAGTATACTTGATGGAGGCCTAATATTGGGCACGCAGTATGTCTACATCACACTTAGTAAATAGCAGCAGTCATATGACCAGTTTTAATGAATTAAACTTGTCGAAAAATGAAAAACTCTAAATATCTTAAGATATGACCGTTTTCTTGGTATAAGTAGTAATGCATTGGGGGTTCTGTGCCAATTTATATTATTGGACATGCACGTGACACCAATAATACTTGAGCTAGAGACGTGAGATTTGGCATGCATGTGCTTTGCACCATTTAATCTCACAGAAAATTCCCAAGCATTCTTTTTTTGTTTTAACTACCTCAAAACAATTCATAATAACGGTTATAAACAATCAGAATGTAGTGTTGTTTAAACAGTTCTAGCAGCCAAACGGATGGTATTATACTTAAATATCTGCTGATTTGTCTGTTTTCTTAGTATAAGTAGTGGTCTTATTGGGCTTCTGGGCCATTTGAAACTACACCACTTCAACATGAGGCCAAACAGCGACCTGGGGGCGAAGCCCCCCACAGGGGTCTGGGGGCGGAACCCCCAGCGAGCGAAGCGAGTCTATAATATATACAGCCGCATGTGTAACTCACTCACTCACTCACTCACTCACTCACTCACTCACTCACTCACTCACTGAGGTATACGAATTCTAGACCACTTCTAGACTAGCTAGAAACCTGAAATTTTGCATGCAGGTAGCTTATAGCTTGTAACCACCAGAAAAATTGCCGAAACTGACAATTTTTTATTTTAACCCCCCTAAAAGAAATATTTAAACCCCCCCAAAAAAGGCTTATTTTAAAATTACAGTTTTTGAGCTCTAGCGGCCGAACGGATTGACCTATCGAAAAACGGACACCGCCATCTGCTACGGATTTTGCAAGATCTACAACTTTGTTCCTATGACTTTTTGTCGTATCTCGCTCCCTTCACCCTTAGGTAGCGCTAGATTTTTCAAATTTTAGTCAATTTCGACGTTTATTTTCGTGGTTTTTAATTTCTTATCACTTTAATTTAGTATTTAAAGGCTTGATATTTGGCACTCAATATGTAGACACATTACTCTTCACGAAACACTCGATAAACTAACATGTTTTAATAATTAAACATCCCAAAAAAATTAAAAACCCTAATTATTCCATAAATGACAAACTGCATTATCGACTTACTCAGGTAATTCTAGATAAGCTAGAAATATGGAATTAGGCCTACATGTAGCTTGTCCATTGAAACCCCCAGAAAAATTGCAAAAAGGTATAATTTTTTATTTTAACCTCCTCAAACAAAATCAAAATGGAGGAATTTTTGAACATCTCCAAAATAGTGCATTTTTTGTGGCTGTAGCGGCCGAACGGTTGGTCCTATCGAGAAACAGAGACCGCCACGAATAACGGATTTTAGACGATCTACAAATTTGGCCCTATGACATTTTGTCGTATCTCGTCTCCTTCACCCTTAGGTAGCGCTAGATTTCTCTAATTTCGGCATATTTTCTATATTTTGTGGCAGTTTTTTATTTCCTATCACGTTAGTATACTTGAAGGAGGCCTAATATTGGGCACGCAGTATGTCTACATCACACTTAGTAAATAGCAGCGGTCATATGACCAGTTTTAATGAATTAAACTTGTCGAAAAATGAAAACTCTAAATATCTTAAGATATGACCGTTTTCTTGGTATAAGTAGTAATGCATTGGGGGTTCTGTGCCAATTTATATTATTGGACATGCACGTGACACCAATAATACTTGAGCTAGAGACGTGAGATTTGGCATGCATGTGCTTTGCACCATTTAATCTCACAGAAAATTCCCAAGCATAATTTTTTTGTTTTAACTACCTCAAAACAATTCATAATAACGGTTATAAACAATCAAAATGTAGTGTTGTTTAAACAGTTCTAGCAGCCAAACGGATGGTATTATACTTAAATATCTGCTGATTTGTCTGTTTTCTTAGTATAAGTAGTGGTCTTATTTTGTCTTCTGGGCCATTTGAAACTACACCACTTCAACATGAGGCCAAACAGCGACCTGGGGGCGAAGCCCCCCACAGGGGTCTGGGGGCGGAGCCCCCAGCGAGCGAAGCGAGTCTAATATATTTACAGCCGCATGTGTAACTGACTCACTCACTGAGGTATACGAATTCTAGACCACTTCTAGACGAGCTAGAAACCTGAAATTTTGCATGCAGGTAGCTTATAGCTTGTAACCCCCAGGAAAATCGCCAAAACTGACAGTTTTTTACCTTAACCCCCCCCCCAAAAAAATACTCAAATCCCCCCCAAAAAAGGCTTATTTTAAAATTACAGTTTTTGAGCTCTAGCGGCCGAACGGATTGACCTATCGAAAAACGGACACCACCACGTGCCACGGATTTTGCAAGATCTACAACTTTGTTCCTATGACATTTTGTCGTATCTCGCTTCCTTCACCCTTAGGTAGCGTTAGATTTTTCAAATTTCAGGCAATTTCGACGGTTATTTTCGTGGTTTTTAATTTCCTATCACTTTAATTTAGTATGTAAAGGCTTGATATTTGGCACTCGATACGTTTACACATTACGCTTTATGAAACACTCGATAAACTAACATGTTTTAATAATTAAACATCCCAAAAAAATTAAAAACCCTAATTATTCCATAAATGACAAACTGCATTATCGACTTACTCAGGTAATTATAGATAAGCTAGATACATGGAATTAGGCCTACATGTACCTTGTCCATTGAAACCCCCAGGAAAATTTCAAAAAGGTATATTTTTTTATTTTAACCTCCTCAAAAAAATTCAAAATGGAGGAAATTTTGAACGTCTCCAACTTCCAAATTTAATTATTTTACATTTGAAGAAACTGCTTTAAACTCACTCACTCACTCACTCACTGAGGTATACGAATTCTAGACCACTTCTAGACTAGCTAGAAACCTGAAATTTTGCATGCAGGTAGCTTATAGCTTGTAACCCCCAGAAAAATTGCCAAAACTGTCAATTTTTTATTTTAACCCGCCTAAAAAAATATTTAAACCCCCCCCCCCCAAAAGGCTTATTTTAAAATTACAGTTTTTTAGCTCTAGCGGCCGAACGGATTGACCTATCGAAAAACGGACACTACCACGTGCCACGGATTTTACAAGATCTACAACTTTGTTCCTATGACTTTTTGTCTATCTTGCTCCCTTCACCCTTAGGTAGCGCTAGATTTTTCAAATTTCAGGCAATTTTGACGGTTATTTTTGTGGTCTTTAATTTCCTATCACTTTAATTTACTATGTAAAGGCTTGATATTTGGCACTCAATATGTTTACACATTACTCTTCACGAAACACTCGATAAACTAACAAATTTTAATAATTAAACATCCCAAAAAAATTATAAACCCTAATTATTCTATAAATGACAAACTGCATTATCGATTTACTCAGGTAATTCTAGATAAGCTAGAAACATGGAATTAGGCCTATATGTAGCTTGTCTATTGGAACCCCCAGGAAAATTGCAAAAAGGTATAATTTTTTATTTTAACCTCATCAAAAAAATTCAAAAGGGAGGAAATTTTGAACATCTCCAAAATAGTGCATGTTTTTTGCTGTAGCGGCAGAACGGTTGATCCAATCGAGAAACGGGGACTACTACGACACACGGGCTTTAGACGATCTATAACTTTGGTCCTATGTCTTTTTGTCGTATCTCGTCTCCTTCACCCTTAGATAGCGCTAGATTTCTCAAATTTCGGCATATTTTCTATATTTTGTGGCCGTTTTTTATTTCCTATCACGTTAATATACTTGTCGGAGGCCTAATATTGGGCACGCAGTATGTCTACATCACACTTAGTAAATAGCAGCAGAAATATAACCATTTTTATTACTTAAATCTGCCGGAAAATCAAAAACTCTTAAAATCTATAGATTTTACAGTTTTCTAAGTATAAGTAGTAAGGAAATGCCGGTTCTGGAACAATTGTTATTAAATAGAATGCACGTATCACCATTTATACTTTAACTAGGATCGTGAGATATGGCATGCGTTTGCGTTGCACATTTTCTTCCCAAATCCTACTATTTTTAGTTTGAACTGTCTCAAAATAAATAAAAAATTGTCAATAAAAAAATCAAAATGCAAGATTTTTTTATCTGGGCTCTAGTGGCAGAACGGGCTGTCCTATCGAAAAACGAAGACCACCACGTGCCACGGATGGTCATATTCATATGACAATTTGCCGTATCTCACCCCCTTCCCCCTTAGGTAGCGCTAGATTTCTTAAATCTTTAGCAATTTTCCACCAAAACTTAGTGGTTTTTATTTATTTGACACTCAATAATAGTACTTAGAGTCCTAATATTTGGCACGGAATATCTCTACATTACAGGAAGTATGTGGCAGAAGTCGCATGACCAATTTGAATTGTTTGAACCCTAAACAATTTTGAAAATCCTCTAGTTTTTTAGATTTTCCGGTGTTTTCATTGATATTTGGGCATGTTAGACTTACATAGTGGGTAAAAACCAGCACAAATTTGTTTTGATTAGTTGGACATGTCCTATAGACACCACATGTATTATTATTATGGTAAGTTATGACGGTGTATCCATCCAAAACATTTAAAAATCGTTATTTACAGGTCATACTAAAAATGTTTCAAAGTTATTCAATTATTTGAATAACTTAAATTATACCCGGAGTCTGATTATACCACAAATATTATTATTTACCTGATTTCGGTTTTATTTCCACGTAGTATTATATTAATAGTAGTAGTATTTCGGTTACATTTCCTAAAGTTAGGAACTCCAGATTTGGCATTCCTGTGCTTTGCACTTTCTAACCAAAGAGAAAATTCCTAAGCCTTACTTTTTTCAGTTTTACTACCTCAATAACTTAATAATGCCGGATAAAAACAATCGAAATCTAGTGTTGTTTAAACAGTTCCATAGGCCTTACAGATGCTCTCATATTTAAATTGCTGAAGATTGGTCTGTTTTCTTAGTATGAGTAGTAGTCTAATGGGGGTTCTTGGCCACTTGATTTGACGCCACTTCAAAAAGAGGCCGAACAGCGACCTGGGGGCGAAGCCCCCCACAGGGGTCTGGGGGCGGAGTACCCAGCGAGCGAAGCGAGTCTAACATATATACAGCCGCATGTGTAACTCACTGACTGACTGACTGACTGACTGACTGACTGAGGTATACGAATTCTAGACCACTTCTAGAAGAGCTAGAAACCTGAAATTTGGCATGTATGTAGCTTGTACCTTGTAACCCCCAGGAAAATTCCAAAAAGTTACAATTTTTTATTTTAACCTCCTCAAAAAAATTCAAAATGGAGGAAATTTTGAACATGTCCAAAATAGTGACTTTTTATTTCAGCTGTAGCGGCCGAACGGTTGGTCCTATCGAGAAACGGAGACCACCACGTGCCACGGATTTTAGACGATCTACAACTTTGGTCCTATGACATTTTGTCGTATCTCGTCTCCTTCACCCTTAGGTAGCGCTAGATTTTTCAAATTTCGGCATATTTTCAAAATATTTTGGCCGTTTTTTATTTCCTATCACGTTAATATACTTGATGGAGGCCTAATATTGGGCACGCAGTATGTCTAAATCACACTTAGTAAATAGCAGCAGAAATATGACCAGTTTTTATTAATGAAACCTGTCGAAAAATGAAAAAATCTAAATATCTTTCGATATGACCGTTTTCTTAGTATAAGTAGTGGTGTATTGGGGGTTCTGTCCCAATTTACATTATTGGATATACACGTGACACCAGTAATACTTGAGCTAGAGACGTTAGATTTGGCATGCATGTGCCTTGCACCTTTTATTCCCAATTCCTACTATTTTTAGTTTGAACTATCTCAAACAAATAAATAATTGTGAATACAAAAATAAAAATGTAGTATTTTTTGAGCTCTAGCGGCCGAACGGGTTGTCCTATCGAAAAACGAAGACCACCGTGTGCCACGGATTTCAGACGAACTACAACTTTAGCCCTATGACATTTTGCCGTATCTCACCCCTTTCACCCTTAGATAGCGCTAGATTTTTTAAATTTAAACTTTTTCACAAATTTGTTTGTGGTTTTTAATGGTTTGTCGCTCTAATATAGAACGTAGAGGCCTAATACTTATCACACAGTATTCCTACATTACAATTAGTACTAAGAAATACTTCCACACCCAGATTAAGTATCTTAAACACCCAAAAGAATCAAAGTTTTTTAGCTCTTGTAGACTTTTCGTGGTTTTTGGGGACATTTTCTATGTTGCGCACTGTCGAGGGTAAAATCCCTTATAAATCATGTCATATTTGTTGCAGAAGGCTTTTAGTTACCCAAAGTCATAGTATTTCAGGTTGTTAACGGTGGTCGTATCCCTTATAAGGTTCAAAATACGCCTTTTAAAGGCTACATTATACATCAGTTAAGGGTATAATTTACGACAGGGACCTGTGGGCGAAGCCCCCCACAGGGGTCTGGGGGCGGAGCCCCCAGCGAGCGAAGCGAGTCTAATATATATACAGCCACATGTGTAACTGACTCACTCACTCACTCACTCACTCACTCACTCACTCACTCACTGAGGTATACGAATTCTAGACAACTTATAGACTAGCTAGAAACCTGAAATTTTGCATACAGGTAGCTTATAGCTTGTAACCCCCAGAAAAATTGCCAAAACTGTCAATTTTTTATTTTAACCCCCCCTAAAAAAATATTTAAAACCCCCCCAAAAAAGGCTTATTTTAAAATTACAGTTTTTGAGCTCTAGCGGCCGAACGGATTAATCTATCGAAAAACGGACACCACCACGTGTCACGGATTTTACAAGATCTACAACTTTGTTCCTATAACTTTTTGTTGTATCTTGCTCCCTTCACCCTTAAGTAGCGCTAGATTTTTCAAATTTCAGACAATTTTGACGGTTATTTTCGTGGTCTTTAATTTCCTATCACTTTAATTTAGTATGTAAAGGCTTGATATTTGGCACTCAATATGTTTACACATTACCCTTCACGAAATAGTCGATAAACTAACATATTTTAATAATAAACATCCCAAAAAAATTAAAACCCCTAATTATTCTATAAATGACAAACTGCATTATCGACTTACTCAGGTAATTCTAGATAAGCTAGAAACATGGAATTAGGCCTATATGTAGCTTGTCCATTGAAACCCCCAGGAAAATTGCAAAAAGGTATAATTTTTTATTTTAACCTCCTCAAAAAAATCCAAAAGGGAGGAAATTTTGAACATCTCCAAAATAGTGCATGTTTTTGTGCTGTAGTGGCAGAACGGTTGGTCCAATCGAGAAACGGAGACCACCACGACACACGAGCTTTAGAACATCTATAACTTTGGTCCTATGACTTTTTTCGTATCTCGTCTCCTTCACCCTTAGATAGCGCTAGATTTCTCAAATTTCGGCATATTTTCTATATTTTGTGGCCGTTTTTTATTTCCTATTACGTTCATATACTTGTCGGAGGCCTAATATTGGGCACGCAGTATGTCTACATCACACTTAGTAAATAGCAGCAGAAATATAACCATTTTTACTACTTAAACCTGTCGGAAAATCAAAAACTCTGAAAATCTATATATTTTACAGTTTTCTAAGTATAAGTAGTAAGGAAATGCCGGTTCTGGAACAATTGTTATTAAATAGAATGCACGTATCACCATTTATACTTTAACTAGGATCATGAGATATGGCATGCGTGTGCGTTGCACCTTTTCTTCCCAAATACTACTAATTTTAGTTTGAACTATACCAAAAAAATAAATAATTGTGAATAAAAAATCAAAATGCAATATTTTTTTATTTGAGCTCTAGTGGCAGAACGGGCTGTCCTATCGAAAATCGAAGACGTGCCACGGATTTTAGACAAACTACAACATTATTCAGATGACATTTTGCCGTATCTCACCCCCTTCACCCTTAGGTAGCGCTAGATTTCTTAAATCTTTAGTAATTTTCCACCAAAACTTAGTGGTTTTTATTTATTTGACACTCAAAAATAGTACTTAGAGTCCTAATATTTGGCACGGAATATCTCTACATTACAGGAAGTATGTGGCAGAAGTCGCATGACCAATTTGAATTTTTTGAGCCCTAAACAAATTTGAAAATCCTCTAGTTTTACTACTTAAATAACTTGAAAATGGCGGATAGAAACAATAGAAATCTAGTGTTGTTTAAACAGTTCCAACGGCCATACAGATGCTCTCATACTTAAATTTCTGAAGATTGGTCTGTTTTCTTAGTATGAGTAGTAGTCTTATGGGGGTTCTTGGCCACTTGATTTGACGCCACTTCAAAATGAGGCCAAACAGCGACCTGGGGGCGAAGCCTTTTTAGGGTGGGGACACCAATCGGGGGTCTGGGGGCGGAGCCCCCAGCGAGCGAAGCGAGTCTAACATATATACAGCCGCTTGTGTAACTGACTGACTCACTGAGGTATACGAATTCTAGACCACTTCTAGACGAGCTAGAAACCTGAAATTTTGCACGCAGGTAGCTTTTACCTTGTAACCCCCAGGAAAATTGCCAAATTTGACAATTTTTCATTTTAACCCCCCTAAAAAAAATATTTAAATTCCCCCAAAAAAGGCTTATTTTAAAATTCCAGTTTTTGAGCTCTAGCGCGCGAACGGATGGTCCTATCAAAAAACGGACACCACCACGTGCCACGGATTTTGCAAGATCTACCTTTGTTTCTATAACATTTTGTCGTATCTCGTCTTCTTCACCCTTAGGTAGCGCTAGATATTTCAAATTTTAGGCAATTTCGACGGTTATTTTCATGGTTTTTAATTTCCTATCACTTTAATTTAGTATATAAAGGCTTGATATTTTGCACTCAATATGTTGACACATTACTCTTCATGAAACACTCAATAAACTAACATGTTTTAATAATTAAAAATCCCAAAAAATTAAAACCCCTAATTATTCCATAAATGTCAAACTGCATTATCGACTTACTCAGGTAATTCTAGATAAGCTAGAAAAATGGAATTAGGCCTACATGTAGCTTGTCCATTGAAACCCATAGAACAATTGCAAAAAGGTATAATTTTTTATTTTAACCTCAAAAAATTCAAAATGTAGAAAATTTTGAAAATCTCCAAAATAGTGCATTTTGTGGCTGTAGCGGTCGAACGGTTGGTCCTATCGAGAAACGGAGACCACCATGACACACGGATTTTAGACGATCTACAACTTTGGTCCTATGACATTTTGTCGTATCTTGTCTCCTTCACCCTTAGGTAGCGCTAGATTTTTCAAATTTCGGCATATTTTCGAAATATTTTGGTCGTTTTTTATTGCCTATCACGTTAATATACTTGATGGAGGCCTAATATTAGGTCCGCAGTATGTCTACATCGCACTTAGTAAATAGCAGCAGTAACATGGCCAGTTTTAACTAGGTAACTAATTAAACTTGTCGACAAATGAAAAACTTGAAATATCTTAAGATATGACAGTTTTCTTAGTATAAGTAGTAATGTATTGGGGGTTCTGTGCAAATTTATATTATTGAACATGCACGTGACACCATTAATACTTGAGCTAGAGACGTGAGATTTGGCATGAATGTGCTTTGCACCTTTTAACCTCACAGAAAATTCCCAAGCATTATTTTTTTAGTTTGAACTACTTCAAAACAATTTATAATAACGGTTATAAACAATCAGAATGTAGTGTTGTTTAAACAGTTCTAGCAGCCAAACGGATGGTCTTATACTTAAATATCTGCTGATTTGACTGTTTTCTTAGTATAAGTAGTGGTCTTATTGGGGTTCTGGGCCATTTGAAACAACACCACTTCAGCATGAGGCCAAACAGCGAGCTGGGGGCGAAGCCTCCCACAGGGGTCTGGGGGCGGAGCCCCCAGCGAGCGAAGCGAGTCTATAATATATACAGCCGCATGTGTAACTCACTCACTCACTCACTCACTGAGGTATACGAATTCTAGACCACTTCTAGACTAGCTAGAAACCTGAAATTTTGCATGCAGGTAGCTTACAGCTTGTAACCCCCAGAAAAATTGCCAAAACTGTCAATTTTTTATTTTAACCCGCCTAAAAAAATATTTAAACCCCCCCCCCAAAAGGCTTATTTTAAAATTACAGTTTTTTAGCTCTAGCGGCCGAACGGATTGACCTATCGAAAAACGGACACTGCCACGTGCCACGGATTTTACAAGATCTACAACTTTGTTCCTATGACTTTTTGTCGTATCTTGCTCCCTTCACCCTTAGGTAGCGCTAGATTTTTCAAATTTTAGGCAATTTTGACGGTTATTTTTGTGGTCTTTAATTTCCTATCACTTTAATTTACTATGTAAAGGCTTGATATTTGGCACTCAATATGTTTACACATTACTCTTCACGAAACACTCGATAAACTAACACATTTTAATAATTAAACATCCCAAAAAAATTAAAAACCCTAATTATTCTATAAATGACAAACTGCATTATCGATTTACTCAGGTAATTCTAGATAAGCTAGAAACATGGAATTAGGCCTATATGTAGCTTGTCTATTGAAACCCCCAGGAAAATTGCAAAAAGGTATAATTTTTTATTTTAACCTCATCAAAAAAATTCAAAAGGGAGGAAATTTTGAACATCTCCAAAATAGTGCATGTTTTTTGCTGTAGCGGCAGAACGGTTGATCCAATCGAGAAACGGGGACTACTACGACACACGGGCTTTAGACGATCTATAACTTTGGTCCTATGTCTTTTTGTCGTATCTCGTCTCCTTCACCCTTAGATAGCGCTAGATTTCTCAAATTTCGGCATATTTTCTATATTTTGTGGCCGTTTTTTATTTCCTATCACGTTAATATACTTGTCGGAGGCCTAATATTGGGCACGCAGTATGTCTACATCACACTTAGTAAATAGCAGCAGAAATATAACCATTTTTATTACTTAAATCTGCCGGAAAATCAAAAACTCTTAAAATCTATAGATTTTACAGTTTTCTAAGTATAAGTAGTAAGGAAATGCCGGTTCTGGAACAATTGTTATTAAATAGAATGCACGTATCACCATTTATACTTTAACTAGGATCGTGAGATATGGCATGCGTTTGCGTTGCACATTTTCTTCCCAAATCCTACTATTTTTAGTTTGAACTGTCTCAAAATAAATAAAAAATTGTCAATAAAAAAATCAAAATGCAAGATTTTGTTATCTGGGCTCTAGTGGCAGAACGGGCTGTCCTATCGAAAAACGAAGACCACCACGTGCCACGGATTGTCATATTCATATGACAATTTGCCGTATCTCACCCCCTTCCCCCTTAGGTAGCGCTAGATTTCTTAAATCTTTAGCAATTTTCCACCAAAACTTAGTGGTTTTTATTTATTTGACACTCAATAATAGTACTTAGAGTCCTAATATTTGGCACGGAATATCTCTATATTACAGGAAGTATGTGGCAGAAGTCGCATGACCAATTTGAATTGTTTGGACCCTAAACAATTTTGAAAATCCTCTAGTTTTTTAGATTTTCCGGTGTTTTCATTGATATTTGGGCATGTTAGACTTACATAGTGGGTAAAAACCAGCACAAATTTGTTTTGATTAGTTGGACATGTCCTATAGACACCACATGTATTATTATTATGGTACGTTATGACGGTGTATCCATCCACAACATTTAAAAATCGTTATTTACAGGTCATACTAAAAATGTTTCAAAGTTATTCAATTATTTGAATAACTTAAATTATACCCGGAGTCTGATTATACCACAAATATTATTATTTACCTGATTTCGGTTTTATTTCCACGTAGTATTATATTAATAGTAGTAGTATTTCGGTTACATTTCCTAAAGTTAGGAACTCCAGATTTGGCATTCCTGTGCTTTGCACTTTCTAACCAAAGAGAAAGTTCCTAAGCCTTACTTTTTTCAGTTTTACTACCTCAATAACTTAATAATGCCGGATAAAAACAATCGAAATCTAGTGTTGTTTAAACAGTTCCAACGGCCTTACAGATGCTCTCATATTTAAATTGCTGAAGATTGGTCTGTTTTCTTAGTATCAGTAGTAGTCTTATGGGGGTTCTTGGCCACTTGATTTGACGCCACTTCAAAAAGAGGCCAAACAGCGACCTGGGGGCGAAGCCCCCCACAGGGGTCTGGGGGCGGAGCCCCCAGCGAGCGAAGCGAGTCTAAAATATATACAGCCGCATGTGTAACTCACTCACTCACTCACTCACTCACTCACTGAGGTATACGAATTCTAGACCACGTCTAGACGAGCTATAAACCTGAAATTTTGCATGCAGGTAGCTTATAGCTTGTGACCCCCAGAAAAATTGCCAAAACTGACAATTTTTTATTTTAACCCCCCTAAAAAAATATTTAAAACCCCCCAAAAAAGACTTATTTTAAAATTACAGTTTTTGAGCTCTAGCGGCCGAATGGATTGACCTTTCGAAAAACGGACACCACCACGACCTGCGGATTTTGCAAGATCTACAACTTTGTTCCTGTAACTTTTTGTCGTATCTTGCTCCCTTCACCCTTAGGTAGCGCTAGATTTTTCAAATTTCAGGCAAATTCGACTGTTATTTTCGTGGGTTTTAATTTCCTATCATTTTAATTTAGTATGTAAAGGCTTGATATTTGGCACTCAATATGTTGACACATTACAGTTCACAAAACACTCGATAAAATAACATGTTTTAAAATTAAACATCCCAAAAGAATTAAAAACCCTAATTATTCCATAAATGACAAACTGCATTATCGACTTACTCAGGTAATTCTAGATAAGCTAGAAACATGGAATTAGGCCTACATGTAGCTTGTCCATTGAAACCCTCAGGAAAATTGCAAAAAGGTATAATTTTGTATTTTAACCTCCTCAAAAAATTCAAAATGGAGGAAATTTTGAACATCTCCAAAATAGTGTATTTTTTGGGCTGTAGCGGCCGAACGATTGGTCTTATCGAGAAACGGAGACCACCACGACACACGGGTTTTAGACGATCTACAACTTTGGTCCTATGAATTTTTGTCGTATCTCACCTCCTTCACCCTTAGGTAGCGCTAGATTTCTCAAATTTCGGTATAGTTTCTATATTTTGTGGCTGTTTTTTATTTCCTATCACGTTAATATACTTGATGGAGGCCTAATATTGGGCACGCATTATGTCTACATCACACTTAGTAAATAGCAGCAGAAATATAACCAGTTTTACTGCTTAAACATGTCGGAAAATCAAAAACTCTTAAAATCTACAGATTTGACCGTTTTCTAAGTATAAGTAGTAAGGAAATGCCGGTTCTGGAACAATTGATATTAATTAGAATGCATGTATCACCATTTATATTTTAACTAGGATCTGGCATGTGTATGCGTTGCACCTTTTTTCCCAAATACTTCTATTTTTAGTTTGAACTATCTCAAAAAATAAATATTTGGAAAAAAAATTCAAAATGTGGTCTTTTTTTATTTGAGCTCTAGCGGCCGAATGGGTTGTCCTACCGAAAAACGAAGACCACCACGTGCCACAGATTTTAAATGAACTACAACTATAGTCCTATGACATTTTGCCGTATCTCACCCCCTTAACCCTTAGGTAGCGCTAGATTTTTTTAATTTAAACTTTTTTCTAAGATTTTTTCGTAGTTTTTAATGGTTTGTTGCTCTAATATGGAACTTAGAGGCCTAATATTTATCACACATTATTCCTACATTACCATTATTACTAAACAACATTCACACGCTCAGATTAAATATCTTAAACACCCAAAAGAATATCAAAGTCTTTGAGCTGTTGTAGATTTTATCATGTTTTTCGGGTGTATTTTTTTATGTTGTGCTCTGTCGAGGGTAAAATCCCTTATAAATCATGTCATATTTGCTGCAGAAGGCTTGTAGTTACCCAAAGACATAGCATTTCAGGTTGTTAACGGTGGTCGTATTCCTTATATGGTTCAAAAGACGCCTTATAAAGGCTACATTATACACAGTCATATGACCAGATGTTATAGGTTAAACCCTTAAGAATAATCACACCCTTGGAATAGTTGTAGAATTTAGGTCTTAAATGGAATTAGGACTAATTTACATTAATCTGTGTCCAAACAGCGACCTGGGGGCGAAGACCCCCCCAGGGGTTTGGGGGCGGAGCCCCCAGCGAGTGATGCGAGTCTATAATATATACAGCCGCATGTGTAACTCACTCACTCACTCACTCACTCACTGAGGTATACGAATTCTAGACCACTTCTAGACTAGCTAGAAACCTGAAATTTTGCATGCAGGTAGCTTATAGCTTGTAACCACCAGAAAAATTGCCGAAACTGACAATTTTTTATTTTAACCCCCCTACAAAAAATATTTAAACCCCCCCAAAAAAGGCTATTTTAAAATTACAGTTTTTGAGCTCTAGCGGCCGAACGGATTGACCTATCGAAAAACGGACACCACCACGTGCCACGGATTTTGCAAGATCTACAACTTTGCTCCTGTGACTTTTTGTCGTATCTCGCTCCCTTCACCCTTAGGTAGCGCTTGATATTTCAAATTTTAGTAAATTTCGATGTTTATTTTCGTGGTTTTTGATTTCTTATCACTTTAATTTAGTATTTTAAGGCTTCATATTTGGCACTCAATATGTTGACACATTACCCTTCACGAAACACTCGTTAAACTAACATGTTTTAATAATTAAACATCCCAAAAAAATTAGAAACCCTAATTATTCCATAAATGACAAACTGCATTATCGACTTACTCAGGTAATTCTAGATAAGCTAGAAATATGGAATTAGGCCTACATGTAGCTTGTCCATTGAAACCCCCAGAAAAATTGCAAAAAGGTATAATTTTTTATTTTAACCTCCTCAAAAAAAATCAAAATGGAGGAATTTTTGAACATCTCCAAAATAGTGCATGTTTTGTGGCTGTAGCGGCCGAACGGTTGGTCCTATCGATAAACAGAGACCACCACGAATAACGGATTTTAGACGATCTACAAATTTGGCCCTATGACATTTTGTCGTATCTCGTCTCCTTCACCCTTAGGTAGCGCTAGATTTCTCTAATTTCGGCATATTTTCTAAATTTTGTGGCAGTTTTTTATTTCCTATCACGTTAGTATACTTGATGGAGGCCTAATATTGGGCACGCAGTATGTCTACATCACACTTAGTAAATAGCAGCAGTCATATGACCAGTTTTAATGAATTAAACTTGTCGAAAAATGAAAAACTCTAAATATCTTAAGATATGACCGTTTTCTTGGTATAAGTAGTAATGTATTGGGGGTTCTGTACCAATTTATATTATTGGACATGCACGTGGCACCAATAATACTTGAGCTAGAGACGAGAGATTTGGCATACATGTGCTTTGCACCATGTAACCTCACAGAAAATTCCCAAGCATTATTTTTATGGTTTTAACTACCTCAAAAAAATTCATAATGACGGTTATAAACAATCAGATTGTAGTGTTGTTTAAACAGTTCTAGCAGCCAAAAGGATGGTCTTATACTTAAATATCTGCTGATTTGTCTGTTTTCTTAGTATAATTAGTGGTCTTATTGGGCTTCTGGGCCATTTGAAACTACACCACTTCAATATGAGGCCAAACAGCGACCTGGGGGCGAAGCCCCCACAGGGGTCTGGGGGCGGAGCCCCCAGCGAGCGAAGCGAGTCTATAATATATACAGCCGCATGTGTAACTCACTGACTGACTGACTGACTGACTGACTGAGGTATACGAATTCTAGACCACTTCTAGAAGAGCTAGAAACCTGAAATTTGGCATGTATGTAGCTTGTACCTTGTAACCCCCAGGAAAATTCCAAAAAGTTACAATTTTTTATTTTAACCTCCTCAAAAAAATTCAAAATGGAGGAAATTTTGAACATGTCCAAAATAGTGCCTTTTTATTTGAGCTGTAGCGGCCGAATGGTTGGTCCTATCGAGAAACGGAGACCACCACGTGCCACGGATTTTAGACGATCTACAACTTTGGTCCTATGACTTTTTGTCGTATCTCGTCTCCTTCACCCTTAGGTAGCGCTAGATTTTTCAAATTTCGGCATATTTTCTAAATATTTTGGCCGTTTTTTATTTCCTATCACGTTAATATACTTGATGGAGGCCTAATATTGGGCACGCAGTATGTCTACATCACACTTAGTAAATATCAGCAGAAATATGACCATTTTTTATTATTTATACCTGTCGAAAAATGAAAAACTGTAAATATCTTTAGATATGACCGTTTTCTTAGTATAAGTAGTGGTGTATTGGGGGTTCTGTCCCAATTTATATTATTGGACATACACGTGACACCAATAATACTTGAGCTAGAGACGTGAGATTTGGCATGCATGTGCCTTGCACCTTTTCTTTCCAAATCCTACTATTTTTAGTTTGAACTATCGCAAATAAATAAATAATTGTGAATAAAAAAATCAAAATGTAGTCTTTTTTATTTGAGGACTAGCGACCGAACGGGTTGTCCTATCGAAAAACAAAGACCACCACGTGCCACGGATTTCAGACGAACTACAACTTTGGTCCTGTGACATTTTGCCGTATCTTACCCCCTTTACCCTTAGGTAGCGCTAGATTTTTTAAATTACAATTTTTCCAAGATTTGTTCGAGGTTTTTAATAGTTTGACGCTCTAAAATAGAACTTAGAAGCCTAATATTTATCACACAGTATTCCTACATTACAATTAGTACTAAGCAACACTCCCACGCCCAGATAAAGTATCATAAATACCCCAAAAAAATCAAAGTTTTTGATATTTTGTAGACTTTTTCGTGTTTTTCAGGTACATTTTTTATGTTGCGCTCTGTCGAGGGTAATATCCCTTATAAATCATGTCATATTTGTTGCAGAATACTTTTGGTTACCCAAAGTCTTAGTATTTCAGGTTCTTAACGGTGGTCGTATCCCTTATAAGATTCAAAATACGCCTTTTAAAGGCTACATTATACATCAGTTAAGGGTATAATTTACGACAGGGACCTGGGGGCGAAGCCCCCCACAGGGGTCTGGGGGCGGAGCCCCCAGCGAGCGAAGCGAGTCTAATATATATACAGCCGCTTGTGTAACTGACTGACTCACTGAGGTATACGAATTCTAGACCACTTCTAGACGAGCTAGAAACCTGAAATTTTGCACGCAGGTAGCTTTTACCTTGTAACCCCCAGGAAAATTGCCAAATTTGACAACTTTTCATTTTAACCCCCCTAAAAAAAATATTTAAATTCCCCCAAAAAAGGCTTATTTTAAAATTCCAGTTTTTGAGCTCTAGCGGTTCAACTAAATATCCTATAGAAAAACGGACACCACCACGTGCCACGGATTTTGCAAGATCTACAACTTTGGTCCTATGACTTTTTGTCGTATCTCGTCTCCTTCACCCTTAGGTAGCGCTAGATTTTTCAAATTTTGGCATATTTCGAAATATTTTGGCCGTTTTTTATTTCCTATCACGTTAATATACTTGATGGAAGCCTAATATTTGGCAAGCAGTATGTCTACATCACACTTAAAAAATAGCAGCAGAAATATGACCAGTTTTTATTAATTAAACCTGTCGAAAAATGAAAAAACTCTCAAATTTCATTGATTTGACCGTTTTCTAAGTATAAGTAGTAAGGAAATGCCGGTTCCGGAACAATTGTTATTAATTAGAATGCACGTATCACCATTTATACTTTAACTAGGATCGCGATATATGTCTTGCGTTTGCGTTGCACCTTTTCTTCCCAAATCCTACTATTTTTAATTTGAACTATCTCAACAAGAAATTTGGGAATACAAAATCAAAATGTATTATTTTTTATTTGAGCTCTAGCGGCCAAACGGGTTGTCCTATCGATAAACGAAGACCTCCATGTGCCAAGGATTTTAGACGAACTACAACTTCAGTACCATGACATTTTGCCGTATCTCACCCCCTTCACCCTTAGGTAGCACTAGATCTTTTAAATGTAAACTTTTTTCTAAGATTTTTGTGGTTTTTAATGGTTTTTGCTCTAATATAGAACTTAGAGGCCTAATAATTATTACACAGTATTCCTACATTACAATTAGTACCAAGCAACACTCACACGCCCAGATAAAGTATCTTAAACACCCCAAGAAATCAACGTTTTTGAGCTTTTGTAGACATTTTCGTGTTTTTAGGGTACATTTTTATTGTTGCACTCTGTTGAGGGTAAAATCCCTTATAAATCTTGTCATATTTGCTGCAGAAGGATTGTAGAAACCCAAAGTCATAGTATTTCAGGTTGTTAACGGTGGTCGTATTCCTTATAAGGTTCAAAAGACGCCTTATAAAAGCTACATTATACATCAGTTAAGGGTATTCATTTTTTTCGAGCACTTAAGTAATACATTGAGGCTTCAAATTTATCATACTACGTCTCCATGACAAGTCGTATTCAGCAACAGGCGTATGACCGGATTTTATAGGTTAAACCCTTAAAATAATCAAAGCCTTGGAATAGTTGTAGAATTTTGGTCTTAAATAGAATTTGGACCAATTTACATTAAACTGTGGCCAAACAGCGACCTGAGGGCGAAGCCCCCGACAGGGGTCTGGGGGCGGAGCCCCCAGCGAGCGAAGCGAGTCTAACATATATACAGCCGCATGTGTAACTCACTCACTCACTCACTCACTCACTGAGGTATACGAATTCTAGACCACTTCTAGACTAGCTAGAAACTTGAAATTTTGCATGCAGGTAGCTTATAGCTTGTAACCCCCAGAAAAATTGCCAAAACTGTCAATTTTTTATTTTAACCCCCCTAAAAAATATTTAAAACCCCCCCAAAAAGGCTTATTTTAAAATTACAGTTTTTGAGCTCTAGTGGTCGAACGGATTGACCTATCGAAAAACAGAAACAACCACGTGCCACGGATTTTACAAGATCTACAACTTTGTTCCTATGACTTTTTGTCGTATCTTGCTCCCTTCACCCTTAGGTAGCGCTAGATTTTTCAAATTTCAGGCAATTTCGACGGTTATTTTTGTGGTCTTTAATTTCCAATCACTTTAATTTAGTATGTAAACGCTTGATATTTGGCACTCAATATGTTTACACATTACCCTTCACGAACACTCGATAAACTAACATATTTTAATAATTAAACATCCCAACAAAATTAAAAACCCTAATTATTCTATAAATGACAAACTGCATTATCGACTTACTCAGGTAATTCTAGATAAGCTAGAAACATGGAATTGGGCCTATATGTAGCTTGTCTATTGAAACCCCCAGGAAAATTGCAAAATGGTATAATTTTTTATTTTAACCTCCTCAAAAAAAATTCAAAAGGGAGGAAATTTTGAACATCTCCAAAATAGTGCATGTTTTTTTGCTGTAGCGGCCGAACGGTTGGTCCAATCAAGAAACAGGGACTACTTTACACACGGGCTTTAGACGATCTATAACTTTGGTCCTATGACTTTTTGTTGTATCTCGTCTCCTTCACCCTTAGATAGCGCTAGATTTCTCAAATTTCGGCATATTTTCTATATTTTGTGGCCGTTTTTTATTTCCTATCACGTTAATATACTTGTCGGAGGCCTAATATTGGGCACGCAGTATGTCTACATCACACTTAGGAAATAGCAGCAGCAATATAACCATTTTTACTACTTTAACCTGCCGGAAAATAAAAAAACACTTAAAATCTATATATTTTAGTTTTCTAAAATATAAGTAGTATAAGTAGTAAGTATAGGAAGTATAAGTAGTAAGGAAATGCTGGTTCTGGAACAATTGTTATTAAATAGAATGCACGTATCACCATTTATACTTTAACTAGGATCGTGAGATATGGCATGCGTGTGCGTTGCACCTTTTCTTCCCAAATCCTACAATTTTTTAGTTTGAACTATCTCAAAAGAAAAAAATAATTGTGAATAAAAAAATCAAAATGCAATATTTTTTTTATTTGAGCTCTAGTGGCAGAACGGGCTGTTCTATCGAAAAACGAAGACCACCACGTGCCACGGATTTTAGACAAACTACAACTTTATTCATATGACATTTTGCCGTATCTCACCCCCTTCACCCTTAGGTGAAGCTAGATAGCTAGATTTCTTAAATCTTTAGCAATTTTCCACCAAAACTTAGTGGTTTTTATTTATTTGACACTCAAAAATAGTACTTAGAGTCCTAATATTTGGCACGGAATATCTCCTCATTACAGGAAGTATGTGGCAGAAGTCGCATGACCAATTTGAATTGTTTGAACCCTAAACAATTTTGAAAATCCTCTAGTTTTTTAGATTTTCCGGTGTTTTCATTGATATTTGGGCATGTTAGACTTACATAGTGGGTCAAAACCAGCACAAATTTGTTTTGATTAGTTGGACATGTCCTATAAACACCACATGTATTATTATTATGGTATGTTATGACGGTGTATCCATCCACAACATTTAAAAATCGTTATTTACAGGTCATACTAAAAAATGTTTCAAAGTTATTCAATTATTTGAATAACTTAAATTATACCCGGAGTCTGATTTTACCACTATTATTATTATTTACCTGGTTTCGGTTTTATTTCCACGTAGTATTATATTAATGGTAGTAGTATTTCGGTTACATTTCCTAAAGTTAGGAACTCCAGATTTGGCGTTCATGTGCTTTGCACTTTCTAGCCAAAGAGAAAATTCCTAAGCCTTACTTTTTCCAGTTTTACTACCTCAATAACTTAATAATGGTGCATAGAAACAATCGAAATCTAGTGTTGTTTAAACAGTTCCAACGGCCATACAGATGCTCTCATATTTAAATTTCTGAAGATTGGTCTGTTTTCTTAGTATGAGTAGTAGTCTTATGGGGGTTCTTGGCCACTTGATTTGACGCCACTTCAAAATGAGGCCAACCAGCGACATGGGGGCGAAGCCCCCCACAGGGGTCTGGGGGCGGAGCCCCCAGCGAGCGAAGCGAGTCTAAAATATATACAGCCGCATGTGTAACTCACTCACTCACTCACTCACTCACTCACTGAGGTATACGAATTCTAGACCACGTCTAGACGAGCTATAAACCTGAAATTTTGCATGCAGGTAGCTTATAGCTTGTGACCCCCAGAAAAATTGCCAAAACTGACAATTTTTTATTTTAACCCCCCTAAAAAAAATATTTAAAACCCCCCAAAAAAGACTTATTTTAAAATTACAGTTTTTGAGCTCTAGCGGCCGAATGGATTGACCTTTCGAAAAACGGACACCACCACGACCTGCGGATTTTGCAAGATCTACAACTTTGTTCCTGTGACTTTTTGTCGTATCTTGCTCCCTTCACCCTTAGGTAGCGCTAGATTTTTCAAATTTCAGGCAAATTCGACTGTTATTTTCGTGGGTTTTAATTTCCTATCATTTTAATTTAGTATGTAAAGGCTTGATATTTGGCACCCAATATGTTGACACATTACAGTTCACAAAACACTCGGTAAAATAACATGTTTTAAAATTAAACATCCCAAAAGAATTAAAAACCCTAATTATTCCATAAATGACAAACTGCATTATCGACTTACTCAGGTAATTCTAGATAAGCTAGAAACATGGAATTAGGCCTACATGTAGCTTGTCCATTGAAACCCTCAGGAAAATTGCAAAAAGGTATAATTTTGTATTTTAACCTCCTCAAAAAATTCAAAATGGAGGAAATTTTGAACATCTCCAAAATAGTGTATTTTTTGGGCTGTAGCGGCCGAACGATTGGTCTTATCGAGAAACGGAGACCACCACGACACACGGGTTTTAGACGATCTACAACTTTGGTCCTATGAATTTTTGTCGTATCTCACCTCCTTCACCCTTAGGTAGCGCTAGATTTCTCAAATTTCGGTATAGTTTCTATATTTTGTGGCTGTTTTTTATTTCCTATCACGTTAATATACTTGATGGAGGCCTAATATTGGGCACGCATTATGTCTACATCACACTTAGTAAATAGCAGCAGAAATATAACCAGTTTTACTGCTTAAACATGTCGGAAAATCAAAAACTCTTAAAATCTACAGATTTGACCGTTTTCTAAGTATAAGTAGTAAGGAAATGCCGGTTCTGGAACAATTGATATTAATTAGAATGCATGTATCACCATTTATATTTTAACTAGGATCTGGCATGTGTATGCGTTGCACCTTTTTTCCCAAATACTTCTATTTTTAGTTTGAACTATCTCAAAAAATAAATAATTGTGAAAAAAAATTCAAAATGTGGTCTTTTTTTATTTGAGCTCTAGCGGCCGAATGGGTTGTCCTACCGAAAAACGAAGACCACCACGTGCCACAGATTTTAAATGAACTACAACTATAGTCCTATGACATTTTGCCGTATCTCACCCCCTTAACCCTTAGGTAGCGCTAGATTTTTTTAATTTAAACTTTTTTCTAAGATTTTTTCGTAGTTTTTAATGGTTTGTTGCTCTAATATGGAACTTAGAGGCCTAATATTTATCACACATTATTCCTACATTACCATTATTACTAAACAACATTCACACGCTCAGATTAAATATCTTAAACACCCAAAAGAATATCAAAGTCTTTGAGCTATTGTAGATTTTATCATGTTTTTCGGGTGTATTTTTTTATGTTGTGCTCTGTCGAGGGTAAAATCCCTTATAAATCATGTCATATTTGCTGCAGAAGGCTTGTAGTTACCCAAAGACATAGCATTTCAGGTTGTTAACGGTGGTCGTATTCCTTATATGGTTCAAAAGACGCCTTATAAAGGCTACATTATACACAGTCATATGACCAGATGTTATAGGTTAAACCCTTAAGAATAATCACACCCTTGGAATAGTTGTAGAATTTAGGTCTTAAATGGAATTAGGACTAATTTACATTAATCTGTGTCCAAACAGCGACCTGGGGGCGAAGACCCCCCCAGGGGTTTGGGGGCGGAGCCCCCAGCGAGTGATGCGAGTCTACAGCTTATACAGTTGCATTGCATTAGTATTCGTAACTGGTAAAGCAAGGGCAAAGTTTGACTGGAACAAATTAATTTGTTATCAAGTTTCTAATGTATTTATTATAATGTAATATTTTACATTTTCCCCCGTAAATGATCAGATATTTCAGACTTTCTTAGTTATTTCACAATCTACATGATTAATATGGTTTCCAGTGAGGGGTTCAGTATACAAATTCATCTGGTGGAGTTCTAGATTTATTTATATAAAACGAATACCCCTAACACTAATTACCTCTTTCGAAACAGATATAACTGCAAAATTCGAGGTTATGAAAAAAGTGAGACATTTTCATGTGTGTGTCTATTACCTTCAACCCTTATTGCCAACCACCCTTAAACCCCAAATCTTATACCAAAATAACCTTATACCCCGTTAACATATTTTTATTCAATTTTGTTTGCCAAAAAAACATGGCATCTTAATGTCTTTGAAGTTTATTAAATCAAAGATATTTCAGTGGTTGTAGCAATTTCTGGTAGGAAAATACATACTAATCCATATACTGGTAGGAAAAAGTGTAAAGGCGTGTGAAGTCCGAATTTCTCTACTATAGTACTGCTTCATCTCGCTGCGAGATCGTGGTGACGTAGCAGCCCTGGCGAGCTCCGGTGACTCGCAGTGATCTCGCTGTGAACTCCCTTGAATCACCATTTGTTTCCTGGCTGCTTCATCGCGCTCGCGCGAGATCGCAGCGATCTCGTCGGTGAATATCGCCCGTGTCAGCCGAGCCTAAGGGTTGAGTATTTTGTGCCTAACTTAATGTATAATACAGTAGTGCAGAGGTAACACTTTATGACCGATAGTACGGTAGAATTTAAGTGCGGGGGGGGCGAGGGCTAAGGACGGCGCTGGCGGCCCCCCGACCACTCCCCATCATCCAAACTCTTCCCCACATAGCTCTGAGATAAGAATGACACGGGCGCGCCTCGATCCCTCGCTTGTTGCGTTTGCGTTGTTTCTGGTTCCGAGAGATACTGATTATATAAAATGACAAGCTATGGAACACATTCAGCTCAGAGAATTGTGTAATTCAAAATTTTGATTTCATATAAAAATCTAAATATTTAAAAACAACAAAATTCACACACTTGTAGTCGACGTATCACAATACACTGCGTATAAAAAACAATAATGAAAACAAACCTCAAAACTGAGTAGGAAGGGGAATTACATAGGCTGCTGATAAAAGTACACCGCTATTCTGAGGGTGGGAAATATTTCGTCTGGGGGAACCAAAACAATCATCAAAACCGACCAAGATTCTTACGGTTTCGGGAATCTGTGAGGCTGAAGTTTCCGATGAAAACAGCAAAGTTTGTTGTTAGAATCATTTTTGTTTTTGACAAAACTAATGTTTTCTGAATATAATTATTGTTTTTAATGTATTACACATTTTTCAGCTATACAAACTCTATCTTTGAGTATTTAGTCTTTAAGGTTTTGTGTAGCTATAGAGCTTAATTTTTTAATTTGTTTTGATTCTCTGATAATATTGAATCATGCCATCTATAAGTGTTTGGATCACTTTAGTTTAATACCAGTGACTCTAAAAACTCAAGTTGGTTGTAAACATGTTTTTTTCGTCAATGCAAAATTCCGATATCCTATACTGCCGTAACTTATTTTTGATGAACTATATTTTTCAAAATAACTAAAGGAGTGACCCTCAACAGTAACGATCGAAGGGGGTGCCAAAATCTGAGGAGGGCACATCATGTTTTCCCCTTGTTATATATAATAGCAATGTTAAACTCAAATCATTGTAACTTCAATTAAAAGTGAAATCCAGTTTCAATACCCTCCAATCCTCAAACCATATATTTTCTCATCTAGGAAGTAGTTTAAAATAATCAATGAGGGCGAATGAAAACAATTAGTTAAAATGTGTAAATTGATATTTTAACACTGCAATTTTCTTGCATCGTATTGCGTGTTTTATTCATACTCTCTATACCAATCAGAATGCCCTGAAGTTGTCACAAAACGATATAGGTCAAAACAACTTCTCGATTTCGAATAGAGGGGAGCGGAAGTTGTGTTATCTAATATGTAAATGCATTGTTTAAGTACTCGCATAATGAAGGTCATGGTGAATACACAACTTTCTTCCCTATAACGCCTTTCTGCAACTTTTAATATTAGTACTAGAAATGTGTACTACAAATTTATAAATACTTTATTTTGCGCAACGGACTCCGCTCCCACCCTGCACCCGCGATACGTCATGAGGGCCGAGCGCCGCCCCCCCAAAAGCGCCGCGCCCCGAGGCCCCGTGCTGGAGCACGGCTCGCATTGCCCTAGAGCCGGTACTGGTCACAATGCTTAGTAACGACGAATCTTTTGAAAAATTATGAACGAAGACTGTGTAAAATTAGGGGGATGCAACAAAGTCTAGCAACGACAAAGCCTACCAGTGACAAATCCTGCCACTTTAGAGTGGTAGATTTTGCCGGGGCCGGCCAAGACAAAGTCCACAACCTAGGAATGCAGAAAGGAATGTGGTAGAGTTTGTCGCTGGTAGACTTTCTCACCGGTCAGCCAAACTGAAAAGTGGTTGCTTTTGTTGGGCCCGGCCGCGACAAACTCTACCACTTTTTGAGTAGGGGCCTACATATCCCACTTTAAAGCCATTTATAAGTATTTTTCCTGTCGGAATTTTATTGTTTAGTATTACTAACTAGTCTAGTCAGATTAAGTCTAGTCAGATTTTACCCGAATACCCCACAATAAAAACATTAAAAAATCGGCCATGTCAATAATATAATAGCTGGTGCATGTAATAGCGATATTTCGCCAACGCAGTTGAAAATACGGGAAAATGTTATGTGGTGTAATGCTGAGGATTTAATTTCCTATATAACAAAATAACAGATCCCTCATCTTTTTAAGTTATTATTTCGGCAGGTGATATTCCTATCTAATTATGTAATACCCATCCTGCCACAGCAAACCTGCATACTAAGAATAACGTTATTCTTGTAAAGAGTAGTTTAAATTATATATAATTAAAACAATTACGAAACACTACAAATATAATTGAATTAACTTGATTTAAAATAAAAATAATGGTAGTTATGTTAATTTATAGTGTACACGAAGACAAAGCCAGTTGTGAAAAACAAAATCACAAAAAATTGTGCAATGAAAGTCGCTAGTAAAATTGTGCTGCGCTAGTAAGAGCATAAAGCATTATAATTTAATGAAAATTAAAATATTTCTAATTACCCTGGAAAATATTTTTGTTATAACTAATTTTAGTGTTTTGTACTATACATAGGGCCTACTTATGATGGGGGTTCCTTTACTTAAATATAGCATAAGCTTCACGCATAGTCTAAATTTTAAAATATGGCAGTTTGTGATTATTTAACTTGTTTGGTCCGATTTTGTACATGTATGTACAAACTATTCCTGATTTCAGTCTAAGTGTTATTAATAAAAAATAATCGCTGACGTTTCCCCTACAGTACTAAGTAATCTTTATAATTATTGAATTGATTTAAAGCTTTAAATTACACCGCGGCGAAAGCTGTGCATCAAATGTGGTAGGGTTTGTCGCTGGTAGACTTTGTCACCGGTGGGCCAGTCTGAAAAGTGGTTGCTTTTGTCCGGCCCGGCCACAACAAACCCTACCACCTAAGAATGCAGACTGGAATATGGCAGTGTTTGTCGGTGGTGGACTTTGTCGCCACTGGGCCAAATTAAAGTGGCAGGATTTTTCGTTGGTAGACTTTGGTAGCTTCCCAAAATTAGTGTCCCTCCGCAAGGCTGTAGTTTCTGTAAAGCTCACTTGGTTCGTCAAAATCACAGCATTTTTCGCCGTGCAATGTTGTTCGCGAAAGCATTTAATGCCTAAAGAAAGTAACATTTTGCAAAAGTAAAGTGATATGATATTATTGACAAAACTAAAAACTAATATTGCTTTTTCAACAATTGATATGTGTATTAATATACTTAGGATTTAACTACAAAGTCAGTTAACTTTGGCAACACGTAGCGTCTGACTGCGTAAACATAGAAACTTAATAAAAAGCAAACCTGGCGATACAACTCTTCATCTTCAAAATGGTATATTCAACGTAATTTTAAGTTCAGAACCGGGGATGCTATATGACTTTGTGCGATCCAGTTTTTGGGCAGATTTCGGCAGGGGTAGGGAACCCATCTTAATGATTTTTTTGCATTTAAAAAATAAATAAAATAATTTTACTGAACAATTTTTTCTTCTGTTTTAGATTCACCACCAAAGCTCAAATGATCAGCACTGATCATAGCATATGCATTGTCGGTTCCTTCAAAAAAATGAACATTGATCCTGATTTTAAGGTAAGCATCTGTTCATCTTGAAAATAATTTGATTTATATTTATATTTTAAATGAATACATGTCCTGATAAAATATCTGCCCCAAATAAACTAATGACAACCTATCAAAAGAGTTAACACACATGCCTCCACGAATAAACAAGATTTTGTTGTGAACTCTAAAAATATGCATATGATATTGTAATCAGCTGCTAAGTACTTATCTGTTCTTGTTCATAACTTTAGTTTGTTTACTTTTCCATCATCTAAAATTTGTAGTTGATTAAAGCCTTATAATCTTTAAAGGGTTTATTCATTACAATTTAACCAACTAAATTTTTAAAAGAACAAAACAAATAATAAATAGAAAAGTTTTTAAGACCAGAGAGATTTAATTGCAATCCAGAATCACCATTAGCAAGCAGAACTTGGACACACTGGCTGAAGACCTTTGAGAACTTTATATCAAACTCAGAAGTACCTGAAAACAAAAAACTCAATGTATTAGTTTAGTTAACTTTCTTTCCTACAATGTGTATGAGTACATCACTTAACCCTTTGAGTGCTAAGTTTCTGAAAGGAGTAGTTGAATCTATGATGTTTCGTTTATTTTTTAAATGTCTTGAATGCCAGAACAAATAATATTAATAAAAATGTGCTTCCGCTGGACACACACACAGTAAAGGATAGGTAAAAAGTAGCAAAACCCGTGATCAGATGTGCAACTCACAAAGAATCCACCCATCCCGTCAGCTTGGACCCGAGCCGTCCACCGTTTGCTTAAGGTCCACCCTCCCCTTCAACTCTGCCACAGACAGGTGAACTCTCCATGAAAAACCACCGACTGTGACGGGATTCGAACCCTCGATCGGAAAGGTAACGCCTTAGACCGAACATCCACTGATCAGACTATCAGCTGTAGCAGATCAGGTGATATTAGAGCCTATGCGCTGGATGAGGTAGTTCAGTTTGTGTCTACCAGGTTTCACCACATGTCAGGCTCAGACTGCAGACTGAGTGCCTAACTGTACAATCGCTTATGAAGCAGTAACAGTGTTTATTGATAACAGATTCAAAAGACGATATATCTGTCCATAGCACTGAAAGGGTTAATGTTCTACATACGACATGATACGACTCAGCTGTTGAGATCTTGGAAAATACTTATAATCCTAGAAAGAATTAAATCCACGCACACCGTTTACTAGCATATTGTAAGCAAACAAAGGAAGAAAGCATAGATCAGTATTTGCAAGAACTAAGACTTCTCAGCAGGGATTGCAACTTTCATGCTGTGGATGGGACTACTCATTGAGACGAATATATCCTTGATGCCTTTATTAGTGGAATTTTGAATTCCCATATTCAACAAAGTCTATTAAAAAAGTCATCTTTAACTTTAAAGGATGCTGAAGATATTTCTCGTTTACTTGAGTCTGCCCAGAAGAGCTGTGAAGCATCCTACACATCATCATCCTACATCATCCTATCGATCTGCAGTACAATGCAACACTTCATCTACTCAACTGAATCCACTGGATACAGACACAGATACGGACCACCCATCCTCAACTTCAGCTGCAGTAGGTACCCAGAAATTCTCAACAGAAGTGTTTCTACTGCGGCGGGCAACGTCATCTTTCCCGAAACGACTGCCCAGCCAAAGATGCCACTTGCTCGGGTTGTGAGAAGAAAGGACATTTCATGAAGGTATGCAGATTAATAAATGCTCAAGGTAAGACCATCACTGCCTCATCATCAGTGATATCCTCACTCACATCTGCAGCGGCTTCCAATGGACTAACAAAAGCGGTATTTGGAAAGCTAAATAAAATATCAGTTGAAATTCTGGCAGATACTCGAAGTACCGATAGCTTTTTAAACAGGACTCTTGTAATGGAAAATAGTTTTTGTATCTTTCCAGAAAGAAAAAAGTGTCCATGGCATCATCAACTGCCTTAACATCACCTATCAACGGGTGTGTTTTAGTAAATTTAGAAGTTTATGGTCATAAATATGAGGAAGTAAAATTGCTTGCTATTGACAATTTATGCACTGATGTCTTGATTGGTCACGACATAATGAAATTGCATTCTTCGATTAATCTAAATTTCGGGGGTGAGAAATCACCTTGGTCTATTTGTAATGTAGTCTGTGCTACTGTTGAACCACCTCGCCTTTTTCAAAATTTATTACCTGAGTGTAAGCCAATAGCAAGTAAGTCTCGCAGATTTTCTAATGACGATGAAAAAGTTCATAAACTCTGAAGGACAGAAACTCCTTCAAGGTTGGGTGATTGAAGAAAGCTCATCCCCATGGCGTGCACAAGTACTAGTTACCAAAAGCTCATCTCATAAGAAGCGATTAGTAATAGATTATAGTCAAACAATAAATAGGTTTACTTGACGCTTACGACCTTATATTAAAACCTAATATTACGACCTAATATTGGGCGACGCTTGACGCTGGGCCTAATATTGAAAGCATAGCTATTAAGATTGCGAAAAATACAGTATTCAGTACTATAGACTTAAAAGATGCTTACCATAAAATTCCAATATCAGAACATGAAAAATGCTACACAGCATTTGAGGCGGCAGGGAAACTTTATCAGTTCTGTCGAGATCCGTTTGGTGTGACAAATGCAAGTGTTTGTGTGTTTGTCTGCTTTTCAATGCACCATTAATAAGATTATTTCAAATACAAATCTAGAAGGGATCTGGGCTTTCATTGACGATATAATAATAGCTGGGAAAACTCAGTCAGAGTATGATGAGAGATTGAATAGATTTTTACAAGTTGCTAAAAAATCAGACTTTTTTGCCTTAATTAGCTAAGGCATTCCTCTTGTATCTTTTAATCTAGTTTTAGAAATTATTTTATTTGAGTTTAATTCTTTTTTTGATAATGATATGTTTCAATTGTATTACTTAATGTTATGTGACGAGCTGGAATCCACACATTGTATTACTTACTGGCAATAAATTGAGTATTGAGTATTGAGTATTAAATATAATCTTACACTTAACAACGAGAAAAACAAATTCTCTCAAGATACTATATCAATTCTAGGATATCGTATTAGTCACCGATCTATGCAAGCAGACCCAGAGCGATTAAAACCTTTGTTAGACTTGAATAAGAATAAGAACTTTATTCAGCAAGAAAATATTTCATACAAATACATTGGCATGTCACACTCACATTGGTAAACAATATTAACAAAAGTCCTTCACAGTCCACATTCTTGTTGTATATTCATCTACAGAATAAAATGATTCTTTATACAGGAAATAGTTTAGTTTAGTTTTAAAATGCTTATCACTAAGCAATCTTATATCCAATGGTAACTTGTTGTACAACTTGCTAGCCATCATCAAAGGGCATCTGTCTTAACTAATCTCACCTTTGGTGTATTTAAATTATTACAAAAACGAGTATTGTAACTATGCACATCTCTTCTACAGTTTAGTTGAACAATATTTTTCCTAAGATAAATCAGACATTGTAGCATGTATAAAGAAAACAAAGTTAATATTTTAAACTCTTTGAAAAGATCTCTACAACTATGACACTTATTTACACCTGCAATTACTCTAATAGCCTTTTTTGCATAATAAATACTTCCTTTGCATGAGGAGAAGATCCCCAAGCAATTAAACCATACCTCAGATGGCAATGAAAAAGTCCATAATATGCCTGTATAATAGCACCCTGTTCTAATTCACCACATAACCGTTTTATAGCAAATATACGTAGCTGAGTTTGCTTTTTACCAAATTAACATGATGGTGCCAGTTTAGAGTAGGATCAAAAGTTAGGCCTAAAAATTGTTGATGCAGGTTTTCATTTGGCAATTCAGGAGTTTCTCTAAGGCTAAATACTACAGTTGCTGTCTTATCTTTGTTCAGAATTAAATTATTTGCTGTGAGCCAGTCTTCTATAAAATTTTGATTCGCCTTACAGTTTTCTAAAAGTTTACAATAATCTGAGTTCCTAGTGATTAGCGTGGTATCATCTGCATATAAAACAAGATCTGCTGGGACATTTACATTTCAGTCATTTACCACTATCAAAAACAATACTGGCCCAAGTACAAACCTTACAGGTACAGGGTACAGGTTACAGTACAGGTTACAGGTTTACATTGAGATTCACTTGTCCCTAGAACTACATTGCAGACAAGACCTGAATAAATCTAGAGCGACACCTTTGATATTATAGTGCTTCAATTTTTCTAATAATACTTTATGCGATACTTGATCAAAAGCTTTGCTTAAATCACAGAAAGTTATTGCAGCAAAGTCCTTTTTTTCATAACAATCTAGAACCTTATCAACTAGAGAAATAATTGCTTGAGTTGTAGATAGTCCTTTTCGAAATCCAAATTGTTCTTTGCAAACCAAACTATTGGATTCTAAGTATTGCATTAGTTGATTACCAATAACTATTTCTATTATTTTAGATAGGACTGGTACAACCGCAACAGGCCTGTAGTTTCCTATCTCCTCTTTTTTACCTTTTTTATGTATAGGATGCACTTTAGTAATTTTTAGAACGTCAAGAAATATCCCCAGCCCTAAACAACCATTAATGAGAACTGTCAGTGGAGATACAAAACTGGTAATGGTTTCCTTAATCAGAGCATTTGTCAAACCAAAATGATCCTTACTTTTTATAGGAGCTAGTTGCTGAACCACATCTAAAAAAGCCCTTTCTTAAAAAAAACCTTTCTTTCAGAGTGTTGTAACATTCTGGCCTCAGGTCGCTCAGTCTGGGTGTGGTTCAATTTTCTTCGACAGAGTGTGGTATCTTCATAAGAAAGGCGCCACCTAGTTTTACAATTTCCGAGGAAACAAACTAGGAAATATTCCAAGGATAGGTTCAGGGTGATGGTAATGGCAGGGGAGTAACCCCCAATATAAACTAAATTCCCAAAATCAAGCCAATGACCAAACAGACTCACAAAAATATTTCATCAACAAACTCCAGACTGAATAATAAAATAAGATAATCTTTTAAAAAAAATATTGACAAATTATTTAAAATTCAAAAAAGAGCTATTCGTTGTATAGCTGGTTTAGGATATATTGACTCCTGTAAGGGAAAATTTATAGAACTTAGAATAATGACTTTGCCCAGTATTATTGTTTATAAAGTATTACTACAAATGGCACTAGGCCTATCTGGACTAAAAAAACACCAGGACTTTCATTCCTATAACACTCGAGGCGCTAATAACTTAGTTATAGAAAAACATAGCTCTAAAGTGTACGCATTGGCAACTCAAAAATTCGGACCTAAATTATGGAACGCCCTTCCCCAGAATTTAAAAATATTGGCCTATCCAAAATTCAAAAAATCAATTGAACTCTTTCTCTTAAACAATCCCTTGTATAAAACTGAAGACTTTTTTGCCTTAATTAGCTAAGGCATTCCTCTTGCATCTTTTAATCTAGTTTTAGAAATTATTTTATTTGAGTTTAATTCTTTTTTTGATAATGATATGTTTCAATTGTATTACTTAATGTTATATGACGAGCTGGAAGATGTAATCCACACATTGTATTACTTACTGGCAATAAATTGAGTATTGAGTATTATCTAAGGACCCAAGAAATTCTTTAAGTATTTCCTGTAAGTCCAATCAACCCAAAGATAATTATTAATTTAATAATTCATGTTTTGAATATACTAAGTTCAAATAGTGGATCAGAAGTTATCTTAAAAGAGTTATTTTGAAATATTTATCTCAAAAGAATATAACAGTTCAACCTCATCAGCAAAACTCAATAATGAAAATATACTCCAAAGATCTACTAATCTAAGAATGTGTGCAAGATAAAGTCAAAATTGATTAGATATCAAATATTGTTATCACTGGGCCATTCTTTGTAAAGAGCAAATACCAGGTGAGCTGAATGAAAACTAAGATTTGGCCAAAACAAGATTAAATTTAATCAGCAGCTCAGGTATAAATATCACACAACAATAGCCCTTTATGATTCACCTGAATCAACAAAGTTTCAATAAACCTATATTTTGTCGGCTGACACTAACACCTAAACATATACATGAGAACATAGAAATACATATTGTATACATATTTCAAACATAAATCGAACCCTTATATCTAAAATCTCTGCAGATATTCCCTGAAAACATTTTAGGCAATGCCTATAAGAATATGATAAAGAAAAATGTCCTATCTGTTGTTGGAGTGCATTGGTTATTCTTATCCTTCCTGGTGTGAAGTGAAGACCAGGCGCTGAAAGCAGGGGTATCCTAGGCCTAGGCTCCACTGGGTAGGACCAAACGCCAAGGGGTCGAATTCGAGGGGCGCAGATGCTGGGTCGAGTCGTCTCAAGGGGTCGAGTGGCATAGGCGGTGAGGATGACTCCAATCGCAGAATGTACCAAGGTGGAATCAGCAGGTTGTTGCCCCAAAACTGAGGGTCCATAAATTCCCTCTGCAAAAAAAATCCCAAAATTGGTGGACAGGAGGGAAAAGAACAGGACTAACGAACTAGATGAACACTGTAGCTCTTCCGATCCCAAAAATGGCTAAATAGCAATCGTCAGGCACAACGGCGCACACAATTCAGTGTCTTATCAGTAAGAGTTTCAGAACAAACAATTCTTCCATTCAGGTTCTTCAGTGCAGGTTAGAAGTTGCAAGCAGGTAGGCAAGGGAGAGGGCGCGGTGGTCAAAGATCAAAGTGGCTGTGGCTGCCGGCTCAAGTTGATTTACAGGGAATTTGAGACGCCTGCAGAGTCAAGGACGCAATAGCTGTGACAGTACTGTTTGGTATCCTCGTGGAAAGGAGCTCCTAAAATTCCACTAATTGACATAATATGTTCATGGCCAGTGAACATTTGGATGAGTGGCAAATAAAAGGACTGTCACAACACCCCCCTTCCCAAAGAAATTTTCCCCAAAATTTCTCAAACTTCAAGTGGATGAACGTCTGATGCCTGGAACTCCACTTAAGATCTCCATATCAGTTGATATACTTCTTCAAATCAGCTATGTGCCAATTTCCTGCAGATTTTCCTTGCAGATCCTCTAAAGAATACACCACATTTGAAACCCTCTTCGCTATCTTGAAGGGTCCGATAAATCTAGGGGTCAACTTTGCAGAGAAGTAGGCAGCTGCATTTGACTGAGCGAAATTCTTTTTAAGCACCAGTTCGTTCACCTTGAACTCTTTATGCCTTCTTCTCAAATCATAACGATGGCTATTCTTCTGATGAGCATTCATCAATTTCTGTTTTACTTCATCAAAGACATCTCGAAGTTCCTGTAGCCTTGCTCCATATGGTCCACAATCTTTTCTATTTATATTTGTATAAAAACCAATTGTTTGTGTTCCTTGTTTCAGCAAACCTACGTTCTCATCACCAATGTTATTCTTATGGAGAATAATTAAAATTGTATATATCGCTTGTATGTGAATATATTTTTATGAAGCTTGGTGTGCGGCCTTATGTGCTATAAGACATATATTATGCATTGGAAATTCGCTGAGTACGCAGGTTTGCTGCGACGGGGGTATTTTGTACTTTCACCTATTACAAGAGTATTTTGAATTGTTCTCAACTCAAAATTTATATTAAGCCAGAAATTTTATACTCTTTTTACATAATTTTAAAATTTAAAAAAACATTTATAACATCATTACTAATAAAGGCAGTTTTTAGTATTTATACACCGCATTCTTTATATTTTGAAAATTACTCATAGGTCCTAACGGACCTAATAAATTGTAAATATTTTCTTATACTTTGAGTCGACAGTTTGCAGCCCTGGTTGAAGAAACAAACCAAACCAATGAACGGCCAGTACGCGTGGTCTATCTAGTATGCTGGAAGTTTAATGTTTTGCCACTAGGTCGCTCCGGTGACTAACAGAACCAGTTTAGTAAAACCTTGCACTTGCAACTTCTTAGGTCCGAACGGACCTAAGTGTCACTTGAAATATAACCCATGTTTAGGTCCGATTGGACCTACGTGAGCTAACGTGTTAATTAATTTTTGTCTTTTTATATTACACTTAGTTTATTATATTTGTTATTGTTGTGACGATTTGTATAATAATGATCAATTACATAGTTTTATACCATTTTATTATAAGTATTGACTCACACAAGCAACTGGTTGTTTACATAAACTCCAAACATAATAAACATAAAACACATGATTTAAGATTAAATAAAACATCATATGACATCTTCCCTTCCTCTTTTTTCCTTCTTTTTTTATTTTAGACTTCATATTAAAACTTTAATCTTTGAGTAGGTTTTATGATACGCCCAAAAGAGGAGATGTTTTTTCTTTCATTTCCTGTAGGTAATTGTCTCAACATGGCTCCATTTCGACGTATTAAACCGTCATTTGTAGTTACTGTATACGATCTTGGAGCCACATTTTCAACAATCCTTCCCTCTGCTCTCCGATCGGGAATGTACACATTGGAACCTACGATTAGGGGTCTTTCTAGCTTTGCTCTATGTCGTTTGTTGAAGTACTCAGCTTGTTGGCTACGATATTGCTTGTCCCATTCCCTGAATTGCTTGTGATCAACGCCTTGTGATCAACGCTCCTTGGTTTCAATTCTTTTTTTAATGAAGGTAATCTTGTCCTTAATCTTCTTCCCATCAGCAGTTCTGAGGGGCTATATCCTGAAGGTCCTGGTGTTGTTCTGTATTCTAGCAGGGCAAGTGTTGGGTCTTTATTTTTAACTAGAATGTTTTTAAGGGTCTGGACTGCTCTCTCAGCTTCTCCGTTCGCCTGATGGTACAAAGGACTGCAGGTAACTATTTTAAATCCAAAGTCAGCTGCAAAGGAACGCCACTCTTCACTTGTAAACTGGGATCCTGAATCTGACACAACGATTTCAGGGATTCCATATCGAGCAAAACAAGCCTTCATCTTTTTTATCAATTCATCCACAGTCATCGTAGAGACATTTATCATTTCTAAGTATCGTGAATAATAGTCTACAACAGTTAAGTATTTGCCTTTTAGAAAATCAAAATAATCAACTGCAATCTTCTGCCATGGATAGTCAGGTGTGTCTGATTGGATCATTTCCTCTGACATTTGGTTTTGATTTTTCGCACAAGTATTACAATTTTCAATCAAGTTGCTGATATCAGTTGTAATTCCTGGCCAGAAAACTGATTGTTTTGCTCGAAGAATCGTGCGAGTGATTCCAAAATGACCATCGTGTAGCTTACTCATTAGGGGATTAGGAGGCCCCGGCATAGCCGGCTAGGCACGATAGCTTACTCATGATATCATGTCTAAGTTCTGAAGGTATAATTATTCTTTCCTTGAAACATACTAGGTCCTCAATTATTGATATGTCGTTTTTGAAAGTGTACCATTTTCTCAGGCACTCAGGAACATCGTTTTTGTATCTAGGCCATCCATTTTCAGTATAATGGACTAAGAATTTACACTCTTGGCACTTATGTTGAACGTTCCTTATGTGCTCCAATCTAGATTGTGTAGCAGGGAAGTTTAAGGAAACTACTTTTATATGAGCTTCTACTTCGTTTGTAAATTCATCAGTAGAGTCAGGAATAGGAGTGCGACTTAAAGTATCTGCGGTGAACATTTCTTTTCCAGGAATGTACTCGATAGCATAGTCAAACTTCATGAGTCGCATCTTAAATCTTTGGATTCTAGTAGGAATGGTATCCAAATCTTTACTTCCAAGAAGAGGAATTAGTGGTTTGTGGTCTGTTAGAATTTTAAACTTCTTACCGATTAGAAACCTTGGAAACTTTTCAGCTGCCCAGGCGCAACCAAGGGCCTCTTTTTCTATTTGGGCATATCGTCTTTCGCAGTCTTGGAAAGTTCTTGAAGCAAACATTACTATTTTAGGAACTCCTTCTTCAATTTGCAGTAATATTGCGCCCAAACCATAAGCTGAAGAATCGGCTATTACTATATTGTCTGCTTCCAAGTTATACTTAGTTAAAGATACTGATTCTTTTACTACTTTGACAATGTCCGAAAAGGCCTGCTGATGTTGTTGAGTCCAACAAAATTGCCTATTTTTCCTAGTGAGCTCACGGAAGGATTCAGTTTTATCAGCTAAATTTGGTATAAACTTGTTCATTTGATTTAGCATACTATTTAAACGGCGAACTCCTGCGATATCTTGGGGCGGTGAGAGTTCCTCAAGCGCTCGAATCCGATCAGGATCAATTTTTATACCATCAGAGTCAATCAGGTTACCTAGAAATTTTACAGATGGCTGTGAAATAGAACATTTCTCTTTGTTTAGTACCACGTTAGCTTCTTTCAAACGATGTAACACCTGAGTCAACCGATAATCATGTTCTTCTTGGGTTTGGCCATGGATCAGGATGTCATCCATATGACACAGAACTCCGTCAATGCCGTTTAAAAGTTTGGACATTTGAGCTGTGAAAAATTCAGGTGCACTTGTGATACCAAAGGGTAACCTTTTAAAATAAAATCTCCCAAAAGGAGTTATAAAGGTTGTTAATTTGGCTGTATCTGGTGATATTTTTATCTGCCAAAATCCCGACTGGGCATCCAGTTTACTAAATATCTTAGAGCTCCCAATCTGGCCAAGGGTTTCTTCTACATCTGGTAAAATAGCTTTTGGGCGCTTAACATTTCTATTTAGCTCTGTATAGTCAACACACAAACGTATGCTGCCATTGGGCTTTATTACTGGTACTATTGGTGCACACCAATCTGTGGGAGACTCCACTCTTTCTATTACTCCTAACTCTAACATTCTACTTAATTCTGCTTCTACTTTAGGACGTAGGGGAATGGATATGTTTCTTGGAGCACACACTGAATATGGTTGTGCATTTTCAACCAATTCAATTTTATATTCTCCGGGAATGTTACCTAAGCCTGAGAAAAGCTCAGGATAGCTATACAACACCGAATCCATTGTAATAGAATTAAGCCCTACAGTCTGATTTGGGGTTGTTATTGAGATCAGGTTCAAAGCTTTAATAGCAGGAATTCCTAATAGTGGTTCATTTAAACCTGAAACAACATAAACCTTTTCTTTTATTTGTCTTCCATAGTATGTTATGTCTGCAATAAACATACCTACCACAGTTAATTCCCTCTGGTCTGCATTCTTTAGTAAACGATCTGATTTTACCATGTTTGTTTGTATAATATTAGATGGAATAGCTGTCACTTCTGCCCCTGAATCTATTTTAGCTTTCACTACATGACTGTTAATGGAAATTTCTACATACCAAGGAGAGGAGCTGTTGCAGTTGACATTTACCGGTCCTAAATATGCAACTGTAGCTTCACAAGAGCTTGACTCTTCTATTTCATTTACCTTCTTGGCATTTCCCGCTGACTTAAGTGTTAATGATCTGCTTCTACAGTGCCGAACGAAATGACCAGTTCTATTGCAATAATTACAGGTTACATCTTTAGCAGGACAAGAGCTACGTGGATGTCTTGGCCCTCCACAGTTCCAGCAATAATCTTTACCCTGAATCTTGAAATCTGATACTTTATTAAATGGAAAATTAACATTTTTCTGTTCTGATTTGATTTTATCCACAACAGCATGTTTCTGTCGATCAATCATTTCTAGTTCTGCAGATTGTTTGCTGATAGCCTCCTTTTGTTTGCATTTTTGAATGGCTTTTTCTAAGGTTAAATTAGAATCTTCTTGTAATTGAGCGGATAAATGTTTATCTGTGATACCAACAACAATTCGATCACGAATAAGCTCATCTCTTAGGTTTCTAAATGCGCAATGTTCAGCCATAGAGCTTATGTCTGCTAAAAAACTGTCAAAAAGTTTGTCTTGTTGTTGAAGTCTGGAATTGAATTTTGCTCTTTCATATATTACATTACGTTTACCAATAAATATATTATCAAAGGCCCCCTTTACTGTATTATAAGAATTCTGATCATCTTGTGAAAGGTGTATTGATGAAAGGATATCTTCAGCATCTGATCCCATACAGTAAATAAGAGAGCTTACTTGTTTTTCTTCGGGTTCGTGGTCTAGACCTGAAGCAAGCCTATACCTTTCAAATCGTTTAGACCACTTCTCCCATAGCTCTGGCTGTTTAAAATCAAAATATCCTGGGGGCTAAAACATGATTGCTGAGGTTGTTTTCTTGTTAGACCTTGAGTTCTGCAGTTCATCAAATGTTTCTGTATTTGATGGCTGATTAGTTTTACTGGATGGTTGATTATTGTTTCTTTTAGCTCTTGGCATTATCAAAAAATAACTACCGCTGCCACCATGTATAATAATGATCAATTACATAGTTTTATACCATTTTATTATAAGTATTGACTCACACAAGTAACTGGTTGTTTACATAAACTCCAAACATAATAAACATAAAACACATGATTTAAGATTAAATAAAACATCATATGACACGATTAAAGTTAGAAATAGTTAGTTATAGCTGCCATCTAAATAACTTATATGTAATGAAATTGTTAAGTTTTAATAAAGCCTCCAAACAGGCTAAGCCTTGGAGGAATTTGATCTTTCTCTGTTATACACAAAAAAAGGTCAGCTTGGTATCCTATAGTAACACGTGATAATTACTGTTAAATACCTTTTGTAAATTTGTTTATGTATGATAATTTATAATGGTGTAATCTGAGAAATAAAACCTTTCTTTCTTTCTTTTATGGATTTTGTTGAGCCGATAAAGATATTCCAATTTTTCAACTGCCGTGCGAAAGTTGGGAAACGAGTTGGTACTCAATATTTGAACAGTTTTAGTTTGACAATCTTTACGAGAATATTATAACAGTGTATTTCATGTTGTTTCCAGTTGAGTCTAACTTCAAACGTGTCAATGGCAGACTTCAACATGGGCTACATGATGACCGGATCACTGGAGCGTGGACACAAGAAGAAGAACAGTTACCAAACCACACACTTTGCCATCATCCAAAGGACTGACTTCTCCAACTCGTAGGACTACTGGTAAAAAGAACAAAGAATAATCCCTTGGTCGTGTTGAAGCGGAGCAGATGTAACTGCAAACTGGTACAACCCTTTTAAATATGTAACCAGTTAAACTCGAGAATACTACGTCCAGTACCATAACATTCTATAAGATAAGGACAAGTAATTTACCAGAGGTTCAAAATCTTATAGCATAGTAAATTAGTATTACTGAGTGTCTACTGGAAACTTAAATTTAACTTGTCAGACTTAGGGTTATTAGTTTTGAATATGGAACCAAAACGCTAAAGTTTTGACAGTATTAAAGTATTGAAGCAAATAAGCCAATGATTTGAATTTTATGAAGGCTCACATTTTAAAAAACAACTAAATTATATGAGATATGTAAGTATTGCAGAATAATCCGACTCTTAAGAAATTGGCATTAACACATTTTGGATCAAATTAAAAAAGTAAAACAAGATATACTATTACGTATGCAATATAAAAAACTGGAGTCTGACCAAAATCAATTGATTGAGGAAATCTGGTAAGTGACTTAAATGAAACCTACAAGTGTTTTCTAGGGGCTAAAAAAGAAGTTCATACTAAAATAGTTCAATTAAAATCCCTCCCCAATTTATTATTTTTACTAGCAACAAATTTTCAAACTGCTTGTCTATGTCAATGTGAAATTTTGTGTAATGGTGGTAGCGAACATAATAATTTTATCCACACTTAATTTATACAAACCCAAAATTTGTTTTGTATTCGACTATTAGGAACTAAGAAGGTTACAAAGTTAATTGCATTATTGTGTGTTGTTTTATTAATTACAATCACAAAAAACAGCCAGAGTGGTATTCTTTAACACTAATTCGGGGCACTTTTAGAAGTTATTTTCTTCAATGTAAACTTGTTTTTCAAGAGTTTAATTACTCAATTTATTTATTGATTTCAATATGTGAAAAGAATGATTTTCAATTGCAATTTCATATAAATTAATTATTTTATTCTGAAAAGGAATATAAAATAAGGTACATGATTAAAATGTATTCACTTTTTACTTTAATTCCTCAAAAGACGCTGTTGCAAATTCATCCCACTATTCAACAAATATAATTTTACAAAATATGAAAGTACAGTATACTATACTAGCCGGTATTCCATTCTCCCTACAGGAATCTCGCATCCCACAGACATAGAGGGTGATTCATTTAAAAGGCAAGCAACACAGTGACAGTCTGTACCAGTTGACAGATTCAAATTCAAATTTCAAATTTACAAATTATATTTATTGTCACATTTTACATATTTACATAGCAAGGATATAAAAACTGGTGACATGGACGAATGTTTATATAACTAAAACTTAACTATAGTAAAAGATACAAACACCAAGATAAGAAATACCGTACAAAATTAAACAAACAAGTGAACAAAACAAAACAAAATTTCAGTAAAAGGAGAGACAAACCAATGTTACTTATAAAAATATGTCAATTTTACAAAAAAAACTCATTTACACTGTAATAGTTTTTGCTAAGTAAATGTTCTTTAAAGGAAGGTTTAAAATTTTTGAACCAATTTTAGATTTCAAACCAGGAGGGAGGCTATTGAAAATTTTCATCCCGGCATAGGAAGGAGATCTTTCATATAAGCACAAACGATGTGTCTTAAATTGCAAGTCCCTCATAAGCCTCGTATCATACTCATGCTCATGCTGCTCCTGGCTTATTTTACCAAAATTGTTTTCCAGCAAGAGTAAACATTTATAGGTATAACAAAATGGCAGTGTCATCAGCTTAAGTTTCTGAAAAAGCGGTCTACACGAAATTTGATAACTTGAAAAAGTACGAATTCTTATAATTTTCTGTTGAGTTCTGAAAATATTTAATGCATCAGCCGATGAACCCCACAACTCTACCTCATACTGCATAATGGAATAAAAATATGCGTAATAAACCATTAGTCGAGTTTCTAAATCAGTGGTACCCTTTAATATTAACATCTGGAAGCAAGCTGAGCTTTTTCTAACAACATGTAGATAGGTTTTCCAATTCAAATTTTGGTCCAATTCAACCCCTAAATATTTTGTTGAGAAGCTTGAATCAACCTTGTGATTATCTATGGAAATGTTAAATTTTGACGGGTCAGTACTTCTACTGGTTTTAAATTTAAGCAAATTAGTTTTACTGTAATTTAGTTTCAACCCGTTAACCTGAAACCAATTTTCCAAGTTATTTTTAGTTTGTATTGTTAAACTTTCAAGTTCCTTCATGCTATTAGCTTTTAGAACTGCAGTACTGTCATCAGCATATAAAACGAGATCAGCAGCTATTCATATCAAGGTCATTAATATAAATCAAAAACAAAACAGGACCTAGAATTGAACCTTGAGGAACACCAGCTGATATGTCATGCCATTCAGATTTAATTTTTATGGAGTCCTTTATAGCAATTACTCTTTGTTTACGATTCTTTAAATATGAGGATACCCATAACAGAGCAGTAAAGAAGGACAAGTTATAGACTTGGAGCTTTCCGAGCAGAATCTCTTGCGTGACACTATCAAAAGCCTTGGATAAATCACAAAACATGCCACACGTCTTCTGTGATCCATCCAAGGCCAGTAAAATCCGCTCAACCATATCAGCCATTGCAAAAAAAGTATTATTTCCAGCTCTAAATCCATACTCACTTTTGGAAAAAATTTGATTCTCCCAAAAAAAGACAAAATTTGTTTGCAGACCACTCTTTCAAAAACTTTGGATAACACTGTTAAAACAGAAACTGGATGGTACTGGTAATTATCAGCAGTGTTCTTTTCCCCTTTCTTAAAAACTTGTACAGTTTCTCTGCATATTTCATTTGAACCGAAAAATAGCCTTTTCTCACAGATTGATTGACTAATTGGCACAAAGGATCCACAACAATATCCAGAGTATTCTTAAGCAGATTCAAGGGAATTAGAAAGTCATGCTTGGTCTGGGAGTATTTTGTTGTTTCCAGTATGCCTATGTTAAAATATATATTTGTTTCCTATTTTGCTCTCTTTGTAATAAACAAAAAAGATTTTCAAGTTTATGAAAAAATCTATTGACATTATGTTTCTCTGGAATACAATAAAGTGACATTACAACAATTGAAAGCTCCATTATTTCAAAGCAGGACAACTAAAAAACAAGTTCTTCATTTAAAACTATTAGGTCATATCTTTCAGTAAACTCTAGACTGTGATGAACTAGAAATACATGATCCTCCCTCAATCTGCTATTTCCTAGAAAAACAAGATGCTAACTTAAAATTTTCCACTGAACTCAAAACAAATCCCTGCTCCTCCTTTAACCAGTGCTCATTTTAACAAATTACAGAGTTGACTTGATGGCCAGATACCGGTAGTAAGCAAAGGGTTGAGGGGAATCCTACCCGCTCCACTGTTTATTGACACGGTTAACCAAGAAACTATAAGGTGACCACATTATCGCCATCACAGGCGGTCCAATATTGGTTTGATATTAAAAAAAATTTCCAAATGGCTGCTTGTTCATTTTATCCAATGAACTCCCGACTACTGTAGTTGTTTCGTGGTGTAAAAGCAAAAGATAAAGTGATCTCCTCAATTCAAAGTCAAGCAGATATAAGTTAAATAAAAAGTTGTGGCTACAACTTTATATTGGTGTTCTAAAAATGGATTTACATGTAAAAATAACAAAAATTAGGCTTCAGTTCACAACAAAATTATAGTAACCTAACTTCCAGAGCGCTGTAAGGTGGCTGTTCATTGTGCAACATAATTACAAGTAAATTGATTTGTATAAACAAAATAAGTCAAATTAAACAGAAATTTCAGACCTCAAAAAGTAAGCATCAAAAGTAGGAATTGAACCCGGGTCCGCATGATCGTAAAATTGACAACATATATATCCACTGGGCTAACGTAGCATGTCGAACTTTCTGAATGTCAAGCAGTGAGCAACAATTTTAAATTCATTCGATAGTACAAACAAACTATCGGTTGATGACATTTTTTGATATCGTAACAAACTATATTAATTAACAATATTGAACCTCCCTTGTAGGCGATAATGTGCTCACCAAACTACACACAGGTGTTCAGCAATCAGCTGTGATAAAATCTTGCAATAAAAACAAATCAAATCACTTTGTCCAGTGAAATGAGTAAGGAATGATTATGGTAGGAATAACTCACAACTTTTTAAGTTTGTATAAGTTACTTACTAGTTGCCCATCAAGTCTTCCAGAAAAACAAAGAAATGCAGTAATCTTCTATAAATATAATACGCTAAGCCGATTTTTGAGAACAGAACTCCTCCGTTACTTTTGAACCATAATACGCTAAGCCGATTTTTGAGAACAGAACTCCTCCGTTACTTTTGAAACAATTTCGATGATTAAGGTGTCAACAAAATTGTCCAGATTCGTAGTTGTGCAAAGTGGTTTTCAATTTTCAATACTGTTTTGCTGAAGGGCACTGGACACCATTTTTTCTCATAAATATAACATGGAGAGTAGTTTGCATTCTAAAACAGGTGATGATACAGTAAAATACAGGTATATAGTAAGAACAGCAGAAAACTGATACAAGCTGGAATTGCTTTGCTCGATTTAGAGCAACAGATCCACTAGTTAGAAATATTTATTAAAACAGCTCTGTAAGCAATAAATGCCTTTCTGTGAACACATTACAATAGTGCAATAGACATTGTCAAGATTGAATTAACTACATGCTCACTACATTCTTAAACAAACTTCTTAGCTAAACATACATATCACCCTCTAAGGGCTAAATGTATGTTTAGCGTAGTTTACACATCTAACTCAAACCCACTAAAATATTTCTTCCGTAAGAATGCCATGGGACCTTTGACAGCCAGTGGGGTGGAGCCCAGTGTTTGAGAGAAAATCCAATTGCTTTTGAAATATCTAGAGGGAGATCACTTTAATTTTACACCTCAATTTTCAAAATTGGTCATGAAATAAAAACCTAGATTACCACAAAAAAATTCCTCAGGGAATTCAGAAGTAAGAAGATAATGACTTTCATACAAGCAGCTTTTTACCAACATCTATAGTATTTTATTATTGACTAACTCCACAGTGATTGTAATTATATTGTTTGTAGAGATGTTAACCGCCTTAATGACTGTAGTTTTTTTGTTATTTACAGAACCTTTTATGAGTGAGAACTTTGAAAAGGTCCGTCCAACTGTCATCTAGTAACTATTGTTTTCTCTTGATTCAAGATAGCTTACAGAAGACTTCCTTAAACATTGCTCAGTAGATTTCTAAAATAAATATTAAGATTTCTAAAATAAATATAACTTAAAGGGCCTCCAGGAAAATAAAGCATTCTGGCTTCGTCCAATAGCAGGCAAGTGTGACTTTGTCATTTAACAAGGAGTAAAGGATATCCTGTCACCCAAAGCAATTACCTTAGCTATTCAACCAGAAGAAAACTAGCAAAATTACAGTTTTTATATTAAAACAACTTTATATTAGTTCTTCGTGAACTATTCTCATCCAAAATATTTTATTTGGGGTTTTTCTTGTAAGTTTATTTTTGACGATGGTAAATGTTTGAGTGGATGTAAACTGTAAAAATATATTCTACATCTATAATTTCGGTACGAATAACCGATCACCCCCAGGCCAAATCTCTACACCTACAACCACGAAATTTGGTACATACACTCTTTCCATAAAGTAGGTAACCACTAAGAAAGGATTTTAAGAAATTTCCATAGGGCTCCGCCCCACGGGGAGTCAAAGTACCAATCCAGTGTTATTCTTATGGACATTCACTTTGATTTGAACTGATGAAAATTCAAATAGCTGATCACGATTCTTAGTAGTTCCACGATGGTTGACCACAGAATACAGAGCACACACCACAGGTTTTATTTCCGGTTGAAACCGGATCCGATGCGGCTATTTAATTACATAAAATCATAACATAAGTTTTTTTTGTCTACAGAAAGTCAAAATTTGTTGATTTAATCTTGTATTTTCTAACTCTGCATCTGAAACTCCTCATCCCAAAAGTATTTTGACAACTTTTTTTACAAGCTAGTTTACAGATCATTAGATTGGTAAACCTGATCTGGTATATATTTATGTCATTGGGGGTGGAAAACTGAAGTCTTCTTTATTGTACTATATGTATATCACTAGTATGCATTTCCTAAGAAAATTCTTATGATAAAATTAAGAATAAACAAAACCCACTGCTTCTCCTATAGTCAGCGTCATATCATTGCAAGCTTGGGTTTTACACCTACTAGTATGTTCCAAATTTGTGCCAATTCGTTTACTTACGTTTGAAAAGCAAATCCTATAAACAAATATTTAATATGGAGAGCAGGGATACACCAAACACCTAACAGCAACATCGCAAGGAGGGTAGAGGGGAGGGGAAAAGTACTTGGCATCGAAGCTTGCAATGATGTGGCGCTGACTATGGTTAGTTAGATTTAATTTAGAATTGTCTATCCTGTTATCAATAATTTTGCTCAATTATGTGTGATAAAGTGCTATAAGCTCCACTCTTAGGCTTGTATAAAATAATAAAAATGCTTAAAAGGTTTATCTGATTCAAGTGTTCCAAGTGTTGAGCTCTATGTTAGAAACTTCAGGATGTTATTATTTTAAGGGTTAAAACAAATATATAATATAAATTGTATACAAATAAAGTCTACCTTACTCTGTGTGTCTATGAAGGTTTTAACAATATTAAGAATGCATTGAAAACGTAATAAACTGTCTTAATGATGTCCTTTTACTTTCTCCCCCTATACATAGTATATGGGTAAAGTATTGTTTTCGTCAACATTTTGAAATTTGAGTTGTAAGTGGAAATATTCGTTTTGGTGCTCCCTGAACCCAAAAAAGTGATTTTTACGTGATGTCTGTATGTCTGTCTGTCTGTCTGTATGGATGAGTACACAGCTAACCAATAGTCCATTTTTATGAAATTTGGTATGTAGGTACTAATCCACGATATCGCCAGGTATTTTTTCATTTTCTGGAATTTTTGAATTTTAAGGTTAATAATCCCCCAAAAACCGCCAAAAAACATTAAAAATCAAGATTTCTCAAAAACGGCTCTAACGATTTTGATTAAACTTTAGTCGTTTGGTGAATGTCGTTTCCAACAAAATAACACGACCCGCATTTCTGTAAACATTCGGGTTCAGAAATTAAAAGACTTAAAATATCAAAAATTCAGTTTTTTGGATTTTTTATAAAAAAAACATAAATATAAAAAATATTACTATTCATCATTAAAAAAAGCTCAAAAAATGAAATAATTTAGTATTTTGAATTACTATTCTACGATTACTGGTTGCGGAGAAAATTTAAATTTTCATTTTGCAGTAAACCCAGAACGTTGTCCAATGTTACTCTTCTGGGGAATATAAAAATTACTATTTCTCTCTTTGATCAATTTTGTTCAAACTTGATATGCTTGTCAAGTTAGCATTGACCAACAGAGGAAATTCGAAATAGGTTACCCCTAAATAACCCTGAGGGGCATTTCCCCTCTTAAAACCACGTGTGTAGCGATGGATTCTGTAGTGCCTCCTATACAGGGATCTGGGTGGATATTTTTGAAAACAACTCGTTTACAAGATTTTCTGTATATTCGATCGTGCTTTGTATTCTATATTTAGTAAATAAAATCTAATTTAATCATTTAAGTTGGGCTAAAAGGGAGAAAGTATGTGTCAGTTTCCTGATACCGTTTATTTTTAGTATTGGTGGGAAAGAGACAGAGATAGAACCCAGAGGGGAAGTTGACCAATCACAGTCCTTGCATATTTCCTATTGGCTAAAGCAGTTTATTTTTCCGTATCTATTACTTTGTAACCGTTATTGAAAAATAATTTGTCAAATCTCAACCACTTAAACGAGAATTGGTGAGAGATGGAATATCTCAACTTGCAGTAACGATTACTACTGTTATCAACAAACAATATGTTTGTCACTCACTAGAGGTTTCTCACCAAAGGTTTTGTATGGATAGTGGAATAGGTTAACACTTCCCCTTACCGCCTCTTCATTTCGCTAGATTCGTTTTGATGGCTAGATTACATTGGGATCTGCCTATTCCTCATTAATAAGGGTTACCAGACGTCCGGATTTAGCCCGGACAGTCCGGGATTTAAGGCTCTGTCCGGTGTCCGCTCCGGGGTTTTAGATTTTTCAAGAAAATAATTTTTTTCTCAAAAAAGTTAAAATAGTTTAGCAATATTACACCAGGAATCGTGTGTTTGATCACATATTTTTAAGCTTTCCTGGTGAGCGACGAGGTAATTTTTATATAAAAATACAAAAGTTGGCATACCTGCAGTAGCAGGCAGTTTGTCTGCAGTAAACTGTGTGATACCAAAATGCTAGTCTAACACCAAAATATGAAACTTGTATTAATTTATTTCAATGTTTCTTTTTGGGGTATATTAATCAACCGTATCTCCAACTGTCCTGGGTTGGCCTCATAAATATCTGGTAACCCTATCCTTAATGTGCAAACAAGTCACATTTGATACCAACAAAATTCAGATTTCATTATGATGCCTATCCTGTTTTGTGCAGTTTTTTAAATTAACTTTCATTTTTTAGCTAAAGTTTAAAAATGAAGGACTCTGAAATGATAAGGAAATTGATTAAATTTGTATCTTTAAATCAAATGATTTTAAGTTTTTTTAACATTTTTTTATGAATTGTTCTTTTTAAAGTATTTGTATTTAAACGTTCCAAACTTCCACTGTTTCAAAAAGCAAAATATACTTCCTTACAAATATTACTATTTGTAATTAACATATTTGCTAAGTTTTAGGTAAATCATTTGGTCACTTTATTAGGTCTAATATATTTTATGAAAAAAGAAGACACACAGAGATGCAAACAGAGTGATGATAACCTTATTCTGTGAATTGTTATTCACAAGTCATGCATTATGATATTACAATACATATTGCAATTAACATACAATGTACATACATGTACAGGGCCTTACACAGCTTTCACGGGCCCCCCCCTTCCACCCTTCCCCACCCAGCAACCATACCCACTCCATTTATGTTTTTACACTAACGTAGATGTGTTGAATATTAAATAAGAACTGTTAACTAGTGGAACGATAAAATGGAAAAGGGATAAATGAAGTATTTTGGGCCAAAAACTCATACCTTAATTAATGGTTGTGGACCTACGCCGATAAGTTTGGAAGTTCTTGGAAACTGTTACTATTCCTGTAACCTGTTGAGGAAAAATTGTGGGAACTGAATATATGATGTTTCTGCCGTTCTATGATCAGTTGACTTATTGGCTAGTGCCAAAATTATTAGTGGAAAAACGGATGTATGGAATTATTTTGAAAGTTTGGTGTTTTGACCTTAAAAATTAAAAGAAATGACACCCCGGTCCGGGCTCCACCAAGAGGCCCGAGCCTCCCGGCAGTTGTCCCCCCCTGTGTACGGCCCTGTACATGTATTATATTTATACTGAAGCAACATTCTATTATTTCTGAAAAAAGTACTCCGAAAACAGAATTAACTTTTTAGTTCTCTTATAAACTGTCACTGTTTGTTTTATTTATTTTTTCATCTACAAAACTATAATATAACCCAAACAAACACTATTTGTTAATGTAACAAATAAAAACTAGGGCACAATGTTACATACTTTACATTAATGATACATCTCAAATGATTTCATCCTGTACTTCTGACAATAGCTAACTTAAAGAGAAGTAGTTTCAATTCTCTAACAAATATTATTAAAGTATTTTAAACTGTACTGCTTAAATTATGCTAAATCATACTCTATTTTTTGTAGTTCATAGTTTTATTGATAAATTAAATAATCTCTACAAACTAGTCTATTGAAAATCCATCCATTATAGCTGTGAATGTAAAAATGACAAGAGCTTAAGCTTTATAAATTAAGGAATAGTTTAAAGAGTGTAGCTGTTGTTGTTAACTGTTGTATCAGGAAGATGTCACCTTGCTGTAAGAAGTATCTTATGTCAAAGGAGTTTAAATATGAATGTTCAATGTATCACATATAATATGGTATAGTAATGAACTTTCTTAAATCATCAGGATAAAATAGTACAATAACTGAGAATATAAATTATTTGTAATGTATTCAATAATTGTTATAAAGTACCATGAGGACAACACATTTACTGATATGTTATTTTAAATTAGGACATATAATATGCTTTGGTAATGTTGTAGTGCTGATAAAATTTAAATCAAAATTTAAACATAATAATTCTTCAAACTGTGAAAGGGAAACTCAGTATCAATGATCTTTTGAACTTTTTTACACATTGTAAAGTATATGCTAGATTTGTTTAGCTTTTATTTCCTACTTTGTATAAAAACACTCGGCCTATCGAAACTCTTAATTAAAAAATGGAAATTCCAAAAAGAACTGAATAGTCACATCATCCCAGATTGATACCATATTTCCCTTGCTTGTTGTACGGTATATGGTTAATCAAAATTCAGGGAAGTTGAATTTCTTTCCATTTGACTTAGTTTTCAAAAAGAGTTACTAAAAGAATATTTTATCCTCAAAGCTCAGCCAAGAAAGAAAGTGCTTTAAATATATATCACCATTGTTGAGGGTCCATTCATGCAGTCTATAATACTTAATTTGAGGGGGAAGGGGAACAGATGCTGAATAAAAACTTAAAGTTACACATGGTTCAAAAGAACATTATGGTTTTATGCAGTACTAAGATTTTTTTGTAGTTGGTTGGCTAACTGAATTCCCAAATTTGACTTGCATTGATGCTCTTAATCCAAGTACAGCATGGCACCATAGTTGGTATAGTAGTGACTTTCCCCCTGCACACGTCTTGGGGCAGTCAACTTATATTTGTTACAACTTACATTTATTTGTCAAACACATACTATGATTATTTTGGTCACTGTTGTTTATTGTGATGTTTAATTAACTATATGCAAACAATGGAGGAGAATTGGGGGATTCTTTATTTTCTCACACAACTACCTCTCTATATGCCACTTTCTATGAAAGGATTTGCATAATTTGATTAATATACAAAATTAGGGCTCAGTGGGTTAGGGCATATATTTATTTTATCAAACTATATTTATTCTTAGAGGAAATAAATTAAAGCAGGATTATATAGGACTGCTACAAAGATAGAGCAATTGGGAAAAGTAGAAACTAAATCTGTGATTAGAACTTTTTGCCTTTAATCAAAGTTGTGTACTGTTCAAATAAACCACTACCGTTACCAAAATATTTTGTAACACTTCCAAATTTGTAAAACCTTCTGAACATTTTTTTTACAAATGATTATAATCCAACAGACTTAAACATGGTGTAATTATAGTGTTTATAGATATTACGAAGTTAAGGATGATGCAATGAGTGAGGTCAATGTCCTAATGCTTCTGTTTGATCAAAGCGAGCGGCTGTGATGACTATGTTTTGTGCTCACTGTTTACTCATATGCAACTTAATTACTATTAAACTATGAGTGATATGTGTGTTTTTGGTGTTTGAAATGCTAAACTATTGTGTAGTTACTTTTTTTGATTGATAAATAAAACACAATGCTCCAAGATTAACTTTCAATTTACTGTCTAAAATCCACTTCCTCATAACCAACCACTTTCAATAAACCACGTCATCTTTAGAGGTTTTTACCTTTTAAACTCTGAAAATCAGCAATCACAGTGGAGAGTGAAGGTTTGTTTCCAATACGCCTCTGATCTCTGCAATAATGCATAACGGTACGTCCAGATTGCACGACGATTGATATTCCGATTCATATTCAGTTTCCCGGCGCATGTTTCATCTGAGTCAGATATCTTGGTGGTGGCTACAGTGGAGGCAGAAAATAAGTCGCCGTCTTGGGAAGCAGGGATAGCGTCAGAAAGTGTTGTGAAGTTAAAGCCAGTGAAAAAGGTGGTCATGATATTAATAAGTGTAGGGGTGAATTTGGTGAATTCTATAATCTTTTCCCTCAGCTTCAGCTAAGAAATTACAGAGAATGATTCATTGACTATTGTATAATGAAACCCAAAACTTTTACCCACACTTTGGGAAAAATTAAACATCAAATGGCAAAATACTGGGGTAACCTTCATAGACAAAGGATTTTTCCTGAAGAATGCCTCGTAGTTATAGCAACGCTCTCTAAGTTGAGGATAATTAACTAAATTAATTACTATAAAATAATAAATCTCATGTAACTATTGCTTTAAAACCAAAAAGAAATTACTTATAGAATTACGTTAATTGCAATAAAATTTAACGTAACTTAGACACTGTAAATGTACAGGCTCCATATACAATACATCATGTATTTATTGCATTCTTAGTGATGTAGCCAGTTATAGCAGAGCCGTACAAGCACTATCTGAAACCATAATGAAGAATTCATTCCAGTAAGCAGGTACATGCGAGCGGGCTTGACTTCCAGCGGCCACTATGGCCATGTCCATTAAAATACAAGAGTCATTCCTGCCGCTGAAAATCGGGATCAGAATCTGAATTGGCGTGCACTCTGGACGTACCATTACATTGCATGCCTGTTGCCCCTTGAAACGTGCTTCTAGTGGCATACCCCATGCACTTAGCCTCCAGGACTAGAGACAGAAGGGCTGTGCCTTGCCTTTGATCTTAGCGGCCACCGCCCGATCCTGCTCCCCCCATTCCCCTCCGCCAAAATGACGTAGTAGCGGGAGCATCCGCGCGGTATTGCCATTAGCGCTCCTGCTTTCACTCGCTTGTTGCTGTTCATTTGTTGATATTTATGGTTGAAAATGAGCTATTATTAAACTATGTGGTTACTAGTTATGTTGTGTTAAATAACGTAGTTTTAGAGTTTTTAGCGAATTTCTGCTATAAGGAAGAAGCTATTACCGTAGTCGGCATGGTAAGACCTAGGCCCAGGACCATGATAACTTTTCGTTTTGAGGTCCCTAGACCCCAAAAACACCATTCGTTCGAAACTGTATATATATATGTGTGTGTGTGTGTGTGTGTGTGTGTGTGTGTGTGTGTGTGTGTGTGTGTATCCGTAAGCATGATAACTCTCGTAAAAATGATCCGATTTTGATGAAATTTGGTATGAACGTGTAAAGCAACATTTATGACTTTAAGTTCGAAAACCAGCCAGATCGCTCCATCCAAAGGGGTGTTTTGGGGGGTTTTGTACCCCAAAAATCAGTTTTTTGAATTTTTTACATATAATTTTTTAAATAGTCAAATATTAGTTTCTACCATTGGATCCATCTTAAAAAAAACACACACGATTTGGTATTTTGATAATTACTCTACCTCAATTGGTTACCTCGATACTGAAAGTGCTAAACACTGTACATGGTCTAAGGTTATTCTTATGGAGGAAAAGAAAAACATTATATCTCGCTTATTTATGAACGTATAATGACGAAACTTGGCATACGGCTTCATTTGGTTGTGGTTTATTGATATTTGCTCAAAAAAACATTTTTTCCCAGAGGCTCCCGTAGCAGCAAACCTGCGTACTCAGCACCCATGTTATTCTTATGGAGAATAATCAAATGCTATCTCTCCATTTAATTATGAACATAAACGAATAAAAACTGGAATACGACTTCACCTAGTCAATTGGGTTATATTGATATTAGCATGAAACCCATTTTTCGTGTTCCTTGTTGCAGCAAACCAGCAAACCTCAGCCCCAATGTTATTCTTATGGAGAATAATTAAAATTTTATATATTGTTTATTTGGGAATATATTTTTATGAAACTTGGTAAGTGGCTTTAAGTAGTATTAAGACATTTATATATCCATTGGAAATTCGCTGAGTATGCAGGTTTGCTGTGACGGGGGTATTTTGTTAATATGGTTGGCTGTAGTGTAGCAACTTCTAGCTAGGGTTGTCATGTGGTAATGTGGGAAAAAGAGGATATTTTAGCTGGGGACAGGTTGAAGGGTGCCCCATCGATAGAGTTTGAATATTATGTGTTAAAACATGGCTTTTTAATGCATTTTGCACGTAAAAAAACAATATGGCATAACATATTTTGTATTGTTATGCCTAGATTTCCCAAATTTAGAGTGTTTTAAAAAAGATTAAGGTTATAGTAAACTTAGTAAGAACGGTTTTTATTATTCGTTTAAATATTCAAACTGTAAAACACGCAAACACTATGAAAAATATATAAAACCTTGCATTATACAACACATTTTTTTAGAAAATGAATAAGAAGAGTTTTCTTGATTTATGTGGAAATCCCCGGAGCTATATTTTTGCCATACAAATCCGGTAATGTCAGGGAAAATCCGGTTGTATGTTAATCCTTCTTTTAGATTATTCTTTTTGATTATTCTTCATTAGAATAACATGGGGGATGGTAAGCAGGTTTGCTGCAACAAGGAACACAAAATAATGGGTTTTTATGCAAATATCAATAGAGCTTATCTAAGTGAAGTCACATACCACGTTTCATCCATATACATTCATAAATAAGTGATATATAACATTTTAATTATACTCCATAAGAATATCATGGGGACCGAGAACCTAGGTTTGCTGCTATGGGAACCATAGGCGAAAAAATTTTTTTTGTGCAAACAACAATAAACCACAACCAGATAAAGCCATATACCAAGTTTTGTCAGTTTATGTTCATAAATAAGCGAGATATAAAATTTTCCTTTTATTCCATAAGAATAACATTAGACAACGTACTGTGTTTAACACTTTCCAATATCTTATTAACCAATTGACGTAGAGCAATAATAAAAATACCAAATTGTTAGTTTTTTAAGCTGAATTCAATGGTAAAAATTAAAATAAAAATTACATGTGAAAACCCTAAATAAACATTTTTGGGGTACAAAACCCCCCTTCGGATAGTGTGATTCGTCTGGTTTTCGAACTCGTTCAAATAAATGGTACTTTACACATTTGTGACAAATTTCATTAAGATCGGACCATTTTTACGAGAGTTATCGTGCTTACAGACACACACATATATATATAAATATATATATATACATATATAAATATATATATATACATATATAAAAATTTGAACGAATGGTGTTTTTGGCATCTGGGGACCTCGAAATAAAAAGTTATCATGGTCTCGCGCTTAAGTCTTACCATGCCACCTACGGCATACATAAATACATAGCTTCTTCGCTATAGGGGAAATTCGCTAAAACATAAATCAACATATCCGACCACCCAGTGAGGCTGGATGGAACTTGAAAGATATTATTGCTGATAAATGGGTTTAGAAATCTACCTGATGGATTCACTGGTGTCCCCTCTTAAAAGATCTTAAATTCAACTTTTCAATGATAGCCTTGATAAACTTTCTATTTTAACAAAAACTCATTGCCGCAGGCAGTGATTTGTTGCGTGGCTTACATTGTGTTCAGAAAAATTTACATTTATCTGTTTCTCCATTCACATTACCCTTTCTCACAATCCATTACCCCAGAATTCCACCGGGCCCCTTAGATAGACTGGATGGTTACCATGCATGTTTAAGTTGTGAAAATGGCGGAAAAATGCTTATCCGCAGAAAAATTATGATAAATTAGTTATTAAACATTGTAATGAAACCCATTGCTTCTACTAAACACAAAATTCCAAAGGCTACCGTGATTGGCTATACATACTACGTGAGTTTGTATAGTCAATGCTATCGTATACGGAAGAATTATATAGCTTGTTCTTTTATTTTGGTAAAAGGTAGAGATTATTCTGCGCACTGCAGCTGTAGGTTAGGTTTGATTATAACCCATAGGTACTTTACAACAATTTCCCGTAGTGGAAATAAGCATGTTTTTAAATGTAAAAATAATTAACATAAATGAGTAAATCTATAATTTAAGTACCGGTATATTAAATACAATAAACGAATTAAAAACTGGAAAAATTATACATTCATTGAAACATACCCTATTTTATTAGGGTAAATTCTCTGAAAACACATCAAACAACTTTAAAATAAACGAGTTCGCACGCAGCACACAGACCTGAGGGAAGTGAATTCCCACATAACAAACTTTGAAGCCCAAAATCAGTGTAAAAACATACATTTATTCCAATTTATATTGAAACCTGAAAACATTGATTTTTTGGCTGTTTTGATGCTCCTGGTTTCATTTACCTGCAATGCTGGGAATACAATTTTGCGCATTATATATAAGGTTAGGAGGTCCAGTCGGACTTGAAAGTAGGCGTGAGCATAGATTAAGCATACTCCTTAATGCAAACTAAATTCCTGTTTTTGATCAAACTGACACGATGCGGAAAAATAGGCGTTCATTAGCGATAGAACGGGGTTGAATCGCCGGTTGTATTCGTAAAAGGATGTTCCAGTTGTCGTTTGGGCCTTAAAACGTGATCCGGCATTATTTTTTGCTGAGAAAATGTGCTCCGATTGCCAATTTTGTATGATTGCAATCATGGTTAGATTGCGATTTTAGGCATAGGATATATTGAGGCTCAGTCGTCATTTTTGGCCAATAAAACACTTTGCGGCCGTTGATTTCGGACTTTAAAATACGAGGAACGGTTGTTTTCGGCGAATAGAAAGCTGTGCAGTTGACTATTTTGTTTTATAAAAATTGTATGTTTTAGTTAGTAAATCTTTTCTGTAAAACGCAGTCTGGCAGTCTTTTTTGCCCAGTAAAATGCGGCCTTAAATTTTATTCGATTTATAGTCGATGTTTTTGTCCTACAAATCGCAGTATGGGTTTTTAGGTCAATTGCCTTTTTCAGACGCTAAAACAAGGTTGTATTGCTATTTACATGAAAATTTGCGCCTCGCTTGCCGCTTCAGGCTAATAAAACGCAGTCCAGTCCATTATACCTAAAAATTCAGTCATTTACGTATTTTTGACCACCAAGTCGAGGCAAAATTTACGTTTTTACTGATAAAACAGGCCCAAACTATAATTTTGCCAGATAAAACGCGTTTCGGACGTCGATTTTGGTATATAAAACACGACCCGGCTTTATTTACTGCCGAGAAAATGCGGTCCGATTGCCGTTTTTGAGCGGTAAAACACATTTCCGGCATAAAACACAGTTTGTACTCAATTTTCGGCCGAAAAACTTTGCGGTCGTAGTTTTTGGCTAGTAAAATGCTGTAAAATTGCCGGTAAAATTACCGATTTTGGCTGATAACTCACGTCCGATCGGTAAATTTGCCTCAAACACAGTTTGTCCGTTTTCAGGCTAAAAATGTGGCCCGATTCTTGTTTAAGATGGCAAAATGAGAATATATTGCTATTTTATACTGATATATGTATCTCGGGTGCCTTTTAAAATTGTTTAAAATCGCTGTATCTCGGCCGATAAAATTAGTTTCAATCTTAGTTTCGGTGAAATCTTTGTTTTCGACGATAACATACTTTGACACCTCCCTGCTGGCGTGTTGGCCTTTAAATTCGGGTTTGGTATAAACTGTTGCGGGTTTTTTGCCGATAAACTACGTTTACGTGTCGTGTTCGGTCTAAAAATTACGGCGACCATGAATTGCGGTCTAATTGCCATTTTTAATCCGAAAAATCTGCTGATTTTGGCCAATGAATTCAATACAGTCATAGTCCGGCACTATTCTCGAATACGGATTTTTGAGTGTCCATGAGGATTTCATCTTCGGCCGATGTAATCAAAAGGAACAAAAAATAAATTGTGAAAAAGTATTAAATGCTATACTCTAATATGAGTAAGGTTTGCTTGCTTGCGACACTGATCTCAAAAACGGCTCGAACGATTTCCTTCAAATGTTCGAAATAACTAATTTTTGGGATAAAAATAAGTTCTAAACAGTCCTCATCCCCAGGAAAAATCAAATAATGTAAAAAACTAAAATGAAATGTTAAAAAAATTAACATTGGGCTTATGGAATTTCAAATCAAAACAAAAGAATTGTAACAGCTCGGGTCATAATCAACCAGGGAACTGTCAAAGTAATACTCATGTTGTTTATGTTTATTAACATGTGGTTTTGTGAGAGCAGAGATTAAAAGATTTGAGTGAAAATTACATATATAGTATATTGAGTAGTAAAATAAATCAAAGGGACATTGAGCTATAAATAACAACTGGAGGGACCTTAAAAATGTAGAAATAAGGAGGCAAATGAGTTATACAAATCTGATTATCAGTAGGGGGAAGTGGTGAAATATTACTCCCGAGTCATCTAAACAACCTGACTGGCCTTCCCCCGAGCAAAGCTCGCCCCCCCAGGTACTGAGATTTTAATATGGAAATATTGGTTGTGATTATCTGAATCATTGGTAATGAAATATCGGTTTAAAATATCATATACACCTTTTACGCTAAGTTGTAATTACAACAGTAAGACCATGTTCGCGAGGGAATCTAAAACATTTATCAAGGGAGAAGCTCTTATCATTTGACGAAAGGAAGGCACTGGGGCTGGTGGACGCCCTGCGAGCAATCCACGGCGTGGTGAGCCTAGGCACTATGTCAGTGTCGGCGGCGGCGCCGCTCTCTCTCACTCCCTCTCTATCGCACAAGTACTCCCGCTCTCTCTCGCACACGGATGCCGTCTCCCCTCCTAGCCCGCGACTCGTTGGTTCCTCACATGGCCACTAGCTGCGCCACTGCACCGTTGCCTTTGGCACTGATTCTATGCTAGTACTAGAAAATCCCACAAGAGCGCGCCACTGTTCACCCGTATTCATTTGGTAGCATATCGATGAAAAATCTACTAAGGAGTATGCTTAAACTATGGCGTGAGGTTGCTGGGGATGATAAAAGTACATCAACAAATAAATAACAAGCATTTCTAATGTAAAACCCCCATAAGACAACCTACTGTGTTTGGTCGAAACACATTTTCTTTAATAAATCGGTAAATATTTATGCTAGAATGATAAGAGAGGACTTAAAGGTTTTGCCTCACTAATTCCCAACTTTTTAGATGGATTAATTTAACATCCGGGTCTTTTCTGACCCTTTTTGAGCCCAAAAACTCAAAATTTGAAAGATTAATCCCCAAAAATGGCGTTTATAGTTTTCCGATTGTTTTGCCCACCGAACTTGTCCAACTGATTATAGAAAGGAACGTCCCTACCAAATTTGAAGTAAATCGGACAAAAAATGTGACCGCTAGAGTGCAAACACATATATATAACATTTTGAACGACCCCCCAAAACATGTTCAGGGGATCACGTTAGGAACTTCTATTGTGTCCCGGGCTTAAGTTTCACCGTGCGGGTCATGCTAATAGTTCACTTTCCATAGGAAACTCACTAATAAATAATTATATTATTTATTGTTTATGAGTTCCCAAAATAATGTCTTCTTATGCCTCCTCCACTCGTGTTATTCCAGCGCTGATTATTTACGTTTAAAATTACAAGGTGAGTCGCTCATCCAACACATTTGGCCAGAGTCTGAACATTACTACTGCTGGTTACTACAGTAGTAACAGCAGAGTGCAAGTAATATTTTTCTGAAGATACCTTCTTACAACAAAATTTACAACAATTTACCCGAAAGCGATTTGGGAAGTTCCATATATGATCAGACATCCAATAAATTTAGTTCTTACAAACAAACCAGAGCCGCAGGTAAAAAAAATTTAAGTTTTTCAAAGAACTGGCACATTACCATTGATATGTTGGGTTTAATTAATCATAGTATCAACTGAGGATGTCATACTTCAAAATGGGGTATTTTTTGGTTATAGAAACAATGTTGAACCAAGGTGTTTGGAACAGAAAATTTGGTCATGCATGTGATATTGAGAGAATAAACAACAAAGAAAACAAACCTCTGTTTTATTACATTGTAGCCTGTAACTAAGAGTTGATCAAAATATTTGTTAAGATAGGGTTTGTATCCTATAGGTACTCTAATATAAGTAAGGTTTGTTTGCTTGGTTGCTTGCTAGCTTGCAATTCTGAAATAAAAACGGCTCCAAAAATTTTCTTCAAATGATGGAAATAACTATTTTTTGGGATAACAATATGTTCTTGACAGGTCTCATTCCGAGGTAAAAACAAATAATAATAAAAAAACCAATATGAAAAGTTTAAAACATTAACCCTGGGCTTATAGAGTTTAAAATAAAAACAAAAGAATAATAACAGCCGTTTATAATCAGAGTGAACTGTCAAAGTAATAGGTACTCATGTTGTTGTTGTTTAAGTATAGTACCTGGAGGCCGAGCTTTGCTCGGGGAAGATCTGGGCTAATGAGCAGATTTTTTTTAGCTCATTGTCTCGTCTGGAGATGTTTACGCTACGTTTTTGCATGCAGCTGTCGGTGCGGCCCGGCACCCCGGCCTCAGCCCAGTGGCGGATTCAGATCATCGTTTCAGGGGGATTTGTGAGTAAAAAAAATCAAAATGTCAAAATGAAATACTAACCTTTACGTTGAAAATTGGGTAAAGGTGTGAGGTTTTGGAGGGGGCTGTGACCCCCGGGGCTATAGAATAGACAGGGGCTAGCTCAGCGGTGGGAATTGGAACCGGTCGCGGGGAGAAGCGGGGGGACTGTGACGTCTACGCGGTGCCACCACTCTCAGCCGACACTGCGCTCTTACCGTACATCTGGTATAACAATCACCACTAACACTACTGTCAACTTGGACAAGTGATGTAAAGAAGTGTATCGATGAACTTCTTCATATTAAGTTCACAAGGAGTTGTAACGAAGAGCATTTCTAAAATTATTGTAATGAATCAAAATCAATGTTGTGGTTAAACAAATATAATGAACTACGCGTACAATTTGCGCTTTTTATTCGGTTTAAATTTAAAGTAACAAATTTCATATTTTTAAGACAGTTATAATTAATTCAGATAAAACCTAAGATAGGTGTTAACTGTACTGTTGTGTCATGGCCATTAACTAAAAATTGCTCATATTGTCTGTGTTCTAAACCTATTTTTCAATAATTTAGCGATACAAAGAAAGAATAGTTTTTCAAACTATAAATATAATAAACGCAAAATAAAAACCCTTGAATCTTAAAGTAACATATAATACAGTTTTCATTTTAGAGCAGAGTACCCATTTAGGCATTTTTGGTCACTATTTATTTGTATGCTTATTTTCACATTTTTGTTGAGGTGCTTTATTCTAATAAACATTTGTTAACCGAGCATAAAGTTTACAGGCTTCTGAGCACATATTTGGATATCTTAGCGAAGTCTCCCTAAAGGGAAGACGCTATTACCGTATTAATTAAAGGGAAGACGCTATTGATCTAGACCCATGACCATGATAACTTTTCGTTTTAAGGTTTCCAGATGCCAAAAACACCATTCGTTCAAAACTGTACATATTTATATGTCCGAGGATGCAAAAACTTTCTTAAAAATGGTCCGATTTTGATGACATTTATGCACACATTTAAAACAAAATTCATGAATTTAAGTTCAAAAACCAGTCAGATCGCCCTATCCTAAGGAGTATTCTGGGGGGGGGGGTTGTACCCCAAAAATCAGTTGTCTTAGAATTGTTTACAGATAATCTAATACAAAATCTAATTTTAGTTTTCACCATTGGATTTAGTATTAGAATTCATTGTTTTAGCCCCTGAGCTGTGCGTATTTGACTAAAATAGGTACATACCTGTTTTAGTCTAATTGGATTTAGCTTAAACAAAATGATGTACTTTCAATTTACTGTTCTATGTCAATTTGTTACCGAGATGTTAAAAGTGCTGAATACAGTAGGTTTAACAAAGTTATTCTTGTGGAGTTTAAGTAAACTTTTATATCTTGCTTTATTTAATGTAATTTGATGAAACTTGATATGTCGTTTTACCTGGCTGTGGTCTATTTAAGTTGTCACAAAAACCCAATTTTTTGTCGATGGTCCCTATAGCACCTACATACTCGGCCTCAAAGTAATTTTTATTAAAAATTTTATATATCGCTTATTCGTGAATATATTTTAATGAAACTTGGTAAGTGGCTATTACTTATGTGTATTAGTTGCATATAGAGCGTACATATAGATGTGCATCGGAAATACGCTGAGTACGCAGGTTTTCTGCATCACAGGTATTTGAATAAGTGATTTTCTACCCGTGAAGTCACCCGCTTTAAACCATTGGTTAATCATCTTCAATTTTAATTATATATGTTTATTCGTGTTGTGGAGTTAAAATTTAAAAAAAACTGAACAAATAAATAAACTGAGCGAGGTAAGGTAAATACATTTATGAATATGCCCAAAAGCAATACCCTTTTATGTTTTGATATATCCTTTCAAATTTGCAAATATTAATAAGGAATTAATGCATTCAGTATTTATGTATGCTGGTGATAAAATAATTAACATATTTTGCCATTAAATACGCTGAATATGCACTTTTTAGAGCTTATTGGTAAAACATATTTTACATTCTTTTTTAAAACTAATAAATTATACAATTCAATTGGCGAGTCAAATAGACTGAAAACTGAATTGCTTGATCACCCACTGATATTTACTAATTTTATTCGACTTGTTTCAAAATTCAAACGTTCACAAAATCTGACAATTTTCTGAAAATTAAAACTCATCTTTACATACTGTATTTTTAACTTAATTCTCTTCGATCATAAAACAAAAACCAACATCCACTATCTAAATGACCAAGACGAATCTACTACCAAATATCTATACAAATAAATCAATAAAGGTTATGTTTAAAAGAACAAGTGGGAAAACCATATGCCAGATGGGAATAGAGATGCGGTTCGGGAGGCGCGGGCAGCACCGCAGTGGATAACGACTAAATGGTCCCATTTGACTCAACGAGGTTTGAGACTGCTGCGGCCAGGCAAACCGATGCGGTTTATAACTACATGCGGGAGGAGTTGAAAACCAGTGTGGGAGTAAAACTGCACCTGCGGACGACCGGATGAAAAAAACAGTCCCATGTGACTCAATGGTTTTAGAAGCCGGCCGGCTGCCCAACCGCATGCATACATAGGGCCTAAGGTCACTCAAGTTGTTATTATTGCTCAATGTCCCTAATTTTGGATATGACATGACCATTCTAATGTAATCTTCATTCTATAATTTTAATTAATTTAGTCACTGCTCTCAGATCAACTTTCTGTGTATAGTTATGGTTTATTGTAATTCATCCAGAATAAAAATCAATGTAAAATAAAGGGAAATTAATACAATTAACAGTACAGTACTTTGATAGTTCACTGATTGATTATGAACAGCTTTTATGATTCTTTTGTTTTTATTAGAAACTCCATCAACCCAATGTTATTTTTTAAATGTATAAATTAGTTTTTTACATAAACGGAATTTTCCTGAGGATTAGAACCTATTTTTAACCCAGAAATTAGTTAATTAAAACTTTTGAAGGAAATCGTTAGAAATCAGAGTTACAAGCAAGCAAGCAAACAAACAAACCTTACTCATATTGGAGTATAGGATAGGATAGGATTAACACTTGGTTTCCTAAAAGAACAGTAACCAAAACCACTGAATGAAGATAACAGAGTGTGGTCATGTCATGTCCAAAATGTATCAAAGGGGCATTGAGCTATAATAACAACTAGAGTTACCTTAAACAAATCTGTTAAGAGGCAAATGACCAAAGGAACTCTGTAGATACACTTTCATAAGCGAAATGATATAAAAAACCGAATGAAATTGTTTGATATTCAAATGATTATATGATTAGGTTGATTGTAAAATATTTGACCGTCTGTAGATCAGTTATTACATAACTTTTTTTCTAGTTAAACTAAAACTAAAAATGAAATAAACATTACCGTTATATAACAAAAAAAACAAATACATAAAACTAAACAAATCAAATTTCAAAGTTTTATTCATGCTAAATTAAAAATTTAAATTTCAAAGGTATATAGCTTTCTGGTAGCATTTAAAAAACACATAATAGGAGTACGATTTCTATCCGTTACAATGGTTGTTCCAAAAGTACTGTATTAGTGGAGTCAACGTTTGTTATCTGGACAAATTTCAAGACTATATCTTCCACCTCCTTGAGACCCCATAACAAAAACCATAACCAAATAACCTAAATAATCTATATACTGTATCGAATAATTTCACTCGGTTTGTTATATAGTTCTGGCTTATGAAAGTGTACCCAAATCTATAATTCAGTAGGGGACTTGGTGAAAAATTAATCTACGTCATCTAAAGAAGCAGACTGACCTTCCCCGAGCCAAGCTCGGCCCTCCAGGATTTTTTTTTTTAATTAGATAAAAAAAGTCAGAGGTGTCGTTCTCATGGCAACAAATGAAAAACTAAATTTGGCACACAAATTCTTTCCTTTGATTTTTAGGTCAAGTTCATTAACTGGCCTATTCAGTTACACGCTTTCCGTATGATGGCCCTTTGAAATCGGTAAAAAAATTTAACTCCGTTACAGTTGGTCCGATTGAAGATTAAACGATCGGATTCCTCGCAAAATGTTACTGAAGAAAAGATTTCAAACCACCCTTTATCGACCCTCCATTGCATCACAATTAATAATATAAATTCTGGTATTTTTTTGTTTTGCCTCTCAAGTATCAGGAGAGCACATATAGTTCTTTACTGGGGTTATTTAACAACGTAGAGTGTCATCATGACTAACAAAATTTGTTCTCGTCAGTTTTTGTCTTAGTTGTTCAATTACAGGAAGATTTTTCCATTTCACTGGGATTCAGAACACAATTCTTTTGTATGATTTAAATATCATGTTCGGGTTTGTGCTTATTCTTTGTGACAGTCCTTTGAAATTTATAAAAGAATATTACTCCGTTACCGTTGAATTTTTTAAAATTCTGATCAAACATTGGATTCCTCGGTATCTTTATGCCACTAATGCAGCATGAATAATTATCAATAGTGCAAGTAAATATCCTTAGTTTTTTTATTACATTATATTTTTTAACGACATGTTTATTAATTCTTTATAACATAATTTGACAATTAATTTTGATAGGGCCTATATTCATGTTTTCATAAAGGCTTTAGGTTTTTATGGCAGTGCGATTATAAGACTCGCAATACCATAGCAGTTGATACTCTGAACATATTTCAGCAGATTGTAATTGTGAAGACTGTATTAAAATTTGTAATCACTTTTAACGGTCTCCAAGGAGTATGGGAAAAGGAAAATTTTAATTTACATCAAATTAAAGGTTAGCTAATATTAATATAACACAATGACGCAAACCAAACCTCAAGACTTCCTTTAGTGAAGGTTTTCTTTTTTAAGGTAGGCATAGGTGATATTGTATGTTTTTAAGGTCTTATACAGCATTGCACAATGCCACAAGCCTAGGGTTCTCAATCCCGTTCAGTTTTGGGTGCCTGTAAATCCCAGGATTTTTTACCTATAATCGGGTATTATCAGGTTTGTCAAATACGGTATCATTATTTTGATGGTTCTTTAAAATTTGTGATTACTACTACTGAAACTTGCAGAAAATGTGTTTAGAAACTCTTTAAAACCCTACTATCCAAATGGTCGGTGATTATTGTTAAATTAATATGTAATAATTAATTTTTAAAATAGACTTATTGTTCGACGACATCTATGTGTAACAATTAGCTATTGTTAGCTAGTTATGTTGTATTAGTTAAATAATGTAGTTTTCAAGCGTTTTTTGTTAATATGGTTGGCTGTAGTGTAGCAACTTGTAGTTGAATCATTCAAAGGAAACTGAAAATGTTATTTATCATGTTTTTCCAACAAATCTGTCAGTGAGCGACGTGTTGTTCGTAAAGTGCAAAAGAGCTGATAGTTTTGATGTTCAATCCGTTTTTAACAAATTAGTTTTCGTAGATGTATTAATTCTCATAATTAGAATTGAAAATTAGGTTTATATAAAATAAATAAGTTGGAGTAAAAATATAGAAAAATAAATAAATACAAATTCAGTAAAATGTTTGAACAATGGATTTAATAACAATAGGTTAACGTTAAACCGTTAGAAACTGTAGACCAATCAATGAGAAGTAAATAAATATAGAACTCTCGTCTCGTGTTAAAAAAGTGAAGCCTCACTGGAGGATATATTTTTATAAACAAAACATCTGGCCAAAGAGTAAGTAAAAAGGCTAACATAACTTGTGAATAGTTCATAGGCGTAATTCGGGGGTGGCAAGGGGGGCAGGATAAAATATTACTATAATATATGAAAAGTCAAAGTAATCACGATCACGATGGTTTTGATTCAAAGAATCAGCTATAAGACCGATTCCTCCAACCAGCCATTAACTTCTCTTAAATTCACAAATAATAAGTTTAAAAATAAATAAGTAAATAACTAGCTGATGATCCGGTCACCGCGGGGGATGTAGCAGGCAGAGTCAAATATTTTTTAAATGGGCTTACATTTTAATCAGCTGACTAAATAAATAAAATATAACGGTTTATTTTTTAAGGTTTTATTTAATGATTTTAGTTCCTGCTCCCAGGAAAACACATGTTAATACTTGACAATTCACTGGTTGATAATAAGCAGCTGTTATGATTCTATTGTTTTTACTTGAAACTCCATAAGCCATTACTTCATAAGTTTAGTGTTAACTTTTTCAACTTTTCAAATTTTTTTCTTTGCATAATTATTTTTCCTGGAGATGAGACCTGTCTAGAACTTATTTTTAACACAGAAATTAAAGTACAACTTTTGAAGGAAGTCGTTGGAGCCGCAATCAAGCAAGCAAACAAACTTTACTCATCATATTAGAGTATATAGGATAAGTTTTGTAAAAAATAAATCTTAATGGAGTAAACTGTTGTTTTAATGTTAATAATTTTGTTTAAGGTTTTGACAATTTTCAAACCAATATTATATTATAAATTGCTAATTGTAATAATAATAGACGTATAGTTTGTAATATATAACTTGAAAATCATTTTTACTCAAATTTATTCTTGAATTATAATTCTGAGCCGCATAAAAAGAAAACCCTTTGTGATGTTGTTTGGCTTTAAGACTTAAGCTCCCTTAAATCATTATAAGTTTTGTCATAAATGTATTTCTGCTCAGTGATTAATCCCTTACAGGTAATTTAGTTAAAAACATTGCAGAAATGTATAACATGTTGGCTAACACACTGTAATACTGTGCTCATACAGGGAAAGGTATAGGGCCATTTGCCCGAGTTCCCGCAATGACCAGCTGGAATCACTTATTGGGCCCTCAAGGCGCAGCCCTTCTATCCGTAGTCCTGTTCAACATCGGAGGCAAGTGATGTATGGCAACACCAAAATTGCAGACTTCCAACCAAACACTTATTATAAACAAAAGCTGTCTGTTATAAAATAAATAGTCCAAATAAGCGTAGAGTACTTATATCATCTACTTATATAAAGTTTATTATAAATGAATTTAGTGTTGGGCCATTCCATGCCAAATCATCCAGGGGCTGACACCCATGGTGTCAGATTTTAATAAAAATTTGTATATATTAAGTGTGTACAAAAATAAGAAAAAATGCAAAGTTTCACCAAATTCCATTAAGTAGTTTCAGAATTATAGTCGTTTAAAGTTTTAGAAAAATGTAATTTCCAATGGCAGTATGAGCGGGAAATCAGCTTGTATGTTTCCACGTTTTTCTAAATAAAATTTATATTTATGTAGCTAGAGGCTTCAAACTTTATGAATTTGTCATAAATTTAATGGAGAATCAGATTATACTATAAGTGTTGGCATTATAACTTTTCATCATTGTTTAAAAAATCGTATAACACAAAAATTATAGTTTTTTTCAAATTGTGACGTTTATGTAAAAAACAATCTTTGGCTAAAATCTCTCTCCAGATACCCTAATACAACCATATATCACTGAAAAGAGCATAACATTTCCTTTTAAATGGTGAAATAATATTTGTGGGTTTACGTGTTCTAAAAGTTTTATTACAATGTAAAGTTAATAAATAAATCTTTGAATAGCGGAAAAGGTATTTTCATTGACAAAGACAGAGTTTGTGGTAAGGATGTTAGAAAGTCAATAATATCTTATAAAATATAGGACTATGGGGCTAAAATCATATGTAATACAATTTGCATGGCATATTTTGTAATAACATAAGGCTTACTGTTGGATATAACACATTTACAACAAATAATTTTGTACAGTATGATGTAATTTTTAATTTAAATGTATACCCTTGTTAGCCTACGTATTACTGGAGAGCTGCATGTCAGTCTCAAAAGGTGAAATAATATTTGCAAGTTGTAGCATTACAAGAGTTTTAATACAATATAAAAATATGAAATGATTTGATGAAGTTTTGGTCTTAATGGATTTCGCTGAGAATTATAATTTTGTTCTTCAAAATTAAGTACAGTCATACCACTGGAGCCATTTAAGTTGTTCAGTTCAGTAATATATTCTAAAAATGGAGATGGTACCTTAAAACATCATTGTGGTACTAGAAACATCATAGTGTTTCATTTCTGATGACCTAAGACACGATGTACCATTTGTCTTCTCTGTCCAAGAAAAAACGATTGATTTAATTAAGCTGACATTTCCATCAGTTGGCAGAGTGGAATACATTACTGATGGGTGCAGTGCACAGTATAAAAATTTCAATACCATGATGAATTTGTCATGAAAAAATGTTCAACTTAAAGGAAGTCATGGAAAATTTTCATGGAAGTTATGGAAGGTCTTTTCATGCAACAAGTCATGGAAAAACTGTATGTGACGGAATCGGGGGCAAGACAAAAGAACTAATACAGAGAAACCTCCAAAGTTCAAAAGCAAGTGAACGGATTGTAAATGCTTGGCAAATGTTCACACTTTGTCATAATCTGTTTTCAAAAATAAAATTTTTCTTTTTGAGTGAAGAAGATATTGAAAATATCAGAATAACCCAAAGTAGTCGTTTTGAATCTGGGCAAAGCATAACTGGAACAAGAAGTTTTAATTTTTTTCCAGCCTGCATCGTCAGAAGAAATCATAGCAAAAAGAGTGAGCTCAGGCTCTGTTATCTGTTTAACACTTTCGCTGCTGCAAACATGTTTAAACATGAAATTTGCATAAGTTTCTATGTTAAGAAAAAAAACCGATCGGGGCCCACAGCAGCCAACGTGTTAAGAAAAAACATGTTTAACCCATCAGGACCAATGATTGAACCTAACCTCCGTTCCTTTGTTGCCTGGGTTTATGAAAGCAACTGGTGGATTGGAATGGTTCAGCAAATTAATGAGGAAGAAGGGGATTATAATATCCTCTTTATGCAATCCTCATGGTACAGCTGAAAACTTTTATTGGCCTCAAAAAGAAGAAAACTGTCCCGTACCACCACCTCATCTCCTTTGTAAAGTAAAACCTCCAGTGGTAACGTCACAATGGGATTGAACTTGTAAGATTGATTCTGACTCTCAAAAATAAATTAACACAGCCTGGGACAACTTTAAAATATCACTATAGACGGTCATCAGTTTTAAGTTTCAGTGATTGTGTTTACTTACATTTCAAGTTACTTTCGAACCAAGCCAAGACCTTTAAAAACTATTTAACAATTTTTAACTTTTAACACAATTTGAAGATATACTATCATTTTGTACAACAGAAGAATTTTCCCACGAAAATCTGGATAAGAAGTAAGTAAACCAGTGCGGTAACTAAATGAAATGTAAATATTGTATATTTTGTGTAGGTATCATAAATTCACGAGGTTGTTTAATGTAAGCTAAATCAGTACACCCTCAGTATTGAGGTAAAAAAGGAGCACTTAAGCCATGTCATTTCATATTTTTATATTGTATTAAAACTCTTGTAATGCTACAACTTGCAAATATTATTTCACCTTTTGAGACTGACATGCAGCTCTCCAGTAATACGTAGGCTAACAAGGGTATACATTTAAATTCAAAATTACATCATACTGTACAAAATTATTTGTTGTAAATGTGTTATATCCAACAGTAAGCCTTATGTTATTACAAAATATGCCATGCAAATTGTATTACATATGATTTTAGCTCCATAGTCCTATATTTTATAAGATATTATTGACCTTCTAACATCCTTACCACAAACTCTGTCTTTGTCAATGAAAATACCTTTTCCGCTATTCAAAAATTTATTTATTAACTTTACAATGTAATAAAACTTTTAGAACACGTAAACCCACAAATATTATTTCACCATTTAAAAGGAAATGTTATGCTCTTTTCAGTGATATATGGTTGTATTAGGGTATCTGGAGAGAGATTTTAGCCAAAGATTGTTTTTTACATAAACGTCACAATTTGAAAAAAACTATAATTTTTGTGTTATACGATTTTTTAAACAATGATGAAAAGTTATAATGCCAACACTTATAGTATAATCTGATTCTCCATTAAGTTTATGACAAATTCATAAAGTTTGAAGCCTCTAGCTACATAAATATAAATTTTATTTAGAAAAACGTGGAAACATACAAGCTGATTTCCCGCTCATACTGCCATTGGAAATTACATTTTTCTAAAACTTTAAACGACTATAATTCTGAAACTACTTAATGGAATTTGGTGAAACTTTGCATTTTTTCTTATTTTTGTACACACTTAATGTATACAAAATTTCATACAAATCTGAGAACTTGGGTGTCAAATTGTAATTTGGCTGGATGATTTGACATGGAATGGCCCTGTTGTTATTACATAATTGAATATTCTACATTTCTAAAATACAGGGTTCCTGTGATTGATCCCGGGGTCATCTTTAATCAATACCGAAATCCTGGGGTTGGAATTTTTGTCCGGGATTTAGACCCTACACAAACCAGACTTATTGAAACGGATATAATTGAGTTTTAAGATTTTGCAAGCAGTATTAATAGAAATATTGACTGGCTTCCATTTTAGCGAATTTCCCCCCTATAGGGAAGAAGGTATTACCATAGTTGGCATGGTAAGGTCTAGGCCCGGGGCCATGATAACTTTTTGTTTTGAGGTCCCCAGATATCAAAAACACCATTCGTTCAATACTGTATACATATATATATGTCCGAAGGCACGATAACTTTCGTAAAAATGGTCTGATTTTGATTAAATTTGGTACAAACGTGTAAAGCAACATTTATGATTTTTAAGTTCGAAAACCAGACAGATCGCTTTATCCGAAGGGGTATTTTAGGGGGTTTTGTACCCTAAAAGTGGGGTTTTGAGTTTTCTACACATAATATTTTAAGAAATCTAATTTTAGTTTATTTGGCTTAAAAAAAACCAACAGTTTGGTGTTTAGATCATTTCTCTATGTCAATTGAGGTTTGTATCTTGGTAACCAATTGGTTACCAAGATATTGAAAGTGCTAAACACAGTACGTTGTCCAATGTTATTCTTATGGAGAATAAGAAAAATTGTATATCTCGCTTATTTATAAACGTATCCGGACGAAACTTGATATATTGGCTTCATTTTGTTGTGGTCTATTGATAACTGTTCAAAAAGACAAACTTTTGCTCATTGTTCCCGTAGCAGCAAACCTGCATACTCAGCGCCCATGTTATTCTTATAGAGAATAAGAATTTGTTACGCATCATTTAATTATGAACATAAATTAATATAACTTTAGTATGTAGCTCCACCTAGTTGAGTTATATTGATATTTGTATAAAAAGCCATAATTTGTGTTCCTCGTTACAGCAAACCTGCGTACTCAGCCCCCCGTTATTCTTATGAAGAATAATTAAAATTGTATAAATTCCTTATTTATAAATGGATATGGATGAAACTTGGTATGTGGCTTCGACTGGTTGTGGTCTGTTGATGCTTGCATTAAAACTTAATATTTTCTGTTCCTTGTTGCAGCAAACCTGAATACTCAATCCCCATGTTATTCTTATGGATACAATTAAAATTTAGTATACGGCTCATTTTTTTATATGTATCTATGAAACTTGGTAAGTGGCTGTATATAGTACATATATATGCATTGGAAATTTGCTGAGTATGCAGGTTTGCTGCAACGGGGGTATTTGATTCATAGCTGGCTGCCATCATCTGATGATAGATTCTTTAAAAAAATAAAACCTCGGACAAATCTAACCTCTCAACGGATTGTTCGGAAGTGATGTGGCTGTATGGAGGAGCGAGGTCATTAAGGAGATAAGGACAGAAAGACAAAGACACCCAAAACTGGGGAATACTTTTTTTACTTTTTCTGGATTTAGTCAACTGAGGGATAAATTTTAGCAGACGTGCACCGAAGGAAATGTTAATAGTTCACCTTCAGGATTATCATTTATATTTTAGTAGTTAACATGCATCAACTTTTAAATTAGATAACTTTACAGTAAACAATTACAGCAAACTTCATTCAGGCGAGATTCTCATAGATATACAAAAAGTGTAGTAGGTAAATGAAAAGTCTAATGATATCAAATTAAACAAAACAAACTATTTTTAACTTAATAAAAACAAAAAACATCAATAACCCAGTACACTGGCTGTTATTATGAAACAATTTTAGTTCTCTTTTAATTGAATTTAAGACAGAAACTAAACTGTACTAGCTATTACGGATTTAAAATATTCAAATACAATATTGCAACTCAAAAATATTAAATAAAAATACCTACTATATCAGAAATTTAATAAACTTTTCCTAACTTTTTGGTTTTGTAAATTTCCCCCAACTTTTTTCTTTCCAAGCTTTCCTGACCCTAAACCGATTTCCCTAACTTTGCAGGTATGTGGGCCTAGTTCTTTTAATGAACTGGTTTTAGCAGTACAGCTTTGTAGAGGTTAGATTGAGACTTTAGTTCTGCAAGGTCGCAAGTGCAATCCTTCCAATTACCAATGGATTTTAGCTGTGACTCAGTGGTTCAGAACCCAGCTGAAGCCGTAGGACAGGTTCATATATCTAGGAAACAAACGTAGATAGCTAACCCAGAAAAGAGAACTTTCTTTTAGGCCTATTTGAAGGATTTTCCTCCACTAAAATCCATACACATTTTAGTCCAATTAAGATTCAATAAAATTATGTTGTACCAGCAATAAGCATCTTTTTTAATGATCAACTTAAGTTCTCAACCAGTAATGCTTTCACTTAAATTTGAATACCGGTAACGCTTTTAGAGCTAAACCCATTATCCCAGTCAAATCAGGTCTCAAAAGTATTGAGTATTAGTGTCCAAACTGTACCTGGAACTTAACAAACACACCCAAGTATGGGATCCATCACTCATATGCTTGAATGAAAAGTCTGTTCTCTGTAATAAAAAGGTAAACAAGCGAGAGTAGTTGGGAAAAACCAACGAGGTAGAAACCATGGAGAGCTCGCCAAATGGACAGAAAATGGTCCGGCTAGACCTAAAGTGTAGAACACGGCAAAACTGACTAATCCCGAGCGGTAAGCGCGTTGTCGTTTACATGCTCCTGTACATCTTAATAATAATAAAACTACAATGAAACTTACATATTCCTTTTCTGCATGAATCTCCGCATCCAACAGTATAAATATATTTTAGTATAAAATTATGTGTAATTTTTAATAATGAAAATATTAGAGAGTTGTAACAGCGTGAAATGAAAAAGTCAGTAAGCGAAAACTTTTGTTATTTTTGAGGTAGGAACAAACTTCCAGCGAGAAAGTTGTAGCTAATTAGATGATCTAAAATTTTCATTCAAAACAATTTTAGATAGTTAGATAGTGTTTTAGATAGTTTGTTCAATAATCCGATGTAAATAAGCACTATGTTCAGTTCTACGCGAGCTGCCGTCGCAGACCACAGCTCAACGTTATTTCACCACATCCAGCATAGTTAAATGCTCCTCATTTTTCTTAGATCTTCAGTTCACCTAGAAAATATTAATTATGTACATGTTATACCATATTGTATTGAGATTATTATTTTTTACATAGCTTTCAATTTTGATAGAAAATTCAGTTATCGAGATGTAATTAGGCTCATGAGGAATCTCATAGTTTGATATGTGAAGTAAACTAGGCAGTAAACAATAAGAAACTTTTTTGTTAGAAAGAATAAAACATTACATGATAAGATAAACATATCTGATTAGTGATTATATTTTACTCGTGAAGAAAAAAAATTGTAATCAATACTGAAATCAAATACTTTAGTAAGAATGCATAACGTTGATATTTTGTGTAAACAAAACCTACATCCTTTTAAACTATCTGTTACTTAAACATTTTTCCCTCCAAATACGAAGGCTTCTTAGCCGTAAATGAATTGTTGTAGCTAAAAATATAATTAAAATAATAATGAATAAACTATTTTTATCAAAACTCAAAACTAATCCTCTATCATCAATATCACCAATCTTATAAAAATACGTTTGGCGTTAAAAGTAGAGGTAAATATCTAGAAACTTGAATACGAAGGATTCTTAATTGTTAATAAACATTTCTACCAAAATTATAAATTAAATAATATAGAATCAATGTTTTTATGTCAAAACTCAAAACTAAGCCTCTCCAAGAGCTATTACAATAGTTGTTTTATAATTTGATTTCATGTCGAAAATTGAGGAATTTATCGAGTAAAGCAAATATCACAGCCATTGAGTAGTAAATTAATTTTGTTCAATGAAAATCAAGAATACGTACATGAAGATCAGGATTTTTATACTAATATTGACAATTACATGTGTTTACGTCATAATCAGAGGTTAAATACATTTGAATTTATTACCAAAAGATAAAGAATTTATTCAGTAATAAGATTCCGAAAACAATTTTACAATAAAATACCCCCGTCGCAGCAAACCTGCATACTCAGTGAATTTCCAATGAATATATAACATAACACATTAAGCCACTTAACCCTTTCAGTGCTATGGACCGATATATCGTCTTTTGAATCTGTTATCAATAAACACTGTTACTGCTTCATAAGCGATTGTACCATTAGGCGCTAAGTCTGCAGTCTGAGTCTGACATGTGGTGAAACCTGGTAGACACGAATTGAACTACCTCGTCCAGCGCCTAGTCACTATAATACCAACTGATCCACTGCAGCTGCTAGCCTGACCAGTGGCTGTGCGGTCTAAGGCGTTACCTTCCCGGCCGGGGGTAACACTTGGATCGAGGGTTCGAATCCCGTCACAGTCGGTGGTTTTTATGTGCAACTCATGGAGAGTTCACCTGTCTGTGGCAGAGTTGAAGGGGAGAGCTGACCTTAAGCAAACGGTGGACGGCTCGGGTCCAAGCTGACGGGATGGATGGATTCTTTGTGAGTTGCACATCTGATCAGGTGTTTTGCTACTTTTTACCTATCCTTTACTGTGTGTGTCCAGCGGAAGCACGTTTTTATTAATTTTAACTGTTCACGCGTTGAATATATTTAAAAAATCAACAAAACATCACGGATTCAACCACTCCTTTCAGAAGCTTAGCACTCAAAGGGTTAACAGGATTCATAAGAAATATATCCACAAACAAGCAATATTTAAAATTTTAATTATTCTCCATAAGAACAACATTGGGGATGAGTTCACAGGTTTGCTGCAACAAGGAACACAAAATAATGAGTTTTTTGTGCAAACAACAATAAACCACAACCAGATGAAGCCATATACCAAATTTTGTCAGTTTATGTCCATAAATAAGCGAGATATAAAATTTCTATTTGTCTCCATAAGAATAACATTACACAACATACTGTGTTTAGCACTTTCAATATCTCAGTAACCAATTGACGTAGAGCAATGATCAAATAACAAATCGGTTTTTTTATGCTGACTTCAATGGTAAAAAATAAAATTTGATTTGAATAAAACTTATATGTGGAAACCCCAAAAAACCCATTTTTGGGGTACAAAACGCCCCAAAAACCATTCTTTGGATGGTGCGATTTGTCTGGTTTTCGAACTTGTTAAAATAAATGGTACGTTACACATTTGTACCAAATTTCATTAAGATCGGACCTTTTTTGCTAGAGTTATCGTGCTTTTGGCATCTGGGGACCTCAAAATGAAAAGTTATCATGGTCTTGGGCTTAAGTCTTACCATGAGACCTACGGTAATAGCTTCTTCCCTATAGGGGAAATTCGCTAAAAGTTCCTCGGGCCACAAACCTCATTTAACTGAGCACGGGTCGCCAATAACCCATAAGACGCTGTACTGATCGCTGCGACTAGTCCTACTCTTTGAGATTTGACCTTGAGCCTGGCCAGACCGAATTTTGGTCTATCCTGACTATGGGCGCGAGCTCTCCATGGTTTCTATCTCGCTGAGAAAAACTAGTCATTAAATTTAGATTTACTTTCCGTGTTCTATATACCTATTACTGAATTTGTTTTTAAATTCTTAATTTCCCTATTAGCTTACTCTTAAAATACAATTTAAAAACTAAATTTCAGTTCTTGACTTAAATTTGTGGTTCAATTTTGATTGCAGAGATATTTCGAACTCATTGGTCAACATTCTAAGCATTATTAGGATTTTGTATTAATACATATAAATATATACATTTTATTCAATTCAACATTCTTTTTGTTACATGTTTTATGGAAACAGCTACATCTTAAAAGGTAGCAGTTTAAGTTGACTCTTCATTAGATTCAAATCAAGATGTCCCCGGGATATCACTTCACACTTCACGCGGGATATCTTGGCCTGTGGGAACTGTTTTCATTTCAAACAGTTGGAGTAGAGCGAAATTTGCATGTTGTTTCCATCATCTGTTGCTCGATATGGCCCAGCTAGTTATCTCAGTCACTCCGGCAGTGGAGTAAGCCACAGGCCAAGATATTCCGCGTGAAGTGTAGCTTCATGCACAATACTAGATTGGGCTGGCAACGCTTTAATACACTCATTGCAGAAAATAAATATTTTGTCATGATCCCAGTTATCGACAGGGCCTGCGCCCATAGGCTTGAGTTGATTTGCCCCCCCCTCCTCCCCCCCCACAAACGACTGAGGGGATGTGTGTCGCAAAGACTTTATTTTGTGAATGCTCTATGCTTGAAAGGGATACAAGCGTCAGGTATCTTTGACTCTTATCAACGAAAAAGCTCCATATCTATTTCCAACCAATGAGGGGTTGCCAAAACTCAGGGGCACCGCTGGTATCCCCTAAAACATATTTTCTTATATAAAGAGTAGTCCTATACCTCTCGGTTTCAGTCCCATCGTAAAAGACGGCAGGATCGTGTAACCTCGGCCGTAATTGACGATCGCTCCACGTAATATTGGCTGTAAAGACGACCAAACTATGCACCAACAACTTAATAGATGACCGAACCACGTAATAGTTACTGCAATTGATGATCGCAATAAAGTGTGCCTTCGGTTATAAATGACGATCGCACCGCACTTTATATAGAAACAATAACAATCCCTATCCACCAAAACTGACGACCGGCCCACGAAATATCGGCCGTAAATGAAGACCCATTCTTATCACTGCCGTAATTGACGATCGCAAAACAATCCCAAGGTAAAATAAATATCCCGAACAAAAAACCAGATTTTTTCCTAAAAACTTCCCGAAATTTTGGGACTCGTTTATCCCTAATCGCGAGTTATGGAACAACTAAATTAACCTGTCAAACTAAGATTAAAGCAGGTGTGGCGACGGGAAAGGGCGTGCGGATCTAAAATCCCTTTTACCAAATTGATCATCGCACTTTCCAATTTTTTTTTAATTACACCCCTATGGCGCCCTAGGCTGCAGCCTAATCAGAACCTGGTTATTGAGAGCAACTAAAATTATTATAACAATTTTCTGTCTATGTATTAACTTTAAGCTCATGAGGAATCAACTTATGAAGTATTATCTAAAGATATAGCAGCCACCACAAACAACCTCGACGACAGGCATTTTTAATGAGGTAGAATTTATATTTATTAATTAATTCAAATACAGTCAACTCCCGATTATCCAGGGTAGTGACCGGTTGGAGGGTCACAGATAACCCAAAACCACGGTTAAAACAAAGGGATTCAATAAATTGAATATTATGAATATACTAAAGGTTTATCAACATTTGTATATTACAATATTGTGTTTTAATGTTATTTAAGATATATTTGTGTAGATTGAATACCTTTTAAAACAATAAGGGTAAATAACGGCGGGAAGGGTGATTGTTTTGAGATGTTTCTATTTTTAAACGTCCGCCATCCCTGCAGTGTCAAGGTCATCACTCCCCATCAGGCGCCATGACTCATTAGCGAAATGACTGAATCTCGTGGTTACTAAATTGTTTGTATAGTATTTATTCTGTTAAACAAAGTAAATTAAATACAATTCTGGAGATAATTTAGCAAAATAAATTGTTATTATTGCTCTATTTTTGTTTAGAAGGGGATAAATAAAAATAATAAAAATAAACCTTTCGTGACCCCGGTTAAACCGCAACCCGATTAACCCGCTCCCGGATAATCGGGAGTTGACTGTATCACTATCCAGTAAGTAGAAAACTAATTCAGATTAAATTGTTGCACTTAACAAGCCACTTTCAGACTTGCATCACTTAAGATTATTGTGTTTATCTTGTAAAAAGGTAACCGGACTTTAATATATTATAATTGTACCAGGACAAATAAAACATCACCAAAAGCAATTTTTACCCATCATGCAACAAATAAAAGAAAGCCATCAGAGAAATATTACGTTTACAAAAGTATCATAATACTTATCAGTTTAACACGTCTAGGATATTAATCAAGAAAAACAACATTTCAGCAATGGTCGAGAAGAAAAAATATTTATTTTAAACCCATTCAACTTATTTGTGTTTTAAATCGATAACAATAGTCCTTAGCTTAAAACAAAACAACTGAATCGTCAGATCCACTTTACCACACAATGGTCAATACAACTTGGTTTGATATAAAATAGTACAAAATTAAAAAGCTATCCAAAAGCAAGATTGAAATTTCGTTTTCAAGAATATATATTACGTTGGAAATTAAGTCAATCACACTAAGTCAGTATACAAGTTGATTGTAAACCATTTTTGAACATTTCTCATTACAATATACCTCCACACCCCTCCTCGTAAAAATCAGACAGTGACCTCATAAAATGCTCAACATCATGGGGCATGAGCTGATTTTCCAAATACCGTTTAAATCGCTATATCTGGACTTTCAGTGTCAAGGGGGTATTTGGGATTCTGGCCTTGGAAAAATTGACACTGACAGAAAGAGTGAAGTAAATCACTGAGCATTCTAAGAGTAAGTTAGCACTTGTAGGCAAGCTATCACCACCACAACGCAAAGAAGCCCCATTAAAAACCACACTGGCACCATATTTTAAAATTTTTCCGTGATTATATTTAAAATAGCATAAATTAAAATCTTCCTGGTACAAGCCGTAACTTTTATTCAAGCTCATAGATTTTTTTTGGGGGAATCCAATTGCTATAAATTGAACAGTATAGAGAAAAATGTAATCTATCTTTCATTACAACAATTTACTGAAGCAATGTGAATAAACAAATTGCTAAATTACGATAAAAAGGTATTAGCAATTTTAATAAGCTTCCTCAGCCAAACAAATTTGTTTAATTAGTACCAAAATATATACATGCATGTTAGTTGTAACTCAAGCAAATTTAACTATAAAAACAAGCAACATCACTTACGCTAACCTCTTCATGTATAGTTAACTGATATTAAGGCCCAGGATTGTTTTCTTTCTCTTTACAGATTCACATAGTTGATGTAGCAAGCACTATTTACATCAACAGCACGGTTTCATTAATGAACAGTTCTTCATTAACCATATCCCTAAACCACACTTGGCGATCTTTTTCAACAAGAGAATCTTAAGAATTAATGTAAAGACATTTTGAGAGCACTTCCTGAACATATGTAGGGTTGCACCTAGATACAGCCTACAGCAGTATGTTTTAATACTCACTGGCGTACGAAAGAGTTATTACAAGCAGTGCTTTAAAGTAATATTTAATTCAAGCCAAATAATTCAAAACATTAGTGAAAGGACTTGTTAAACAGTCCAATTAACCTTGGAGTGGGGAAGTTAAAGTAATGCTGCAAGTGCAGTAGCTAAAGGTGATTTTGAACTTGAATTCAAAATTAACGACCTATTTAATTTTGATTGATTCTTAACATTAAATTATAGCCTATTTGATGTAGGCAGTGAAGGAAAGTTACGAAATGCTGAAAACTAGCACCAATTTTAGACAACTAAAAGAGATTACTGCCAAAAACGTTATGGTTGTGTATCCAAAGGACATTCTAACCAAGGTACAGTAGAATCTCGATTATCCAACCTAAACCGGCAGCGGCAAGGTCAGATAACACGGAAAATAATAAAACCTACGTCAACAATTTTGATTTTTTTTCTAGGCGCGCGGATATCGATTGTTTGATCCTGCACAGGGATCACACGAACTAACACGGATAATACAGTCGGTGTTCCATGATCGGATAACACGAAAAATAATAAAATTTTGAATTTTTTCTAGGCGCGTGGAAATTGATTCTTTGATCGTGCACGGGGACGGTCGGGTAACACGGAAGGTCGGATAATCGAGACTACTGTAATATGCTTGTCCTTTATGACAAATACTAATCTGACGTTTTAAATAAATGTCAATTTTATTTAAATCAATTCATTACTGTACAAAGTTTTAGTTAATTCAAATTCAATCTTGATGACATCAGCTTTGTGGAATGATTTTAGGTGTTGCGTAGGTTTTAGGCTCATATAACTAACTCATGTAACTACAGAAAAACCAGCCCATGCCCCTTGTTCATCAGACACATTAAATGCATAAACTAACCAATGCAATATCATACAAGAAATAAATTACAGCATCCCTATGACAATTTATAAAAATATATATTTATAATCAATCATTCTTAACGACAAAATTTATAGGATAAAACAATTTATTATTAAATTTTAGAGTTTTAGACAATGCAACTTATTGTAAAAATCAAGTAAAATACCTCTAAAATTATTTCAAAATCTAGGTCCATTTAAATTAAAATGCTGTAAATGATGTGTTTGATTGAGGTGTAATCGTTAAAAACAGTTCATTTTTTTACCAATCATCTAAAACTTCACCTTTCCGTTCACAAATTATCTTTCAATTCACCAACTTTAAATCCTGATTTATTAAAATAAACCATGACAGATACCAGAGATGCACGTTCTTTGCAATTCATATCCATAAATCAACAGCAGACCTACTTAGGTTATTTATTTAATTTTGTACTTGTTTTGATTTTTTCTAACATGTAACGTTGGTCGGATTGTTTTTCAATCCTTCGTTATGATTATGTATTATTGTGCATAGTAATTGATTATAATTTTTAAGGGCTTAGTTATTTTTGAAATAAAAACCCTAATATTATTACTTGACAGTTATGTTTATATTAAGACTTACATTTTAGCACCTTAATTCATTTAAAATAAATTACTGATAGTGTACCCTTGGTATTTTTTGTGTTTTTATCAATAAAAACAGATTTAAAAAAATTCTAAATACTTCTTCTGTGAACCAATGGCGAAGGAACTGAGTTTTGTTTAGAGTAAACAATTTCACTTAAATAAATTTTATATTGTTTATTTTTAATAAAGGTGTCTACTAAAACTATTTAGCCCACAAAACAGCTCATCCAATTTACTTTTAGGAAAAGCTTAAAATAAACATATAATTATTATTTTTTCATTATTAAAAATGTATTGTCTTAAAGCCATGTCAGAATGAAAAGCGTGTTTTCTTAAATAATTAAAACATATAAATCTTTCAATATATTGAAAGTAAAAATTGAGTGACAGTTAAAATTTTAAGTAGACACCCCTGGTTTTTTCGAAATAATGTGAGCTTCCCTAAAAAGGATGTGTTTACAATGATGCTTGAATTATAATAGGATAAATAACTTAAGGTTATAAATTAATTGAAACATTGTTTTATTACTATTAATATTTAGGTATATATTTTGTGTAACAATGTATTAAATTGAGAATTTATTGCTCGAGTAAAATTTGTAATAGATAAAACTCCACAACAATATTCTCAATTTTGTATGGCAGTCTAAGCATAACTAGATTAACAAAAATATTATACGATGAAATGATTATGAACAAAACATAAAGCTATTATTGATTGATTTTATTGCCTATATTTCGTGCAAGCTTATAAACCAAATGTATGCATGAAAACCAAAATAAAACCCAAATTAAATTAATTACAATATCGGATTTGTTAAAACATATGAAACATCATACTCAAACAATCAATGAAATGTTTATCCCACATGTATGTTACACAGCAAGATAGGAATGCACATAGATAACATACATTTTACAATTCAAAAAGTTACATCTGAATGTATTCCTAGCCCAATGACAAAACACTAATTTGTTTTCACCTAACAATATAAAATAATTGATTCAATTTGAACTTATAAATCGATTACAGCACATGTTATCGTGTTATGATCACAGAGCGACACTTAGTACAAAGCAATAGTCGATACATAATATACGGCTAAAAAACAGTCTCCATCGCATCATAAATGCTAATAAATCAGAAAGTATAACGTATGACATTGCGGTATCTATCTCGAGGTGAATAAAGGTAAAAATAATTAAGCGGTTCGAGTCTCTCAACACGTAGCGATTTAATCTTTCTGTTATCACTCCCCATAAAATAAGTATAAATCAACAAATATTCTCCTGTGAAAATATTACAATTTTCGACATCCAACAAAAAAAAGAACAACTTAAGTAGTATTTAGTGTAACAGCCCCCCTCCCACCCGTTAAGTGATTTGTTATCGTTCGCTTTACGTCAGCCACTCGCCATCTCACTCATATAAAAACAGCCTTTCCATCTTCACAGGATTTGTCAGCCATTATTTGTCAAGGGCTGTGTTGGTTTTGATTGCAATCACACACTCTTCGCCGCACGCCTTTAACACAGTGCACTGAAACATCACAATAACTAGATCAGTTCAAACAGTCAATTTTTAATAACACACACACAAAAAAGTACAATTTATTTTGGCCATCATTGCAACAATACTATAGTTGGGTCACTGAATACCTTTACAAAACCCTTTTCTGAACCCTTACAGAACTTGGGCAAGACACATGCAACAAACACAGTAAGTGAGAATGTTCACAATAGCTGTGGTTGGAGCGGCAAACAAAGCAGAGGATAGGACTCGACCCCAGTCAATCGTACATCGCATATATCCTGCACAAGTTCTGTGAGAAAATCGCTTTTCAGCGGCCCAACTACAGAATGTGACTGATAACATTTCCAGTTAGTATTGAGAGTATGGGTCAATTGCAACACCAAAAAGCCTACCTCATTGGCTCTGTACATGGTCTTCGAGTGAAGTAGTAACCACAGATTTGAGGAGTTTTACTAAAACGACAAACTTGGAATTAGTTTATCTTATTAAAAAAATAGGTTGGCCACTAAAACAAATTTTTAACTTGCATAATTTTCCCCTGGCTTTCCTGGTATTAAAACTGCTAAAATCACAAATCAGGAATTTTTACAAACGACCCTTAGTCACACAGTTGACCTAGTGAGTAGGGGCAGCAATGATAATTGTAAATTGAAGTATAACTATTTACCAAAACGTAACATACGTGAGTAACATAATTTATAAAGACAATAAGTGTGAAGACAATATGGCAGACATCTAGCATCACCTGCAAAGTGCTCCCATATTTACAGTTTAGTTTAAGTGGTAAAAAACAACAAAATTACCAATTATACAGCACATATCTAAACAACAATTTTATCAAGTGATTTCAAGACAAAAAATTTAGAAGTGATACTTGAAGTTGGGGATGAGTCGATACCAAAATTTATCGATTCTCGATACCGATACCAATACCAAGAAAAATCTATTCTCGATTCTAGATACCGATACCATTGATTTTTCAGTACCTGTGGTTGTTAAAACTATTGTAAAAAACCGTAACAAAAGTATGTTACCATTTAAAATTAATTAGTAGTATTTTGTAGTTAATTATCAAACAAATTGTTTAATGCAATTTTTTACATAATTTAATCTTAATTTCACTAGTATGCTATAGTAATATTGAAATACCCCCGTCGCAGCAAACCTGCATACTCAGCGAATTTCCAATGGAGATAAGTCTTAATACTACAAAAAGCCACTTACCAAGTTTCATAAAAATATATTCACAAATAAGCGATAAATACAATTTTAATTATTCTTTATAAGAATAACATTGGGGCTGAGTACGCAGGTTTGCTGCAACAAGGAACACAAAAAATGGGTTTTCATGCTAATATCAATATAACTCAACTAGGTGAAGTTGTACACCAGTTTTTATTCATTTATGTTTGTAATTAACCCTAGAAACGCTATGAGTCGCGATCGCGACTATTTTTACCCTATTTCAAACGCTAAAGTCGCGATCGCGATACCTTTTTCAGCGCATCACTATAACAGCCGTAAATTCATTAATTGTTAACCGAGTTTGATGTTTTTAATATAGTAATGAAGCGAAAGAGTCACTCTATATTTTGGAGGCGTTAGTGAATCCAAAAGCGAAAAGTATCAGCTTTTTACGTCTTTGGATTTTGTGGATTGTTGGTCAGCTGTCGTCTGCCGGCTGCGACTGTCTTCTGTTATTGTGCGCGATTGTTTGTTTACTACTCCTACAAGGTAATTTTAGTTTTAGAACATTATAATAGTGATAATTAGTATTAGAAATGAGTGAACTTAGTAATTCAAGTGCTATTCGTGATGCATTGATTGATTTTGATGATGTAGAACCTCTCGAAAGTGATTTTGACGATCCTGATAGTGACATCGGTCAAAACAGCGTTTGTGAAAACGAAAGCTCAGATGAATCCCTTCTTGATTTTTCATCTGGAAGTGGGGAAATCTGGAATCCTGGAGCTGAAGACTTTGACAGTGATACGTCAATTACCGATATTGAACAGGTATCGAATAATATTTCAAATGGTAGGCCTACCCTGTCCCTGGAACTACCAGCACCTCAGGCGAATCAGCCTCCTAGGCCTAGGCCTAGGCCTAGACAAACTGCACCTGTTCCTGAAATTGCAGCTAATGATCCTGATGTTCTCCCTGGACCATTTATAGGGCCCATAAACCTATCCACAAATCCTAGATGGGTAAGAATTTATCCACCCGAACAAGAATTCAATGTAGAGGAAAGATTTGAAGTAAGAAATCCAGGAATTAGAAATTGCCCGCCCCGAAATAGTAACCCTATTGATTACTTCTCCCTTTTTTTTACTAATCTTATTTGGCTGCTGATAGTTAGGAATACAAATGCCTACGCTAATAAAGTAATAAACATGAAAAGAAACTCTGGATTGCTTGGGCCAAAGAGTAGGCTAACTAGGTGGGTCGATGTGACTGAAAAAGAAATCAAAAGATATGTTGCACTGGTACTAAATATGGGGTTGATAAGGAAAAAAAATATAACAGACTATTGGAGCAAGTCTAAATCCCAAATGACACCTTTTTTCTCCAGTGTTATGTCCCTAAATAGATTCGAAGCAATACGGTCGATGTTTCAAATAAGTTCGCTTCGGTTTATTCCTAAAGACCAACCTGGCCACGATCCTTGGTATAAAGTAAGGTTTTTCCTCGATTCAATGAATACTGCATTCAAGAAATATTTTATTCCTGAACAAAACATTTCTCTAGATGAATCTATGATAGGAATGAAGAATCGCTGTGTTTTCATCAAGTATATGCCCAATAAGCGACACGCCAGATTCGGAATCAAAAAATTTGAAATTTGCGACAGCAAAACTGGGTATATTTTACATACTGAACTATATCCTGGCAAGGGGTTTTTAGAAGGCCAAGATGGTGATGACCCTTTTACACAAAAGGTAGTGATGCATTTGATGAGAAAGTGTGGTTTGTTGGGGAAGGGGTATCATTTGTTCATGGACAACTATTATACCAAGCTACCTGTAACACAAAAGCTATTAGATAACAAAACGTACCTAACCGGCACAGTGAATAAAAAATCCAAGGATCTTTCAAAACAAGTAATTGAAACAAATCTAGAACCCTTGCAAAGCATTTACTTCAGGAAACAAGACATTTTATTGGTAGGTTACAAGCAGAAAGAAAAGCGGAAACCTGTATACCTGATTACTACAGGCTGTTACGCTAAAGACGACATTGTAACGAGTAAGAGTGGGCGACAAGCACGCAAACCAATCCTAATCCACAAGTACAACCAATATATGGGGGGGGTAGACTCTAAAGATAAATCTGTATACCATGTATCATGTTCCAGGCAAACAAAAAAATACTGGAAAAAAATTTTCGACAACATTACAGACATGGCACTTTTTGACGCATGGCTTCTCTATTCCAAAAATACCGACAAGCCACTGAACCGGCATGACTTTATTGTAAGTATTGTAGAGTCACTAGTTGAGGGGAATGAAGCTCCTATCCAGCAAGATGACAACCCCATGCCTGGCCCTGGAGGAGATATCGGCCATGTACTTACTCGTCTTCCTGGTGTCAAGCTCCGTAGATGTCTTGTATGTTCGGCTTCTGGTAAAAAGTCTAGAAGCCACTTTTACTGCCCAGGCTGCAATGGGGGCATACATCCAGCTTGTTTTCACAAGCTTAACCACTTCTGGAGGCCAACCAATAAAGGGAGGCCTAGTTTGAATGACAGGGCAGTAGCGGGGGATGATTCTGACTAGTTTCCGTGCGCTGAATGACTGTTTTAGTTTTATTTTATTTTTGGGACCTTTTGTGGTGATGGATTTTATTTTCAGCATGTATAAGTATATGAGCATCTAGCATGAGCATGAAATGTAGCATGATAAATATTACAAAATAAGTTTTAGTACAAAATGTGAAGTATATAAAAAAAAGACTAATATAGGCAAGATGCGGTGATTTTTGGCCTATGCGCATGATTTGTTTTTCGCCTATCAGATACTCTTTGTTACATTGAAACTATAAGTGTTATACATCTTTGTTTTCAGCATAAAATTGTGCTTCTTGTAGTTGCAGTCTGAAGTTCCTAATGTTTGTTTTGAAGTGCAATATATGTCACCTAAGTCAGAAAATATATTTTTTCAAAAATATTTTTTCCAATCCATTGAGACTCCTGATACTCAAGAATATGGTAAGTCCATAATGTTTACTGTTAAAATGTTCCTTGATTTGTACAGAATAAAATGATATATAATATGTTAGTGTTGTGGGTGATAATTAACTTAAAAATCAAATTTAACTACATGTACCGCAAAACTGTCTTAAATCCCTTAGCGTTTTGGAAAAAAATGGTCAGCGGTTCTAGGGTTAAGGGAGACAGAGCACTTAATTATTCTCCATAAGAATAACATGGGGCTGAGTACGCAGGTTTGCTGCTACGGGAGCCTTTGGCAAAAAATATTTTTTTAGCAAATATACACAACGACACACAACGTTGGGGTAAGATCACAACGAGATGAAGCTGTATACCAAGTTTCGTCAGTATACGTTCATAAATAAGTGAGATATAAACATTTTCTTTTCCTCCATAAGAATAACATTAGACAACGTAATGTGTTTAGCACTTTCAATATCTCGGTAACCAATTGACGTAGAGGAATGATCAAAATACCAAATTTTTAAGCTGAATCCAATGGTGAAAACTAAAATTTGACTATTTCAAAAATGACATATACAAAACCCTCCCAAAATACCCCCTTGGATAGAGCAATGTGGCTGGTTTTCGAACTTAATGTCATAAATGTTGCTTTACACGATTATACCAAGTTTCATCAAAATCGGATCATTTTTACGAGAGTTATCGTGATCACGGACACACGGACACACACACACGGACACACACACACACGGACACACACACACACACACACACACACACACACACACACATATAGTTTCGAACGAATGGTGTTTTTGGGGTCTGGGGGCCTCAAAACAAAAAGTTATCATGGTCCTGGGCCTAGGTCTTACCATGCCGACTACGGTAATAGCTTCTTCCCTATAGGGGAAATTCGCTAAAATAAAATTCATAAAAAGTAGTCTATGTAACATAGAATAAAAAACATGTATACCATAGGGGACCTGGTCTTTGCTAAACTGAAAGGCTACCACTACTGGCCTGCCAAAATAAATAAAAAAATTGTAAAGGCAAAAAATAAAACAGTGGCATATAATGTCACATTTTTTGATGACCATACAACCTCAAAAATTAATGAATCTAACCTGCTTCCATATGCTGAAAACATCCACATTCATGGTATTCCCCAAGAAGACAACTTCAAAAATAAACTTTCAACAAAGCTTTAAATGAAGCTGATGCAGCATTTAAAGCAAACAAGGCACCTGAAAGTAAAATAAAACACAATCACATATCTTTAGAGGCGTTAGACGACCAATGCAACAACAGCAGTTTGGTCTGTGAACCGATTCTCACTTCTCCAGTTAGAGGGATAGAGGACATAAAAACAAAACTCCAAAACAGCCATGATAGTCAAGACCTTGAAACATCCCTCACATTAGCTGCAGAAGTGGGGCAAGCCCTCCTAATTGAAAACATTAAACTGAAACAAGACCTCCTTGACATGTCCCTAAGAAATGGTGAATTATTATAACAAGCCACAGATACCAGTATTATTGGCCAAAACAGAATAGAAGATCTCGAAAACGAAAAGGACCTCTTGTTAGAAGAAAACAACAAACTTGTAGAAACCATAGACGAAATTGAGAAGCAACTAGCCAAAGAAAACTAAATAAGAAATGAACTTATGACCATGTTCGAAGAACAGGACAAAGAAAAATAACAAATTATCTGCAACTATGAGACACAAATTGAAAAACTAAAAAAGTTATCACAGCAGATCGAAAGGGAGAGTAAAACTAAACACAAAGACCATCACCTAGAGCAACAAACTGTAGCAACACGAACCCACAATACTAATACAAACACTCAAAGGTAGAATAATTCCTCCTATGTTCTCCTCAAACTGGCTCACCTTCAAATTTGCCAGGAACAAGTGGAAAAAGAGATGGACAAAATGAAAATACTCCTGCAGAGACCCTGTGAACAGGAAAACAAAATATACCTGATCAAGACCTAAACCGAAAAATCGCAGGACCACTACCTCCAAACCAAGCCCCGAAGTAAAAGCCAGGAGGAAGATTGATAGGAGGGGAAATGTCTTTAGTGTGTCCCTACAAGTAGCAAAAAGCCTAGCTAAGACTTATGGGAAACCTATTGAGAACAAAAACACAATAGAAACCACTAACCAGACAACCGAAGGGCATTCAGAGCAGACAAAGGGAGCCTGTCAAACCCCCACCAAAAAACAGTCCTATAGTATCGAACATCCGACAACTGAAGGGCGCATAGGGCAGACAGAGGGAGTCTGTCAAACCCCCCCAAAACAGCCCCATAGTACCGATCATCCGACAATAACAAACACAGAGTCAGTCACCGAGTCAGTCACAGAGCTCATGCTCATGCTCATATTCATATTCATGCTCATATTCATTCCCATATATCATTTGGCCTTGCTTTGTATGGATCAACAAAAAAGGAAAACTTAAATGAAATTTTGAAGAAACAGAAAAAGGCGGTGAGAATTATTCTAAAATTGAAACCTGATCAATCTGTAAAAGAATATTTTAAAACATTAAAAATATTAACTGTTTTTGCTCAATACATATATGACACAATTTTAATAGCAATTAACAATCCCTTGAACAGAGAGCATGTTCAACCTCACCCATATAGTACACGAAATAAAAATATCATCATACCTGCTCATAGACTGGCATTTTATGACAAAAAACCTTCCTATATTGGAACAAAATTTTTAAGCCAAATACCCACTTCCTTACAACAAGAAAGAGATCCAAATAGATTTAAAAAGCTGCTGAAAGAATATTTATTTTCTAGGTCTTTATACTCATTTGAGGAAATGCATGAGAATTGTAACTAGGCCTAGGCTTTAATTGTATAGTTTATAAAATGTATTGACACTATTTACTTGTATCATGTGTACATAATAAAATAATAATATTTTGAGTTGAGTTGAGTCAAACAAACAAACAACAAACACAGAGGGAGTCAGACAAACCCTGTCGAAAAAACTGAAACAACAAACCCTGTCGAAAAAACTGAAACAAACAACAAACACAGAGGGAGTCGGTCAAACCCTGTCGAAAAAACTGAAACATACAACAAACAAAATAGAAGACAGCCTCGTAACAGACACAGGACTCAATGAAAAGCAAATTGACATTCCACTCAGCGATGACGAGGACCATGAAATCACTGAAACAAGATCCCCATCAAGCAAATTTGTTCGACATTCAGCAATAAATCTAAACACAGGCTGTATCTCCCACCTCAAAAGGTGACTTTGTCAACATTCAAAACATAAAGGTTTTCTCCTTCCCTCCCAAAGAAACTGCGCTCCTTACGACACAATACAAATCCGATGAAGACTTATCCCAGGCATGCAGTATCCACCTCCTGGACGTAGATTGCGAGGAAAATCACTTGCAGGAGACAGAACCCATGTACCAAAAACTCAAAGACAAAAATATATCTTTTAATAACTTCAGGACAACCAAGGAAACACACATTAATATTAGAGGTGTGCGAGTAGTGATTGTTTTAATCGAGTCGAGTAGTGCCAATTATTTTCGAGTTTCGAGTATTTTCGAACGAGTATTTGCCATCAGTTGGTAGTTTAAAATAGTGTAATGGGATTTGGATACAACCCTAGATTTGATAATCTAAACATGGTTTCTAACTAATAAGTGAGTAGCTAATAAGTAAGTTTTGGCCGGTCGCAATCGTTCGCGGTCGTCATTTTCGGCCGATTTTACGTGACGCGATTGCCTTTTGCAGCCGTTACTACGCGTTTTGGCCGGTCGCAATCGTTAGCGATCGTCCGGAAATCGGCGGGAAATACTCGCTCGAACTTTCGAGTAGTTTACAAGACTTCCGAGTCGAGTTCGAATATGAAAATACTCAGCCGAAAATTCAAAGTTTCGAGTACTCGCACACCCCTAATTAATATATGCTTCTCCTCCAAAGAAAATAAATGGAAGAAAAACTATTCCGCTTCCTGGAACTAGCAAACGAGTGCTTTAAATTCCCATCACATTTTGCCCTGAGTCTAGAAGAAATAATGAAGGTAGTAAACCTAAACCAAGCAAGCTTGAGAGAGCTTCTCCAGGTCTTCCTAAAACACTCCTGAATTCCTACCTTTGCCGCTTCCGAATATACACACACTCAAAGGAGTTGAAAAAAAACAGCTGACGAGATCCTCAATAGAATCAAAGGAGCAAGCAAGAATCAAAGGAAAATATTACAACCATAAGTATCCAGGTATAACACCTGTAAGTAGCCGTGTATAACACCTGGAGGACAACTCGAGGATCCCATACAACACCCATCCCCTATGACCCCCCTCGCTTAGGGACAGAAGATAAAAGAAAGTACAGTAAAACCTCGATCAACCGTCACTCTTTAAACCGTCACTCTCTGTTATTCGTCGTCCGTCTATGAAAATATTACTATTTATTAGACTCAGGATTTGCGCCGTACGGCTTAGTCTGAGCGTCTGTATGAGCTATTATATTATTTAAAACAACATAAATATGTATGTAGTGGGAAGTATTATCCTTTTGTACACAGTTTATTTTCATTTCTCTGCCAAACATTTTAAAATTTAGTTACTGAACATGTTTATAATATGATGTTTCTATTATCCGTCTATTCAGTTATCCGTCACAGTCCCGGTCCCGAAGGTGACGGTTAATAGAGGTTCCACTGTATATGGAAGCGGCAATGCATGAGCAAAAAGAAATCTGGAAACCAAAAAAGTTATCCTACAGGAACTCAACAGAGTATATAGAGAATATAACATAAGCCCTATAAATGACAATGCTGCGGCAAGCGTTTTCTATGATAAAACCAAAAATGAATATGCCATCATCAACTTACAAACTGGAAATTATCACACAGAACAAAAAATAACTAAACACTACCAATTTGGATTTGATGGAGCCCAACTAATTGAAGTGATAAAAGATAAAAACGTAAAATCTACCGCGTTCCCAAATAACACCGCTATTAATTCAAACATTCTAGTCTCAGATGATACCCAACTGCTAAATGACCTGCACTTATACACTAGCATAAAACATCTTGACATTAACTCTATACCTGACATCGATCTAAACCTTATCCAAGGAGTGTCAGGATGAGGCAAAACAACTTTTATACTAAACAACTACAAAACTGTAGATCTTGTCCTTTTTCCCACACGAGATTCTGCACTGGATTTCAGGAAAAGGTTTAAAAGCACACATCCGAACTACAGCAAATATGACTGCAATGTCACATTCCGAACACTGCATTAATTCTTAATAAACTTCACACAACACATACAGAAAGGAAATAAGTATAACAGGCTCATTGTGGACGAAGCCCTAATAATGCATGCTGGGGAAGTTCTCTTTGCAGCAACCCTTGCAAAAGTGAAAGAAGTGATGCTCATCGGGGACATGAATCAAATCCCATTCATGAACAGAACAGAGACAATTGAGGTGAATTTCCACAGGATTGCAGAAATAGCAAAAATTAGCAAAACATTGAACAAAACCTATAGGTGTACAGCAAGCACTACCGCTATACTCTCAAGTTTCTATCCTCAAGGCATGGCAACAACAAATCATACCTCAGGCGAACAGTGTCTAAAACTTTACGAGGGAATAGAAAATCTCAGCAAGAGCCTAAAAAAGAACACAACACATGTCTCGTCTTTAAACAATCAGAGAAACGTGAGCTCACTAAACTTGGCTACAAGACATCTACCATTCATGAATTTCAAGGTAGACAGGCAGAACACATAGCCCTAATTCGCACCTCAAGTAAGCCGGAAGAAATATATGACTCACAACCCCACCGTATTGTCGCAATATCAAGACATACAAAATCTTTCCTCTACATTACTCCATGCAGGAATGACACCATAGGCAAATAGATACAACAAGCAAACTCCCTAAGCCCAGAACAACTCTCAAGGTTCATCACAAACATACCCACTAACAATCTCCTGCACCATAAAAGCAAACTAACCCTAAAAAACAGCACAAACAGTAATACAACACAAAACCGGCAATACACTAGTCCAACAATCGTGGGCCATTTGACAAAGGACAGCCCCCCAAAGAAAGACACAAATTACAAATACCCCCGTCGCAGCAAACCTGCGTACTCAGCGAATTTCCAATGTATAATATATGTCTTAATACCAAATAAAAGCCACATACCAAATTTCAGACAAATATATTCACAAATAAGCGATATATACAATTTTAATTATTCTCCATAACAATAATGTTGGGGATGAGTATATAGGTTTGCTGAAACAAGGAAGATAAACAATTGGTTTCTATACAAATATCAATATGGCTCAATTAGGTGAAGCCACATAACTAGTTTCATCAAAATATATTCATAAATAAGCGATTTATCCCATTTTGATTAATCTCCTTAAGAATAACATGGGGGATGAGTATGCAGGTTTGCTGCAACAAGGAACGAAAAAAATGGGTGTTTAGGCAAATATCAATATTACTCAACTAGGTGAGTCATATACAAGACACATAATTAAGAGAGACATAGCATTTTTAATTTTTCTCCATAAGAATAACATGGGGGCTGAGTACACAGGTTTGCTGCTACGGGTACCTTTAGCAAAAAATTGTTTTTTGAGCAAATATCAATAGACCACAACCAGATAAAGCCGTATACCAATTTTTGTCAGTATACGTTCATAAAGAAGCGAGATATAATTCTTTTCTTATTCTCCATAAGAATAGCATTGGACAACGTACTGTGTTTAGCACTTTCAATATCTCGGTAACCGATTAAGTCATAAATGTTGCTTTACATGTTTATACCAAATTTAATCAAAATAGGACCTTTTTTACGAGTTATCGCACCCACGGACACATTATATATATATATATATATTGTGTCCGTGGGTGCGATAACTCTCCATTCGTTCGAAACTGTATATATATATATATATATATATATATATATATATATATATATATATATATACACACACACACACACACACACACACACACACACACACACACACACACACACACACACACACACACACACACACACACATATATATATAGCGTTAATTAATTAAAATGTTTTCTCCAGGGTACTCATGTTACTTATTTTTCATCCATCATATAGTAGCCCTTCTATGTGAATTTAATTTTATACATATATATATATATATATATATATATATATATACAGTTTCGAACGAATGGTGTTTTTGGGGTCCGGGGACCTCAAAACGAAAAGTTATCATGGTCCCGGGCCTAGGTCTTACCATGCCGACTACGGTAATATCTTCTTCCCCATAGGAGAAATTCGCTAAAAAAGGTATTAAGTAAATGTGACTATTTAGTGATTTTGAAAGTCTAATTTGAGGGATAAGGTTACTTTTGTGTCTAGTATTGTATAAATGAGAGTGGCTGAGAAAATTAACAGGATTGTTTTTAATGTGTATTAAATTGCAAAGAATGTTCATGGATGGTAAAGTCAAAATCTTTAAATTTGAAAATTTTCCTCTGCAAGATTCATGACCCTGCAAGCCCAACATGGCTCTAAGGGCCTTTTTTTGCCAGATAAATGCTTTATGAGCAAAATGAGAACCACCCCAAAGACAGAAACCGTACTTAAGTTGTGAATGAAAAATACTATAATAACAATACATTAAAGCTAACACATGATTTTAATTTTCTTAAAATATATGTTATTCTTGCCAATTTTTTACAAAGGTAAGTAGTATGATCGTCCCAGCTTAACTTGCTGTCAAGGTGAATACCAAGAAGTTTAACTAACTGAGATACATTGTCAAAAATTGTCCATTTTTTAAGCATAAAATAAATAATTTCAGTTTTTTCATCATTTATGGTCAAGTTATTAATTTTGCACCACGTTTTAGTGCAAAACGCATCGTTTTAGGAGCATCATTGAGCTGGGATTTAACAATTAAAAAGTTTAAGTTTTTACAGAGCAAAGTTAGCATAAAGTACCGAACGAGTAGGAATGTTAAAGCTAAAATTATTTATAAAAAATAGAAAGAGGAAAGGGCCTAAAACTGATCCCTGTGGAACACCTGCTTTTATATCTAAAATATCTGAACGTTTTTGCCCTAAACTCACTAAGCTGCTTGTGGTTCTCAAGGTAGGATTTAACAAGACTTAATTCATTATTATTTACACCATAACAGAATAGTTTGTCACAAAGAATTGAATGAGAAATTGTGTAAAAAGCTTTTGTTAAATCTATAAGGCAAGCTCCAATGACCAATTTATTTTCTAAACCAATTGAAATGTAATCAACTATTTCCTCCACAGCCTTAGTAGTTGAAAAATTGGTTCTAAAACCATACTGACTTGCATGCAATAAATCGTTTTGAGTGAAATAGGTATTCAATTGATAAAATAAACATGATTCAATTAGTAGGCCTAAAATTGGCACTAAAGCTACAGGGCGATAATTAGATGACTCAAATTTGTTTCAAAATTGGAAAGCTCATATATATCTTCACTACGAGAGTTGCTGAGTTTACAAACTATAGAATGCACAGTTTCCTTATCTACTAAATTCCATTTAAAAACCTTTAAACAATTGGCAGATGGCTTGGAAAAATTCCTTAACATGTCACTGTGAGAAATGTTATCTACAGTGCTAAGCTGATGTCTCACATTTCATATTATTTGAAACGCCTAAAATTAACTCATTAAGGGTATTAGGAGACAGAGGAATATTAGGAAATGTTGTAACTTGACCAGATTCTTTTCTGATTATTTCCTAAGCTTTTTTACAGGCATTTTTATTTAGATTGTGAGATTTGTTGGTAATTTGATGGAATTTTAACCTCTCTAATACTATGTGTATACATTTTCTTATACCTCTTAAAAATAATCTTATCATTTATAGTTTTACTGATTTTCCAATAATCATATAAAAAAATATTAAGTACTTGCGCATTGTTTCTAGTTCAGGTGAAAACCCACCTTTTGGAACCTAGTTTCTCCTTCTTACTCTTAGCTTTCATATTTACAAGAGGAAAATTAACATTGAAATTATGAACTATTTAGTTTAAAAAATGTGTGAATGCTATATTTACATCAAAAGTATTATGTAAGACAGACCAGTCAACAAAACAAACGCTTGTAATAAAAGTGGTCAACATTTTTACTTGAACCTCTATTAAACCTATGGTAGGTTTGTCATTTGTAAAATATAAATCAAAAGATCTAAGCAAATCTAAAAAGAATTTTCTTTCTTTATCGTGAATTTTTTAAATATCTACATTGAAATCTCCTGCCAGTGCAACATATTAAAAAAGTTTAGGTTTAGTTGTTATGTGCAACAGAAGGGTTTCCAATTTCTTTGTGAATTCCTTGAAACAACAATCTGGAGTTCGGTACACTGACAAAATTACAAAGTCATAATCTATGAGCCTAATAGCACATACCTCTGGTAAGTAGTCAAAACTAAAATTTGACAAGTGAATCATCTCGTAACTTAAACATTTATTAACATAAATTGCAGTACCTCCATGTATCAAAGGAAGTTTACGACAATATAGAGCTGCCAAAATAAAATTTTCAGGGGTATAGAAATGAATTTCTTTCTCACATAACCAATGCTCACTTAAACAGACAAGGTCTGTAGAAGTTTGCTCAAGAATAATTTAAAGATGATTAAACTTTTTCTGAAGTGATTGTATATTTAAAGAAATTATAGAAATCTCATCACCTCTAATTGAGGACTGATGTTTATTTATAGGTTTACAGATTACAGTTTCCTTTATACTCAAGTTTACACTTTGAAGATTTAAGTTTTTTCCTAAAAGTTGTTTCTTTTCCTTAAAAAATATCTTGTTTTTTTAATTTCACAACTGCTATCTGAACAATTCTTATTTTATAATTTTGACACAAAGTTCTTAAAATTATCTGCGGAGTCTCTCTTCCCAACAATGTCCTTCTCTTCACACTCTCTCCATGGACTGCCGGCAGGTTCGGACGACTCATTTGTCACATCACTGCTCAAAATGGTGTGTGCTCTTTTGAAACGTTCGTGCTTCAGGCTGAAATTTGATTCTTTGGACAAATTTGGATTCTTTGGTTCCAGATGGACATCTGGAGTTCGTGGTAGAGGAGGAAACTCGTCTAAATTTTTCAGTTTGTCAGAAAACTGTTTGCTAGGAGAATGTCTCTTTATTGGTCCATTTTTTGGTGTTGATGAAATAGGTGGTTTAGAAGAATTAATCGTCGCATAGGGTTTTTCAGGTGTCAGTGAGGGTTCATTCAAAAACATTGCAATATTTCTTGAAAATTGCAATTTGCCTTTTCCATTGAGGTTTAATCCATGAGCTGTATAATCTTGCCTCTGTAGAAAGTCCAAATTAAAAAATACTACATTTGAGTAGTTCCTCTGTAACCGTTTCTTAACCATTTTGTTGAAAAACTGTGTGTTGGAATGGTATGGGTTACAATCATATCTAAGTGGCACTGACACAATTGTTATTTTGTTAAGTTTTGATTGATCCGCAATGGATTTTAAATCAGGTATGTATTGCCTCTTTCTGTCTGGCTGAATATCATTGGCACCTGCAACAATTATGATTTCATCCTTGTCAGTGAAGCGTGTAGCTAAATCACCTAAGTCATGAATTACATACTTAAAGGTGCGCCGGGCCGACTAATCACTGTCAGTTCAGCAGCCTCACCAAGCACTTTTTGTAAACGAGCTGAGAGGTTTTTTGCGTGACTGTCCCCTATCAATAGATTTTTTTTTGACTGGGCTATTAGCATTTACACATGTTTTAGTGAAGAGGTGATTAATGCTCTTGACCTCAGAAATTTGTTGTGCTCGTATCTTAGAATGGCTGTGAGTTTGAGAACTTTCCTCAACAACACCAGTAGAAACCTCCCCCTATTTGTTTTTAAATGCTTATTAGTTCCAGTTTTTTCTCACTGACATTTATTTCAGTAATTTTCATAAGAAAATCATTTTTCTTATTTTGGCCTGTGATTTTAGTTAGAAAGTATTCTGTAAAAATCAGCATAAAAATGCCACAATCATAGCTATTTGTTTATGTTGTACACTCCATAGCTATTTGTTTGTGTTGTGCACTCCATTTCTGAGAGACAAAAATCGAGTTTCAATAGCTTATTCAGTTTACTGATAAGTGAGTTCGCAGCTAAGTGATTCATCATTTTTAATGAGTCACAATGTACCATTTATTAGTTTCGAAATTGAGCAAAAGGAGCGACCAGTGTGACACGCTGTTGTCACTGGCTTCGGTGCTGTTGTTCAATGGAAAGAATATATATCTGTATTTAGTTGTATTTTTCAGCTGTTCTACCACTGTGCTTTCATCCCCCAGCTTTAATAGGTGGGTTACACTAGGTTCTAGTAATAATATATCGTGTCTATCTTTCAACACTGTTTGAGCAAGGTGTTGAGAGTAAACAGTAACTCCACTATCACTAAGCCATTCACTGTGTCCCATGAGAAGTGTTTTATAATCATCACATTTTTTAGTTAATTCAATACATTTTAATTTTGTGATGTTGTAATTAGTTAGTAATACTTTATTTTAGGCCTCTATTGGGAGTAGTGAGTTTTTAAAATCGAGTCGAGTAGTGCCAATTATTTTCGAGTTTCGAGTATTTTCGAGCGAGTATTTGCCGTCAGTTGGTAGATTAAAATAGTGTAATGGAATTTGGATACTATTCTAGATTTGATAATCTAATCATGGTTTCTAACCAATACATGAGTAATACAAACTTTTGGCCAGTAAAATCAAACTGGATTAGGTATTGAAAAACAAAGGTCATTTTTGGCCTTTAGTACATGATCCAGTAGTAATTTTTGGCCGAAATGATGTTTTCCGTCATCATTTACGGCCGAAATTACGCCGTCCGATCGTCATTTTCGGGCGATTTTACGTGATTAAGATCGCCTTTTGCGGCCGTTACTACGCGTTTTGACCAGTCGCTATCGTTGACACCATCGTCATTTTTGGCTGATTTTTCGTAATGCGATCACTTTTTGCGGCCATTACTACAGTTTTGGCCAGTCGCAATCATTAGTGATCGTCATTTTCGCCGATTTTTCGTGATTCTATCGCTTTTTGCGGCCGTTACTAAGAGTTTTGGCCGGTCACAATCGTTAGCGATCGTCTGGAAATCAGCGGGAAATACTCGCCCGAACTTTCGGGTATTTTTCAAAACTTCGATTCGAGTTTTGAGTATTTAAATACTCGGCCGAAAACTCTTAAGTTTTGAGTACTCGCACACCCCTATTTAACATTCAGGTTTTTTATATTTTATTCTAGCTCATCCATTTCCAAAGATTGTTTATGTAACTTATTTTCGAGATTGTCAATGTTACCAGATAATGTATTAACTTTTGAAGAGCTCAAATTTAACTGAGCTTCATTCTGTAGATTAGTCCTGCAGCTCAATTATTTCTTGTCACAATGATTTACTATGTATATTTTCTGTTTCATTATTTTAATTTTACATAGTTGAAATTACTTTCTAATTCCATATACTTCTGATTTGTCTCATTTAATTTAATGAGATCGTTATTCCATAAATCAAGAACATTTCCAACTCCCTGAATAATATTTGGTAGATTTTCCACACCATATTGATAAACCAATGAATTTAATTCAAAGTGAATTCCAACTCCAATTTCAGCAATTTGTTGATCAATTGAATTATCTTCCATATTTATGAAATAATCAATCTAGCCGAAGTTATGAGTTTCCTTTGATTTTAATAATTTAAATTATTAAAAATGTGCAGTTAGTGTTGTTTTAAACAAACCCTAGGATACAATATTGTGCTCCAAACTTAGAAGACATGCAAAACCCGAATCAATCTTATCAACAATAACATTATCAGTACCTTAGGTTTGGACCTTCGACCTTGGCTGCCGGAACTTTGGAGGATCTTGCAATTATGCAGATACGATACTATTTAACTTGCCTCAGAGAAACTGATTATTGCCTTCATATCAAAGTGTATCTTTGAAATTAATGGTTCAATGCTATTGTTGACATGAGATGCTAATAAAACTCATCACTTGACCTTTCTACCTGTAAGTAAAACCTCTGAATTTAAAATTTAAAACCACTATCTTACAGTTGATTTATACTGTCAGCCATCTTGAATCCCATCCTATATTCGTCTTACTAATCTCCATCTTCTTAATTGCATTAATTTTACATTCGGGGCTTTTCTGACCCTTTTTGGGCCCAAAAAATCAAAATTCCCAAAAATGGTGTTAGAGTTGTCCGATTGTTTTGTTTTGCCCAATGAACTTGTCCAACTGTTTACAACAGAAGGGAAGGTTCCTAACAAATTTCAAGTAAATCGGACAAAAAATGTGACCGCTAGAGTGTGAATATATATATATATATATATGTGTGTGTGAAAAGTGAAATTAGTATGACCCGCACGGTGAAACTTAAGCCCGGGATGACCATAGAAGTTTCTAACATGACCCCCTGATCACGTTTTGAGGGGTAAAAGTTGTTAAAGACCCCCCAAAACGTGATCAGGGGGTCACGTTAGAAACTTCTATGGTCGTCCCGGGCTTAAGTTTCACCGTGCGGGTCATGCTAATAGTTCACTTTTCCATCGGAAATTCACTAACAACACCCACCCTACACACACACACACACACCCACCCTACACACACACACACACCCACCCTACACACACACACACACACACACACACACGCACACACGCACACACACACACACACACACACACACACACACACACACACACACACACACACACACACACACACACACACACACACACACTCTTCTCAAGGGAGATATAAATGTAGGCAACCTGACAGAAAATAGTGACAACACTAAGCTCGAGGAGCTCCTTACCACTTATGGCATAGTAAGGATGACTCTGCCACCCACAAGAGTCACAAAAGAATCCTCAAGATCTGTAGACTGGATCTGTACAAATATAAACCCGGAGCTAATACAATCATTGACTATAAATACTGAAGGAGACATCCCATCCATATGGCCCAGCTGTCCCACTTTTGGTGTATGCTAGTATTTAAAATTGAAGTAGTTTCATTGGGTCACTGACAGATTGTGCTGCTGAAAACTTTTTATTTTAGTTATTTACGTTAACTTTTAAATATCCCCACCCTAGAAAGCAAGTGATAATCAACTTATGTTTGCTTCCTGACACACCAACTGTTGTATTATCCCCTCCTTGAGAGGATAAGTAATAGTTGACAGCAGTATAATACTCTGTTGGTGATTATTGTAAACTACGACCTCTTTCAATCCTGGCATACACAAAACTAGGGACACATTTTACAATGGCAATGAAAGTATACTTCAGTATTTATAGTCAATGATACAATCCTCTGTTGCCTTATCAGGACTCTCTGACCACTCAGCGCAGTTTGCTACACTTAACATAACAAAGCCTAGCCCAAGCACAACCAAAGAAAATAAGAGAATTTTTACCAAAAGAGGAATTAAGCTTGTCAAATAAAACCTGCAAACACAGAATTGGAATAAAATCCTGCTAACAGAATATGTAAATCAAGCCTATGACAATTTCCACAACACTATACAAGCAGCTCTCAATGACACCTGTCCCCTTAGAATTGTAAGAAGGAGACAACGCAAAAAAAGGCAGTCCTGGGACAACCAGCCCGAAGGCTCAAAAACATCAATGCCCTGGAGAAAGAACAATGTACAGGTTGAGAGAAGACAAAGCAGAGGCAGCAGCAAAGAAAAAAGAATATGACCAAAGGCTGAAAATCCTCAAGAAAGAAAAACGTGCAGCACACATCAATCAGGCAGAAAATATATCTAAAGCTCTGTGGCAGGTAATAAAACAGTGAAAGAAAAGCAACAAGAAGCACAGGCAACCAGCTAAAACTTCAAATAAATGGGGAACAGATAAGTGAACCTCATAAAATAGCAAACCACTTTAACACTTTCTTTGCCACAATAGCAGAAAAGACACTCCGAGCCAAAAACACAAACTCAAACAGCATTCCCCCCGACTTACCACCCACAATAGACCACAACCTACTGTTCCGACCAACAACGCATGCAGAAGTACTGAAAGCTATAGACTCCTTACAATCAAAAACCTCCTCAGGCATCGACGAAATATCTACCAAACTTACAAAAGAATGTAACGAAGTACTTACTGGCCCACTCACAGACATAATCAACAAGTCTGAAACAGGGAATTTTTCCAGCCAAATTAAAGATTGCCAAAATATATCCAAAGTAGAAAAAATGACCAGAGACTGATACTGGAAGTTATAGACCACTCATTATATATAATATCACTCATTCCCACTTTTTCAAAAATAATAGAAAAAATTGTTCTTCAGAGACTACTGACCCACCTTGGACACCACAACCTACTTACAAGCCAATGGCACGGATTCCTGAAAGGCAGATCAACATCGACAGCCCTGATACAACTTACAGAACACATAATAGACCAACTGGAAGAAAACTGCTCAGTTACCAGCCTTTCTTAGACTTCAGTAAGGCGTTTGACTGTCTAAATCATGACCGGCTACTCCAAAAACTAAGAACTTTAGGCATAAGAGGAAAGGAAGCAGAGTGGTTTGAAAGCTATCTGAAAGGTAGAAAACAGCTTGTTGAGATCAGCTACACCAATAACAACACCACTCAGAACCGCTGATGTAATGAGAGGTGTGCCATAAGGCTCCGTGCTCGGCCCAGTAATATTCCTACTCCTCACAAAGGATATGCCAGACTGGCTTCAAAGCGACTGTGTCACACAGTCATGTACGCACTACAGTCCTCACTATATCTGATAAAAGAGCAGACACTCTAGAAAGAAACATAACCACCTATTTCAATCAAACCAGACAATACTGCTCCGAAAACGACTTAGTCCTAAATTAAACAAAAGCAGTACAAATCGCTTTTGTGTCCAAAAACAAGAACACACAACTAACACCACTGCCTCAAGTAGAAATAAAAGAAACAACTAAACACCTCGGCATTATAATCGACTCAAAACTATCCTGGAAACCACATATAGACCAGCTGTGTAGGAAGCTCTCCTCAGGCAACTATGTAATCCGTAGAATGAAACAAGGAAGTGGCTTGGACACGGATAAAGTAGCTTACTTCGCTCTTTTTGAATAACACCTGAGGTCATAGTGACATGGGGAGGGACAGCCAACACCAACCTAGAAAGGGTCCTCAAACAGAAAAGAGCAATTAGATGCGTAGCAGGCTTACAACACCAAGAAAGGTGCCGGGAGACTTTCAAACAACTCAAAATTCTCACCGTAATCTCAGGGTGAACTTCTACATACGTGAAGCAATCCTGTTTGCTGTCACCTCACAACAGCCAAGACATCAGGACATACACCAGCAAAACACAAGGCATGCTTCAAATTTTGCCTTGCCACCGCACCATCTCAGTCTGTTTAAAAATAAACCAGCATCCAAGGAGCTTTGTATTATAACCATTTACGTGAGCAGCTTATGATACTACTACTACCACGCCTCAAGAACCAACTGACATCATGGCTACAGGACAGACCATACTCCTCAGAAGCCGAATTCCTGAACAACAGCGAGCAGCTTATGATACTACTACACCACGCCTCAAGAACCAACTGACATCATGGCTACAGGACAGACCATACTCCTCAGAAGCCGAATTCCTGAACAACAGCACCAGTGGAGCTCCTCCTCATTTTTTATAAAAAAATATATATAAAAAAATCAATAATTACTCAGTTTGTAGTTGTAACCGCTTGTAATTATTTGTAAATATTGACGCTTGTACAGTCAACTCCCGATTATACGGGAGCGGGTTAATCGGGTTGCGGTTTAACCAGGGTCACGAAAGGTTTATTTTTATATTTTTTTTTATCCCCTTCTAAACATAGATAAAGCAATAGTAACAACTTATTTTGCTAAATTATCCCTAGAATCATATTTAATTTACTTTTTTTATCAGAATAAATACTATACAAACAATTTAGTAACCACAACATAATCTGAGAGTCATGTCTTTCACTAATGAGCCATGGGCGCGTGATGGGGAGCGATGACCTTGATACTGCACGGACGGTCGGACGCGGACGTCTAAAAATAGAAACATCTCAAAACAATCATCCTTCCGCTGCTGTTCACCCACAGTGACGGATGGACAGACAGATGGCCTGTCGAGCACGGATGTCTAAAAATAGAAACATCTAAAGCCGTTGTTTACCCTCATTGGGTTTTTCCCCCATTGCGGAATTAATTAGCATACTGTTCGGTGTAATTTAGAGAGTTCGGTGTTTAGAGATTCTTAACCTATTAATATCTTTCAGCGTTTTGGATAGTATTTACTGCTATCAACCATTGCTAGTATTAACTATTATAATCTTGATTGTTTCGTAGATGTTATCACAATTTAATGATATTCAAAAGTATTTAATCTACATAAATATATCTTAATTAACATTAAAACACAATATTGTAGTATAAAAATGTTGATTAACCTTTATTATATATGTAGTATTCAATTTATTAAATCCCTTTGTTTTAACCGTGGTTTTGGGTTATCCGTGACCCTCCAACTGGTCATTACCCCGGATAATCGGGAGTTGACTGTACTATTCTCAATGAATATGTAAAAAAGAAATATTGTCTATTGTATATAATCTGAGGAAAACTAATATTCTGAATGTAAATCATCAACTATCTGTTGCAAATGCCTTCCAAAACCCCCACTTTCAAATTTTACACTTTTGTACAGAAAGCCTCAATTATGGAAAGTTTTTACAAAACTCCACGTATATGTGTGACCATTTGAGGGGTAATTATAACTTGTTGCCAACAGACAGAAACGAAAAATACAAATTTGACCTTGACTTTACCTCTAGAACTCAAAAATCTAACCCTGCTGGAATAATAATAGTACGTGGAGAATAATGTATAAATAAACAATCACCTTATAATATTGCTAGAAATCATGCCTTAGTTCAGTTTACATTATGCACAAAGGTTGAAAAATATATCCTTAAATCATGATTTAAAACAGACCTAAACTCCCAATTTGATGACAAATTCTTGCTTAGTAATTTTTTGCCATGATTACTGATATATATTACGGCTAGGCTTAAGAACTCACCAACAACTCTTTTCCAGCTTCATATTCTGACTTGAGCTGAGCACCGAGGTCACCATCGGGAACCTTAAGATCTTCACGTAAGTCACCATTGTCAGACATGAGACACAAATAGCCGTCGTCGGAAATATCTGTAAGCTAAAAATATAATTCAGTTATAGCCAATTCAAATCAGAATGGTTTAACACTGACTTAATTGTATTACAAAATTAAATAACAATTTAAATATGTGTTAAAAACCAGTTTATATAGGCCTAGCTGCAGTATAGAAAGGCAGTGATGATCTCTGTTTTTTTTAAAGTATGCTATGTCAAAATGGCTTTTTAATGAGACACACACGATACGTGAGGTATTTTTTTAAACAAAATTTTGACTGTGACATTATTTAAACAACCATCATATTTTTACTAGTACGAAATAGAAAAAATAACCTTATCTAATTTAAATAAATTGGGGAACAAAGGACTGTAACTGATATGGATTAAACCCGATTAAAACTTTTCAATAGAAATAATAACCATAATACCATCATTGATTTAAATAGTAGTTGGACTTCAATGTAAAATAGGACAAACAAAGTCAGGAACAAAACCATTTTGATAATATCGCATTGATTTAACATTATAACCCAATGATTTTTTATTAAAAACATTTTATATTATCAAGGCTTGGGACGTTGGTTTTACAGGTGCTGCTGGTCCGATATGAGTTGCGGTGAAACTCAGAACAAACAAAATAGTATGTTGTGTTGCCGAAGATGTTACACTCTAGCCTAAAAAAGTTCCTACAGTGATCGGGCTTGGATTTTCATCCTAAATTACCTCTAAGGGCTATCAAAGTGAGTGACACTGCCTGACTGCTAGATTAATGCCCGTCTGAATAATAAAAAAAAAAAATATTTTGATATAATTTTAAGTGCTTGCCCATAAGTGTGCATTTCTATGCTACACGGAAAGATAACACAGTTGACAATTCACACACATCGCAGGCTAACCCGGGGCAATTCCACTGTAGATTTAGGTCTTCACTAAATACATACCGGTAATGTTTGATTATTATTTGATCAAAGTATTTTTCCGAAGCTTGGTATTTGTATTTTTTTTATGAAGTATACTTTTACTAAGTTAGACGGAAAAACATGAATGACAAGTAGTTTTTATTTATTTTTAGAAAATGGACTTATTTATTGACAAACATCATTCACAAACAAAATAATTGATTTTCAAGACACCTTTAATTTGAGATATGAATCATAGTTTTCTGTTCATAAATAAACAAGATGTCATTAATGCTGTTTAACATAGATTTTTTGGAGTATAAATCTAACGTGGCCACCATTTCCAATTTAAAATAATATGTATAAGTTTCAAGGGAGCTTTTTCAGGGATATCCATTTCATCAAAGTCCCCTTAGGATGGGTTAACCTGTAACTAAAAAGACCTGCGGTGCTCTTGAATTTATGTCACACGATATGGAAGCAGCATAAACGCTGTAGGCTCCTTCAAAATTTGAAAAGAAGCTGTTACACGGTTGGGTGAAATAATACAAATTCTTAAAATCAAGAAAATCACAGCACAAGTGAGAGGGCAGGGAGACAGGGTACTATCCTGGACTGATACGCCAGCAAGCCCCCCCCCCTTTATTGCTCCAGCGTGCTATTATGGCAACGTAGCATTAAGCCATCGCTACCCCATTTAACTACTATTGAATCAGTTCAGTTCACATTCTCTTAATGTTCACACTTTACAGTCAGGAGCGTCAAATTAGGCGGATGGGGGATTTTGCGTTGTTGCCATAATATGTTGTTATGGCATAATATGTCTAGGTCGAAAATCGTGGGTTTTGGGGCACGACTGGCAACGCTGAGAGACCCATGATGCCAGCCAGATCTTGTGCCTGTAAATTGGCCATGCATTCGTTTAAATGTATAAAGTCATATGTTTTTGTCTTTGTTTATATTTCTGTTTTGAGAATAAGTAAATACTGAAGTTTATAACTGCGATAATTATTTTAAATAGTTTCAAAGTATATAATTATTATAACTTACTACTACTATATTGTTCAAGTAAATGTTTTATATTCAATCCTTTGTTTAATATGTGATTCTCTGATTCTTGTTTGTGTGTAACATTTGTAAATTATACTGTTGGGTGCAACATGGATTCTAACCAAATTCAGTCTGGACCATCTTGTGAACAGTTTCAAGTGGTTGATAAAACGCCAGTTAAAAGACGACGGTAGCTGGGATTATAAATAAAGATTTAAATTATCAAACAACAAGTGTTATTGCCAACGTTTTAACATTTGTATACGATAAATAATATAACAAATATACAATAGTTCTATTAATGTAATATAATTTAAAATATCTATAAATTTGTCTTAATACTTTGGGTTTACAGCCATCCATGCATGGTCGAATATTGCCGGACGCCGACGATTCCCTTGACCTTTGCCAGAAAACCAACACAAATGGTTTGCGTCAGGGCAAAAATCCACCATAGACGGGGTAACATTGGTGTGATTGTTCGCGTAGGATAAATGCTCACCCGTGTATATGGCGGGCTTTACACAAAGTAGATGGTTTTCGCGAGATTGCTGTGGAAAACTACTTGACTAAAACATCTGCCGAGGTGTTCAAATTCAAATAAAATCAATAAATCAATTGCTTATTTACAACCTCCAATAGAAAATTATATGACGGTACTTTAAGATAGATAATTTTTATCAAACTTAAAACACAACAGAACCACAGAATACAGAAGCATTAAAGTACAAATGTATTAATTCGTAACGTAATATTAATGTGTTTGGAAAGGAGACAATAATGACCATGGACATTCTGTAACAATAAAGTCAGCTCTAATTATTTTACTAAATACGGATACCGTTAAATCCAATTCTGATAAAAATTAAGATTCATTAAATCTGACAATACTTGTTGATAATGGTGGTACATTGGTCATAAAGCCTGCTTCACTTGACCGGGCCCGGCATCGGAAGCGGGGTTACACACCATGATTGCCGTGGTGTATTATCGGGTGTACCCCTACGCAGTCTGATGGTTTCTTTGGGTACTAGATCAATAAATTAAACATACAGAATCATTGATGCAAAATTACAGTTGTATTTTTACAAAACAAACCAGCTGATCATCTAAGAAATAAAAACCCATAAGGGTTCTGTAAACATGTGTTTCTGAGAAATCCCCTAAATGTTAGCTTGCACAAACTGGCAACATTGCAAAATCCCCCACCGGCCTAATTTGACGCTCCTGACTATAGTGTCTTATCCTGGATTAAGCGTCCGACATGTAGGAATACAAAACATTAATGTATTTCACTAATGGATAGAGTGGAAATGCATCTGACAGATTTTTGGAGTGAAAACTAAATAACTTCCGTAGTCTAATTTTTAGTTATAATTTCTTTAAACATAGTTCACAGTATTTGCTTACTTCCTGTCCATTACATTTACACAGCAGCTGTCATCAACAAAATTCAATTTATTTTAATCCTTGAGTTTGACTGTAAACCGAGACAGCTTAACACTTTCCCTGCGGGACACGCTCGGGGCTGTGTTCCCACCACGCGGAAACTGTTCCGATAGTCGCAGTCACATTTTGAATTCCCGGCTAACGAATGACAAAAACACTACGGTGCTGTACTGTGATACAACACAACTGGACACAGTTCAACAAAACGCCAACAGGTCGCAGCATAATCCAGATAGCAGTTGTCAACCAGGGTTGCCATCTAGAGGGACTAAGTGAGACGAAAAGAATGCGGGTAAGTCCTGTGACGGCAGGTATATCGGGGGAAATTTACTACCAACCTACACCAAAAATAAAGCTAGCATTCTGAGCTACACGCGCACAAAATACTGTCTTCCTCTGGCCGAGCCTGAGCTCACACTGAGTCAATGAGTATTGAATGCATGAACAAGTATATAAATATCTGGGTGTTGCATTTGACCATCGTTTGAAGTGGTGTGGCCATATAAGAATCAAATTGTGAAAATTTGTATTTTTTTCAAATTTGTCAAGGATATTGCCGCTGCCTCTTCTCAAAAGTGTTCATTTTTCTTACATACAATCGATATTGCAATTATGCTAATTTAGCATGGGGTGGAGGATATATAAGTATACTCGCTCCCATTGAAATCATGCTAACAACTATTAATAAGGTTGCCCTCCGAAAACAGCTTCGTTACCCTTCCGAACGATTGTTTACGAGTTTAAAGATTTTAATCTTCAGCAACATTACATAAGAACCTTAATTTTATAAAGCCTACTTACAATAATAAACCTAATATTTATAGCGTGCCCACTCACAATTAACCCAATAGATCTGTTGTAAATAAGGGAATTCAACTCCCAAAAACCTTCAAAACTATTTATATTTTCAAAATTGCCGCATAATCTTTAACACCCTGAGCCATAGTGAAACAGGCCTTGGCCAGATTGTTAGTTGTATTTCGCCGTTATACTCCTAACCAGCAGTTGTTTGAGACTATATGTGTCATCGTGTGTCTGTGTGTGCATATAGGAGGGGTCTCGTGAGCGAGGGTGCGTGTGTGTGCACATTTGGTGTCCAGATCTCTTGTTAATGAATGTTTTCTTTCTTGTTTCTTTGTTCTCTCTTTCACTTTTAACTACTGATAAACTAATCACTTGAGTTGTGGCGTCGTGCACGCACGCATTATTTTAACTGTAATTTTTAGTTTTATATAATATATAAATGATATTCCATTAACTATTAGTCAAAAGTGACAGTGACAGTGTTCCTCAGAGAAAATATATGGACTGATTTTTGAACTCATTCCCCACGCACAGGCTTTACCTATATGGGGAATATTTCCAAGATAATTAATGTTATGTTTTTCTTCTTTTTTTTTGTTTTCAGTGCTAAGCTTCTGAAAGGAGTAGTTGAATCTGTGATATTTTGATGATTTTTTTAACAACTTTAATGCCTAAGTTCAAATTTTAAAACTCGTGCTTCCGGTGGACGCATACAGTAAAGGATAGGTAAAAAGTAGCTAAACACCTGATCAGATGTGCAACTAACAAAGAATCCACCCATCCCAACAGCATGAACCCGAACCATCCACTGATTGCTTAAGGCCCGCCCTCCCCTTCAATTCAGCCACAGACAGGTGAACTCTCCATGAGTTTCACATAAAAACTACCGACTGTGACGGGGTTCGAACCCTAGATCCAAGTGTTACCCCCGGCCGGGAAGGCCTTAGCCAGCCACTGATCAGACTAGCAGCTGTAGCGGACCACGGTGTATTACAGCCTAGGCGCTGGACGAGGTAGTTCAGTTTGTGTCTACTAAGATACACCACATGACAGACACAGACTGCAAACTGAGCTCTTAACGGTACAATCGCTTATGCAGCAGTTTATTATGCCACAATGTTTATTGGTGGCAGATTCAAAAGCTGATATGGCCTATCGGTACTTAGCACAGAAAGGGTTAATGGAAATAAAACAGACTGATTGATTGGAAAAACATACGGTACCTGGTAGTCCTCACGTTTTACAAAAGGTACGTCCATGTTATGGGTGGAAGGACAGATATCTTCATACTTTTTTCCAGTAAATATATCCAATCCCACAAGGTGAACTTTGGCATGCCCGTGTTTTCCAGTCTTTGAGGTTGACATTTCTACTATTTTACATGGCCGGGCCTAAAAAGTAGAGCATAACAACACAATTTAAGTATAAATTCTTAGATAAAAAAGTACAACTTTATCTTAGGCTAAATGACTTATTTTTTTAAGTTACACTTTAGGGTGTCAATAATAGGTCCACAATATCAACATTTTAGTCGTTCGTATGAAAAGGATGATATTATCTTCATAGTTGTAGTTATACAGAACTCCTGTTTCTCTCTAAATTTTAAAACTGGAACCTGATACTATTTATGATTGGAGTAGGAGTATTAAGGTAAATCGCCCAAATACCGTGACCTTAAGCATGATACTTATATTATGCTATTAAAACAATAAAACTGAATATAAAATAATAGACAGCCTACATTAAAACTCCCAATATATTTACATGACTGATATTATGTTATTAAAATGGTAAAACTGAAGTTAAAATAAATATACAGCCTACATTAAAACTCCAAGATATTTACATGACTGATATTAAGATATTAAAACGATAAAACTTAAAATAAATATACAGCCTACATTAAAAATCCAAGATATTTACATGACTGATATGACGGATCGTTATGCTATTAAAACGATAAAATTTAAGATGAAATAAGACATCCTACACAGAAAATTAACAGTTTGATATAGCCAATGATAACTTAAGCTGGGCTTGTACGAAAGCTATGAAATAAGTTATACAATAAGTTACAGTTTACAAAGATGCAGGAAGTTAATTTACATGTATGAAAATGTCAAATTGCCCCATCAATCAAAAGTCGGTTCATGCAATGTTTTGATGATTTCAGAAAACAGAACCGTGTCTATATCATCCGTTTTAGGCCAGATTTATTTGTTTGACTCCAGTTTTTTTTCCAAGAACTTTACATGAACAGTCTTCTCGTCGTTATTAACTTCTAAAATTTGCCCGACATACATCTTTTTCTCCGCACTAAAGCCAATTTCGTAGGGTACAACAACCCATTGGCTGACTCAAAGGTTATTCAAATCCAACTCGAGAGGCGGCGCCGGCAGTACTTCTGGCTTCAATTCGGAGACACCAAGATCGTCTTAATCGATGTCATCTTCAGATTCTACATTATTACATCTTTTTCTTTTTTAATTTTTGCTTTGGCTTCTCACATTATCTTTCTTTGTCCTTTTTTAATCAGAGCTGCCTTTTTGGATTCTTCTAGGTTTTTGTAGTACCTTTTCCATTCGTCTGAGGTAACAGCACTTGGCAGCCTGATTTTCTGATTTTTCTTTTTCTTTTTACATTGGCTTTCACCTGGCCAAAAAGCGCCTTTTTGAAGGGAATTGAGACTTGACCTTTCATTTCTAATGGTGTCATTTTTGAAGGTGCCTTCAAACCATTTTCTTGAGATCTTAAATTAGCACTGCTGGTGCTGGCCAAACAATGATTATTTGGTATTTGCGTTACAGGTGATGATGTTGGAAACAACTGATTTGGGCTAATCTGGACTTCAGTAACTGGAAGGTTGAGTTCTAGTGGGCCAAGCTCCAAGTTGAAATCACCTAAGCCAGCATCCCACCGAAAATCTTCTGCCGGCACCAGGAAGCTGTCTTCTTTTGCATTGTTGGCCGCCAACACACGTGCTTCTAAATCCTTATCAGCACAATCACTGGATTGGCGTTCTTCACTGTCAGCAAATTCTTAAGGTGGTAGTGGTGAAGGTGTAGTTCCTCGAGGTTCTTCTTGGGGTCTTCCGGTCTCCTGTTCTTCTAGGGCTCTTCTGTAGGAAGATGCCTCTTCAGCTACAGCTCTCCACACATCATAAAGGGCAATTTATTCAGTCTCATATTGGTTTCCCTTGAACCTGTCAAGCCTTTCTTGACCAATCTTTGACCCTAGGTAAGACAAATGCCCTCTAATTACGAGCCACTGGCTGTGTGAGAAGGACTTCGCCTTTTCTTTAGGTTTTCCCCCTTGACAAGGTTGAAGAAGTTGACTTTGCTTACGTCAAGGGACAAAGGACCGGTGCACGTAAACCCACTTTTTACTGTTTCCGGTTTTATAATGCTGTCAAAAAAAGTTTTCAATAGGGGTGTGAAATCTTCCTTCTTGATTTTGGCAGCACCATTGTCACACCGCCATTGTTGCATGATTTTCTTCAACTGGCTTTGACGGGATGAAAGACAGCAACGTCCATTGGCTGAAAAATGAGCGTCGCATTTGGATACAAACTGATCAGTTCGATCTGCTTGGCAGAGCAGAATTCGCTCAAGTGCAAGGTCAAATGTGATGAGAGGCCATCAACAAATAGGACAACGGGCCTTGGAATCTTTTTTGCCAGCAACCGAGGATAAAATACATTACTCACGTTTTCATAAAAGGTTTCACCAGTCATCCAAGTTCCAGACTCTGATTTTCCGATGCCCCATGAATCAGGAAACTTTTTAACTACGTATGCTGGCACTCTTTCAAAAGCAAAAACTACCATTGAGGGGTGGAAGGTCACCAGCAGCATTTGCCATCACTAATGTCGTCAAAACATTCTTTATCATCGTTTCCAGTGATGCTATAGACGTGTTTTTCACCTTTCCTCACGTACACCTTTTTCCCTTTTGGACATAAAAAGAATACACTCCAATTAATGGGGAATGGGGATCGCAATTAAATATGCGTGTTGCGTCCTTGAAAAAATCTTGGAGGTTCTTTAACTCCACATACTCCTTGACTTCAGCAAACCATTTCTTGATGTGGTCTTCAGTGACATTCACCCTTGATGAATCGCCAAGGCATGAGTCACTCTGGCAGATATGTCGGGGTGCCTTTGAAGAAACAGTGAAAACCATTTATCCCCAGGAGCACAATACGAAAATGGGTTTCTCTCCTGAGATTGGTCATCAGTTTCTCAACACTGGAAAGAAATTGCTCTTTACTGATTGGAAACCCAGCTGCACTGATGGATATGATCCAGTCAAGTACAACTTGTTCTTCGTCTGTATTCAAGATCGACGGCCGCCCCATTCGGCAATTGACTGCATACTTCCCGACGACTTTATCTTGTAATTTTGTCGGGGGATCAAAAACTGTTTTGAAGCAGCAGTTACACTCATGTCGCCCTCCACAGCGAAGAATGGTTTCTCCAAGAGTCTCCTGCGAGTATGACCGCCTCGAGTTTTTCGCCGTAGCAGGCATTCTGAAAAAAAAAAAAAAACAGGACTAATTAGTTCATAAAATAATAGTGATTTTAAACGTGTAAGCAGATACCAAAGTCCCGTGATTTGTCACGGACTTTGGAAAACTGGATTATTTCTTGTTTAAACTCCGTGGCCGTCTTTTCTAGCCTGTTGTGAAAGGAAATTGTTTTTTTTAAGTGAAAGGAAATTGTTTTTTTTAAAAGGACAATTTATAATAATACTCAATATAGTTAAGCTTAAAAGTTATATGCATAACACTTCTGAGGAATTACCTATTATAAATCACGTAAAAACCTCAGTTTGTTTGTTGAATACCTAGGGGAACACAATGCAACAAACCTGTTTTAAGTGGCGGTTGAAAAGCCGATCACGGACTTTAGAAATTGTCAAACTAATATTAGCGCAGTCATTTTTTCATATCTTACTGTTTTTAAATGTGTAAGCAAGTTATTTTATACTTTACTGAAAAATTATAAGCAGAAAACAAAGTCCCGTGATTTGTCACGGACTTTGGAAAACTGGATATTCTTGTCTAAACTCCGTGACCCTCTTTTCTAGCCTGTTGTGAAAGGAAATCGCTTTTTAAAGGGCAATTTATCTTAATATTCAATATAGTTAAAAGTTAGATGCATAAAACATAAGGAAAACATGAAATTAACAATAATTATATGTTTTTTTCGCTTACCTGCATTCTTAATGAAACGGGCAAGAATCTTGACGTACTCCAGGTAGAACTGATCACGGTAACTTCCAACTAAGCCAGCCGGGTTTTATGCCGCAAAAAAAAACCAAATCCATAGAGTAATAGTTAAAAACATAAAATAAGATTATAATGTTGTTTATACATCTTTGACTTCCCTTTACGTTGTTTTTCACGTTTAAAGTAAGGAATCACGGTATTTGGGCGATGTACCTTAATTATCTGTTTAGAAAAAGTTAAAAATTGGATAAACTTTGTAAAAAACCTAAGATTTCCAAACCAAAATTAAAAAAGGTCTGATCCATTAACAAACTTATCAGATTTTTCTGTTATGACTATTCTCTGGATGTAGTAGTATCAGGCAAAAAATACTAACTTTATCTCATTTCAATTGTTACTGCATAACAACTAGGGGTGTGCGAGTAGTGATTTTTGTAATCGAGTCGAGTCGAGTAGTGCCAATTATTTTCGAGTTTCGAGTATTTTCGATCGAGTATTTGCTATTAGTTGGTAGTTTAAAATAGGGTAGTGGGATTTGAATACCACCCTAGATTTGATCATGTAAACATTGTTTATAACTAATACATGACTAGCAATACTGATTTTTTCCCAGCACAATCAAACTGGAATATGTATTAACAAAAAGCGGTCTGACAATCGTTTCCGGCCGATAAAACATGGTCCGGTTGTCATTTGGCCAATATGACCTGGTCCAGACATAGCTTTTATTCAATATTAGATGACGAAATCGTTAGTTACGGCCGATATTAAGTGGCCCGATCTCCACTTTTGACGATATGTTTTCCATCGTCATTTACGGCCAAAATTACGCGGCCCGATCGTCATTTTCGGCCGATTTTAGTGATGCGATTGCCTTTTGCGGCCGTTACTACGCATTTTGGCCCATCACAATCGTTAGCGACCGTCATTTTCGGCCGATTTTACGTGATGCGATCGTCTTTTGCAGCCGTTACTACGCGTTTTGGCCGGTCGCAATCGTTAGCGATCGTCCGGAAATCGGCGGGAAATACTCGCTCGATCTTTCGAGTATTTTTCAAAACTTCGAGTTGAGTTTGAATATTAAAATACTCGGCCGAAAACTCAGAGTACTCGGACACCCCTAATAACAACTTATGTTTATTCAAAATAAAGCGTTTTCTTGCTTAAGACATATTAAACTTATTAAATGTCGTTGCCTGGTTATGGTATTAATATTACCATAAAAACTTATCTAATAGTCTATTTGCAAATTAATTTTTAGTAGGAAATTACAACAAAAATAGTCGTAGTTAAATAACGTACCTTGAGCATAACAAATCCGTTTTTACGCAGAGCCGAGCACTGCTGTGGGTAAGTAACGGAAGCACCAGAGTCTCCGGTCTCAAAGTGGGTGTCCTCAATGTCAGCCATTTTTATAACCGGTAATTAGTTTTTCTGAAAGCCAAAAGCTCAAAATTACTAACCTTAAACTACACAATGTTATACAAATTGAGTTCCCACATGATGCCGGGAAAACATTACCAAACAATATTAATCTCCCAATTTGGTAATTTAAAAACTAAAAATTGAGCATAATTATCTTAAAAACCACCACTGTCTTCTGCTATGAGAATGTTACAATCCAAGACAGAAAGCATTTTTCCTTACATTTCCATACAGAAAAGTATTCATAAGACTCAAAGTTATGTGGTTGGATACAGTTTCATGGGAGGTTTGATTATTTTGAACCAATGTTTTGATTTTGATACTATTGAAATATCAATAGTAAGGTATCAAAATCAAACTAGGCTATTGGTTCAAAATATCACTATTTTCTCTATATTTCATATTGATGTTTTTTTCTAAGAGTAAACAGTAAGAACGACCTTCATTGATGAAATGTTAAAATTATAGTTTTTATTTTGTATATTCTCTATGAGCATTGTATATTTTGTAATGGAGAAATCAAATTCTGATTCTGTTTTGAGTGCAGTTAAAACTTGTACAGCACATTACAGAGCGGCATTTAGTTAGGTTACCTTACATTATATATGAATAACAAAACCTATCTTAACCTAACTAACGCTGCTCGTTGTCCGTGTATTTGTATTACAAATTACAACACAGCTCAGAGAAATTTCGGGCCTCAGGGCAAATGAGAGTATGGGCCCCCTTTACCCATTCCTATATATAAGCTTTAATATTTTAATTATATATGGTGTACGTGATTATCTATAATATTATAAAGAAGAAGTAGTTTCTGTGTATCTGTCTGTCCGTCTGATGTTCCGGGTAAACGCAAAAACTACTGAACCGACTGGGCTGAAACTTTACACAAAGGTAGGTAGATCTTGAACCCATGCAACAAATAGGAGTATTCACTTCCTTAAAAACCCCTTGGGCTACGCCCTGCGAACGTCCTAAGATTCAATGTTTACATTTCAGAAGAAAGTAAACATTCAAAAACTGTAATGCGAACCGCTGTGAATACTTCTATTTGACAGCTTAAAGAGCAGAATCAAGAACAGCTGTTTCAAGATCTCAACCTTTCTCACCCGTGCGAAGAACGGGTACACCAACTCGTTTTAAGTATGCTTGTTTCTTGTTCTTCGAGCCTTGCTGATAAGCAAGAGTAGGCTCTATTGTATAACTACAATAGAGTAATGCAGTAATCCACTGCTTATATGTTACTTCATCAATAAGCTTGTCTTCAAATTTATTTATCAAAACTTCACATAATTGCTTAATACGAGGACATTCCTTACATTCATTCATTCATATAACAATTTTGTGAGGGTGGATAACACAGTATTTGTGCAAGACAACAATGATATGATTTCATTGGTATATTATCTCCATCCCACATGAGTATAAGTCCTACATCGCTCATCATCAATTTCACATTTTGGTGTATTGTATACAGAGTGTGTGTGTCACTTCCGCCAAAATGCAGTGTTTTGGCCTCAACTGACAAAACTTGGAATCTGATGGGTTGGATACTTTTCCTTAAACAACTGATAAAGCTCTGACATCGGGGTACGCAATAAGCCCGCTGCTGCTGATGTGCCTTGGGACTCATGTCCGCCCCTTCTGATGATGATGATGAAAGCTCCGACATATTGCCCAATACCAAATGCTTTTGAATTTGGAGTTTCACACCTTTTTGTCTTGTTGTTGCAAAGTTTTTTTTACTGGGCATCATTCTGATTTCATCACTATTATTAAAGTCTACAATTATCCTGGCAGTAGCTTCATCCAATGTTTTTTTCTAGTTTTGGATTTGTAAGGTGTAATGCATTCTGTGCATTAGATGTCTGATGTTTACAAAATCTTAAAATAGACTTATTGTCTTTTTAAGTAGATTTAAAATGTATTAAATTACCGTACACTAATAACGTTTATGAAATAGACCTATGATCATACTTTTATTTCATACTTAGTAATAAATTGGTAATATTAAATACCTAAAAAAATAATATTAATACCATACTATCAACACTGGTAAAATTACTTTGTTGGTTTTTAATTGTATTGAGATCCTTAGAAATGAGCAAGATTGGTCAATCAATTCCATATCTTGTAAAATCACAGTGTACAAAACTATTTATTTAAATATGATCCCATTGTCATCCCATTCTAAAATTTTGCATATATTTACCATATTAGAGTGTGAAAATATTTGTTGTCAAAACCAAATAAAAAATACGTTTTTGAAATATTGTAAAAGGTTTTTTGAAAATTTGTTAGGAAAAATAATTTTCACCAATATGGCCATGATGCATATCAAATTAAATCAAATATCTAACAGAATAAATTGGCGAAAATTTCAGCCTTTTGTGACAAATAGTTTTTAAACTAGAGCCATCTAAAGATATCAAAAAACGGTTAAATTTTTTGCGATTTTTGAGTTTTTGAAAATTTATAAGTCAATTGTTAGAGGCCCAACAAATCTGAAACTTTGCATTTTTATTAGTTTTGATTATAAGAACAAATAAACAACAAATCTGGAGATTTTTAAATGTCAAGGTCCAAATATATTTTTGAGTTGGTTGATTTGATGTGGAATGACCCAGTTTAAAAAAATCAACCATGCCCAGGGCCCCCAGAGGCCAGGCCCCTGGACAATTGCCCCCCCCCCCATCTGGGCGGGCCTGCCTTTTAATTGCTGTAAATTCAGAGCCGATATAACCAACGGATCAATTGCATTTTGAAACAGTGTTAAATCTATGCAAAATAACAATGTAGGTACAATCCAAACAAACATTCACATTAAGTATCGAATACTCAAAATAACGGTTGAAAATAATCAAACCACTTATGAAACCGTACCCATATAGGCCTACAACTAACGTACGGTTCAGTATGGTTATGTTTTTTTATTTTAGTAATTTTTCAATACAGTAGAACCTCGCTACGACGACCCTCGATAAGACAAAAACCTCGATGGCGAGTCTGATTTTCTAATCCCCGTGAATCTCCCATAACGCTCAATGTTATAAATACCTCTATAACACGACTCATTTTCAAATAAATACCTCGATAGCACGTCTTTTTGTAACTTCACATTACTAATAAATAAACCTCTATAGCGCGTCTTTTCAAATAACTGAACCTCTATAGCACGACACCCACCTCAATAACACGCTTCTTTGGGTAAGTGAACCTTTATTACACGACTCTAACCTCAATAGCGCGCCGTTTTGCGTTACGGAACCTTTATAGCACGACTAAACCTTTCTCGCGCATAGTTCCCACAGTTAGAACGGATGTTTTGAAGTAAACAACAACATCTTGGGCTCAGGTCTCAACAGGAAAACCCCTTCTCCACCCCCTCCCCATTCCGGCCTTTCCTTGTCTGTCACGGTTTTTTATGTATGACTGATTTATACAGTAATTTTCTACTTAAAACACAACTTATAAGAAATGTTTCATAACAAATTTGCTTGGTATAGCAAAAAGTCGGTGACCTCGATAACACGTCTTGTTGTGAAAACCACCTTGATAGCACGACCCTCAATTACAAGTGCACCTCGATGAGAAGACTATTTTAGAGATCCCCTTGAGAGTCGTGTTATCGAGGTTCTACTGTATTACAAAAGCTAGGCAAAAAATATTAAATTAGTAAATAAGAAGAAAATAGATCATGCTTGACTACCTGTTTTTCTATAAAAGGTTAAGCTTAACTAGTTGTCCTGTTTCTCGAATCCGAGCCAGTTTGCAGTTCATCAGTTGTAAACAAATATAGGTAACAAAACATCTGATATTAAAACGGATGATAACAACGTTCTTTCAATCAACACATAGTTTAAGACTTCCACCATCCAATAGCACCACTGTTCCGAAAATTCAGCCCTTTACTGTATTTTAATTATGCCTTTTCTTAAAAATTCTAAGACATATTGGAAAATCGATGTGAAAAACCCTTTAATTTGACACCTCAAACGTTAAAATCCGACCAGCCGTTATCGAGTTATGACTGTGAAGAAAAAAATCCCTAGCGTATTAAAATATAGATTGTGGAGTCCGAGAAATTGTATTAGGTTCTGAAAATCACAGGAACCTGTGATGTATTTTGACCGATTTGAAATCAATGCTTTATAGTAAACAGCACTTAGGCTAGTTGCATTTCGGAAATACTAATTGAAACTTTACATTAACAAAAAAATAGGCCCTTACGTGGTGGGTTTGTTATACAATTTTAAGAACTAGTCAACTTTATTAACATGTTTCACGATTATAGTGCTGCATATACAAAAGAAGATAATATTTCCAAACATATATGGAGGATAATACAACTAGCATTTGTGTATAGTATAATGATAATAGAACTGAATGTTTGTATATATAACTAAGCCATTGATAACGCTATTCTTGTACCTTGTCCATTATGAATAAAGTTGTATTTAATTTGACTTGATACAATATTTTGTCATCCACAGACTGCCGTTACTTTACCAACAACGTACAAGTTAATTGTGGTAGTCCTCTAGTTCTTCAATAACATATTACAAAATACTAGTATTTTTCAAGGCGTGATATCCTCATACTAGCCCACGCTCACAGAAATATTTGCCACAGTCGTGCTTAGTCTAAATTTCTGATGATTAGGGCCTATTTACATCACAAGACAGATATATAGACAGTAAGTAAATGTACTGGTGTTTACATTATAACTACCAGTGCATCTCTGCCTCACTTTTGCTGTCAACTTTATTCAACATTTTTTTATATATGGTTTAGTAAAAGTTAGTTTACCAACCATACAACATAAATATTTTCTATTGTTGTGAGTTTTACAAGGGAGTTATTCTACTGTTAACAAGGGAAAGTTTAATAACTTAACCGATAACCTTGTGTCACATATAAAGCCTCCAAATAAACCTTAAAAATAAATGTCACATGTAAAGCCTCCAAGTAACCTTAAAAATAATACCCCCCGTCGCAGCAAACCTGCGTACTCAGCGAATTTCCAATGCATTGATATGTTTCTCACTAGTACATAAAGCCACTCACCAAGTTTGACAAAAATACATTCATAAATAAGTGATTTATTACATTTTATTTATTCCCCATAAGAATAACATTAGGACTGAGTACGCAGGTTTGTGGCAACGAGGAAGATAAGAAATGAGTTTTTATGCAATTATCAATGTAACTGAACCAGGTGAAGCTACTTACCATGTTTTATTAATTTATGTTCATAATTAAGGGAGATATAAAACTTTACTTATTCTCCATAAGAATAACATTAGGGCTGAGTATGCAGGTTAGCTGCTACGGGGACAATCAACAAAACATTTATTTTTTGTGCAATTATCAATATACCAGTACAACATGAAGCCACATACCAAATTTCATCAATATACATTCATAAATAATCAAGATATCAAATTTTATTTATTCTCCATAAGGATAACATTGGACAACGTACTGTGTTAAGCACTTTGAATATCTCTGCAACGGTTTGACGTAGAATCACAATTTAAACACCAAAATGATTGTTTTGTGGAGCTGAAGTGATTGGTAAAAGAAAATGTGAAGTTTAAAGTAAAATTAACTGAGGAAAAGCCAAAAACCTTTTTCCCATAAGATTAACATGGGAGATTTTATGAGCATGTTTTTTAGATTTTTTCCGCAACCACTTAACCTAGGTTAATAATTCAAAATACCATATTATTTGTTTTTTTAAGCTCTATAACATGGTCTAAACCTAAATTAAGTGTTTTAAAAATTTTAGGGTAAAAAATGCAAAAAACTGATTTTTGGAAAATTTAAAACCCCCATAAACCCCCCTTCCCATAGTCCGATTTTTCTGGTTTTCGAACTTAAAGTCATAAATGTCAGTTTACACATTTGAGCCAAATTTCATCGAAATCGGACGTTTTTTACTCAAGTTATCGCATTCACGGACACATATATAGATATATATATATATATAGATATATATACATATATATAAATTTGAACGAATAGTGTTTTGGACATCTGGGGACCTCAAAACAAAAAGTTATCATGGTCTCGGGCTTAAGTCTTACCATGAGACCTACGGTAATAGCTTCTTCCCTATAGGGGAAATTCGCTAAAAAAATAAACTATTTTAACTTGCACCAAACGTCCTAGGTAGAAAGTTAGGTCTTTATTTTCAAGTTATTATGAAGTATACCATATACAAATTTAGTGACATTGTACATTTGCACACAAGCTACTGATAGGCCTGCTGTACTAACAATCTGAAAGTCTGTACGCTTCTTTTTAACCCTCTAGGTGTCGCATCAATAAACCTGAATTGTCACACCATTTTTGGCACTTTTTCAGACTTTCATAAAAAATGCTATAACAAATTTACATTTGACCTAATGGTATAAAAGTATGCATTTTCTTAAAGTAGATACAGAAAATGGGATATTTGTTAATATAAAATTTGACACCTAAATATATGGTATAACAGTCCGCCTCTGGGTTCAAATCCAGAAAATGCAAAAAAATTGATGCTACAAGATCCGTAGAATATAATATGTAGACATCAAAAATCGAAAATCCAAGATATACATTTTGTTCAGAATTTAATAAGGAAAAATAAAAAATATTATGTAGGTCTTTTAAACTGTGCACACCATTTTGAATTATTATAACTTTACGACCCTTGTACTAAGCAACCAACAGATAACCTAGTGCATGAAGAACTAGGATGACATTTATTGACTCAGTGACAATTGTGTTTTGCATGTACCATAACCCAATCTAATGAACATATCACATACATTGTAAAAACTGTCAATTGATAATAAACTTGATTTCTGATTTAGTTTTGAACCATAAAATAATAAAATTTATTAGCAAACCAACATTTTATGATAGTGATTAATAAGAAATTGGTGGGGTGAATAAGAAATTAGAGATGTGTGTAAAACTGGCAAGGAATCATCCATAACTCCAGAAAGAGGGTATTTAAACTATGACATCACATCTCCTTTATTGTTCAGGGTATTTAAATAATGACGTCACATGACCAGCTGACAGAAACAAACAAGATGGCAGCCACATCAGTATGCAACATAACCTCGAAACCGATTATTACCGCCTTTTTGCAGACATCAAATTCCCGCCAATATGAAAATTTAACCTCAAAAAAGAGATGATTTATATTACATTTGAGACACATATCATTTTATTTATTATTAAACCTATTTTATTTTATTTAGGACCGAAAGCTGTCTAGTTTATCTAAAACCTAATTGCTATGTGACACCGTCACGATACTGTTAAATAAATAAAAACTCGTTTTTAAGACATCCATCAACCCGGTGTGGACATCTCAGCAATAACTCGTAACTCATAAACGCTTCGTAAAACATATATTTTATGGTATGTAATTAAAGCTAATGAGTCTATCTACAAGATTATCACTATGGGATACCGTCACGATCATTGAAAATACATGTAATTTTAATCACAACTTGTGCATTTTCAAAGATTTTTCACTATCAGTCTAGGCTATGTTTGGGTAGTAAATACGTTCTAAACCCAGTTTAAAATAATAATAATAGTTTTTACTTACAATATACACATTCTGACAGTTTTACCTAACACCTGTTGACTATTTAATAGTGTCATATCCTCGTTCGATTAATAAAGACTTGCTTAGAAAACGATCACCAACCCAGTGTTGACATCTCAGCAATAACTCGTAACTCATAAACGCTTCGTAAAAACATATATTTTATGGTATGTAATTAAAGCTAATGAGTCTATCTACAAGATTATCACTATGGGATACCGTCACGATCATTGAAAATACATGTAATTTTAATCACAACTTGTGCATTTTCAAAGATTTTTCACTATCAGTCTAGGCTATGTTTGGGTAGTAAAAACGTACTAAACCCAGTTTAAAATAATAATAATAGTTTTTACTTACAATATACACATTCTGACAGTTTTACCTAACACCTGTTGACTATTTAATAGTGTCATATCCTCGTTCGATTAATAAAGACTTGCTTAGAAAACGATCACCAACCCAGTGTTGACATCTCAGCAATAACTCGTAACTCATAAACGCTTCGTAAAAACATATATTTTATGGTATGTAATTAAAGCTAATGAGTCTATCTACAAGATTATCACTATGGGATACCGTCACGATCATTGAAAATACATGTAATTTTAATCACAACTTGTGCATTTTCAAAGATTTTTCACTATCAGTCTAGGCTATGTTTGAGTAGTAAATACGTTCTAAACCCAGTTTAAAACAATAATAATAGTTTTTACTTACAATATACACATTCTGACAGTTTTACCTAACACCTGTTGACTATTTAATAGTGTCATATCCTCGTTCGATTAATAAAGACTTGCTTAGAAAACGATCACCAACCCAGTGTTGACATCTCAGCAATAACTCGTAACTCATAAACGCTTCGTAAAAACATATATTTTATGGTATGTAATTAAATCTAATGAGTCTATCTACAAGATTATCACTATGGAATACCGTCACGATCATTGAAAATACATGTAATTTTAATCACAACTTGTGCATTTTCAAAGATTTTTCACTATCAGTCTAGGCTATGTTTGGGTAGTAAAAACGTACTAAACCCAGTTTAAAATAATAATAATAGTTTTTACTTACAATATACACATTCTGACAGTTTTACCTAACACCTGTTGACTATTTAATAGTGTCATATCCTCGTTCGATTAATAAAGACTTGCTTAGAAAACGATCACCAACCCGGTGTTGACATCTCAGCAATAACTCGTAACTCATAAACGCTTCGTAAAAACATATATTTTAATGGTATGTAATTAAAGCTAATGAGTCTATCTACAAGATTATCACTATGGGATACCGTCACGATCATTGAAAATATATGTAATTGTAATCACAACTTGTGCATCTTCAAAGATTTTTCACTATCAGTCTAGGCTATGTTTGGGTAGTAAATACGTTCTAAACCCAGTTTAAAATAATAATAAGAGTTTTTACTTACAATATACACATTCTGACAGTTTTACCTAACACCTGTTGACTATTTAATAATGTCATATCCTCGTTCGATTAATAAAGACTTGCTTAGAAAACGATCGCCAACCCGGTGTTGACATCTAAGCAATAACTCGTAACTCATAAACGCTTCGTAAAAATATATATTTTTATTGTATGTAATTAAAGCTAATGAGTTTATCTACAAGATTATCACTATGGGATACCGTCACGATCATTGAAAATACATGTAATTTTAATCACAACTTGTGCATTTTCAAAGATTTTTCACTATCAGTCTAGGCTATGTTTGGGTAGTAAATACGTTCTAAACCCAGTTTAAAATAATAATAAGAGTTTTTACTTACAATATACACATTCTGACAGTTTTACCTAACACCTGTTGACTATTTAATAATGTCATATCCTCGTTCGATTAATAAAGACTTGCTTAGAAAACGATCGCCAACCCGGTGTTGACATCTAAGCAATAACTCGTAACTCATAAACGCTTCGTAAAAACATATATTTTTATGGTATGTAATTAAAGCTAATGAGTTTATCTACAAGATTATCACTATGGGATACCGTCACGATCATTGAAAATATATGTAATTGTAATCACAACTTGTGCATTTTCAAAGATTTTTCACTATCAGTCTAGGCTATGTTTGGGTAGTAAATACGTTCTAAACCCAGTTTAAAATAATAATAATAGTTTTTACTTACAATATACACATTCTGACAGTTTTACCTAACACCTGTTGACTATTTAATAATGTCATATCCTCGTTCGATTAATAAAGACTTGCTTAGAAAACGATCACCAACCTGGTGTTGACATCTCAGCAATAACTCGTAACTCATAAACGCTTCGTAAAAACATATATTTTATGGTATGTAATTAAAGCTAAAACTGTCAGAATCTGTATATTGTAAGTAAAAACTATTATTATTATTTTAAACTGGGTTTAGAACGTATTTACTGCCCAAACATAGCCTAGACTGATAGTGAAAAATCTTTGAAAATGCACAAGTTGTGATTACAATTACATATATTTTCAATGATCGTGACGGTATCCCATAGTGATAATCTTGTAGATAAACTCATTAGCTTTAATTACATACCATAAAATATATGTTTTTACGAAGCGTTTATGAGTTACGAGTTATTGCTGAGATGTCAACACCGGGTTGGTGATCGTTTTCTAAGCAAGTCTTTATTAATCGAACGAGGATATGACACTATTAAATAGTCAACAGGTGTTAGGTAAAACTGTCAGAATGTGTATATTGTAAGTAAAAACTATTATTATTATTTTAAACTGGGTTTAGAACGTATTTACTACCCAAACATAGCCTAGACTGATAGTGAAAAATCTTTGAAAATGCACAAGTTGAGCATACAATTACATATATTTTCAATGATCGTGACGGTACCCCATAGTGATAATCTTGTAGATAACCTCATTAGCTTTAATTACATACCAAAAAATATAAGTTTTTACGAAGCGTTTATGAGTCACGAGTTATTGCTGAGATGTCAACACCGGGTTGGCGATCGTTTTCTAAGCAAGTCTTTATTAATCGAACGAGGATATGACACTATTAAATAGTCAACAGGTGTTAGGTAAAACTGTCAGAATGTGTATATTGTAAGTAAAAACTATTATTATTATTTTAAACTGGGTTTAGAACGTATTTACTACCCAAACATAGCCTAGACTGATAGTGAAAAATCTTTGAAAATGCACAAGTTGTGATTACAATTACATGTATTTTCAATGATCGGGACGGTATCCCATAGTGATAATCTTGTAGATAGACTCATTAGCTTTAATTACATACCATAAAATATATGTTTTTACGAAGCGTTTATGAGTTACGAGTTATTGCTGAGATGTCAACACCGGGTTGGCGATCGTTTTCTAAGCAAGTCTTTATTAATCGAACGAGGATATGACACTATTAAATAGTCAACAGGTGTTAGGTAAAACTGTCAGAATGTGTATATTGTAAGTAAAAACTCTTATTATTATTTTAAACTGGGTTTAGTACGTTTTTACTACCCAAACATAGCCAAGACTGATAGTGAAAAATCTTTGAAAATGCACAAGTTGTGATTACAATTACATGTATTTTCAATGATCGGGACGGTATCCCATAGTGATAATCTTATAGATAGACTCATTAGCTTTAATTACATACCATAGATATATGTTTTTACGAAGCGTTTATGAGTTACGAGTTATTGCTGAGATGTCAACACCGGGTTGGTGATCGTTTTCTTAGCAAGTCTTTATTAATCGAACGAGGATATGACACTATTAAATAGTCAACGGGTGTTAGGTAAAACTGTCAGGATGTGTATATTGTAAGTAAAAACTATTATTATTATTTTAAACTGGGTTTAGAACGTATTTACTACCCAAACATAGCCTAGACTGATAGTGAAAAATCTTTGAAAATGCACAAGTTGTGATTACAATTACATATATTTTCAATGATCGTGACGGTATCCCATAGTGATAATCTTGTAGATAGACTCATTAGCTTTAATTACATACCATAAAATATATGTTTTTACGAAGCGTTTATGAGTTACGAGTTATTGCTGAGATGTCAACACTGGGTTGGTGATCGTTTTCTAAGCAAGTCTTTATTAATCGAACGAGGATATGACACTATTAAATAGTCAACAGGTGTTAGGTAAAACTGTCAGAATGTGTATATTGTAAGTAAAAACTATTATTATTATTTTAAACTGGGTTTAGAACGTATTTACTACCCAAACATAGCCTAGACTGATAGTGAAAAATCTTTGAAAATGCACAAATAGAGCATACAATTACATATATTTTCAATGATCGTGACGGTATCCCATAGTGATAATATTGTAGATAGACTCATTAGCTTTAATTACATACCATTAAAATATATGTTTTTACGAAGCGTTTATGAGTTACGAGTTATTGCTGAGATGTCAACACCAGGTTGGTGATCGTTTTCTAAGCTAGTCTTTATTAATCGAACGAGGATATGACACTATTAAATAGTCAACAGGTGTTAGGTAAAACTGTCAGAATGTGTATATTGTAAGTAAAAACTATTATTATTATTTTAAACTGGGTTTAGAACGTATTTACTACCCAAACATAGCCTAGACTGATAGTGAAAAATCTTTGAAAATGCACAAGTTGTGATTACAATTACATATATTTTCAATGATCGTGACGGTATCCCATAGTGATAATCTTGTAGATAAACTCATTAGCTTTAATTACATACCATAAAAATATATGTTTTTACGAAGCGTTTATGAGTTACGAGTTATTGCTTAGATGTCAACACCGGGTTGGCGATCGTTTTCTAAGCAAGTCTTTATTAATCGAACGAGGATATGACATTATTAAATAGTCAACAGGTGTTAGGTAAAACTGTCAGAATGTGTATATTGTAAGTAAAAACTCTTATTATTATTTTAAACTGGGTTTAGAACGTATTTACTACCCAAACATAGCCTAGACTGATAGTGAAAAATCTTTGAAAATGCACAAGTTGTGATTAAAATTACATGTATTTTCAATGATCGTGACGGTATCCCATAGTGATAATCTTGTAGATAGACTCATTAGCTTTAATTACATACCATAAAAATATATGTTTTTACGAAGCGTTTAAGATTTACGAGTTATTGCTGAGATGTCAACACCGGGTTGGTGATCATTTTCTAAGCAAGTCTTTATTAATCGAACGAGGATATGACACTATTAAATAGTCAACAGGTGTTAGGTAAAACTGTCAGAATGTGTATATTGTAAGTTAAAACTATTATTATTATTTTAAACTGGGTTTAGAACGTTTTTACTACCCAAACATAGCCTAGACTGATAGTGAAAAATCTTTGAAAATGCACAAGTTGTGATTACAATTACATATATTTTCAATGATCGTGACGTTATCACATAGTGATAATCTTGTAGATAGACTCTTTAGCTTTTATTACATACCATAAAAATATATGTTTTTACGAAGCGTTTATGAGTTACGAGTTATTGCTGGGATGTCAACACCGGGTTGATGGATGTCTTAAAAACGAGTTTTTATTTATTTAACAGTATCGTGACGGTGTCACATAGCAATTAGGTTTTAGATAAACTAAACAGCTTTCGGTCCTAAATGAAATAAAATAGGTTTAATAATAAATAAAATGATATGTGTCTCAAATGTAATATAAATCATCTCTTTTTTGAGGTTAGATTTTCATATTGTCGGGAATTTGATGTCTGCAAAAAGGCGGTAATAATCGGTTTTGAGGTTATGTTGCATACTGATGTGGCTGCCATCTTGTTTGTTTCTGTCAGCTGGTCATGTGACGTCATTGTTTAAATACCCTGAACAATAAAGGAGATGTGATGTCATAGTTTAAATACCCTCTTTCTGTAGTTATGGATGATTCCTTGCCAGTTTCACACACATAAATTAGAGAACTTAAGTTTTAGTAAAACTTCAATTTGTTCTGCCCAACGGGACTTGGAGATAACATACTTGGCAAATGGGATCCGTATTTGCTTAACTTATCGGCAGATACAAATGACTTAGTCATAGGCCTACAAGTAGTCCTGTACCTTGAAAGCTTTCAAAATATCCTAGGCTACTACTTAGGGATAAGTTACGTGGCTAAAAAAGTTGTTAAAGGAGGGCATGTTATCAATTTGCAATTAATACATTGAATGTGTGCCAAACATTTAGGGCTAGACTATTTAAACTTGATTGATCCATATTGTTAGACACTGAATCACCAAGCTTGTTACAGTTGCGTAAAATATAGCCTAGATGGAGCAAAAGAGGTGAATTAAGACTGGCATCCCCACTGGGTGTTTCACTGCTCCAGTATTTAGCAACTTGTTTTAAACTTCGTCCAGGGCATTTGGCAACTTTCTCTATAGCCCTTTCAGTATTAAGCATTTTGCCAAACTTGTTTTAAAAGCGCTAGGGCAGCCAAGGGTTACACTTCCGCAGATGCCCTGTGGAACAATCGAATGAAAATAATCTACGTGTATAAAATATCGATACATATCGATGATATTATCAATCAATTATTTTCACTCGATTATTAACAATTCGCAATGAATAATACTCCCGTCACAACAAACCTGCATACTCAGCGAATTTCTAATGAATATATAACATAACACATTAAAACACTAAACAGGATTCATAAGAAATGTATTCACAAACAAGCGATATTTAAAATATTAATTATTCTCCATAAGAATAACATTGGGGATGAGTACGCAGGTTTGCTGCAACAAGGCACACAAAATAATGGGTTTTTATGCAAATATCAATAGAACTCATCTTAGTGAAGTCACATACCAAGTTTCATCCATATACATTCATAAATAAGCGATATATAACATTTTAAGTATTTTCCATAAGAATAACATGGGGACCAAGTACCTAGGTTTGCTGCTACAGGAACCATAGGCGAAAAATAGTTTTTTTGTGCAAACAACAAAAAACCACAACAAGATCAAGCCATATACCTAATTTCGCCAGTTTATGTCCATAAATAAGCGAGATATACAATTTTTCTTTTTTTCCATAAGAATAACATTGGACAACGTACTGTGTTTAGCACTTTCAATATCTCGGTAACCAATTGACGTAGAGCAATGATCAAAATACCGAATTGTTTGTTTTTTAAAGCTGAATTAAATGGTATGAATTAAAATTTGATTTAAATTAAAATTACATGTGAAAACCTAAAAAAAACACATTTTAGGGGTACAAAACCCCCCAAAAACCCCCCTTCGGATGGTGCGATTCATCTGGTTTTGGAAATCGTTCAAATAAATAGTACTTTAAACATTTGTACCAAATTTCATTAAGATCGGACCTTTTTTACAAGAGTTATCGTGCTTACGGACACACACACATATATATATATATATATATATATATATATATATATATATATACATATGAATGGTGTTTTTGGCATCTGGGGACCTCAAAATGAAAAGTTATCATGGTCTCGGGCTTAAGTCTTACCATGAGACCTACGGTAATAGCTTCTTCCCTATAGGGGAAATTCGCTAAAATTTGAACGAATGGTGTTTTTAGCATCTGGGGACCTCAAAATGAAAAGTTATCATGGTCTCGGGCTTAAGTCTTACTAAGAGACCTACGGTAATAGCTTCTTCCCTATAGGGGAAATTCGCTAAAAGAAAATTTATCATACATTTATTAAATTAAAACTAAAACGAGTTCGCACGCAGCACGCTGACATGAGGGAAGTGAATTTCCACATAAACTTTTAAAACTCAAAATCAGTGTAAGAACATACATTTGTCCAATCTCTATTGAAATCTGAAAACATTGATTTTTTGGCTTTTCTGATACTCCTGGTTTCATTTACTTGCAAAGCTGGGAATACAATTTTGCGCATTATAAGGTTAGGAGAAGATCCAGGCTTGAAAGGCCGAAACAGGCTTGAAAGTAGGCGTGAGGTTGCTGGGGATGATAAAAGTACTCCAACAAAGGAATAACAGGTTTTTCTAGTGTAAAACCCCCATAAGACAACGTACTGTGTTTAGTCGATACACATTTTCTTTAATAACTCGGTAAATATTTATGCTAGAATGACGCGAGAGGGCTTAATACTTTCGCCTCTCTAATTCCATCTTTTTACATGCATTGATTTTACATCTGGGGCTTCTATGACCCTTTTTGGCCCAAAAACTCAAAATTTGAAAGATTAATCCCCAAAAAAAGGGGTTTAGAATTTTCGGTACTTTGGTATTATACGGATGCCACACTTATGCAGCGCGCTGCGGCAGTTATGTTAAGATGGGTTATCATAAAAATGATTGTAGGACTTTCCTTGTTTTGTTACGAATCGAATCATACCTGATGAGTCATACTTCCGGCCGCCAAACCCCCTCCAAATAGGCCAAGGTCAGGTCGTTGACCGGAGCGCGCGCATCACCTGTCACCGCCTGTATCTGGGTCAGTGTCATGAGTGATTTATTGCCGTGCACTACGTTACATTTGTTTTAATAATGAGTGACGTTTTTTTGGTGTGGAATTTACCTCGAAATGAAGAGGAAACCGTACGTATTTTTATGATAACCCATTCTAACATAACTGCCGCAGCGCGTTGTATATTTGGCGAAGTACCTGTGGCGATCGGGTCTGGCTGCTAGCGGCAGCGACGCATTCAACACGATCCTAGCGGACATCGCTGCCTTTTGGGAGGCACAACATAAAGACCGCTCATCAGAATGATGTAAAATTTGTACAGTAAGTCAATAAAAGTACGTTTTTTCGAATTATGTAGTTATCCTTTGGATCCGGTAAAAATTTAACCTCCAAAAATAGTGGCATCCGTATAATACCAAAGTACCGAATTTTCCGATTGTTTTGCCAAACGAACTTCTCCAACTGATTACAGAAAGGAACGTCCCTACCAAATTTTAAGTAAATCGGACAAAAAATGTGACCGCTAGAGTGCAAACACACATATATATATATATAAAAGGTACTTTGGTATTATACGGATGCCACTCTTATACAGCGCGCTGCGACAGTTATGTTAGGATGGGTTATCATAAAAATGATTGTAGGACTTTCCTTGTTTCGTTATGAATAAGTACCATGAAAACAAATGTAACGTAGTGCACGGCAATAAATCACTCATGACACTGACCCAGATACAGATAGTGACAGGTGATGTGCACGCTACGGTCAACGACCTGACCTTGGCCTATTTGGAGGGGGTTTGGCGGCCGGAAGTATGACTCATCAGGTATCGTTCGATTCGTAACGAAACAAGGAAAGTCTTACAATCACTTTTATGATAACCCATCCTAACATAACTGCCGCAGCGCGCTGTATAAGGGTGGTATCCGATAATACCAAAGTACCATATAAAATTTTGAACAACCCCCCAAAACGTGTTCAGGGGGTTACGTTAGGAACTTCTATGGTGGTCCCGGGCTTAAGTTTCACCGTGCGGGTCATGATAATAGTTCACTTTCCAAAGGAAATTCACTAAAAATTCGATTAACACAAATAATATTAAGCTTTTACAGTTTTAATTTCCCGGATCTACCCTTTTTGCTGCTTCTAAAAAATAAAAAAAGGGTCTGCCCGTGACATTTTCACTTCCCTTTTATAGAGGTATTCTGCTAAGTGATCTGCGATGTTGAATGATTTTAAACAGTTTTTAATGATTTTTTAACTGCCCTCCAAGATAATTCTATGGTTTGGGTGTTAGCAGATGTTATTGGATCGATGAAATTTTGACTATGATTGACAGTGAAATGAATGTATCCTTTAGATGTGATATTAAAATATGATTTCCAAAGGTCCGGGACAATGGTAATTCCAGGTTTAACTTGTTTGATGATTAATGGTATGAGTGTTTGTGCATCTCTTTTATTGTTAGGGCAAAATTCCAGTCTATATCGTCCACTAGTCTTACTCTCTTATTTGTATCTATATTTACATTAATCTCGATCATTCCCAAAACCCACACATCTTCTACCAACCTACCCCTATTATGTTTTCTTTTATCAACCTTACACTCGTCAATTTCTAGAACCACTCCATCACCATCTAACAATTCCTGTTCCTCAAAAACCCTATCCACCCAACAAAAACAAACTTCCCTGCAGTATGAAAGCCAATCACAAATTGTCTCACTGCTGGTTTTAATGACTCCGTGACTTGTTTCTCTCAATACAAAGTCATAATTAATAACGTTTACACTAAAGATGTACATGATTGTTGATATGTTTCTTAATCCAAACTTTGCTCCTTCGAAAAAGGTGTTTTTCAAAGCAATAACTGAAACGTCATGTATATTTACCGTTTTACAGCACCGAAAACAACGTCGTTACAAACTCTGCATTTCATATATTGTTTAATTAAACGATCTTTCAAAAACTCTTCAGTATTTTCTTCATTGTTTAAAACATTTTTACAAAGAAAACTATAGATTTCATTTACATTACATGCCATTTTTCAAACAATATACAATGTAAATAAAATTGTAAACATATGTAATAAAACATATTACGATTATAATAAGTCAGCTGTATCGATTTGATCCTATATATTTATATCAAAATATCAACACATTACCGTATATCGATGTTATATAGATTATTTTCATTCGATTGTTCCACCGGACGTCTGTGGAAGTGCAGCCCAGCCAAGAGAGCGGGGTATGGGCCTACTGCGCGAGAACAAAAATCTACAAATAAGTAACAACCCAAGAGTGCTAAGTTATAGACCTATAGGGCTATATCGGATCCCTAACGCATGGGAAATTAAATGGAATTATCAGTGTTCCCAATAACAAGAGTCAACCAATACCAGTATACCAAAAGGTATATGTATCCAAATCCAGTGTCGGATATCGAGGCGGACCAACATATCGGGCCTTAGCGCTTTTCGTATAAGGCACACAAGCCGATATATCAGCTCTTAGCACTTTAAAGGAGTTATACAAATACCAATGTATCGACCCACAGCTCTGAAAGGGTTAAGTGAAGGTGGTCCAAACCTTAACGGATATGAACATCCCACAAAACTATACCTCTTTGAACCTGAGTCAAACCGATACCCAGTGAGATGGCGATAAATTTGTTGTAAGTTATGTATACTGCACAGAACTGTAAGGTGGTTTATTATTCAGAGGCCCAGTTAGGGGCCATTCATGTATACTTAGGCTAGTGTAACTTAATTAACTTGACCCCTTCTCTGTTCAAGTAGGTAGATAGTACAATAAATGCCCCTTAGAAGTGGCAAATAAAATTGTAAAGTAACAATCAATAGTTTTCCCTAATATTCAAGACATAGGAATAAGATAAAAAGAAGTATTATGATAAAACAGTATGTTCAGAAACGTGGGCTTGTTGCACTACGGGCTCCTAAAAGATATTACAATTTCGACTCCAAAGGGAAGACTGTAAAAGGATATGTAGAAATAATTAAATCTCATGTATAAATCCAGTTATAATAGTTTGAACATTTAAATAACATGTATGTTGTCCCAAATTAATAAAAGTATATAGAAACAACATGGCGCGAAGAGACATCAATGTCAATAAACCCAGCCCAACCGGTTAAATTACTTTTGGTAAGTCAATCCTCAAAATGGAATTAAATCCTTTGCAATGATAGCTTACAACATATTTGTGCACTCTCAAAATTTTATAAAATGTATAATAAATACCTCCAAAAATACAGAATCAAATTAAACAAACTTTTAGAACTCACATGTGCTGTAAAAGATAGAGAACTAGGGAATTTCACAGAGGCGCAGGCGCACGACGACCACGTTTTCCTTCCTGAACAAGATGGCGACGAATAGGCTCTAGAGGGGTACAAGTAAATCAAATCATGAAAAAGAAATATCATTTTCGTTTTAAACTATTACTATATAATAACATTGTAAGGTATTTGATAATATTTGCATTTGAACAAGCATAGCAAATACTACTTATTATAACTTGCCTTGTCATCCACCTTATATAAATGTATGTATGTATATTCATGACTATTGATAATAAAATAAAACTGATTGAAACTTTATCAATATCTTAAAAGTGTCTTTTATACAATCCCATATATACAATTAAAAATTTGGTAATGAAGAACTGTCTTTACAAGACTTGCATTCATAAACAGATGAATAACTTTATAGTGTAGTCTAGCAAACATAATGATAATGCTCAAATACACCCGTGTTGGGAATTCAAATACAAAGTTCTTTATTCATGTGAATGTACACGATACATTTCTGAATAGTGAATCAGTACAATAAATAAACGGTATCAGGAAACTGACACATACTTTCTCCCTTTTAGTCCAACTTTAATGAATAAATTACTTTTTATTTACTGAATATAGAATACAAAGCACGGTCGAATGTACAGAAAATCTTGTAAACAAGTTGTTTTAAAAACCATCCACAAAAATCCCTGCTTTGGAGGCACTACAGAATCCACGGTATTTTTTCTAGTTACCGTGACAGAATCCATTGCTACACTCGTGGTTTTAAGAGGGGAAATGCCCCCTATTCCCCCCCCCCAGCGTTATTAAGGGGCAACATATTACGAATTTCCTCTGTTGGTCAATGCTAACATGACAAGCATATCAAGTTTGAATAAAATTTATCAGAAAATAAGAAAGAAATAGTAATTTTTGTATTCCCCATAAGAATAACATTGGACACCGTACTGCGTTTACCGCAAAATGAAAAAAAATATATATGTGTCCGTTACCACGATAACTTTTGAAAGAAGCGCCCGATTTTTATGAAATTAGGCAAAAATGTGGAGAGTAACATTTATGACTTTAAGTTCGAAAACCAGATCGATCGGTCTATGGGAAGGGGGTTTTATGGGGGTTTAAATTTTTCCAAAAATCAGTTTTTTGAACTTTTTACACTAAAATTTTGAAAACACTAGATTTTGGTTATAGCCATTTTGTAGAGCTTAAAAAACAAACAATTTAGTATTTTGAATCATTAAGCTAGGTTTAGTGGTTGTGGAGAAAAGTAAAAAATGTGTCCATAAAATTTCCCATGTTAATCTTATGGGAATACGGTTTTTAGATTTTCCTCAGATAATTTCACTAAAAACTGCACATTTCTTTCTACCAATCAGTTTAGCTCCACAAAACAAACATTTTGGCGTTTTAATTGTTGTTTTACATCCAACCGTTGCAGTGATATTCAAAGTGCTAAACACAGTACGTTGTCCAATGTTATCCTTTTGGAGAATAAATAAAATGTTATATTTCGATTATTGATGTATGTATTTTGATGAAACTTGGTATGTGGCTTCAATTAGTTGTGGTATATTGATAATAGTACAAAAAAGTTTTTTGTTGACTTTTCCCGGTAGCAGCAAACCTGCATACTCGGCCCCCATGTTATTCATATTATGGAGAATAAGTAAAGTTTTATATCTCCCTTAGTTATGAACCTAAATTAATAAAACTTGGTATGTAGCTTCACCTGGTTGAGTTATATCATAGACTAACTATAGTACTGTAGTTAGTCTATGGTTATATTGATAATTGCAAAAAAACACCCTAACTTATCCCTAACTGCAACTTCCTTGTTGCAGCAAACCTGCGTACTCATTTATAATGTTATTCTTATGGAGAATAAATAAAATGCTATATAACTTATTAATGAATGTATTTTTGTGAAACTTGGTAAGTGACTCTAGGTAGTAGTGATACCCATATATTTGCATTGGAAATTCGCTGAGTACGCAGGTTTGCTGCGACGGGGGTATTATAATTTACATTTATAACGCGCAAAAATTGTGGTTTCAAAAATATAAATAAAGTAAATTCATCTCTTTTAAGGTGTCTCTACATGAATGAGTTATTTTTAATATTTAAAATATACCCGCTAAGTCTTATTTTATAAAATAAATAACCTTGTAATTATTTTTCCGAATAACATTGGCTCTAAACTATGATGCCATATGACAAGTGAGTAAATGCCAATCCACATAGTACGTTGTTACTATAATTTTCTAATGACAGTATTTTTCCAGGTGTCTAAGAACAAAAATGTTAGCACATAAACTTTGGAACAAACGTGGTCGATATGTAATAGTTCCAAGTCAACCTACTATCAAGGAGTGATCCGAGGAACTTAATACATTCGACTTCATTATTATTATCATACAGTTCGTATTATTATTTCTCCCAATTGTATTTTCAGACTTAGCCGATGTATATTGTAATATAAACTTACTGGCTTATCAGGAGATAATTATCATTTTTTGCCGCAATTCTATAGATCCGTACCCTTCCCTTTAAGAGGGCTCTAAACCTTCGCCAAACGGCTGAAAAACACACCTCCGTATTACTCAAATTCTAAGGTTATTAAAGCACCTAGCGACCTCAAGTGAACGATAAAATGTTTCTCATCAAATTAACTAGGTTAACAAAGTTATTTTAAGGTTTTAAGTTATTGTTATACATATTTTATTCGAGGTTAAACTCAGTGAAAATTGACCATTTTCTACTACGTAAATGTTAAACAGTTAAGATCAAATTAGAAAGTTTTTCTGTTTTAAAACCCTTATTAGTTATTCAAGATCATTTCCCGCTAGGCAGGATTTCATAAAAACCAATATTTATGTCATAAATCGAGTAATTTGTGAGGGTTGTTTCTGAAAAGCGCTTCGCAAAACACCCCCGTACAGAGGACGCTCTGGCGAGCGGCGATGGAACTACCACCGCCAATGAGACATTCGTCAGTGTCGCCAACCTATTTCTCTGTTTCTCTACCTATTGGGATATCGGACGGACGTAATTCCCCAGAAAGGTCCTCTGTGTCCTTGCTTCAAACTGCTCTAAAGACACAATATTTTCCTGTCGTACCATACCGTCATTCTTGATGATATAGCTAAATCAAATTTCAAATCACATTATCTAGGCTTTTTACCGTTCAAGAATGTGATCAATATCATTCAATAAGATTAAATGATTAAACCTAATATACCGTAACACACCAAAAATTTTAATAAAACTAATCCTTCCTTAAACAATATTTTTTTTACAAAAATTAAGTTTTTTCTAGTTATTATTGTAGTTGATACAAATAGTAACAGTTATATTTAACGTTACCAAGTGCAATCCGTTTTATATTGGTTTTCGTTAACCGTATAGTAAGAAGTTTCTCATTAACCATCATAACTGTAACTCAGCGTAGGTACAACGTGGCTTTAGCCAACTTCATCACAATCTCCCAAATAGCACAGGATGTCAATTTGACGTAAAAAAGTGATCAAAGACGTCAAATTGATGTCAAATAAATTATTTGATGTAATATTGACGTCAAAATGATGTACAATTTTTGACGTCAAAATGGTGTAAAATGTTTGATGTCAAAATGATGTACAATTTTTGACGTCAAAATGATGTAAAATTTTTGACATATATATCTTTTGATATAAAAATATTATAATACCAAAATTGTATTATTTTTGTTTCAATCAGTGTTATTTAACAATAATTATTTTTTTAACCGCCCCAATCAAAAGTTTTACATCATTTGAAGTAAAATTTACATGCAATTTTTGATCAGCACAGTATTAACGCATATTCACAAAAAATACAAAGTTAAATGTTTAGTTTTTAATAATATGGCTTGAATGTAAATTTAATTAATTATAGTTAAATTTATTATCACACTCACGAATAAGTACGGTTTTTTATCTAAATAATTTAAACATCCAATGACACAATCCAATTTGGCACAGAAAGTCAAATCAAGCATTTTGCATGTTCCGAAAAGCAGTTTACAATTTAACGGATAACTATTTATTTACAATTATGATTTAAAAACTTAATTATAGTTCTCAAAATAGGTATTTCAAATTAACCTTACAATTACAATTAAATATATGTTTGCATTTGGTTAAGAGGTTATTCCTTCTCCTTGGCTGGCGCGGCGCGCAGCGCATTGTTTTTCTGTCATATCGGTCTTGGAGAGGTTATCATGTTGGTGTATATTAGACTTTAGTTTGGTAAAGTAGAAGAGACGAAAGTTAATAAGTTCATCTAGTCCTAGACTTAGCATCACACTGCTTAGTACAGGAAGTGCAACAGGGTAAGTAAAATCACAACATATTAGCATTATTTTGACAAGGTTTTTCAGTTAGACCTAACCTATAATACTTGAAGTCACCTCGCTTCCTTCAACTAAAATAATTTCAATTAAGCTTATTGCTGGGTAGCAAATGATGAAAAATGTTGTAATCAAAACCCGACAAACTGTTGGTATAATGCCTAAACAGGTGAATTGATATACCAATAGATTATTGAAATTTGGCGTGTTCAGGCCTAGGACTAATTCAATATTAGCTTCAACACAATTAAGCCTACATGGATGTAAAATTAGGCATTTGGCTAAGTCTCACTGTCTCATACAATCCAACATTTCAAAGGTGTGTGGATAATTGTTTCGATATCGATTTGGCTTAGGATTACCATTGGATGTGAAAGTGTCATTAACTTAAATGTGTAATACAAATTAGGGCAAATTGATAAATAAATGTGGCACACCTGCCAAATTATGACCCAGTTCTAGTATCTGCAGGCAGCCTAAACCCTATAACTGGTGCAGCGTACCGTAACTTAGTTCAAATTAAGTTACGTTCCGGTGTGATGTGTCTGTTGTGGTAGCGTAGTCTTTTCTACGCCTAGCAAAAATTTAGTATAATCACTTAAGTTAAATTGATAACTTACCATAATGAACTAGAGATTTTAGAGCTTTAATTTGATAGCCTACCATATTCATGGAACTTGTGATTGTTGATATGTATTTACATAAGTTAAACCAATTTTTAAATTTAGGACTAAGTTATTTTAGTCAGCAGATTTGCAAAACTAAATTAAACATCCTGTAGAGTTATTATAGTAAGACGTAAGTCAGTAACTTTATACGACATTTTCTATTACCGGTACTAACTTAGGTAGGTAACTTATGCCCTAATACAAATTGCAACAAAAATGGCTGTAAATGGTTTCTTTAATACAAGATTTGTTATATTGCAACTTTCAGTCAAAGAATTAACTTTTAACTCCAAAGGCAACTTCATTGGGATCAATTTGATATACAAAGTAAAAAACATATGGGTAGTTTGGCATGTTAATATATATTTTTCATAATATAAAGTAAAACTCTTCAAAAGTAGAAAAGAAAAGCCGCCACCATGGGGAATAACATGCGCCAGTTCTAGGGTTAAAATAATAGTTACTTTAAACTGGTAACTTCCTGGTCCACCAAAGAACAAGTTATTTAGGGCCTACTTAACATATTCGACCTAAGATTTTTTTCAAATCGCCATTAACAAGAATATGTTAGTTTATGTATGTTACCGTAGTTTAGTGGCGATTTCCTAGCTTCCTGACTGGGCTTTTCACACTGTGTGCTCCGTGGTTAGTAAAATATCGGTACTGGTTTATTTATAGGCCCTGTAACCAATAAGACTGTTTTTTATAAAGTTAGCTTAAGTTATGTAAATAAATTATAAAAATCACATGACTTTTAGTGGAGTGATATCTCAGTTGCAGTGATTGTCCTCGCCCTCATTTCAGAGACCTATCCATTTTTGTTTCCTAGAAAGTTGGACCATTCCTTAAAACACGGGTTCTGGGTTGTATTACCACTGGGGTATTTTCAGTTAAATAAATGCCATTGTTAATCAGTGTGATTCGACTCATGGACCAAAGTCACTTTTGCTCCAATCAATACACCAAGCTGTATCCCAACAGTACGCAAATCATGTCCTTGATGAAATTTAAAGTAAAATTAGCCTAATTAAGACTTGAGACCAATGTTAATATAAGAACATCAGGGTTTGTCACTGCTGGATTTGTTTAGTTATACTTTCAAATCACTATTTTGGACCGGCTTTTGTGCGTGCTTTGTAACTTATTTTTTATTTAACATTGTGAGTGAATAACATTTTAAGCTATATGGAACATGCCGAGGCCGCAAGCAGAATTATAACTGGAGTTTGGGGCTAAATTTTAAATGGCAAAGCAATTTTGAACATAGGCTGGTTTAAAATCCTGCAACGAGCAATAATTCACTTGCTAGTGGTTTTTGGATTTTCTAGGTTGTTTTACCCAACAATACTGAAGGAACAATAAATCAAAAGTGAAAAACTGCTGTAATCGTTTTATTTTTGAAAGTTGACTGCAAGTAGCCTATATAATTTGGTAAACCTTAAACTATATTAAATTTATTTGGTGGGATGGGTTAATATAAGATAATGGTCACAAATCTAAGCTCGCTTTTTATACCGTAGTTAATCTGAATAATATTACCGGTATCTTATCAACTTATTGTGTGTCTGACTTTTAACCTTTAGATACCGGTAACAAGTAATTTTGAGACGATAGAAATGGAACAGTCAGGACCTCCCGCAGCGCCGTCCTCACAAAGTAATAATGTGTGGCTAGGAACTGGCGCTGTCCCCCACCTCCCAGCCGCGAGTACTACAACAGGGAGCCATGCCCTCGTTCCTACTCCATACATAAAAACAGTAGTTCTGTCAACTTCCAGCATCCAGCGTAAAATTATGGGACCCTCAGAAACAACTGTGTTGTGTATGGAAATTATAGTAACCTAACCTAACCGCCGCAGCGCGCTGTTTAAGTTTTTAGCCAAAACGTTTCCTCCTCCACACGAAAATGTTTTACTTCATTCAGTCTTTTTTGTGAAACGCAGAACAAATATGGCTTATAAACAGATAGACAGAAAAGCAAATGTTAACACATATTTAAATATCTCTGCTGCATACAACATTTTACTGCTCAAAGAGATTTGAGATCAAACCTATTTTATTTATATAGATAAAGACATTACCTTACCTGGAACATCTGGTATTGCTAATAACCTGTCCATAATGTGTTAACAGCTGCAATTCAAATAAATGTATTCCCCATATTAATATTATGAGCAAAAAAACAACTTTGAGGGCAGCCCGTACCCTTGAGAATAAAAATATTGAAAATTAAAAACCTAATTGCAAAACTACGAACTGAGTCAAATTCTTCGACACTTCAAACATTACAATTTTGGTCAAGAAACAACGGAGAAGTTTTCCTAACCATAAAAGCGCCTTGGCGTATTAATATATAAGATTCAGGAAATTACAGGATTCGTGGTTTGAAATTTTTGTATTTTAGGAGTATACAACAATTCTAATGTTTATGTCAGTTGGCAGAACTTCTGTTGTTATGTATGGAGTGGGGACAAGGGCATGGCTTCCTGGTGTAGTACTCGCGGCTGCGGGGTGGGGGCAGTGCCAGTTCCCCGCCAAACATTTTTACTTCGCGATGTCCTGACTGTTCCAATTCTGCGCTCCTATAATTTTAAATAATCCTACCGGTACATATTAGACAATAGCTTTTTTAAAAAAGAATATAAAATTAGCCTACTTATAAACGAGTTTTTCCAGATCATAAGCTAAGCCTGGGCTAAAGGCCTTAAATATGTTTGCGCCCAAAATACTAAAGTGGGCATTATTACCTATAAGTTATTCTTGTTTATTGTGTGTTGCAGAGTGCAAGCAGCACAAGGAGGAAAACAAGAAGATCAAAATTAAGTTTAAAAAAGTGTAATTAAGTACTAATATAAAAATTGCTGAAAAAACATTTCTGTAGGCCTATTTATTTTCCTACTTATGCTTTAGTCCTAATTTTAAAAAAACTTACAAAACTAAGGAGCAAAAAATATGCAACCTATTGTAAAGTATTTATCTCATGAATGGCAAAAATTTGTTTAAATATAATATGAAATTTAAATAGGTATGATTTATTGTTTTGATAATTAGTTAAAACTGGAGTCACTAAATTATATAAATCAAGATGCTTTGTATACGTTCACAGAGATATTGGCACCTTGATACACTGCCATTTTTAATACTGAAGTTTTTATAAAAATAAATTTAGTCTCTTTGAGGTCGGCTTCACATGTCTGATAATTTTAATTTTGATCTTAAACACAAAACATATTGATATTTAAGACAGAACGAAATTCTCAAAACAACCTAATTTGAGAAACAAAACCATTCTGTGCATATCCTGGTAGAAAACAACATTTAATTTTAATAACTTACAGCACAATATTAAGAAATTTTTTACATCCTATTGATATACATTTGACATCATATTGACGTAAATTTGACATCATATTGATGTAAATTTTACATCAATTTTTCTTTTCTATACTGCTTGTTTGATATCAATTTGATGGCAATATGATGTCATGTTTGATCTGTTTTTTACGTCATTTTTACGTAAAATTGAGTGCCCTTTTTACTTCCAATTGACGTCAAATTGATGTCATTTTGACGACATTTGATGTCAATATGACATCAACAATATCAATGACATTGACATTTTTTACATCAATTTTACGTCAAATTGATGTACTTGTGCTATATGGGCTGTTTCATGTCATTTTCAAAGTGTGTGTGGTTTTAAAATACTTGTAACGTGGCGCGGCGGCCGCGCCGATTTCCAAGAGCATTGAGCCGCTCTTCGACCAAGGGTAGGAGTGCATCACCTTACTTCCTGGAAGATCATCCCCTACAGCATTTTCCTTGTCCGCAAACCTTCAGTTCATCAGTTGCTCTTTGTGACAGTGAAAATACCCCCAGTGTGTAAAAAGGCAGAAATATTGCCATTTCGTCAAGGAATGAGGATGGAAGCGTTTGGATCATGATTATTATAACAGATGATAATGATAAACCATAGTCTGCTATCATACTCAAGGTGTTTCATTTCTGTTTACTAGTGATAATAATGCGGAAGCGGATTGCAGACGATGATATGAATCATATTGTCATACTTTATCCCTTTTATCATATTATCTATGCTTTACTTTCTCCCCTCGCATGTATAGACATAGTGTAATACGAAAAAAGAGTCCCTGGACCAAAAATACTAAATAATTTTGTCTGGTCAAAAGAATGTTTTTTCATTCACGCAAAACCGTAGACCTTACAAGTAACGATCGAAATGGGCGCCAAAATCGGATGGGGGCGCATCATATTTTCTCCCTTATTACATATAATAGCAATATTATCATTAAATCTTCAATTAAAGATGAAACCCCAGTTGAATACTCTCCAATCCCCAAACCATATTTTTCCTCATCTAGGAAGTACGTTAAAATAATCGAAGAGAGCCGGTTAAAACAATTAGTTGCATCATGTAACTTGATATTTTAACATTGTAATTTTCTTTCAAAGTATTGCAGTTTTATCCAGCACACTCTCAATATGGTACCAATCAGAATACCCTGAAGTTGTCACAAATCGATAAGGGTCAAAACAACTTCTCAATTTGGAATTGAGGGGAGCGGAGGATTTGTTATCTGATATGTAAATTTAATGTTTAAGTATAATGAAGGTGCAACATGGTGAATACACAACTTTCTTCCCAATAATGCCTTTCAACAACTTAAAAATACTAATATACAAAAAATTAACGAAAACAGCCGGGTTTATTACATATTTACAATTTATTTATTTTACAACTACGGATTACGCACTCCACCCGCACCCCGCGACTCGTCATGAGCGCCTAGCGTTTCCCCCCACCCCCCAAAAAAAGGGTGCCGTGCCGTGCTGGAGCACGGCTCGCACTGCCCTAAAGCCGGTACTGATTATTACCATTTTATTTTAATTGATTTAATTTTCCTTTTTAGTACTGAAATGTCTTTAATTCCAAACTAAGTATTTTGTATCTTAGTGCCGATTTTTATCTTTAAAACCATAAACTATAACCAATTCAATGTTTATTAGTGATTGTTACATCGGGCTACTTTTCATGTTTTTTATTAACAGTTAAAATGTTGCAGTCTAACCTATTCCCAGAAATTCTGTAGCATATTACAGTACACTGTATACAAAACCTATGTGCAATACAGTCGGTCGGGTTTTTACTTTATTACAACTTGTTTTTCTTCATCCCTTATACAACATGATTGATAACTATTTATCTGAGTAATGATTCCATAATATTACACAATTACAACGTTTAAATGTTGAGTACTATTCTGAAATTAAGTTATATAATATCTTAAGTTTTACAACTATTATTTATATAATCCAATTTCACAATTATTATTTGTTCTTGGATCTATTCTTAATATTTAAATAATCTCACATTTTTTATCATAGAGGGTACATATATTTTATATCCTACGGACATTTTTATTGACAACTACGTAAGAACTACATGAATTTTCTATGCATTCATACATAATAATATATATTAATTGTTTATTCATTTGTTATCCATGCAAAATGGTCGTGACAAACATTTTGAGTTCGGGGCTAAATCCAAAGTGAGATTCTCAAAGAGGATTTTAAAGGAATATAGAAGCAGTGAGGTGACAGCCAAAACATCAGCCTGCCTCCTGCCACTGGCGGCATCGGGAGTTATTGTTCGTTCAACTTCCCCACGAATCCATGGATTCCCTTTCGGTTGGCAATAATGCAAAAAACCGGTTTAGAGGGTGGCTCGCCTAGTGCGGCCACTTGTGAAAATTGAAACTACGTGGAGCTTTGTGGGACACAGATCGTTGTACTCCACTGTGGCCACGGACCTTTAGAGCCACCTTAACGCCCTCAAACAACAATCCTGTCGTTAACAACTATGAGTCACTATTCCGGCAATATCGCATTCCGAGAGAGAGAGAGAGAGAGAACAACTAAACCTTCCGCAGCGTTCCCGCTCACCAGCTCCCTCGGGGAGAAATAAATACCCCCGTAGCAGCAAACCTGCGTACTCAGCGAATTTCCAATGCATATATATGTATATTAATACCACATAAAGCCACATACCAAGTTTCATCAATATACATTCATAAATAAACGATTTGTGACATTTTAATTAACTTGCTCGCCCTTTTTGAAAACAGAACAAAAAATGTTTGTTTTAATTCATTATATTTGGCCTACTTTAATATATCCCTTTCAGACTGCACCTTTACAAAAAATTTCCTTAGAGCTTTTTAACGATGTTGATAAAATTATACGTTCTACTCTAAAAGAAATCTTGGAAATGCCAAATGACACACCAAGTTCGTTTTTTTATAGTTGTTCAAAATCCAAAGGTATGGGATTATCAAAATCAAGATGGGAAGCGGTGATACAGCACATAAATATTTGCCGTACCTTAAATACAACTAAGAATCCTTACCTTCAAAAGTTAAAAAGATTTGATCTTGAAGAAATTTGTTGCCTAAAGAAGCTTGGTTTATATGAAGAGGGACAACCTAAAATGTCAGCTAAATTATTACGTAATAAGTTAAAACAAATCGAATTTGAAAAATGGAATAAACTTCCTTACAAAGGAAAAGGAGTTATCTTATTCCAAGAATGTCCAAAGATTAATAAGAATTTAATGAAAAGTCATGGGTTGACGGAATCTGAATTCAAATATTACCTTAAAATGATAAATGATGTAGTCTCTGTCAGAAGTTTACATGGAAGGTCCAGGGACGGGAACCAGTGCCGGCATTGTTCCAGCGCTGAGAAGTATGTTTTGGAAACTTTACCCCACGTCCTTGGACAATGTCCATTTAGTAATCTTCTTCGAAACACTCGCCATCACTTAATAAGAAAAACCATTGCAGACCAGTTCAGACTTAAAGGCAGTTACGAGGTTTTCGAGGAAGTTACTGCGACAGAGGTTAACGGCTCCATAAGAAGAAGTGACATTATTGTCATTGACAGGAAGAAGAGTCGAGGATACATCATAGATCCCACTGTGAGATTTGAAACACATCAATGTCAACCAGATGAAGTAAATTTGGAAAAAGTCAAAATCTATGAAAACACAATCCCTTATTATAAGGAAAAATATAAGATAAAAGAATTTGAAGTATTCGGAATTTTAATTGGTGCAAGAGGGACCATACCAGTGTTTGTCCAGGAGTTTTGGAGAAAGTTCAACCTGGACTGTAAAATACTAAATAGTATAGCATTATTAGCTATCAAACACTCCGTTCAGATTTTAAAAAACCATTTATATAATAACAAACATTAAGTCAAAATTTTTGTAATAGTATTCTTTGTCAATTAGGCATTTTACGTTGTGTAAAAAGATGTTAATTTTGTTTGAATAAATTATCTATATATATATTTGAAGAAAAACCTTACTCCGTGGTTTTTGTAATCGCTACTTTTATTATTGTTTGATTATTGAATTGAAAACATAGGTTAGGTTGGTTGATTCAGGTAGGTTATTACTGCACTTATTACTGGTATATTAATTAATTCTTGTAAGTAAATTATTTAGCATATTTTGGAAGAAATAGTTGGGACCCCGTTGATTGACTTATGTCATCGGTTAAAAGTCAGCTAACTACCATTTAATTGGAAAAATTTCGTATATTTAAGTCATTACTTTGTCTAAGCATATACATACATAAGTTTTCCTAATGAGCTAGTTTAAATTTTATTATAAATGGGTCTGAACATGCCTCTTTAAATATTTATAGTCTTCTTATCTAGGATTCTTAGGCTCCCTTATTTTTGTTTACATATATACTTCTATTTAATAGCCTAGACCTATTATTTTAAGTACCAAACAGGTTTTATTCATAGCCTTGATAATATATGATACATGGTCTATCGATAGTTTATGAATATATTTGGTAAATAGCTTATTGTAGGCCTTGTATAATAAATAATAGGCAATTTCATAACATTAAAAATTATTTGTTGGGCACACTTTCATAAGCGGAAAGACATAATACAAACTGAATGAAATAGTTTGATACGGTATATTGATTATTTTGGTTAGGCCTATTAGGTTATAGTTTTAGTAATGTTTGATCTCAAAATGTATTGTCTTGAAATTTGTCCAGATGACAAACATTGATTCCACTAATACATATGTGAAACTTATTGCCAGGAACAACCATTATGACGGATCAATGGAATTCATACTCCTTTTGTGTTCTTTTTATATGCTACAGTGCCAGAAAGCTATATCCTGGAAACCTTTTAAATTTGTTGCCTAATTTGTTTGTATTTTAGCCTATGTTTGTAACTAAGTTATTTTTGTACATAGGCCTACCTTTAACGTTTATTTCATTTTATTTTAAGTTTAATGGAAAAGCTAACAAAAAAAAATAAACGTGACATAAGTTGGTAATTAACATACAGACGATACAAAATTTAACAATCCTGGTAAGTTAATCGATATATCGAACAATTTTATTCAGTTTTTTATATTGATCCGCTTGTGAAAGTGTAGCCTACCCTATTTTCCAACATTTTACAATGTAACTTAAGGCCCAATTGGTTTTGGTTGTAGGCCTAGACTTCTAATCCTAAAAGGTTGCAGATAATAAGTTAGGAATATCAACTATCAATAGCAACATAGACACCCACGGTTGCTCCAAAGAGGGCTTGGGGGGCGTCAAAAGAGATTATTAAATAAATGTTTAGATGTTAGTATATTAAAATAGGCCTGTAAGGTTAATGTAAGAAGTAAGTTAAGTATAAAACAATATGTAAGTTTTCGCGTAAACATAGATAGTAATACTGGGCGTATAATTGTTGGGTACTGGTACACAGTTAAGTATTTTCAAATGTAAGTTAATTCAATCAAAATCGACGTCCAAAAAATTAACTATTATCTGTCTTTTTTTCTGTGACGATCGGCAAATTTCTTGGAAACCGAGTGCCAGATATAAGTACTTTAGGCTACCCTTTCACCCTTTTTGCCCTATTCATTGTTGGGCGAGATTTAGTGGAAAAGTAAACGTAATAATGGTTATTGTTTGAATTTGGAGTATAAATAGAAAATAGTTTTTTTTTTACCCACTAAGTTATACCATTGACTATAGATACTGAAGGAGACAAACCATCGCCATTATAGAATGTGTCCCTAGCAGTTTTCTAGCGCCTCTGTTGGCTTCCCGCGGTACCAACAGAGGAAGGCTCAATGCAGTGGCGCTGCTGGCGGGAACGATTGGAAGATGCCCGCCACGCGCTCGTTGCGGTGGCGCGCGTGCGTGAAACGGCTCTCACTCAAGGCCGCTCTGGGCTCTGGGCTTGGACTTGGCCCACCGACTGTAGGCCCGGTATGCTCGGCTTGAACTAGTATCGCTGCTGTTTACGTTTGGCAGGCCTTACCGCACCGCACAAAGGATTTGCCATGGATAACTAACGGAATAGGCAACATGAACATTTTTTGTATGGATGTAAGAAAATTATAATTTTACTTGGGCTGTTATAAAAAAACAACTCAAGTTTAAAATACAATTATTATTATTATTAGTAGTAGTAGTAGTAGACCTATTATCTACATATTTTTAAAAAATCAGGCTTTTTGTTCACTCACTTCCTGAAGTTAATACTTAACCAATTTTTATGATTCTTTTTTAATTAAAAGATAATTTCAAGTTCTTAGTCGCTGTGAAGCGATAATTTAGATTTAGGCCCCAGAGGGCTCTGCCCCACGAGACGTCCAAGTTCCCATGTTATTCATATGGAGTAGAGTTTTATTTGGTTTATGCCATATGTGTTTTTTCTTAATTCAATAAACAGCTGTTATAAGGATCGTATCCGCAAATTTTTGCGGTGGAGCAGCTCGTTATTATTAGTGAATTTCCTATGGAAAAGTGAACTATTAGCATGACCCGCACGGTGAGACTTAAGCCCGGGACCACCAGAAAAGTTCCTAACGTGACCCCCTGAACACGTTTTGAGGGGTCTCTAAAAACTTTATATTTGAGATAACTCTAGCGGTCGCAGTTTTTGACCGATTTACTTAAAATTTTGTGGTGACATTCCTTTTTATAATCAGTTGGACAAGTTCGTTGGGCAAAACAATCGGAAAACTCTAACCCCCTTTTTAGGGGATCTAAGTTTTCAAATGTTGAGTTTTCGGGCTAAAAAAAGGGTCAGAAAAGCCCGAAACGAACACATATTGCACATTAACTTATTGTAAGTAAAAAGCCAAGGATTTTAAACCCTCCCTCATCATTCTAGCACAAGTACTTACCGAGTTATTAAAGACAATGTTAATTGTCAAAATACAGTACGATTAATTGTCAAAAACTAGCAACTAAAACAACATTTTACAATACATAACATTTAAAGGACTTGGTCAAATGCACTAGGGAATTTGACTTTGAAAATGTTATGTGGCCGCCATTTTGAAATTTATTATAAAAAATTGCCACAACATTTTTGTTTATTAACCGATTTTTACAGTAAAAATGTCATTGGATTTGGTTTACAAAGTGCTTTAAATTGTATGTCTTGTAAAATTTTGTTTCAGTTGCTAGTTTTCATGGAATTTGACTTTGAAATATTTAAATGGCCGCCATTTTGAAATTTGATGTTTAATAAAAAATATTTTTGGAAAATGTTAAAAACCAGAAACTTAAAGTTTATACCAAGTTAAAAAAAAAACTCGAAGGGTTTTTGAATTATTAATAATTATCAAAAAAATACAAAATGGCGGATTACGCCTAAACTTAGCCGAAATCGAACAAATTTTACCCTACATTTTCAACTTGTTTTTGTATGTAGAATATGGTTCTGCATAGCGCGCTACGCATTTTTGTGACACCCTGTATATACAGGGTGAGTCAGACCACCCGTCCAGCTTGTATAACGGGAGAACGGTTTGGTCTAAAGTCATCAAACAAAATTCTTCCTGACTAAACCGCATATGGGCTATCTATTGAAAATATTTTCATCAAAATCCATGTACAGAATGTTCCAAAACTAAAGGTCACGGGTTCGAGTCTCAAAATTTTCTTATATAAACATAGTGAATATTATAATGATTTTTAAGGCTTTGTTAAAATAAACATTTTGGCGAAAACAGAATTCACTTAACTTTATCCGTTTCAAAATGGCGGCCATTTTCGTGTAAAATATTGACATTTACGGAATACCCTGTATTTTCTAAACCACTACTCATATCATTGTTCCGACTTAAATTTCTTACTCGTGATAAACTCAGCTTTACTCTGGCATACTACATGACAGGTTTTTTTTGAGAAAATCTATATATAAAAAAAAAATATTTTGAAAAAGCCTATATGCCCAAAATTCAAAAAAGTCATATGATAGCATATGTCAAAAAGCGTGCCATTGAAAAGGTCTTGTAAATCCTAGCAACTTTCTAATTTACACCAACCTTGTATCTCTTTTAGTTTTTCTGCAATCAGCAAAAAACATTAATTTCCAGCATGTATTTGTAAATAGCATATAAAACGAATGTGGCCACAGAATACATGCAAGTGTTATGCAGTTTAACATGCATTTCATATGGGAAAATAAAGTTTTTTGCTGATTGCATAACGTACTGTGTTTACTCAATCTTTATTTTCTTTAATAACTCAGTAAATATTGGTGCTAGAATGATGAGGGAGGGCTTAAAATTTCTGCCTTTTTAATTCCTATAACTTAATATGCCTTACTTTTACATTAGGGGCTTTTCTGACCTTTTTTGGGCAACAGTTACATCAAATGAAGGGAACATATCCAATTATAGTTAAATAATTTTCGGAACTCGATATTCATTCCAGAACAGTTAGAAACATTCAGAATAATTAACACAGTGTCTTAGAGAAACTTATGAAATACCAATGATGTGTTATATTGAGCCAGGGGAGCCTACCAGAGAATAATTGCGACCTTGTATTACCGCACAAGGGCATACCGACGGCGAACTCGGCGCTCACATGACTGCTTGCATCTACTGTCTTCTGCCTAACTGGGCACATTCCCGACACAGGGTTTTTATACACCAGTACTCTTCACCTCAACATCCCAATTGATTCGACCAATAGCGACTTATTAAGCACGATCACCAAATATGGCAAGACTGAGGCCAACCCATGGTTTGGTGTTCCACAGTCACCCTATGATTTTGCACAACGATTTTGCTATGATTTGTGCTTTACGTCTTACTTTTGGAGAACATGAGCATAGCATACTAAAATGTAATTTAAATTTGAATTCAAACCAGTTAAGCTTAGCATTGGTATCACAGTCAACTAGGACAGTAAAAGAACTTATCAAATAGATTGAATTTTGAAACCTAGATTTGAGGCCCACAACACATGTTTGTGATTTAAATGTCATTACGAAATGTTGTAATTTTGTATTACAAAACGTTGTTCTGTAAAATTATATTAAGTATTACAATAAATGTGTTTGTATCGGACAGATTTTTTATTAATATAGTGCCTATTTCTCTAATAAGACCACGTCACTAAATATGTCATTGAAATGATTGCGAATTGTTAACGGGATAAATCCAGCATATTTTTTGAATTTCATATTTAGTATGTCATGAAAATACTATACTTGTACGGTACTCCAAATAAAAACATTGTTATGCGCGTAGAGTGCCGTCCCGTCCGAGGCGCTGATATCACCCACACAAATGACGGTCTATGCAGCAAATACCACGCTGGTCATATTTGACAAAATGATTGTAAACATCATACAAAAAATAGGTATAAGGAAACTTATTTTAACCCGATGTAAACAGGCGATCTTCAGATATCAAAATGACTTGATGAAGTGCGGCTTTGAATGCTATGAACATAGAATTTTTATCATTAAGAAATTGATCACAGCTAAACTCCAGTGTACGTTGCAGGAGCAATCAAAGGAAATGAGACAACCTGGACGAAAATGCCGGGGGTTTTACCAAAAGATTAAGCTCTTGGAGGGCAAATAAATTTATTTCAAATCTGGTATGTTTTTTATATTTTTCACCTGTCATCATCAATACAATAATGCATTTGAATTGAATTTTAGCCTAAATTAGGCTAATTGAACAGTAGTTATAATAGTATGTGAAACAACGATTATTTATTTCATTTTTTAGCATACCGTACATTTGAAAGATGATTTTGGTTCTAGTCCTCTTTGAAATAATAATACATTTGTTCATAAAATACTAAAGACTACAAACGCGTTAATACTTTCTTTAAATGATGTAAGGAGAAATTATTTTAACTACATTTTGAGTAGATATAAAACAGTTTTTTGAACGGTATTTTATAAAATCCTTCCACTAAATGTCAAGCTTTGCTAAACTACTGTTTTAAAGATCACACAATAATACTAGACTAGCAATCAGGAGGTACAACCGTCGGCGTCGTCACCGAGTCGCGCCGCGCTGATCACCGCTCTCCGCTACAATAAACGAAGAAACGAAGCCAGGTTGGCACGGGCGGCCGGGTCTGTGTCTGTATCCAGTGATGTGAGGGGGTGGTGTAAGAGAGGTTTGTAGCGGTGAGGGTCGCAGGGTGAAGGGGGCAGGGGGGGCAGTGCGAGAGAGAGAGCGCGCGATAGTCGACTGCAGCAAACTCTGGCGGCAGGAAAAGGAACTACGTGTTACCGACCGACTATACCATTGACTATGGATACTGAAGTAGACGTTCCATCGATACGGCGCGGTTGTCCGCCTCAAAGGTATACTAAGTCGGTCGGTAACACGTAGTTCCTTTTCCTGCCGCCAGAGTTTGCTGCAGTCGACTATCGCACGCTCTCTCTCTCGCACTGCCCCCCCTGCCCCCTTCACCCCGCGACCCTCACCGCTACATACCTCTCTTACCCCACCCCCTCACATCACTGGATACAGACACAGACCCGGCCGCCCGCGCCAACCTGGCTTCGTTTCTTCGTTTATTGTAGCGGAGAGCGGTGGTCAGCGCGGCGCGACTCGGTGACGACGCCGACGGTTGCACCTCCTGATTGCTAGTCTAGTATTATTGTGTGATCTTTAAAACAGTAGTTTAGCAACGCTTGACATTTAGTGGGAGGATTTTATATAATACCGTTCAAAACCCTGTTTTATATAAATAAGTGGTAAAATGATAACTGATCCAAATCATATCGCCAATCTATTTAATGATTATTTCACCGATGTCATAGATACAATGTGCAAAACACAGTCATTGAATAATGAACTAGATTTTAATTGTGCCTCAGAAAATGATTTTTTTAATATTAAAACGTTTAAATGTACTCCTGTAGAGGAAAAAGAAATTCAAAGCATTTTTAATTCACTCAAAAACAAAACGTCAAGTGGGTATGACGAAATTCCAGTTAAGGTATTAAGGCATGTAGGTGACACCTTGTTGAAACCTCTTGCACATTTAGTGAATTCCTCTTTTGTTTCTGGCTTATTTCCAAACCAACTGAAAATTTCAAAAGTAATCCCATTGCATAAAAAGGGTGAGGTTACAGAAATCTCCAATTACCGACCTGTTTCACTTCTACCATGTATATCAAAAATATATGAGAAGGCAATGCACACTAGATTAGTGGAGTTTTTAGAGGAACATAACTTATTTCATAATTCGCAGCACGGGTTTAGAAAAGGTAGGTCTGTAATAACAGCAGCAGTTGATTTCCTTGAATCTATTATAGAATCCATTGATAAGAACGAAAATGTATTAGGAATTTATATGGATCTCTCAAAGGCTTTTGACAGTGTATGTCATTTAACTTTGTTAAAAAAACTGAAAGCACTTGGTATTAAAGGGAGTAGTCTAAAATGGTTTGACTCCTATTTATATGGGCGAAGTCAGTTTGTTGAAATAAAATCAAATAATAATAATTTGTTTAGTACAATACATTCATTAAAACATAACATTAAGTGGGGTGTACCTCAAGGTTCAATATTAGGCCCAATTTTATTTCTATGTTATATAAAAGATATGCACCATTTTATTGTACACCCTGAAAAATGTAAATTATGCCTGTATGCTGATGATTCAAATTTAAAAGTGTCTGGGAAAACAGTGGATGACTTGGAAATATCAGCATTCATAGAACTAGAAAATATAAAACAATTTCTTCAACAAAATAACCTTTTTCTAAATATATCAAAAACAAATTTTATGACATTCTCTGCTAGAAATAGAAAAAATTATCCTCAACCTAATTTAGAAATGGATTCAGAGCCAATAGGGAAAATTTCCCAGGCAAAGTTTTTGGGGCTTCATGTAGATGAACATTTAAATTGGAATTTTCATGTTGAAAATTTGTTAAAAAAACTCAGTTCAGGATTATATGCATTGAAACGGATGTCATATTTGTGTAATTTAGATACCCTCAAAAAAATATATTTTGCCCATATTCATTCACATATATGTTATGGTATAGCATTATATGGTGCCACTTCCAAACTTCATTTAAATAAAATTTTAATCGTACAAAAAAGAGCAATAAGAATTATATTACACCTAAAGTTTGATGACTCTGTAAAATTGTATTTTAAAGACCTGAATATTTTAACAGTTTATGGAGCATACATATATGAAACAATATGTCTTGCGAGAGAAGAAAATATAAGAATAGAGCCTTTGGAAACTCATAACTATAACACTAGGTTCAAAAGAGATATTGTAACCTCACGCCATCAACACAAATTAGAATTTTATAAGAAAAAACCAACTTATGCAGGATATTTATTTTTGAGAAAATTGCCTGCAAGCTTAAAGAATGAAAATAATACTAAATTGTTTAAAACCAAATTAAAAAGATTTTTAATAGAGAAGTCATTATATTCAATTGAGGAATACTGTAACTGATTATCTTTTAATGAGACCAACTTAATGTATTTTTGAATTTTGGTTTTGAATTTTCGACTCTGAAAAGTAGTTATAATATTTATGTTTGTATTTGAAATAGATAGGCTAAGTCTTGACGCTATTTATTATTGTACAACTGTGCATGTATATTGTAAAATAAAGATGTTTTGATTTGATTTGATATCTACTCAAAATGTAGTTAAAATAATTTCTCCTTACATCATTTAAAGAAAGTATTAACGCGTTTGTAGTCTTTAGTATTTTATGAACAAATGTATTATTATTTCAAAGAGGACTAGAACCAAAATCATCTTTCAAATGTACGGTATGCTAAAAATATGAAATAAATAATCGTTGTTTCACATACTATTATAACTACTGTTCAATTAGCCTAATTTAGGCTAAAATTCAATTCACAAATGCATTATTGTATTGATGATGACAGGTGAAAAATATAAAAAACATACCAGATTTGAAATAAATTTATTTGCCCTCCAAGAGCTTAATCTTTTGGTAAAACCCCCGGTATTTTCGTCCAGGTTGTCTCATTTCCTTTGATTGCTCCTGCAACGTACACTGCAGTTTTGCTGTGATCAATTTCTTAATGATAAAAATTCTATGTTCATAGCATTCAAAGCCTCACTTCATCAAGTCATTTTGATATCTGAAGATCGCCTGTTTACATCGGGTTAAAATAAGTTTCCTTATACCTATTTTTTGTATGATGTTTACAATCATTTTGTCAAATATGACCAGCGTGGTATTTGCTGCATAGACCGTCATTTGTGTGGGTGATATCAGCGCCTCGGACGGGACGGCACTCTACGCGCATAACAATGTTTTTATTTGGAGTACCGTACAAGTATAGTATTTTCATGACATACTAAATATGAAATTCAAAAAATATGCTGGATTTATCCCGTTAACAATTCGCAATCATTTCAATGACATATTTAGTGACGTGGTCTTATTAGAGAAATAGGCACTATATTAATAAAAAATCTGTCCGATACAAACACATTTATTGTAATACTTAATATAATTTTACAGAACAACGTTTTGTAATACAAAATTACAACATTTCGTAATGACATTTAAATCACAAACATGTGTTGTGGGCCTCAAATCTAGGTTTCAAAATTCATTCTATTTGATAAGTTCTTTTACTGTCCTAGTTGACTGTGATACCAATGCTAAGCTTAACTGGTTTGAATTCTAATTTAAATTACATTTTAGTACGCTATGCTCATGTTCTCCAAAAGTAAGACGTAAAGCACAAATCATAGCAAAATCGTTGTGCAAAATCATAGGGTGACTGTGGAACACCAAACCATGGGTTGGCCTCAGTCTTGCCATATTTGGTGATCGTGCTTAATAAGTCGCTATTGGTCGAATCAATTGGGATGTTGAGGTGAAGAGTACTGGTGTATAAAAACCCTGTGTCGGGAATGTGCCCAGTTAGGCAGAAGACAGTAGATGCAAGCAGTCATGTGAGCGCCGAGTTCGCCGTCGGTATGCCCTTGTGCGGTAATACAAGGTCGCAATTATTCTCTGGTAGGCTCCCCTGGCTCAATATAACACATCATTGGTATTTCATAAGTTTCTCTAAGACACTGTATTAATTATTCTGAATGTTTCTAACTGTTCTGGAATGAATATCGAGTTCCGAAAATTATTTAACTATAATTGGATATGTTCCCTTCATTTGATGTAACTGTTGCCCAAAAAAGGTCAGAAAAGCCCCTAATGTAAAAGTAAGGCATATTAAGTTATAGGAATTAAAAAGGCAGAAATTTTAAGCCCTCCCTCATCATTCTAGCACCAATATTTACTGAGTTATTAAAGAAAATAAAGATTGAGTAAACACAGTACGTTATGCAATCAGCAAAAAACTTTATTTTCCCATATGAAATGCATGTTAAATTGCATAACACTTGCATGTATTCTGTGGCCACATTCGTTTTATATGCTATTTACAATTACATGCTGGAAATTAATGTTTTTTGCTGATTGCAGAAAAACTAAAAGAGATACAAGGTTGGTGTAAATTAGAAAGTTGCTAGGATTTACAAGACCTTTTCAATGGCACGCTTTTTGACATATGCTATCATATGACTTTTTTGAATTTTGGGCATATAGGCTTTTTCAAAATAATTTTTTTTATATATAGATTTTCTCAAAAAAACCTGTCATGTAGTATGCCAGAGTAAAGCTGAGTTTATCACGAGTAAGAAATTTAAGTCGGAACAAAGATATGAAAAGTGGTTTAGAAAATACAGGGTATTCCGTAAATGTCAATATTTTACACGAAAATGGCCGCCATTTTGAAACGGATAAAGTTAAGTGAATTCTGTTTTCGCCAAAATGTTTATTTTAACAAAGCCTTAAAAATCATTATAATATTCACTATGTTTATATAAGAAAATTTTGAGACTCGAACCCGTGACGTTTAGTTTTGGAACATTCTGTACATGGATTTTGATGAAAATATTTTCAATAGATAGCCCATATGCGGTTTAGTCAGGAAGAATTTTGTTTGATGACTTTAGACTGAACCGTTCTCCCGTTATACAAGCTGGACGGGTGGTCTGACTCACCCTGTATATACAGGGTGTCACAAAAATGCGTAGCGCGCTATGCAGAACCATATTCTACATACAAAAACAAGTTGAAAATGTAGAGTAAAATTTGTTCGATTTCGGCTAAGTTTAGGTGTAATCCGCCATTTTGTATTTTTTTGATAATAATTAATAATTCAAAAACCCTTCGAGTTTTTTTTTAACTTGGTATAAACTTTAAGTTTCTGGTTTTTAACATTTTCCAAAAATATTTTTTATTAAACATCAAATTTCAAAATGGCGGCCATTTAAATATTTCAAAGTCAAATTCCATGAAAACTAGCAACTGAAACAAAATTTTACAAGACATACAATTTAAAGCACTTTGTAAACCAAATCCAATGACATTTTTACTGTAAAAATCGGTTAATAAACAAAAATGTTGTGGCAATTTTTTATAATAAATTTCAAAATGGCGGCCACATAACATTTTCAAAGTCAAATTCCCTAGTGCATTTGACCAAGTCCTTTAAATGTTATGTATTGTAAAATGTTGTTTTAGTTGCTAGTTTTCCAGGAATTTGACTTTGAAATTTGTATATGGCCGCCATTTTGAAATTCATTATAACAAAATTACCATAACTTTTTTATTTATTAATCGATTTTTACAGTAAAAATGTCATTAGATTTGTATTACAAAGTGCTTTAAATTTTATGTCTTATAAAATTTTGTTTTAGTTGCTATTTTTCATGGAATTTGACTTTGAAATATTTAAATGGCCGCCATTTTGAAATTTGATAAGTTAAATAAAAATTGTTTTTGGAAAATGTTAAAAACCAGAAACTTAAAGTTTATACCAAATTTCAAAAAAATATCTCAAAAGGGTTTTTGAATTATTAATTATTTTCAAAAAAATACAAAATGGCGGATTACGAATAACTAATCCGAAATCGCAAAAATGTTACTGTATATTTTCGACTTGTTTTTGTATGTAGAATCCGGTTCTATATAGTGCGCTACGCTTTTTTGTTGACACCCTGTGTATTAGTTACACCCCAAAACGTGTTCAGGGGTAACGTTAGGAACTTCTATGGTGGTTCCGGGTTTAAGTTTCACCGTGCGAGTCATGCTAATAGTTCACTTTTCCATAGGAAATTCACTAATAATACGAGATCGCACGCAGCACGCTGACGTGGGGGAAGTGAATTTCCGCATTAAAACCTTTAGGGGCGGTTCACGAGTTCGGGTTTAGCTAGTCTGCGTCTATCGTTAGTCCCGGCCTATCTTAGACCGCAGCTTAAAAACTGACTTCAGGAGTCCGCGCCTAAACTGCTTAAGCTCGAGTTTACGTTAGGCCGAGTCTAACTAAGACAGGCCTAATGGACAGGGAATCGTGGGGAATTCATGTCGTAAGGTTGGCAGTAGCCGGAAAATAACATATGCTCACAACAAAAGTTTGTAGTCGGCAGATTTGATTTGTGGTTAATGTATTGTTGTTTTTTAGTGCTGGCCCGACGTGAAATTGTTTAAATTCATTGTGTTTGAGTTGTGAGTGCCACTTTGATATAATTTGCTGTATATTTGTTATTTTAAATAATACTCTGAACGATGACTGACACAAAAAGCAAGAAACCACGCAGTGTAAACTTTTCACAAAAAGAGTTGGGTTGTGTTAAATCTCTCGTGCTTGAAAACCCAATTATAGAAACAAAGCTACACGACCAAAAAACAGAAAAGATTAGGAAAGCGGCCTGGGAGGCGATAAAGGATAAGTTTAACTCTGATCCCTTAAATACTAGGCGCACAATACAGCAGTTGAAAGGGGCGTGGAAGCGATTGAAAAGTATTTACAAATCTCAAAAAGCTGCAGAGAGGCGTAGTAGGTTTAAAACTGGGGGAGGGCCTCAATCTCCACCACCAGAGGATGACGGAGAAATGGATGAAATCTTCAGCGAGCAGACGCCCCTGGAAAATATTCCAGACGACGACGATGATTACACCGGTGAGTTAAATAGGTCACATATCATTCTTTATAAAATGAATTCAAACTAATAACTTGTTATCGATATTAGTTTATTTTGTAACAGTAGGACGGATGGTAATTGCGTGTGAATCTCTTCTTGTTGATTACTAATTGATTAGAACATAATTAAACGTTAAATTACTAATTAATTTAAATTTAATATAAAGGTAATTAGAACACATTTTTAATTACATTTGTTACTATAGTATTTACTGTTTTCCTTTTGGTGTCACACTTGAGGGATTAGAAAACACATTTACCTAACGGATGGAGCAGCTGCGTTTGTATGATTACTGTGTGCAATGCCACATATGCGGCGGCAAAAGGAGCTAATTATAATTTTTTTTCAAAATATACGTTAGACTAATGGTGATTTCATTTTTTTTAGACGACATTGTGGAAAATGGTATAAATGTGCCAAAGATGGAAACTCCAGTATACCTGGACGCCCCTTCAACAACTGCAACTCCAAGGGCTACCACTCCGTCAGCGACAACGCACGAGGTTGGGGAACATTCAAGGAAAAAAACGAATAAGAAAGTAGTAACGTTTGCCCAAGAATTTCACAAAAAAAGGATGGAGTATTTGAAGTTGGAGCACGAGCTGAAAATGCAGGTGTTGGAAGAGGAGAGAAGTTATTGGCAAATTATGAAACGAAACTCTCTCCAAGCTTCACTATCTGTGTCAGGAAGCATGGATAATTCTGTAGAAAAGACTTACCAGCTATTCAGTGAAGACCTTAATTAAGCCATAGCTAGTTAAGAAAACACAAAACTTGTTTCACTTTACTATCGTTTTTAAAACATATTGTTTACATATGTAGGCCTTTCTAAAATGTTGATATTAAGTTGAAAAAGTTTAGCCTGTATGATTTGTATTATAAATCAGGAATTTTTTTTTTTTTGGTGATAAATGTTTATTGCGATGGTTTTCTTTTAACTTTAAAAAATATATTTATTACAATTACTTTAATTTTATATTTAACTTTACTAAAGACTTTTCCAAAGCGTTTTGCTTGAAATAAAATAGGTTTTAAAATATAACATATTATTAATTATTAATCATGAGGTAAACAATAATTAACTAACATATAAGTAAAATTGCAAAGGTTTTTATTGATTACCATGTATTCTTGAGGACAGTACGATGAAAATTAACATTTATCAAAATTAATATAAAAAATGAATATACAAATATAGAAAACGTGACATGGGATCTCATTTTTTATCCCAACTTTGATTCTTATAATCATATCTTTAGTCCTGAAATGCCACTTCTTTAGTTTGAGAAATGTCGTCGGATAATGTCATTCCGCGACAATATGCCCTCTTGGAGGTCCCCTGGACGAGGTTGGTCATTGTCGAAATCATCGGGGAAAAGTTCTTGTTCCTCGGCGAGCGGCTCCAAGGCATCTTCCCATTGCCCCCTCTGTAGACCAAAGTTGTGTAGCACAGCACAAGCAACTATTATAATACAACAACGGCGAGGACGAAACCGCAAAGTGTTATTGTCATGAAGGCATCTGAAAGAAAAATATTATTAAATAAAAACACTAACTTTGATCATAAGTCTTGAAAGTTTGAACTACAACAGTTTTATATCCCAAATTTTAGATAGGCTTAGCATTTTGAATTTACTTATTAAATTTATATGTTATCATAATGGGAACTTGGGGTCGCTTTTCGTTATGCTTTTCATTTAATAAGCAGTTGCGCTATTCTTAAAAATATATAACACAACAGTAAGAACAAATGATTCAGAAATACAAAATATTTCTGACTGCTCGAATGGTAACACCCTTCTCGGAACTACTCCTTTTAGACTCCACATTAAACAATTAAACAAATTTTGCGTGGGGGGGAGTAAGAGGGACGTGGATGTGATAAGGTGGAACGGTTACAAGAATAAATATAAAGGCTTCTGATTACTGGAATGGAAACGCCCTTCTGCTATCCGTTTGAATTCCACGTTAAAAAACTACCTAGAGTTGTGGATGGGGGAGAGGGAAGGAGAGCGAGAGAGAGAGAGAGAAGGCAGATGGAGACAGAGATGACTGCGATATAACCCATCAGATATTAAACGTTTCTTCATATATTCGTCGACTTTAAATTCAGAATATATTTGGTCGAATTTAGACCATTGGGCGGTCTCTATTTACTATAATTAGACCTACCTGAATCTATTTTTTAGAAGACCAAACATTCTCTCGACTGATGACATAGTCCGTATTAGAGCCCTTTGGTAACGCCACTCGGCTGGTGTAACAGGTCTCAGAAGGGGTGTCATCAAAAATCTGAAATCCGAAGGTGAGGGTGTTAACTTAAACCTGCATATGTTTAAGAACCCCTACAACGAACGAAACACTGTTAATGAGGTTTGTTGATTAATTGTAAATGCCAGGACGTAGAACTTGACCACGAGAACATAGTATTAATTTGCAAGATAATCAAATAGAGTTTTAAAATTTATAACATATATTTAATTTTTGTTAATAATAAAATTTATTTTACAGCCCAAAAAATTATAAAATAAAATTATGTATAAATTGATTACAAATAATTTGTACTTGCCTGTTACATTCGTATCCACTGTCTCCAATCAACAGACCGCCCATATCACGTTCTTCAAAAACTGCGTATAACGAAGAATTTTTAAAATTCTAGAATCATGTGTGCTTCCCTTCCATCTAGCAACAATGAAAGTGAATTCTAAATCTGCACCTGCAGCTCCTAGTACATTAATGGTGAAGTCTCCCTTTCGGTTCCTATACTCCTCCTTGTCCGGAGTTGGAGGGCAGACAATCGGAATGTGGGTGCCGTCGATGCAGCTCAAAACACCCGGGAATTCATACTTTGTAAAATAGTTATTTATCGTTGTAGTTGCATACTCCCCAACAAAGAAATTTTATGTACTCTCTTTTCAGTTCCAAACAAATAGCCATCGCCACAACATGAACCGTTTGACAAGCAAAAGACTCGGACACACCTAACAAATCGCCAGTTTCCCTGTGAAAAGTTCCGTCAGCAAAGAAGCGCAAAGCAATCAAAACCTTTTTCCAATTCGGGATACTGTTGGGACCTCTGGGGTCAGGAATACCAAGCCTCGGTGCTAGTAAATCAACCAATTCATGAACTGATTCTTTTGAAAATCGAAATCTGTCTTCAAACTGCTCTTCTGTTAAATCATGAAATGGATTGTAATCATCGTGATTACGTCGTCATTGCATTCGAGGTGGTTGAATTCTTATGTAGTTAACATAATCTAGGTATTCCATAATAAGGCACGGTCACGACACAGTCACTCCACAACACAACTCATTCGACTGTTAAACAATAGCGATTAAACAACATTGATGCCAACCGCACTGCGCGTTATCAGGTAAATGCCAAGAAAATGTAATTAAACAGTTCAGGAGTTAGGGTTTAGATATAGTATTATAGTCCGCGTCAACCGTTAGTCCCGGCCTATGTTAAACCGCGACCTAAAAACTGACTTCAGGAGTCCGTGCCTTAATTACTTAAGCTCGAGTTTACGTTAAGCCGAGTCTAACTTAGTCCACATCCTAATGGGCAAGGAATCGCGGGAAATACATATCGTAAGGTTGGCAGCAGCCGGCAGTTAGCACTGTAGCCGTCTAGTTGTCGTCGTCGTCAGCTGACTGCTCACGACAAAAATGCCCCCGATTCGTATTAAATAAATTATATTTTAATTATTTACTTCTACTTTGCCAGGGCTTATGGCTTTGGGGCTTGAATGCGTGTACATTTTATACGTAAAACATAATTCTACAAACAAGTAAGATGTCATTTTCTATTTTATTGTTTGCTGCTGTTATAAAATTCTATATTGTTGTAATTATATTGTTTTGATTAAAACCTAGAGTAACTTCTCAATTCCAAATATATTATTTTACTGTTTGATAAGATCAGGTATCTTAATTTGTACTTTTTAATTTCTCCCCCTATACATAGTATATGGAGAAAGTATTGTTAAAAAAGTATTGTTATTGTGTAAAAATGTTCGAATTTGAGTTGTTAGTGGAAATAATCGTTTTGGTGCTCTCTGAACCCAAAGAAGTGGTTTTTACGTTATGTCTGTCTGTGTGTGTGTGTGTGTGTGTGTGTGTGTGTGTGTGTGTGTGTGTGTGTGTGTGTGTCCGTGTGTGTACATTTATGTATACTTCATATTCTATATTTAGTAAATAACAAATATTTTTGTCATTAAAGTTTGGCTAAAAAGGAGAAAGTATGTTGAGAAAGTATGTGTCAGTTTCCTGATACTGTTTATTTTATTTCGTGTAGGCCTGTAAGGTTAAAATTTATGTCGGTTTGCACTGCACAATTTTAGACGTAGACCTATTTTAATCACGTTCAAAACCGTCAATGTTAAACATTCTTTAATAAACCTTTATCTTGGTATATCGACAATAGTTAAGTATAAATAGCACGCAATTGAGCAGGTTTACAGCATACATTACCAACAGATAAATGGATTGAGGCCGAGCTGCACTTGCTAATATTTACAACCAAACTGTATAATTAAAGATTATGCCTACTTTATCTGGTTTGCAGTTTTACTATATTTTTGTTGGATACAGGAATAATACTAAACAGCTATCGTGACAAATATAAGACAAACGTGTCCGCACTCAGCATGCTGAGAAGTGAATTTCCGCATTAAAACATTCTATACAATATAATAATGGGTTTAAAACAACACTGGTGACATTGTTTGGAAAATTAGAAAAATATATTTTTTGGCTGTTCCGATGTTCCTGGTTTAAATTAACGATTACGATGGCAATTTTGTTTATTGTAAGGTTCGGAGGAGGTATGGTCAGGATAACAAGTAGGCATAGGCGTTTTTGGGGTGGTAAAACTACATATCAAGATATGAAAAATAGCCTTTTCCACTGTAAAATATGACAACGTACTGTTTTTAGAGAATTTTTGTAATTTTCTTTAATAACTAGATAAATACTTAAAATGATGAGAGAGGGCTTAGAATTTTTGGCTTTATAAGTAGAATAATTTAATATGCAATAGTTTAACATTGGGGGATTTTCTTAACCTTTTTGGGCTCTAAAACTCAAACTTTGACGGAGTGCTAAAATCACTGAAATAGAGGGTTAGAGTGTTCAAATTGATTTGCCCAACGAACTTGTTCAACTTTTTACAGAAGAAAAGGTTCCTACCAAATTTCAAGTAAATCTGACAAAAACCACTTTGGATAGAGTGCAAATGTTTTGATGTGTTTAGGGGGTCACATTAGGAACTTCTATGGTGGTCCCGGGCTTAAGTTTCACCATGCGGATCATGCTAAAAAATACATTTCTTAAATAAGACTTATGGGTAATGAAATGGTGCGGTATTATTTTTAACAACAAATAATTAAGTAACGAGTGATTGTCGATCTTTCATAAGGCTCCGACTTAAACCTGCCGCCGGTCAGGTCTAAGTTGGAGCGCAAATTCGCTGATTTTTAGCAGCTGACTATCTAATTTACGCTCGAACTTGGACTCCTGAACCAACAGAGTTTATCTCTTAAGCCTGAGTTTATCTAGGCCGGGACTCGTGAAGCGGAATTTTTGAGCGCGGGTTTATCCCTCCCATATTTAAGCCAGGACCATCTCTAGGCCAGGTCTAACGTTAAACCCGAGCTCCTAAAGTCAATTTTTGGTTTTCACCAGTATTTAAACTCGGACTTAAAATAAACCCGAAAACCTTAACCGCTCCTGAGAAAAATATTCGGAAATATGACTTGTGTATAGTGAAATTACGCGTAATTTAATACGGATCACGAATATAGTATTTTTTACAACCGATAATGAAGTAACAAATAATTTTAGTTATTTCATTAGGCTCCGACTTAAACCTGTCTCCAGCCAGGTCTAAGTAGGAGCGTAAATCAGCTGATTTTAAGCCAGGGAATATCTAATTTACGCTCGAACTTGGACTCCTAAACAAAAAGAGTCTATCTTTTAAGCCTGAGTTTATCTAGGCCGGGACTCGTGAAGCGGAATTTTTGAGCGCGGGTTTATCCCTCCCATATTTAAGCCAGGACTATTTCTAGGCCGAGTCTAACGTTAAACCCGAGCTCCTGAAGTCAATTTTAAAGCTGCTGCTCAAATACCGGTTTTCACCGGTATTTAAGCTCGGACTTAAGATAACCCCAAACTCCTGAACCGCCCCTAAAAGATTAAATAACGGGTTTAAACCAATACTGGTTACATTTTTTTAAATTGAAAAATTTGTTTTTTTGGCTGTTTTGATGCTCCTGGTTATATTTAAATTCACTAATAGAATGTTGTAAATTATAAAGTTAGAAGGAGGTATTGTCGGGATAACCGGGATTAGAAGTTGGTAGAGGGGTATGGGGTGTGATAAAACGATATTAAGATAGCCCAGTGTTAAATTCCCATAAGACAACTTACTGTATTTTGACAATTAACATTGTCTTTAATAACTCGGTAAGTACTAGTGCTAGAATTATGAGGGAGGGTTTAAAATCCTTGGCGTTTTACTTACAATAAGTTAATGTGCAATATGTGTTCGTTTGGGGCTTTTCTGACCCTTTTTTTAGCCCGAAAAATCAAAATTTGAAAACTTAGATCCCCTGAAAAGAGGGTTAGAGTTTTCCGATTGTTTTTCCCAACGAACTTGTCCAACTGATTATAAAAAGGAATGTCACCACAAAATTTTAAGTAAATCGGTCAAAAACTGCGACCGCTAGAGTTATCTTGCACATGGTCAACACTGATTTTGCTAATTTTTACTTTTGTCTACTGTGTGTGTGCCAATGCGACTCTCTAAACTGAAAGAAAACAATATTTTAATTAAAATACGCCATTAATCCATTTAAAAACACCAACTTTATACTCCAATTCACAGGTTAATAAAATTACAAGTAAGGAACGAGACCAGCTCGTATGTCTACCTACGCCAATGGGTTAAATCAACCAATAAAAAAATAATTTATTGCTAACATATTTTATTTATTTTCATTTGCTTATTTTCTGTTACTATATATATCTTAGAGCACAAAACAGTTTTTCCCAAAATTTTATCATCAATTCTTTGGCTGCTAGCGGCCATTTTGTGTAAAAAGATTGCCCATTTCACGTGTGTTCAAGGGTTAGCGATAAGTTTAATAACTTTGTTATTTATTAAGATATCAACTTGAAACAAAAACCATTGAATTCTAAATGAAACCATCTACAATTGGTGTTATTACCAACAGTTTTGTATCTTTTAAGGAATTACCTAAAATTTGATTGAAAAATTGGGTATAATTAGAATAAATTTCCGACTTTATGAATTTATTTCCTATGGAAGGGATGAAAGACACCCATATCTTCAATATTTTTTCCCCACAAGGATGTAACAGGTGCTTACACCTTAAAACATTTTGAGATCTTTCACATTCATTCTTTAAAATGAGCCTTAAAATATTGATATTTTAGCAAAATAGCTATTTTTTGGAGTGCTATATCTCAAAAAGGACTTAACATAAAAATTTGAAATTTTCTCAAAATAGGCCTATAGGCTACTTCCAATAGATGGTAATTAACATATAAAATGTCATCATTTGTGTTTTGAGCAGAAGAATTTTTGTATACAGGATTAACTTAGTACAGTACACGAAATGTCCAATAAAAAGGTCTAATGACCCAGATACAACTTTATTTCTTGAATAGAAAACAACAAATATTAAAAGTGGGCTCCTGAACAGTTGAGGGCCTCTAGGAAAATGTTTTGTTCTTAAAATAAATTTAAGCATTTATTAAAAATAAATAAGTCTTTTTTAGAAATATTTTTGCGTTGAAATTTAAAGTTTAACAATTTTTTTACCATAATACCTTTTACATATTATATAAAAATAATATTGTATACTTTTTGAATATGATATTTTGATAATTTTGATTTTAATTCCATCACTTTGTTGAAAGAAACAATACTTCTCAGGAAATTATATCTGGATGTGGACTCTAATTAATCATGATGGGAAATGAAAGGTGCAAGTCTCTGCAGGAGTACTGCTACTGCTCATTTATTCAGTGGCTGTACTAGTAATTGGTTGTGTTATATCAGTGCCAGTGTTGTTTTATTATAGTAACTAAATTGCTGTTAAGAATTGTACGTTTTTTTAATTATGTAAACTTTAAAAGACAATGGAGTCTAGTGTTGGTGTTTTTTTTTGTTTTCAATGAAATTTTTCATAAACAATATTACTTGCCATTTTCAAAGGAGGTCTTTAACGTAAGTGACCTACCTGAAAATGAACAAATCTTGATAAAGTTGAGAGTTGCTCATAATATTACCTCAATTTGCCATTACCACAGACAAAAATATGTTGATAAATATAACATATTTTTGGAAAAGTTTCCTGTAATCCTTTACCAGTACAGCAACATAAGCAGGCAATAAAAAATAAGAGAAATTCAGCTAGACTATCTTAAAAGACCAAAGCAATTTGAAGTTGATTTGATCCCAGGCAAATCCCTCTGCCCTTCATGCTACAAAAAAATATTTACTGCTGAGGAAAATCCCTCAGAGCATGACAATGAATTTGCTGCTGATTCAGTAGAACTTTGTGAGACTGACCGTTTACATCAATTAAATTCTGTTTGTCAAGAATTGAACATTTCCCCAGTTTCAAAAATAATAAAGCTAAACGAGATCTCTGCTTTAGAAAAGAAAACTCTAAAAGTTTCTAATGCAATCAAAAAGAAAATTAGAAACTTCATGAAAAGTTAACCGAAGTTGTACTCCCCTCTACTAGCAGTTCTAATGAAAGTGAATAGAGATCAAGTGAACTTGATAACTGAAGTTTTACCTTTCGAAGAGTTTTTAGAAGTTTTAATAGAGAAGCTAATGTCTCTGAAGAAACATCACTATGTCTCCTAAGTTCAATCAAAGCACTTAAAAGACCTGAAAGAATCGATGACCGAAAATATCCGCATAGTTCTTGGAGATTTTGCTGAGATTTTCACCTTTGTCATTCAGGACGAAATCCAGAGCTGCTATAATTGGAATAACCCCCAAGTTACATTGCACCCTTTTGTCTATTATTATTTGAATGATGGTGAAATTTGTCACTGAAGCCTTTGTGTTATAAGTGACTGCCTGGACCATAGTACTGTGACTGTGCACTGTTTCCAAAAACATTGACTGAGGATGTAAAAAAAACTGCTATATCTGTTAAAAAAATTATTTATTTTAGCGATGGAGCGGGCAGTCAACATAAGAATAAAAAAAACTTGTTGAATGTTTGCCATCATTCTAAAGACTTCGGTCTCTCTGCAGAATGGCATTTTTTTGACATGTCCTATGGCAATAATGCCTGTGCGTTGTTGGAGGGTGTACGAAAAGGGCTGTTTCTAAGGCAAGTTTGCGAAGACCATATTCAGACCAGCTAATTTCGGCAGAAGAAATGTTTAAATTTGTTTCTGAAGAAATTAAAGGGATTTCCTACATATTAGTACCAAAAGAAGAAGTAGAATCAACACAATCATACAATCATATCACAAGTTTGTTCTACAAAATCCTAGCACTGTACGGTGTTATATTCATTCAAGAAGTGACACTTACAGTGACCACAGAGTTTCTGTTTTGCCATATTTTGAAACAACATCTTTCAGAGAAAATGACATTGTAGTGTGTGTTTATGATCATAACTGGTGGATTGGTGAAGTCAAAGATGTGAGTTTTGAAAACGCTGACTTGTTGATTCATTTCTTCTATCACCATGGTCCTCATTCTTCATTTAAGATTTCTAAAGCTGACAGAATTTGGGTACCAGTTACAAAGATTTTGAGGAAGTTATTACCAATGGAATTTACAACTATGACAGGTCGAGGCTACAACATAACCAGCAGGTTATCAGGAGAAATATCACAATTACACAACACAGTGGTGTCTTTTGGACAGATGCAGCAAAGGTAGTTCCGCCAAAACTCCCAAGGAATTGTCATGCACACTAACCAAAACTATTTTAGGCCTGTAACTTTTACATGTATTATACAAGTCAGGAAAAATTAATAAAAATGTAAGTATCACACATTTAGTTTTCAACACAATTTTTTCTAATATAGTTACAATAGTTCTCATTGTTGGAATTTTTAAAACGTTTAAACACGATTTATTTAAGTTAGTTAAGAGACAACTTATATGTTAATATACTAATAAAGGTATATAGGATTTAAACAATTAAATTTTTTCTGCCCTACCCTTTTTTAATGTGGCACTTCGGAAATCGCCATATCTGTGACATATGAGTAAGGAAAGCTTTCTTGATTGTATGCTTTCTTGCTTGCTTGCTTGCCTGATTGCAACTATTATCTCAAAAACGGCTTCAACGATTTCCTTCAAAGTATGTAATTAACTAACTTAGGATTAAAAATAAGTTCTAGACAGATCTCAATCCCGGGAAAAATCTAATTAGGTAATAAAACGAATTTGAAAAGTTAAGCAAATTAACATTGGGCTTATGGAGTTTCAAATCAAAACAAAAGAATCATAACAGTTGTTTATAATCAACCAGTGAACTGTCAAAGTAGTGTACTGTTGTAGTTTAAGTTATAATAGACTTTTTACGCGAAATATTCTTATCAATCCCGATAAAACTAAATCATATTACAAAACGCCCGTTACTTTATGTATTCAAAATGCCTCATAAATTGATTTAGTTACAGCTAATCCGTGTTTTATGTCATCATACCTAAGCTGTTTACCAACAGCTTACAGATACCAACATCTGTCTTTGCAGTAGGCCTGTAATGTTCAGTGCAGATAGTAATGTTCCAATTACTATCAGGAATTAATAAATTATATATTAATTATTTTATAAATTATTATTATTATTATTATTGGTTAAGTTTAGTTGAAATACCATTGATATTGAATGCTAGTACTGAAATTATACATTAAAAAAGTCTTCCAATAGAGCAGCTTAAGCGTTCGCCACGATAGCCTGCTACATTACCTGCATGTAGTGTGATACAGCCAGCGACCGAGGGCCACAACAGTGAGAACGGTTTTTTAAACACCTCCGTTTTTAAATTGTATTGTAATGATACCTTGACGTTTTGAAACTAGTGGTCTTGAAATGGTCTTATTTTAAATTTAACATAACTGAGACTTGACGTTATGAACCTGTGAAGTACGCACTGGAATCCAATTCATAAGTACAAACAGCATTGAAAGCGGCTAAAATTCATCGGCAGAGAAGAGAAGTTTATGGCAAAAACCCGAGCAAAAAATTAACAATGGAATGACACGCAAATCTGGGTCATTTAAAGATGGCCACACAAATGTTCATGAAACAGAACGAAGTGGGCGATCTTCTGTCAGTACAGAAGATTTTGTACATAAATTTGATCAAAGAGATAGAAAGAATAAACGGTTTAAGATTTTGTCTTTATCTTTTCAGTTTCCTAAAGTGGTAAGAAGTGTTCTTTATTCAATTGTGACCAAACAACAAAATTAGGTACTGGTATCAAAAGTTTTTTTTTTTTAAAGAGGTTGGCAGCCTCTTTTTGCTTTTCTTTTCCTGTCCACATAGACTGTAGATTTGTGAGTGGTACGTATTTAGCAAAGCAAGGGGTGAGCCGTTACAATACGAGTTGAACAGTACTGATGAAATGTATTTGCTAGACTGGGATTCAAACTGACAACAGGGCTGCTGTGCTATGGTTTCAAAGTCTGCCGCCTTGGCAACTATGCCAATGACTTACCAAAAATTGGCTTATGCTTCAGAGTACCAATGCAGTTATGTTCACGATTCAAAAATGTTTACTGAAGTGTAAAAAACCAAGCATATTGGGAGTGTGTTGGCTTTTCTTGGGCAATACTAGGTAGAAGATAAGATTTTTTTAACCAGTTTGCCACAGGCGACAAAACACTTCTTAGCGCTAGTGGTGTCGGATCACTTAGCTAATCTTACGATGAATTTCAGCCATTTTCACACTCTTAACACTTAAAAATGGATCACAGTGCGTACCTCACAAATGACGGGATTCTCAATCAGCGGCGTAATGTTAATTGCTCACAAACAAACACAATCATCGTCGATTTTTGCCATAATGCCGTCCCTAACAACAATTGTGCTGGTAACCTTGCCAATAGATACAGGTACATGGCGCAGGATTCGGGAATGCCAACCGCGGCGCTGCAAGGGCGAAATTAAAAAGTTATACTTATGCGTTGTAGTAACCATTGGTATTTACAATCACTGGTAATACCTAAAAAATTGAGTTTAGCCTATCAATTAAAAATTAATTAATAACAAAACAGTTCAATTTTTAGCCACATAACACTTCAGTACTAGACAGCCTATTGTATTTCAGGTCATTTAAACTTCTCTATTTTTCATGTTATAAATTGTTAAAATGCTCAGGAAAAACATATCCTGATTAAATAGCAGATTCATGTCTTTCATTATTAACTTTTACGACAAAAACAGGGTTTGTAAGAGGTTAAATTTATTTTTTATTTTTTGAGGCTTGGTTAATTTTTATTTTGGATGTGGTCGCTTTTTTGAAAATTTGGTTGCCTTTTATTACTATGCTGTATGCCTTTTTTTATACAAATTTCCCCAATGAAGATAGGAAAAATTGATACGGGAACATAAACCAAAATAGTTGTAGATTGTCTGTTTTATTTAGGCCTATTGTATTTCAGGTCATTTAAACTTCTCTCTTTGTCATGTTATAAATTGTTAAAATGCTTAATAAATACTTTTGGTTTATACTACTATTTGACCTAAACTGAAGGGTAAATATTATGCTCCAATGTGTTAATAAACCGATTGTAGCAGCGTTGAACCTGCCAGAGATTCATCAGTCTATAAACTATCAAGCAATCCAACGTGTAAAATGAATAAATAAATGTAAAAAAATTAGATAATGTTGTTAAACATTGTCATTATATTTTAATTTTGTTGTTTAAAAGAGTTTTTTTTAAATCTTATAACTACAAGGTTCTTCTGGGTCCTTTGCAAGGTTTATTAACTTTAAATTACTTTTGTGTTGTTCACAATATTTTTGTTCAATCTCTATTCAATGAGAAACAACTCATTGTATCTGAAATAGCTTGTTTAACCTTATGATTCACATTCTTTATTTGTTCAGATATTGTAACAATTCTTAGTTATACTCATACTATCTAAAATAGCTTGTTTAACCTTATTATTCACATTCTTTATTTGTTCAGATATTGTAGCAATTCTTAGTTATACTACTTAGTTATACTCATACTATCTGAAATAGCTTGTTTAACCTTATGATTCACATTCTTTTTTTGTTCAGATATTGTAACAATTCTTAGTTTAAAATGGGAAATGTACCTATATTCAATTGTGTTTGGCTCGAAAATACGAACTGTAATGGGTACAATTTGGTCAATCGGGTAAATGCCAAAGTGATACAGAACTTTTTTTGTTAAGTATGTGTCAGAACCATTAATTATTGTAAACTGTATTCCAAGTTATCAGTCAGCATTATGTCAAGAAAAAACATAAGGAAGAGTGTTGGTCAAACTGTCCACTGATCAACAGCGGTTAGTCTCAATTACTTATCCTTTTTTAATGGACAGAAAAGGAAGGGGAAGACATTTCCCATTTTTATTTTTATCGATTATTTATGTATAAACAATAATTGTTACGAGTTTCAAGGATGTTTGCGCACTACACAGAGCACAGCTCCCCCACCTCCGCGACGGTGTGTGCTCAGAATTATTTCAAACTATTGACATTTTTAGACAAACATCAAGAAAGTTCACGTGAAAGTACAATGAACATTATCTTGAAGTTTATGGAAAGGATTCATGTAATGTTCCAACATTGAAGAGCCATATTCCTCAATTCATTCTTTCAAATCATCTGTAGCAGGTGGAAACCACTTCGATCCTCGACGTTCACATTTTATCTCTTTCATTCCAACATGAAACACGATTTTCACTCAAAATTCTTGTTGGTTTGCACTTTCACCATGAACGTTCTTGGCGTTTGTCTAAAAATGTAAACTGTCCTAACATTTGTTGCATTCAGAAACCGAATGAAACTGCGGGACTCACATTTGGCGGGATTTTCAACTGTCACCGTCCTTTTTAATCGCTGTAGAATTAAGACGTGTGACCGCTCAGCAATGAGACTCGCCTCACACTTTTACGGGAGGTGAGTAGACTGCTGCACATACGGTCACAGTGGTAGGGAAGATGTGCTCGCTTTAGTGTGCAAAAGTCCTTTATTTTTTGGATGACCCTCATATATCGTCTTTGTTGTAAATATCACATTACAATACCTGTCACAAATCTGTGTTTATCTAGATTAAAAGTTGCATACAGATACTAAGTGTATTTTAATTGTCCCGAACATGAAAACCTTTTTTTTTTGTTATTTTTCGTTATTTTTTTATACAATGGGGTTAATTTTTTATTTGTTTCAAACTCAAAAACTGTTACAAGCCTTTATAAAGTGTGATTTTAGCCTATAGCTTCCATAATTCATATTAGATGACCTTTTGCTTTTGTATTTTGGTCTATCCTTATACTCGGTTTTACAGGACCATGAATTAATCACATCTTATATCCCTGGAATAACAGAATTTCACGGAAAAACAGTCATTAATGGAAGTAGATGAGGCAGTGCAGGCTACCAATGATGACGCCAGCGAGTGCAAGCGCTGCGCTGTGCAGCTTGGGTACTGGGAGGACAAGTACATCCACCACCTGGTCCGGGGCCGGGAGAGAAAAGCTCCGGAGATCAACAGAGGCTACTTTGCCAGAGTCAAAGGCGTTGGAATGCTACTGAACAAAGTGTTAAAGGTAAATAGGCCTATTTTTAAATTACCTCGATTGGACTTGCCTGCCTGATTAGATGTAGCTTTGAGATTTATACTACACATTATGCTGTAACACTTTGTAAACCCTAAGTATGAATTTTGATTGTAGGAAATTTTACAGATTTTTATTTTGCAATGTAATATTAGCAGAAAATTGACTTACTTAAGTTAAGTGCATTTTACTTCATGACAAATTAACTCCATGACAAGTATCTTCATCTCATATTTTCAGCAAAATATTCCTATATTCGGACCTTTGCAAATCTCTCATGATTTCGAGGAAGCATGTCCGGTAATTATTGTGGACTATTAGTGTATCAACTTAAAATTTATCTATACTTCGATTGTAGCTTTATTACATATAGAAAGAAAGCAAAACTGGACGTCGCAAATGGTAATTAATGTCGTATCAAACCATAAAAGGTTTAAAGTCCATGCAAAGTTCCACTCGTAATCGTCATCCAGCCTTGTTCAACTAAAATTGTTTCCATGCTCAAAAATACTAGTATACCTACAGTAAGTTTTATAAATATTACATGAAAAATGTCGGAAGGCAACACAAACAAATATACAAGCTAATACAACAGCTTGCAGTATGCGGTAGTTTAGGTTATGTTTACCAACCTATTGTAACCTTACTCCACAGAGCACTGTATAAGTTACAGATAAAAGGAAGTCAAATTATCTTACCTAAATAATCATTGCTGCCGCTGCCAGAGTCTGTAAACGTAGGTCTGGGCCCTCAGAGTCACAGTTGTCAGTGTTTGGTTCTTCAGGATGTGACAGTGACTAACCTCATAGGCATTCCCCTGATTGTCCGAAACAAGTGATGAATAGTTGTCTTTGATTCACAACTTATTCAGCGGTCTGCGCAGTTAGGTTAGGTTAGATTATAACAGATTGATACTTTAGTAATAACGTAATCTAGCAGAACCCCGCAGAGCATTGTATTAGCTTGTAACTTTTGAGTATTGATTTTCAACATTTTTTATGACATATTTACAGCCCATACTAGTACCGGCGTAAGTAATATATTTCAGTACTGGTATACAAACATATTTTTCCATCCCATAGAGGATCCCATGTTTAAACTTAGTTATGTAAAAAATGCTACACAGATATTCTAGCACTAATGAGTGCAAGACACACACAACCCACGAAAAGTTCAAGTGAAGTAAAGTAAATACCACTTTATCCAAATTTTAATTTGCCAAAATTACTTTTTCCATTAAATATCTAGCAACGTTATTATAATCATTTGTGTTGCGTGTTCCAGAAAACAGGGAAAAACTGTCAGATCATTAACTTAGGAGCGGGATTTGACACGTTGTACTGGCGGCTGAAGGACATGGGTTACACTGTTGCCAACTTCACCGAGGTTGACTTTCCTACAGTCACTTCCAAGAAATGTTTCTACATCAAGAGAAATAAAACTCTTCTTGATGAAATATATATTGAAGGTGACTATCATCGTGCTGGTAAAGGTTTTTTATAGGCCTATTTATCTATAGAACTTCTTAATTAGAGGCCTAAGATAACAAAAACAGAACCTCTTAAAGATTTAATATTTTTTTTAGTTTTTAAATGTTCAAGTACAATATGAAAACGTTAAATTTTGAGTAAATTTTATAATAATATTTATTTATTCAACTGATGATCTAAGGATAAGATAAATGACTTTGCATACCGGATAGGGGGTTGCCATGATGACGCAGCATGTCAAATGGAAGTGTTGTGCATGGTAGAATGTGGGTTTATAATGTTTTATGTAATATCATGAGTATATGACAAAGTTTTAAAAACATTTCAGTGACTCTAATATAGAAGTACTGGCGCATAAATGTTCAGCCTATCTCTGAACTGTAATAGCTCACCCCTCACATTGCAAAGATGTGTGGTTACAGTAGAGTGGTAGGCCTACAGCAGTGTGATGTTGCCAGACGGAGAGGTGCGGCTCAGCGCCACGGACCTCCATGCCGGTAACTACCACATGGTGGGGGCAGACCTCCGCAACCTGGCCGAGGTGCAGCACAAGCTACTGCAGGCCGAGGTCAGCTTTGACCTCCCGACCGTCTTCATCGCTGAGTGTGTCCTCGTCTACATCGAGACCGCTCTCGTCAGCCAGCTGCTCTCCTGGATCGTCAGCGCTTTCCCCACTGCCTTCTTCATCAATTATGAGCAGGTCGGTTGAGAATACAGTGTTTCTACGGCCAGTGTAAGTCAGGAAAGGTCAGGGAAAGTCAGGGAATAGAAATTCGGTCAGGGAACCCAGAGATAAAGCTTATTTTGTTACGTCTCGACCCCACATACTAAAGATATGAAAATAAATTTTTAGCTTATAAACAATATTGATTACTATTCCACCTTATCGCTACTTCACAAATTTGATTTTGTAATCTTTGTTAAGTCTCAAAATAGGTTATGGGAGACACTATCACAAGAAGAATAACTTCCTGCGAGTCATTATTTAAAATTTACTTGACAATACAGTGATTTTATTGTTCCATCTGATCCCCGATGATGAAAACACAGAGGGGATGCTTTGCTCCAGGCTGTATAGAATCTGTTGTAGCTGTAGCAGTATTTTTCATGTGGAGTCCCAATGATTGGCTGATTATCTAAGGATTCCTAATCATTGGGTTTTTATTGAGATACATTTATTTAATTTTGTCTTATACTAACATTTATGGCATACATCATATAGAAAATAATGTTTGACATATTTAATGTATAATAATCGTGCACACATGCTTGTTTATAAAGCGAGAATTCTACGACGTATTTCGAAAGTTGGTCAGGGGAGTTTTACAGAAGGGTCAGGGAAAGTCAGGGAAATAGAAAATTGAAATTCTGTAGAAACCCTGGAATAGCATGGTTTCAACCTTTAAGTTGAAATTATTTTAATTAAATAACTAGCTGCTATGCCTGTGCTTCGTGAGGGGGTGAAATCTCAGAATAGAAAATTTGTAAATAAAACAATGACAGTCTGGAGTCATAAGCAAAATAAAACTATCCTCCATATGAATAACATGGGGACTTGGAAATTCCGTAGGGCAGAGTCCTGAGGACTTTTCTAAATGACAATATGCCTATGACAATCCTGGTTTGATAGACTATATTTCTGCAAAACTTCAGCAAAATTGGTCTAGTGGTTTTGGTGTGATGGAGCAATACATAAACAGACAAATTCGAGCAAATATTTGTTGAATATTTGTTAAGAATACTCAGCTCATATACCATCTTATTAGTTTACATTGAGATGCCATTGTTTTTATTGTTATTGCTGGATTAGGAAACCCCAGCATTAGCTGCTAGGCACGTCTTCCACAAGCGGGAATGTTGCGCAGGTTACCGGAAGGATAGAATGTACCAGGAAAGGAAAGGGTGGGATGGGTCAGGCAGCCAAATTGACCTTTCAGAGGGCCAACTCCCGTGCTCCTGTGACAGCTGTGATCAGGCTCAAACAGGCGGACCCGCTCTGCCCTCCAACTGGCCAACTCAACTGACAGGATATCTATGTTCAACAGCCAGGGACCACATTCTCAGGTTGGGGACCAAACCCGGAGTTTCCGTCCCCAGCCGTTGCAAATGAAGGTACCAAAGGTGAAAGGGGAGCTTGTCATAATGGACAGCCACAAGACTTACCATATTATGTAAAGGACAACTTAATAGGGATGTGTCGGTTCTTATAGTCAGTTGTCGGTATAACCGGTTTAAACAGCAACAAAAATCGAAACCCAGAACCGATGGTCAAATGTCGGTTTTGGTTTTTAACTGTCAGTAAGTGCTCGTATTGAAAATAAGCTTTTAAATTTTGTACAAATAAATATCGCTTAAACTCCTAACCCAGGCAATGAGTTATATCAGTGAAAGTTTAATGACACGATAAGTCAAATACTCCCGTCGCAGCAAACCTGCATACTCAGCGAATTTCCAATGGAGATATAAATGTCTTAATACTACATAAAGCCACTTACCAAGTTTCATAAAAATATATTCACAAATAAGCGATATATATATATATACAATTTTAATTATTCTCCATAAGAATAACATTGGGGCTGAGTACGCAGGTTTGCTGCAACAAGGAACACAAAAAATGGGTTTTTATGCTAATATCAATATAACTCAACTAGGTGAAGTCGTATACCAGTTTTTATTCATTTATGTTCATAATTAAGGGAGACAGAGCATTTAATTAATATCCATAAGAATAACATGGGGGCTGAGTACGCAGGTTTGCTGCTACGGGAGAGTTATGCAAAAACAATTTTTTGGAGCAAATATCAATAGACCTCAATGAGATGAAGCTGTATCCCAAGTTCCGTCAGTATACGTTCATAAATAAGCGAGATAAAAAAATTTTCTTTTCCTCCATAAGAATAACATTAGACAACGTACTGTGTTTGTAACACCGCCCACGGGGTACTCATCAAACAATCAAAACTAACACTTTTCCAGCAGATTTACTTTATTCAACACACATAATAGGTTTACAATATCGTAGTTTTAAATTGAAGTTAAATTACTAGAGTTTAACATTTAAAATTTAGAAAACGCCAATTAATAAAATGAAACAGGGAGAGAGAGACACGACACGTCTTAATTAATCATCATCAACTCAGCGACTGGGGCGCGGCTCTGTCTTCTTCGGCCGTGCTGAACCAAGCCAGCCAATCAGAAACAGTTTCGCCCGTGACGTCACGGGAGCACTTCACTGACAAGTGCTGTAGCCAAACGATCACTCACGCCGTTACTCAAACTAAGAGGCACGGGAATCGTGCACTGAGGGCCAGTGCTTATCGTCAAGTTACCGACACCACACATCCTTGCTGATATCAACGTCCGGCCGGCCCCGCGGGAGCGTCTAAGTTGAGATTAGCTTGGAGCAAACATCCCAGCGTCTGTTGGTTTATTTTATATTTCATACCAGCCAACTCTTTAAAATGAAATAATAAATGAAATAATTGAAATAATGTTAAGAGCACCGTTCCTCCTTCCAATTATAGATTTTAGTGACGGTATAAATTTAATTAGGAACAGTAAATTGTATTATTTAATTACAGTGTCGTATTAATGGCTTTTAACAGTCTAGGGATTTTGGGCCGTCACACCCCCCTCACCCTTAGACCATGCTGCCCCCAGCATGAGGTTACAGCAGATTGCCAAGTCCATCCTCTCACAACTCTTTAAGGGTACGCATTTGTCTACGGTTGGCTGGTCGTTGTTTAACAGAATTCTGCTCCCGGACAGCCAACCTCAATCCTTCCCGCTTAATTCACTGTTTTTTTTTTTTTTTTTTAATTCGATAAATAGCTCATATTGTAACCGGCCCGCGTGTGTCTCTCCCTTTACAAGATATATCTCAAAAATATCTCAATCAAAACATCTCAAAAGTTAAAGTTAAACAAACAAGACTACACACAACAAAAAAAAAAGAACTAAAACATCTCATTTAACAAGGACAAAAGTTACCTAACACAACAAACACAAGTCCCTTTCTCTTAATTAAATACATCCCAAGGGTTACTGAAGGTAATCACCTTGGGTACACATATCCTCATGGACTATCAACAAAGCAACACGCAAAAGGTTTGAAGATATGAATTACTGCCAATACGGCTATAGGGCTTGAACTCGATTACTCAAAATGACTTTTCAACTTATCTGAGCAAAACATAAATGTATCTAACAGTAGGACAAAAGGTTGCTGAACCGTTCCACCACCTACAGGTATAGCCTTTACCTAGGCTATAGATCACTTAGGAATAACAGAGGTATTCCTCTCAGGAAAAGAACCAGCTGCTTCAGTAAAGTATTGGGAATTAATAAGGAGACCGGGCGAATTTCAACTATTTCCGAAGCTACATCGTAGTTAACGGTTCAGTTTTATTTCGTTCAGTGAAGAAACTGGCAGCGCGCACTGCTGCGACTGCGGGGAAGGGGCTGGGGCTCAATCCAGGTGTTCCCCTTCCCGAGTCGGGGGGGCTGGTGTCAAAATCCAGTCGTTCCCCCCCTTCCACTCGCTCCACCACCGCGAGGGCAAGCGTGATGGCCTTTTCCAAACAATACGAGTTGCCACCCCCGCGTTCTAGACCCCTTTAGTGTGTCGAGGAGCTGATGTTCAGCTCCGATACCCCTTTTGGAAGAATCAAAACAAAATCCCCATGAACATAATTTACATGGTAGTGCGACTGCCAGTAGTCTCGGTGGCGGTTCAGCAAACTTATACAGACTGGTAGACCCGCCGTTGAGTGTATGAGGTTGAGTTTGGATTGGTTTCGAATATTATTCTTTACACACCGACTTTGAATGGGGCCGGGAAAGTGCAAGACAATGATTTACGGTGTAAAGATATTAATTTGGAGCGCTACTCGCTTGCTATGGTGAACAAGCACAAGCTTTCACTCGGGGCCGGTCATCACTCTGTCACCCCTACGGCTCGGCTGGTCTACCTGTCTCCCACACTACTTTTATATTTCACAATAATTCTTATCATTCTTAGAATCTTACGTCACAATCTTACGTTCCCAACTAAACCCAACTACTACTTCAATGAAACTCATATTAACTAAATGGAGAAAAACAGTACATGACAATTCGTAACATTATTCTACGTTGAGACTGAGGTGCAGCTTACAACCTAGAATATACACTAGTATATCCACAAACACATGTATGATACATACTCATAAAAAAATAAAAAAGTTGCTCCGTGCTAGTAATTAAACATCCATAAATTTGGGGGTTGGATAGCCCGCCCCTACTAGAAGCTCAGACATCGTGAGACCCGTGCCCTAGCAATGCTTGGGAGCCGTTATACTGTAAACGCGGTGGCCTCTTCGTCGCATCACTATCCACAAACCGTCCTGAGGCTTGCTCAACAGGCACGGGGGATTCCTTTTACATTGTTATACAAAGTAATTCGCTTCACCACTGCGGGTGTTTGTCACTCGGACTCAGAACCTTAAATCTACTCACAACCTTCGACTAAAACTAATGCTACGGCCACCGCTTGGTTTTAATGGAGCGTGCGTTAAATTCGCCTCGTCTACCTCTGGTTGCGAGGCAGACCCACCGTTCAATCAATAAAAAAAATATAAAAAAACAGAATTGGCACCTCAGCCCAACCATCCCACGATAAACCCTCGTTCAGTAGGTCTGGTAAGGAAACATCTCTGTCTTGCTGATGGGGTCCGGAAAATCCCTCAGCAAGGCATTTTGCAGTACTCTTGACTGATTATACACTAACTATACGTAAATTTTTCTTTTATTTAAATTTTGAAAACTCATTCTGGCTGGATCCCAGGTGCCTACAGTCCAGTCAGGGAGTTGAAGGGAAGGGGGTATTAGGGGGGTGGGGAGTGCTAGCATTACCTTCCTGTGGACACCAAGTTAGGCCAGTGAATCCTTTACCCTTCTTGGGATATACTACTACCGTTCGTTGGATCGCTTCGAATAATAATAAAAAAAGTTGCCATTACCAGCCCACAAATATTACATCATTTTTAGAAACACACAACAAAACATACCGGTATGCAAAGATCATTAGCGCTACACATACATGTACAACTACATAATACACAAATAGGCGATCGCACAACAATCAGAGGGGGATCCCCAGTCCCTTCGCCATCGCGTCCTCGCGGAGACAAGTCCAGAGGTACTCGCTTCTTCACAGCGTAGTACGCGACTTCTTGATCGCGGTCGAAAGTCTATGTTTCTTAATTATACATCACTTACTCAAAGCGTCCCGGGCCCGTAACTCACTCCTCATCACAGTTTACCGTGCAGTCAGCTCGACACTAGCTGTGCTTGTGGAATTTTGTCCTGTGTCCCGCGTAGACTCTGTTACTGGCTCAGCACGAGGTGCTATCTCCCCGTGACTCTGGAGCGGAGACTCTGTCTGCGCAGCCTGCGGGCGCTGATCGCGGCTTCCCAGGGCGGCGCGGAGCAGGTCAGCAACTCGAACTCTCCGCCTTAACATGAGAACGACAACAATTATCGTCACGACCAAGGACGTACCTCCAATTACTGTATTCTTAATCAGTGTGCGCCGATGATAGTGGGACCTAAGCAAGTGGATTGATTTCTCCAAGGAATATTCCTTGACACTTAGGGTGCCCAGCTGATCATCTAGTCCCTGCAGGACCTTCAGGGTTTCGTTCATGTCTTAGGCCAACAAGTTTTGCTCGTCACGACTGTATATTCCGTCTACCTCGGGGAAAACTATCTTTCCAAAGTTTCGGGAGTACAAGGAGCTGCCGATAAATCGGGCAGGCACCCTGTACCCATCAGCGATCACGTCACATCGATCCCGGTTAGGAATCTCGCCCACTCCTCTCAAAGTGAGTGTGCTAATGTTCAGACCGGATTTAGGCCCGAAGCAATTAAGCACCACTTTAGCCTCTTCGGAAGTAGTGTAAAGCCAGCGGGTTGGGGTTCTGATCAGCACTGGGGATTTTAGACCTGTTATTAATTTTCGAGTGCACAAAGTTATTTCTTCCTTCAACAAAAGCTCAACTGCGCAATTAGGCCGCTTGTGCACGTTCCAGAGCACGTCGGACAACGGGCACACTGCTAGTTGGCCAAATTTACATTCTCTAATGTAGTGTTCGGGTTCGTATGCTGAGTAAGTCTGTCTGTCTTGGCTAACCATTAATTTCTGTTCCTCTACTTCCCATTTTACCCATTTTTTTAGAGAGGTGTCAAAAACGGGATAAGCTACTACATTGTAAATTTCATACACTTGATTATCACTTTTCAGGGGTAGCTTGATCAGCACCCTCAACTGAGTTGTTGTAGCATAGGATTTAACTATTGCAAATTCATAAAAGCTATGCAGGTTTTCTAATTTTACATCGAGAAACAATTTTGCGGGAGGGGGCACTACTCTTTCCACAGATTTCAGAATTTCTAAGTATTGGTGGGGAGGTAAAAGGTTACTAGTCATTCTTTTGGCAGCAAGATCTTCTACTGCCTGGTGGAGCCTGGTCATTCTTTGCACGGCCAAATTAATTGCATCCTTAACTTCTGATAGGGCTGAGTTTAGTTTCAAGTATTGAAAAAGAGTTTTAAGCTGGTTAGTGTAAATTAATTCTCTTACGTAGTTTCGGGCCATATTTTCGTGCATTACTTGATGGTATTCTTTCAAGGTGGAAATGATTTTATTTATTGCCTTTGAATGATTGGCAATTTCGGTTTGCATGTTCCCTAAAACAGTTAACTGTTCTTGGGTATCATGGAAAGTATCCTCTGTCATACTGGTTACCGTATCTATTTTTTCATTAATTATCTCTAGATCACTGCTAGTTAAGGTCCCAAAGAGAAACTTTAGAACGTGACCACCGGCGTCCACCAGACCACGCTTTTGCCGGGTACGAGGCAACAGAGTGATTAAGTCACTCGTCTTACCCACATAGTCGGCCACCATCTGCTGCAACCCAGTGTACTCGTACCGAAAACCCACTTCCAGTCCGTGAACCGGAGAGTGCACGCTGATGTTCTGCGTCAAGAGATCCTGGAAAAACTCGTTATACTGACCTCTCACCTTCTCTAACAGTATACTTAGGTTCCGATTTTCCTCTTCCACTTCGGTCAGGTTGTACTGGAGCGCCACGGTCCAATAGCTGTCTGTGAGTAGTACTTCTCCCTCCTTCTCAAAGATGACGCCCTGGCGGAAGCTTAGAGCACCACCCAGGATCAATAAAATGCCTAAAGGGCCTATAACAGGTAAATCCACGCATAAATTAACAGAACAGAATTTATTAACTCACCATCCCCAGGCTACATAGCGTCTAACCACTAACCGCTCTCTACAACGAAGCTCTTCAAAAATCTAACGAAATCCCCAAACCTCGCGGGTTCTCGCCTATTCCGTTTCGGTCGTTCGCAAGCTGAGGGTCCGGCTGCCACCTCTGCAGTATTTGGAGCTCCTTCCGGCTTATCCTCTACAATTTCCCCCGGTACACTTTCCACTACTTCTTTGTCACGGGGGCGCTGTTCCCCCTGTTTCTTTGTCGGCTCGGCCGGAAGTCGCGGACGTTCCCTACATGGTTTGATCCGATTCACGTGCACTACGACTTCTCGTTTCCGAATTCTCAACATCACGTTTTGGGGAGAGATTACCTTCACGATCTGATATGGTCCCTTCCACAACTTAGACAATTTCTTCACGCGGTGACGACCTATACTCGGTACGTGCAGCAGAACATACTGCCCTTCGCGGAATTCTGTAACCTTGGCCTTCTCGTTGTATCGACGTTCATTTCGGCCTCTGGCCGCGGCTTTCCTCTGTGCGGTTACCTCGTAAGCTTCCGTGAGCTTTTCCCGGAGGGCTTCGATGTGGTTGTCAAAAATGTCCGTCTCCTCCGTGATGGCCAGGTCCGCTTCCATAGGAACCTCCATCTTCCGCCCGAAGACCAGCTCATAGGGGGAGTAGCCCGTACTCTCGTGACTCTGTGAGTTGTAAGCCATCGTAACATAGGGCAAGTATTCGTCCCAGTTAGTTTGATTCCGGTTGACGAAATGGCTCAGCATTCTCACCACGGTAGCATGGACCCTTTCCAGCCTGCCATTGCTCTGAGGGTGAAACCCGGTAGTTTGGATTTTCCTAACGTGCAGGAACTTGCACAAGTGCTTAATTAAGTCGGATGTAAAGTTGGCGCCTTGATCGGTTACCAACGACTTAGGCACGCCAAACTTAGTTATCACTCTCTGGACCAACGCTCGAGCAACGCTCTCTGCGGTCTGGTCCGGCAATGGAATGAACTCACAGTATCGCGAAAAATGGTCCATAACGCTCAAGATGTAGACGTTGCGGGATTCGCTAAGGGGCAGAGGTCCTACTATATCCGCTGCGATTACCTCAAAGGGCTCTCGGGGTTCATTAAAGATTTCCCCTAGAGGCGCTTTGACTCTCCCGTGATTGGTTCGCTGACTACAACTGCGACACGTCCTAACATAGTCCATCACGTCCTTTTCCATGCCTTTCCACCAAAATTTCTGTTTTACCCGATCTAACGTCTTTGCTACCCCGGCGTGTCCGGTGGTAGGCAAATCGTGATTCAACCTAATTATCTCTGGCACGAGGGAAGTCGGTACTACGATTTTGTTTTCGCCTGAACTTAATCGGTACAAAATCTTTTCGGGGCTCATCCGGAAGCTCTTTGCCTGCTTCAAGCCTTGAACAACAGGGTCTTCGCGTTGGCGCGTCCTGAGCACGTCAAGATCGACGACAGGGAGCACGTCCTTCTTAACCGCCTGCACGGCTCGACTCAGCCCATCTGCGTTGGTGTGTCTCTTTCCGGCTTTGTGTTCCACCGTGAAATCAAACTCAGCTAATCGCAGTGACCACCTCATCAGCCTGCTGCTAGGATCTTTAAGAGAAAGCATCCATTTCAGAGCAGCGTGATCGGTGATGACTTTAAAAGGGCGTCCCAGCAAGTAGCATCTAAAGTACTTAGTGCTCCAGACCAAACTAAGCAGTTCACGCTCAGTTGTCGAGTAATTTTTCTCGGCTGGAAAAAGGGTTCTGGAACAGTACGCTACAGGGTGTTCTTGACCATCTATCTCTTGCGAAAGGACCGCACCAAGGGCAAAGGTGCTCGCGTCAGTGGCCAGGATAAATGGCTTACTGAAGTCAGGATATACTAACACAGGTGCCGAGATTAATTTCTGTTTCAGTTGGTCGAAAGCTTCTTGACACTCCGGCGTCCATGCAAACTCGCGTCCCTGTTTCGTTGCCTCGAAAAGTGGCTGACCAATCGTGGCGAAACCATCGATGAAACGTCGATAGTAGCCAGATAGTCCCAGGAACGACCTGACGTCCGTCACGGTCTGCGGCACCGGAAAATCTCGCACTGCTTTGATCTTTCCCGGGTCAAGTTCCACTCCCTTTTTGTTGATCACGTGGCCGAGATAGTTTACTTCGTCGACCACAAAGTTACACTTACTAAGCTGTACCGTCAAATTTACGCCCTTGAGCTTGGTGAATACCCCCCGGATGGCCTCAATGTGAGAGGGTAGATCTTTAGAAAACAGTATTATGTCGTCGAGATAAACGAGGCACTTCTCTCCCTTAAGGCCCATCAGGACTGAGTCCATCAGTCGCTGAAACGTGGCGGGAGCGGTGCTCAGGCCAAAAGGCATGCGCTGGTATTCGTAGTGCCCACCAGGCACGTTAAAAGCAGTTTTTGACCGACTTCCTTCGTCCACTTGGATCTGATGATATCCCGATCGGAGGTCTAGGGTTGTGAACATCTGGCAGCCTCCCAGCGAATCTAGGGTTTCCGTGATATTGGGGAGGGGGTACACGTCAGGGGTGGTTACGGCGTTCAGCCCTCTATAGTCTACACAAAACCTCAATTTAGGGGTGCCATCAGGGGATTTTTTTGGCACCAGCACCACAGGAGAGGCCCACTCACTCTGACTTGGGACAATGATGCCCTTGTCCAGCTGATCCTGGATCAGACCGTCAAGTACTGCCTTCTGGTGGTACGGTACACGGTAAGCTTTCTTATAAATGGGCGCGGCGTCTCCAGTACGAATAACATGCTTGACTGCTGAAGTGCAGCCTAAGGGTTGATCTTCACTATGAGCGAGCACACTACTGAATTCCATGAGAGTGGCCTTCACAAGGTCTCGCTCTTGACTTGGAAGATGCTGGAGCTTCTCGTTTAAGCACGCCTCAAGAATAGCTTCGTCAGATCGGCCTACCATCCCTACCCTTGCTTGTGGCTTCTGGTAATTCTGAAGTGCGATTTTGCGTATGATGGAGGCTAATTTTAATTTTCCTTGTTCGTTAAGGTGCAGCCCGTGTCTCGTGTACAATTTCCGGTTCAATTCTCCCTTTAGATCTAGAAATTGGATTTCCCCCTCTTTTTGCTTGGTCACATTTTCGACGATGGCTTTGAGTAAACCATTCGCGTCGCTCAGTTCGGACTTAAGGTCCTGATCAAAACGATCAAAAATTGACAAAACTGATATCCTTGCCTTCCATTCCCGCGGTAGGGCGACAAAAGCCTGCTGCAAGGTTAATGGGTAGGGCGCGGATTTATCAACGTCATTTGTCCCTCCTATAATAATCACGGAATCGTCCTCGTTCAGGCGGTTGACTACACTCCCCAGTTTCGATGTTACTTGTTTTAACCTTCCATTAGGCATGAAAAAGACTTCTACTTCGATGTTTCCGGGCAACCTTTCCGATAGTATTTCTTGCAAACCACGACCGTGGCTATCAGCCAAAATCAACAACTTTTGACGCTCGGGACCCACCTCCTTGAATGAGGCAAGGTCGCTGTCGAGCGTCCCTAACTTCAGGTTCTTAGGCAAAGTTAGCTCTTCGGCACTTACGTTTACAGTCTTAACCCAACAACGATTTTTTTCTACCCTTGTCAGCGTCCGAGCAAGATAAACGCCGTGCATGATGAATTCGCATGGTTCGATCACTACTTCGAGGCCCTCTAATTCGTCAGATCCGGTGGTCAAGTGACTAGTTTTGACTTGAATAATCTTTTCGCAGCGTGGCGGAATTTTGACTTCATTGCAGCAATAGACATAACGTGGTGTCGTGGTCTGTACAGCGCTAGTAGAAGGGCGGTTTGGGTCCGGCACGGTTTCCCCTTTCCTAATGCGGTTTAACCAAATCTCTTTTCCGAATAACCGGAGCACACCCCGTTCTACGCTTATTTCCCCATTACCTTGTCCGAAAATATCACAACCTAACACGGCTAGATAACCCTTAGGGAGATTCCCCACTACGAAATTTCCTGGTACCTCAATCCCTGGTTTTAGATTCAGAGAAACCCGCTGTCGACCGTATGTTTTGAGTGTTTTTCCTGAAATGCCCTGTAGCGGACAAGCAAGCTTATCTGCTGGCCAAACAGTATAAACCCACTTGCCACCACGAGGACGTAGCTCAATAAATTAAAGAGACATGTAATGTAATAATATAACTTTAATTAAACAAAGAATAAAACTCTACATTTTACAAATGGTGATTAAACGGTAAAATATCTATGTGATGACAATGAAAATACTTTAATATATTAACAACAAATTATCTAGATTCAAGGGCGAGTAGCCTGGAAAGTATAAATATTAATTTAGAAAAAGACTAGTGACTATAAAACTTACTTGGATCCGAGACCTAACAGGCCCTGGACCCTGAGGCCCCCAGCCCCAACACTACACCCTAATACTCCATCTCACAGACCGACTGACTGACCCCCAAAACTACCCAACTGACCTACTTAAGCCAGAGCCTTCAGCAGATCAGCAAAACAAGTTCCAGCCTACAAGTGTTTGATAACAATTCCAGCCTACTCACACAACATGCCCAATACTTCCTCCTTACATAATCTTGACTTCCCTCTTGCATATTTAACTACAGAAATATTATAATAAACTAACTAACTCACTTCCCCTCCATTACATCCCCCTCGCTCGGTGAGACGATGTCCTCAGCGTCTCTCTTACATGCCCCATAAAATAAAGAAAAAATAAAGACAATAATATTTGAAAATTAAATGTTACTAACATCCATCAACAATTAAAACTCATTAACAACCAACAAAAATAAAAATGAAGGAAAGGAAAGAAAATAGGATAGGAAGGACTGACCAATCCCACGAAGATGCGGCTCCTCGGATGAAGATGAACCTCTCCCAGTTGTAGTCCCAATGAATCCCAATCCAAATATTGAAAGCTCAGGACATGATGTCCACATCCCTCTGGAAGTTCTATGGCACGGAGAAGTCCACTGGCCATGGCAGAGACTGATGTTGGCAGAGTTTGACGAGCCCAGACGAAAGGAAATCCACACCAACTCCTTGAAGAACCATTGTCGGTCTCCCCATAACTGTCCAGACAGCATGAGTAAACCTTCCTCCTGGTGCGAGCCTTCAAATGTTCGCCCAAGAAGACCGAAGTCCAGTAGTGTAAAACAGAGTCGAGATCCAAGAGGTTGAAGAACAGGAGATCAAGTTGTGGAGGTCATGCGATCTGTTGCTCCAAGGTCGCTGCAGAAGATCCCAATGTTGGAGGAGTGAAATTTCCTCCGATGTACCAGGTCGGCCATTAGGTCAGGGAAAGGTCGAAGAAATGGAAAGTCTATAAAATATTCCATATAAAAATTAACAAACGTACATAAAACCATAAAATTAAATTAAAAAACCTTCAATTTTGTTTGCAAGAGGGGTAAATGTTATGTTACATGCAATCAATTAATCTTGAAAACAGAAGAAGTATTTTGCAAGTGTTACCACAAAAATATTCTTAAAAAAACAAAGGAAAACAGCATAGATAATAAATTTGATGAAACTTCATATAAATCTCATGACACAAACACAAATCTTTATCATGTTGATGCTAGTTCTTTCAGTTCAAACATTTAATTCCATTATCCAACAAATATTCCAAACAAATTTGAAACTAACTAATCTTTTAAATTATCAGATCACCTCATAAGACCTAAATGTCGCATTCAACGACTCTAATAGTTTTGCTTCTTCACAATAACATATCGATTACACAAAACTACTACATAGTGTTAAAACAAATTGCTTGGTGAGTTAATTGTTGGACACCATTCAATTTCATAAATGTTCAATTCTATAAAAAACCTTTTCTGAGAAATTAATAAAATAAATAATTTAATAATAAATGTTATACTAGGTCTATCATTTTGATGCACACTTTAATATTGAAAATAAAACTCCCCATTACAATTTACCTTTAAAAGTCAATACAAACCATTAGTTTACTTGGAATCAATTGTCATGTCACTTAAACAAAAATCTTACTGATTTCTTCACAGAGCAAAAATAATTTTTCACCCCTTTTAAAAGCAAACCTACTGCCAAAACACCAAACAAAATAAACATAACTAATTATCACAGCTATCCAATAAAGATTTAAAGATATGAATAAAATTAATATGATTTGGGCACAAATCAGTTATATCCAGATTAATAAATTTGACAAATTCTTAAAACTTAAGCTTTGTAAAAAAAAACCTTTGATTATCCCAGCATAACTAAGCAATATAAAAACCAGAATCTGTTAGTCTTTAAAATAAAGCATTTTAAACCATGCATGCACAAGCATCTTCCTGAATGACTTAAGCAATATATCCAGCCCAAACTAAACATTTACAAATCTCATCACTATGTTAGACAACTCTGTCAGCAAGGTCGGGTCAACTCCCACAGCAACTCAGCATTCCTTAACCTGAAACAAATGCTAACAGCAGCAACTTCCGCACTCTAGTCCGCTTCTTCACACTTAGCTATTTCACTCCTTCTACAAACTATTTCACCCTGCAGACAAATAAGTAAACCTTTAATTAAATAAATAACAAGTAATTACCACAAAATAACAAAAATACTCAAACTATTTTACCCATAAAACCCCAAGATGCCATACTACTGTCTATAAACATTTAATTAACTCTATTTCGCCTCAAGATCTGCTTCCTCTCAGTGGTCAGCTCTATTACAGAGAATAGGCTCTCACTGGCTCCTGAAAAAACCAGTTAAAATAAACACCATGGAAACTCGGTTCCCAAGCTCTTTATCCACAGACGTATAACCTGAAATATTAATAAACGGTCACACAATCCAGATCAACAAATTTTCACAGACTCCCACAGATCTGTTCCGCTGGCACGCGAGAAACCAAAACTCCTCTGTAAAACAACCAAGCGCGCAAAAACAGTTAAACTCATAAAGCAACCATGTCGGGGTCAACACACTCCCGACATAAACATAATAACACAACCATGTCGGGGTCAACACACTCCCGACATAAACATAATAACTCAACCATGTCGGGGATAACACACTCCCGACATAAACATAATAACGCAACCATGTCGGGGATAACACACTCCCGACATAAACATAATAACGCAACCATGTCGGGGATAACACACTCCCGACATAAACATAATAATTCACCATACACTCGCGGCACAATACCTCGCGATGTCACAATAAAAAATTTGTACCCTCGAGGCACGATACACGGCAGTCAATATTCAGCTAAACTCGCGGCACAACACCTCGCAATATTATACCGTAAAAACCTGTACCCTCGAGGCACGACACATGGAACTCACAATACACAAAACTCCACGCAGATTTGCCTAGCGACACAAAACTAATAAACGGCAACGATCAACAATCATGTCACTTATCGTATTAATAGATTTGCACAACTCTAAGCCACTAACTATCTTAGTCTAGCAATAAATTTTGAAAATAGTTACCAGACATTTATTAAACTATACATACAAATTCTACATGTCTCTTCTATTTTAATCAAATGTAGAAAAAAACTCCTTTAAATTTGAAAAAACTGGTTTAAAAAAACTGTAAACTCAAAAAAACCAAAACTACAGCCAATTTAAGCAAAAGGTACCAGAACCAGCGTTTTGTAAAACAAAACGACCGGCGGCTCCATCACTTGTAGCGGACAAGCAAGCTTATCTGCTGGCCAAACAGTATAAACCCACTTGCCACCACGAGGACGTAGCTCAATAAATTAAAGAGACATGTAATGTAATAATATAACTTTAATTAAACAAAGAATAAAACTCTACATTTTACAAATGGTGATTAAACGGTAAAATATCTATGTGATGACAATGAAAATACTTTAATATATTAACAACAAATTATCTAGATTCAAGGGCGAGTAGCCTGGAAAGTATAAATATTAATTTAGAAAAAGACTAGTGACTATAAAACTTACTTGGATCCGAGACCTAACAGGCCCTGGACCCTGAGGCCCCCAGCCCCAACACTACACCCTAATACTCCATCTCACAGACCGACTGACTGACCCCCAAAACTACCCAACTGACCTACTTAAGCCAGAGCCTTCAGCAGATCAGCAAAACAAGTTATTGTTTGATAACAATTCCAGCCTACTCACACAACATGCCCAATACTTCCTCCTTACATAATCTTGACTTCCCTCTTGCATATTTAACTACAGAAATATTATAATAAACTAACTAACTCACTTCCCCTCCATTACAGCCCTTTAACACCACGTCTGATTTTTCAAGGGGGGAGGAGGATGCTCCGCGTTTCAATAGGGAAACCTGCGCTCCTGTATCAATTAGGACTTTTCCCTCGGCATTCCCGATCTGGCCTATTGCTACTAATTCGTCGACAAGTTCCCGGACTACTGGTACCGTTCGTATTTCTCGCTGTGCAGTGATGTTCTTTTTTGCGTTGTTCGTTCTGATCGTCGCCTGTCTAGGTTGCTGTGGAGCAGCTCCCTCTACTGTCGGGGTGTCGTGGCGGCGGCCCCACTTAACCCGGCCTCGTTTTCCGAACGAGGGCCGCTTGGGTTTAGCCTAACCCGACAGTCGCGCTGTATGTGCCCTGCTTTTCCGCATCGCCAGCATGATATCCGGTTAGAAGGTGCTTCTCGCTTACTCCTGCAATCCCGAGACACGTGTCCTTTCGCGTGGCAATTGAAACAAGTGATATCAGGAGTATCGGCTGTCTGGAATACCCTACGTTCCGGTGGTGCTCGGGTGTTCCCCTGGTTTGTTGCGCGGCGCGGAGCGGTGTATGCTAAGTCAGGTTCAAGTACTGCCACGTTGCTTGTGGCACCGCGCGTAGCAGCGGACCGAAGGCGTCCCGCTTCCGCCTTTCTGCCCATTGCTCGCAGGTGTTCAATGGATTGTACGTCAAACATAGCTAACCGATCTTGCAACTGAGGGTGGATGTTGTGAAGCATTTGTTTCAATTTTACTTCTTCGGATACAACCGATGAGAGGCGACCGTACAGTCCCTCCATGGCGGCGATGAACAGGTCGATGGGTTCTGTTTCGGCTTGGACTCGGTTAAAAATCTCTTGCTGCAAGTATATGTCATGGTCGGGATGTTGAAAGACCAGTTCCATATCCTTGCACAGCTGTTCCCAGTTACTGAGACGGCCTATCGTGGATCGATACCACGTCAGGGCAGGCCCAGTGAACAAATCCACTGCCGAATCGTAGAGTTCCGCAGTAGTGACTCCTCGGGCCCTACGTAACTCTTCTACTCTCTGCAAAAACGCTCCTACACTTTGCGATTGACCGTCGAACTGAAGTCCCCACTTATAGACCGGTACGCTCCTACTGTGCGATGGTGATGCTTGCGACGACTGCGACATTGGCACGGCGTTGACGTTCAAATTCGGCGCGGGCGGAGCAAGCCGAAACGCGGGTGGCGCTACTACACTGGCTTGGCTAGCTGCTACAACAGGGGGACCACTAGGTGGCGGCGCCTGTGCTTCTTCCAGGTTCACATTGGGCCGGTTAGTCTCCGGAGTTGGAGGGTTACTACTTGGATTACTACTTACTGCGGCCAACGCTAAGTCTTTTTTGTTCTTTGGCCGTTTCACACAAAGCCTTAGCCCTATCCAATAGTGCGTCGTGACGTCGTGCGACCGAGGCGTCGCCTGTCGCCCCTACTGGGATTCTTTGCGCCCGCAGATAGTTGTGCCAGAATCGCGTTTGAAGGCGCTGGCCTTCGGTATCTGTATAGTCCCCGTCGTATTCATTCGCGGCTGTAGCGAACGCGTCTAGTTTTTCTTCACAAGCCTGCAGTTCCGTCTCGATATCAAGGGAAGCTAGCACAGTCTGATCGATCGGTGTGTTTGATTTGAAACATTTTGTTAACCGTTTCCTCAAGTCATCTGCACTACCGGATGTCGATTGTCCGCGGATTTTCAATTCATATTGGTTCTCTTCCTTATTTAAGAAGTAGGCACTCATGTTGTAGGCCGAAACTAGATTCCAAAGAGCAAACGAACAGTGCATCCACTAAAGTATTTTCGTCAAAATATTTTATAAAATATTTACTGTTTTGTCAATCACTGGTATAAAATTCGCAAAGTCCCACTTATTATGCTCAACAGTTTACCGAAGTGATTACTTGGGGCTCACTCGCCTAAGTCCACACGTCGTTTGGTTTCTAACAAAATTTTGAAAAAAAAAATTCAAAGTCCCAACTTGAAGTTCAATAAAGTACACTTAAGTCCCAGAGTACGATTACTCTAGGTCCCAACACGGTGAATTATTCCATTAAAATCACCAATTTAATTTCAAAGGTATCACAAGTCGTTTGTAGTATTCAGTGAAATTTTGAAAAATTCGGCTAAGTCCTTAGCTCAAAATACACAATAAATTTCGAAAATTACTGTCGAACGCCCATTTCCCCACTACTATGATGGTTCACGTCGATTATTTCTAAGTCCCGATTAATTTCAATGAAATGTCACAGAAATCCTATTTCACCCCTACTAATGCTTTGTTTCGTCGAAAATCCAAAAATTGTTTTATCCTTTATTATTACCTTTAAACCATTATTCTATAGTGAAACTATGCGATCCTTCCTTGATTTGAACTCGTAACTACGGCACAGAGGAAATATCCATCAGTGGATAGTGAAACGAAAAAAATATAATCTAAGTTGAAGTTTAATAAATTTTATATAAATATTTTTCAAAAGTGATTACTATTTCTAAGTTTTTTACTTTATTACTATATTTTAATTTCCTCTTACAGCCACGCAGTTACGGCCCCTCAAGTTACCGGTACCTTTAGGATCGCATGTAAGGTTCACAAGTGTTAATTTCATGCAAATAAACTTAGGTTAATTTAGAAAGCATTTATTCTAAGGTTAGTATAATTAATAAATCCTACAAACACCCGTTCTTGAACAAACAATGTCAAATCACTAAATAAAAATATAACTTGCTTCAGGAATGACTATCTCATCTATAAACAACAACAAGTGTGGGACTCTGTTTAGATTAATCTATACAGACATCTGTTTACAAACACAGGCAAACACCACTGCCTTGTGCATCACGGCGTCACTGCCTCGTTACGATAATCGTCGCCCAAGTCGCACTTCGGACAATTCGGATTAATTTACAATATAATATTTCTTCAATTTAATTCCCAGATAATTTATAGTTTCACTTTAATATCGTCCTCCTCCCTGTTTCAGGATGAGTTGCAATTACTAACTCATTTATGCTTCAGTTAAGCAGAAGCCAAGATGGCGGATTAGTCTACACAAAGAGACGCTTTGTTAATTGCAAATGGCGGCTCTGAGCTCTTTGTAACAATTAATATTCTGAAAATGAAGTTTTTATAAAATGAAAATTACTTTACTGTGAGATTTAACAAGATTGTTGGATTGAAAATTACGAAAAAAAAGATGCTTCTTATTTTTAAACTGAATTAGAGTGCTGTAATTATTCTATGCATTGAACAAATTCCACTTACCTTGAAAATGCATTTCGGCTGGTCGATCGATGTTGGCCCGTGGAGAATTTGGAAGCGTGGGAAATGTAAACTCAACAAGCTTTCGGTATTTTCGAAACCGACCCGCACCTAGACACCAATTTGTAACACCGCCCACGGGGTACTCATCAAACAATCAAAACTAACACTTTTCCAGCAGATTTACTTTATTCAACACACATAATAGGTTTACAATATCGTAGTTTTAAATTGAAGTTAAATTACTAGAGTTTAACATTTAAAATTTAGAAAACGCCAATTAATAAAATGAAACAGGGAGAGAGAGACACGACACGTCTTAATTAATCATCATCAACTCAGCGACTGGGGCGCGGCTCTGTCTTCTTCGGCCGTGCTGAACCAAGCCAGCCAATCAGAAACAGTTTCGCCCGTGACGTCACGGGAGCACTTCACTGACAAGTGCTGTAGCCAAACGATCACTCACGCCGTTACTCAAACTAAGAGGCACGGGAATCGTGCACTGAGGGCCAGTGCTTATCGCCAAGTTACCGACACCACACATCCTTGCTGATATCAACGTCCGGCCGGCCCCGCGGGAGCGTCTAAGTTGAGATTAGCTTGGAGCAAACATCCCAGCGTCTGTTGGTTTATTTTATATTTCATACCAGCCAACTCTTTAAAATGAAATAATAAATGAAATAATTGAAATAATGTTAAGAGCACCGTTCCTCCTTCCAATTATAGATTTTAGTGACGGTATAAATTTAATTAGGAACAGTAAATTGTATTATTTAATTACAGTGTCGTATTAATGGCTTTTAACAGTCTAGGGATTTTGGGCCGTCACATGTTTAGCACTTTCAATATCTCGGTAACCAATTGACGTAGAGGAATGATCGAAATACCAAATTGTGTGTTTTTTTAAGCTGAATCGAATGGTCAAAACTAAAATTTGACTTTTTCAAAAATTATATGTAAAAAATTCAAAAAACCCATTTTTGGGGTACAAAACCCCCCCAAAATACCCCTTCGGATAGGTCGATCTGTTTGGTTTTCGAACTTAAAGTCATAAATGCTGCTTTACATGTTTATACCAAATTTCGTCAAAATCGGATCATTTTTACGAGAGTTATCGTGCTCACGGACACATATATATATATATATATATATATATATATATATACAGTATCGAACGAATGGTGTTTTTGGGGTCTGGGGACCTCAAAACGAAAAGTTATCATGGTCCCGGGCCTAGGTCTTACCATGCCGACTATGGTAATAGCTTCTTCCCTATAGGGGAAATTCGCTAAAATGGTTTAATAAAAGAGACACGCTTATCCGTGATACATAAGCCCAACACTTAAATGTCATCTTGCTTTGTTATAACAATCAGTGCTGAGTTTACTGCTTTTCGAACACAAGTATTCGATATCATAAGTAATGCCGTATCATGTCGAGGCACTGAATGTTGTTAAAAACGTTTCGCCTTTGGAATATTGTACTCCAAATTATTGATTTTCAAGTTAACAAACGGTTTAAACTTAAAATACCCCCCGTCGCAGCAAACCTGCATACTCAGCGAATTTCCAATGCATTGATATGTTTCTCACTAGTACATAAAGCCACTCACCAAGTTTGACAAAAATACATTCATAAATAAGTGATTTATTACATTTTATTTATTCCCCATAAGAATAACATTAGGACTGAGTACGCAGGTTTGCTGCAACGAGGAAGATAAGAAATGAGTTTTTATGCAATTATTAATACAACTGAACCAGGTGAAGCTACTTACCATGTTTTATTAATTTATGTTCATAATTAAGGGAGATATAAAACGTTACTTATTCTCCATAAGAATAACATTAGGGCTGAGTATGCAGGTTAGCTGCTACGGGGACAATCAACAAAACATTTATTTTTTGTGCAATTATCAATATACCAGTACAACATGAAGCCACATACCAAATTTCATCAATATACATTCATAAATAATCAAGATATCAAATTTTATTTATTCTCCATAAGGATAACATTGGACAACGTACTGTGTTTAGCACTTTGAATATCTCTGCAACGTTTTGATGTAGAATCACAATTTAAACACCAAAATGATTGTTTTGTGGAGCTGAAGTGATTGGTAAAAGAAAATGTGAAGTTTAAAGTAAAATTAACTGAGGAAAAGCCAAAAACCTTTTTCCCATAAGATTAACATGGGAGATTTTATGAGCATGTTTTTTGGATTTTTTCCGCAACCACTTAACCTACGTTAATAATTCAAAATACCATATTATTTGTTTTTTTAAGCTCTATAACATGGTCTAAACCTAAATTAAGTGTTTTAAGAATTTTAGGGTAAAAAATGCAAAAAACTGATTTTTGGAAAATTTAAAACCCCCATAAATCCCCCTTCCCATAGTCCGATTTTTCTGGTTTTCGAACTTAAAGTCATAAATGTCAGTTTACACATTTGAGCCAAATTTCATCGAAATCGGATGTTTTTTACTCAAGTTATCGCATTCACGGACACATATATAGATATATATATATATATATATATATAGATATATATATATATAGATATATATATATATATAGATATATATATACATATATATAAATTTGAACGAATAGTGTTTTGGACATCTGGGGACCTCAAAACAAAAAGTTATCATGGTCTCGGGCTTAAGTCTTACCATGAGACCTACGGTAATAGCTTCTTCCCTATAGGGGAAATTCGCTAAAAGAAGAACAAAATTATGTGATGAGTTAACCTTAACACAAATTAAAAAGAACGCCAGATTTGAGAAATTAAATACTAATCGACTGCAGTTCAGACTAGTCTGCTAGTGACAGTGACGCACCACATGTATTGTATCATCTCTCGTGATATTTCAGTACGTTAAGTATCGAACATGCACATCACAGCTATCAGTTACGTTCTTGAATTTACAGCCCGGAACAAGATCGCCTCGTTGTGGTGAGAATACAAATTACAACCAATGCAAGTACGGCAAGAAGCACGAGATTCGATCTCCAACCGCCAGGATTACTAGTGTTTTGACTCCGGCCACCAGGATCGTTAGTGTCTTTGGGCTAAAACTCATAACCTTCATGGGTGTATTCGTTTATATCAGATTGTGCATATCACAACATCACTCACTAGCAAACGATGACGCGACGTCTAAGAGTGACTATGGGATTACTGTACATTTTACTGTGTATTTAATAAAGTCGGGCATTTTTACTAAGAAAGTTTGTTAATATCGTCGAGAATGCCAGGAGAAGAATTAGTCATCGATCTACCATTTGGCCCAATTTACATTGCTAATAACCCTAACCCCGGAGGTAGTTCTAGTCCTACTCAGGACCTGATTAAGAGTTGTGGCGTCTGTAGGCTTGAGTTCATTTGGCACCCCCCCTCCCCCCCACAAAAACTTACCAGAAAAAGGATTAAAAACTTAAGACTTAAAAGCATTTCGGTGTGTGTCAGTTTTGATTTTAAAATTTTTTTGATGTATGGGGAAAACCAAATTTGAGAACATATATCTCTCGGTTTCAGTTCCATCGTAAATGACGACCAGATCTGCGTAAGATTGGCCGTATATGGCGATCGCACCGCATAACATCGGCCGTAAATGACGATCGCACCACGTAACATTGCGGCCGTAAAAGTCGACCGGACCATGCACCATAACATAGTAGATGACCTAACTACATGATAAGTTGCCGTAATTGATTATCACAACATATGCCCTCAGCCATAAATGACGATTGTACCGCACTTCATAAAAAAAATAGTGACAATCGCCCCGCTATCCGCCGAAACAGACAAACAGACCATGTGATTTAGACCATAAATGACCACCGTATTGCGTAATCACAGCCGTAATTGACGATCGTACTACGTGATATATGCCAAAATTAACAATCACACTGTGCTATATCGGCTGTAAATGACGACTGCACCGCGTAATCATGGCCGTAAAAGACAACCTCAACGCAGATGACCGTTTCGAGGATATAATCCCGTCCCGAAATAATCTCGGGGTAAAATAAATCCCCCCCGAAAAACGGGATTATTTTTTTCATGCTAATCATGAGCTAAAGAACAACTAAACTAACCTTCTATCAAAGTGTCAAACTGAAAATAAAGCATGTGTACCGACGCGATGGGAAAGGGCACGCGGAACTAAAATTCCCTCTAGCCAATTTATCTCTATTAATTAAAAAATTGTTGAACCCCTACGGCGCCCCTTGGCTGACTGGCACCCTAGGCAGCAGCCTAGTCAGCCTAATGGCTAATTAGACCCTGGTTCTATTGTTTCCGTAAATATAAATCCTACTAAATTTACGATTATATTCTTCCTGAAGGAAAAGATTCTAGTGTTTCCAAAGTCTGCAAAACTAAAATATCCGCAAAACCAGGTAGACTTATTTTGTTTTTAAGGTTAGACCTACAGTAGGTTAAACTTAAACCTTAACATCTAAACAATATGTTAAAGATTTCTTAGACTACGGTCCTGCCCTAGGCTAACTTTGTTATTATTTGGCTAAAAATGGTTTCAGGCCTAGGTGACTAATTAGTTTTGTAATGGCCCATGATATTTAATTTAAATTCATTTGATATGTCTTTGATTGATTACTTGTGACTTTTTAACCAACTCTCCTGCGTAGTATCTCTGCAGAGATTTGATTCTTTCGGTGAAACAGATAAGGCAAAATTTGAAACTACAAAGTGTTAGAAACATTAAAATAATAAAATAAACAGGAGAACATTGAACTGGTGAGGGGAAGATGAAGGCCGATTTAAAAGTGTGCATTCCAAGTCAAAAGTCAGGAAAAATAACATTTTAGTTACAGGGAAAGTCAGTGGAAATTAACTTTTTTGATCAGGTAAATCATTAACAAAAGTGTAAACAATGAATGTATTGGAATTTATACAAGAATATGGAAGAATCATTAAATCAGTTAAGGAAGGGTTCAATACTATCTTCTCCTTTCTGGCGGAGTACCGTAAAACAGGCTAATCCCGGACAGGGGGGGTATTCCCGGACACGGTGTACATGGTTTTAAACATAAATAATTATAAACTAACCTGCATAGTTATTAAGTCGATCGTTATCCATTCGTATACAGCAGAAGACGCTCTACACAGCTGTATAGGTTAGAACTGTGTAGGATCTTTATTTTGCAGGTATACCAACTTAAGACTTTAAAAAAAAGGTATGTCTAACTAAGACATGTAATTTTTGTCAAGTTTGTCCGATTTTTGTCGCAAAGGCATATTTTTATTTGAAATTTAAGAGCGCATAATGCCATGATGCTATTTAAAGCTATATAAAACATATATGTAAAAAAAATATCACATTTAAGTATTCCAGTACAAACCCGGACACTTTACTAATACTCCGTGGATGTGTCTGTTGGGCCGGCTGCTGCTAGTAGCGCCTGCCCTTACTGACGTAAAAAACATATTTCCCGCCATAACTGCCCGTAACTGATCATTGTGTTGTTAGCCGTGATAACCACTGATAAAATTGTTTGTGAGTTAATTCAAAATTATTGTGAGATCGTCGAAAATGGACGATAGAGCCAAAGTCCTTGAACAGGCAGTTAAAGACGTCAAGGAAGGGAAGTTGAGTGTAAGGGCGATTAAGTATGGTGTACCGAAATCAACTTTAGGGGATCATGTAAGCGGAAGATACAGTGCTGTACCCCAAGGAAAGCCAAAAGTTTTCACCACACAAGAAGAAAATGTGATCGCTGCTCATGTAGAGCAGGTGGCTTCTTGGGGTTTTCCTTTCACACGATTGGAACTTAGGCTACTGGCAAAGTGCTACCTTGAAAAAACCGGGAGAAATGTCCCTATATTCAAAAACAATCTTCCAGGAGAAGATTGGGTTGATGGGTTTTTGAGGAGGAACACAGCTCTTCGGTTGAGGATGTGCCGAAATAATACAGCTCGTCGAGTCAAGGTAAGAGAAAACTCCTAATCAAGTTCAGTTACCGGTATGTTTGCTTTTTCTTTTTACTACCTAGTACCTACCATTATTCTACAGCTTACCTTAATTAAAATCTAAAGATAGATAATTTCACGGCCTAAACTATTATTTCACCTACCTGATAGGTACCCACCTGTAAATTCTTATATACTATATAACCTACCTGCATAGCCTAGAGTAAATTGAACATTCTATGTTACCTCCCTATGGTAAGTATATTCCTTATCAGAGCAGGTCATTAGGGTAATTGTTTTACGAAATTGTAATAAAGTGATTTTGTTTTCAGATTGATGCAGTGTGCGTCACTTCATATTTTGATAACCTAAAAGTTTCGCTGGACAAGATACCTAAGGAGAACATCATCAATTATGATAAAACGAACCTGTCTGATGACCCGGGATCGAAAAAATGTATTTTTAAGAGAGGAACGAAGTATCCTGAACGAGTACTCAACTCATCAGAAACTGCCATTTCTATCATGTTTGCTGGTAGTGCTGGGGGCGAAGTTCTTCCTCCGTATGTGTGCTACAAAGCAGAGCGTTTGTGGGACACTTGGGTAACTGGGGGCCCTGATGGAGCGAGGTATAATCGCTCAAAAAGTGGCTGGATTGACGAGGAAACATTCAGGGATTGGTTCAAAACCATTGTTTTGCCCTGGTCAAAAACAAAGGAAGGGTTGAAGGTAATGATCGGTGACAATTTGCCGACACACTTTTCAGATGAAGTGATAACACTATACCAACAAAACGACATTCGTTTCGTATGCCTCCTCCCAGATGCCACACACCTGCAACCGTTAGATGTGGCTTTTTTCCGTCCTCTTAAGCAGGCCTGGAGAAAGATTTTACTTGACTGGAACATGGGGGCTGATAGGAGGTTACAAACCCTCCCGAAAAATCATTTCCCCTCACTTTTGAAAACACTTTGTGAGGAGATCAGTGTGAATGCCGCAAAAAATCTACAAAAAGGATTTAGGTCCTGTGGAATCCATCCACTTGACCCTGAACACGTGATGAAAAAACTCCCGTCAACAGACGGACCGGTAACGAAATCGCCAACGAAAAGAGCTCGTCAGCTTGTTGGTGAGACTAATCGAAATGCTGTCACAACTTCGGTATGACTCTCCACCGGCAAAAGCTCCGAGGAAGAAGAAAATTAATGATTTCCCTGGAACCAGTATTTCTCAGAGCGATCTACCAGTACCGAAGAAACCTGGTGTAGGAACATCAAGAAGTGAAGAAGTACTGTCAGGTGACAGGCCATAAACAAGTGGCAACACAAATAAAAGTGCCGCTAAGCGAGTAAAGAAGAGGACAGCGGAGGAAGCTGAGCTCAGCTCAGATCCTGATGAGCCAGACAACTTTCACCTCAACGATTCTTCAGATGAATGGGCAGAAGAACCACTTAAAGACGACGAGCATCTCGTCTTTAAAGATCCGGAGATCGGGGACTATCTCCTCTTAAAGTTTCCGGGGAAAAGGTCTGTGCGTTTTTATGTTGCTGTCGTGGAGGAAAAAGACGTGTTCTTGTCAGTCAGATGTGCCCGAAACATTGGGAACTGTCAGTTTAAGTGGCCGAATCCAATGCACAATTGACTACGACCAAATAGAACGGAGGCTGGAACCGCCAAAATTCAATTACAAGAATGATCAGCTTGTATCATTCTCTTTCAACAACAAATTTGCAGGCTATTCAATTTGTTAAGCCAATTGTTTAAACCTACCTACCTGTATACCTTAACAATAGTTACCTTTGTAACAGGTACCAATATATATACATATAAGTTGTGTTATTCTTTGTTTGAATCTTCATTTTAAACGCCTTTTCCCCTTGCTGTTCTTTGTTAAGTTTTATTTTAGTTGAAAAGAAGAAACCGCTGAAAACGTAACGTAAGAATATTCTTTATTCATCCCAACCCATACAAATTTGTTTGTTATTTCATTTTTAAGCCTTTGACTGATGCAAAGGCATCTGCAGACCTCAAAACACCGTCCTATTTCGGACAGCGGTGGTTAGTTTAGGCGTTATAATGATATTTAGGTCAGTGTCCGGGATTAGACCGTTCGTGGAGGTTAAGCCAGACACTTTTATTTATTTTTTATCTATTTTATAATAACATCTAACACATAGAAAGGTACAGGGATATAGTAAATGATACACACACTTTACAATGGTTTATTGGTGACATCAATGTTTGACAGGCACTTTAACCTAAAAAACGTAAAAAAGTGTCCGGGTTTAGCCTGGTTTACGGTATGTCCCTTTTTGGGAACCATTCCGTAAGGAGAGAAACCGTACAAACTCATCCCAGGCCAGATATATACATATCTGGCCTGGGATGAAACCCGAGACCTCCCGAATGTGAGGTGCAATAACTGCCACCTCACTCGGTTACATTTTTTAAAATATATTTTTTACATTTTAATATCGTATTATGTTGTTCATATAGTTTTCTTATTTTACAGTTTGGTTTGTATTCTTCTTCAGGGGTGCAGAAAATGTCTAGACCCCTATAATTTCCCCCAACCTACTATTACAAACCAAAAATTTCCTCCCAAAATTCCAGACATTTATCTTTACATAAAAGTTTACCAACTTATCATAAGGCAAATCAATAATAATTAAGTAAATGTTTTTTCTTTAATTTATTAAGGTTAAATTCCACAAAAACATGTCACTAATAAACTTACCTCTAGACCTCGTGCGGATCTTCGTGAAGCCTGAGTAGGGGGTGTCAGCAGAAGAGTGGGGGGGATCGGCGTTGGAGGGGAAGTTCACAATACCATGTGTCACAATACTATTCTTGCGAAATACATTTGGCTAGTATTTGGAATATTTGTACTTGTACGATCAGCTGTTTTTTTTACTCAAAAAAGTTTATTTGTTTTTGCTGATTGCTTGGTTGAAATTTCAATATTTTGTCCTATAAAAGTAATGTTTAAAAATATGGGTGCAGAAAACTCACTAGGTTGAAGGCAAATGAAAATAATTGTGTTAGGCCTAATCAATAAAGGCTGCCCCACACTTCTCACGAATACACCCGTACAGTCGGCCAAACCCCGAATGTTCGGAGTAGTCGCGAGGAATGTGGGAGCTGCACAAACTTTTTGGTACCAGTACACTATTGCCAAATGATTCACTCTAATGTCCCATCGAATGTTCGGAACGAGTCGCGACAACAAGTCTTGCACCAAATCAACCGAATGTGCACAGCGAACTAACCAAGTACACGCTCACCGAATACTATGCAATAACATGCTCGCCCATTCGCTTCCGTTTGTCTTTTTTGATTCGTGCCAAAAACCCGACAAAAAACGGAGCACGGCGAACATGAATCATGGCGAGGCAAAATATTCCGAACATACACGAGCACACTGAGTACACTATCGCGCTCGCCTTAGTTCGCCTTTGTTGGGCCATAGTGTACCGGTAGCAAGTACACAGGATGGAATGTTCAGTGAACATTCGGGATGATGTTCAGTGAACATTCGGGATGATGTTCAGTGAACATTCGGGATGATGTTCAGTGAACATTCGGGATGATGTTCAGTGAACATTCGGGATGATGTTCAGTGAACATTCGGGATGATGTTCGGCCGAATGTTCAGGTCTGTTCGTAAGATGTGTGGAACAATCATAACCTAAGATCTTTGCACAGCAATCACTTTGTGGTTGCAATGTTTTTGGTTTGGCACGTAACAGATGATTCTCACAAGCGATTTTTAGTCAACATACTAAGAACAGATGTCAATCACTCACCCCCACCCTAAAAAAACCGGTTTAAACCACTTTAACCAATAACACCCAAGCTTCATGAAGATCCGCACAACGTCTAACATTGTAATAAAATAATTTTACTAATAAAATACAGTAAAATTAAATAAAAAATAATAATTAAAAATCGATGTTAAATTGCATGTTTATTTTCCATACAATTTCTCGAGGAATGGAGGAATGTAATCAGAAAATTATCACACAAACGCCAATAAAAATTAATAAAAGGTTGGGGAAGAAGGAAATCAACATATACAACTTTGAATAGTCGGGAAAATTTTATTAAATTCCCCTTAAAGTGATTGCTTGAAAAATGAAAAAATAACTTTAAAAAGACAGATAAGTATTTAGTACATTATGGCTATTACACTTTTACATACTTTTAGCACTCAGATATAACTTCCCCTATCATATTTTAGTATTACAAATATTACTTTAACTATCAAACTTGTACTGCAAGTCAGTTCTGATAATTTATGTTTATATTATCCTACGCTTTATTAATTTGAATTGTTTGCCTGTATTTTTTAAATTCCATTCTCTTGTTAGTTTTGTAAGCTAAGTTAATGGGACACATACATCATATTTTAACTAGGGGTCTGCGGTGCACCAAAAAAAACGGTGCCGGTATGGTACAAAACTAATTACCATCATCGGTTCGGTACAGAACATATTCCCGGTACAGATTCGGTACGGTACAGTTTACTGTGTCAAACAATAAACAGAGATAAGCTAATAGTCCAGTATCTATGGGGGTTGAGTATGCACTGAAAATGTAACACATTTTGACTTTTGATTGTTATTGGGGGGCACCTTGGAGATGACCAAAACCGATGTTGTCGCCTCCCCAGCAGGTGCACAACTTGGTGGGGAGGGGGGAAGTAGCGCGGGGGCGCGATCTACAAAAGCGCTCAAATCTCGTGAAAGAGACATGATAGAAACATGCTTTAAACGGCATTTTATTACACACATTATGTTCTTCAAAAAATGTCGTAAGCAAAAAACCCGTACCCATAATATAAATTAAGTACTGTAATTTAACATTTTATTTTAGAATATGAACTTTAAACTCAGAATAACGTAAAAATACTAATAAAAACACTTTAGTTTCAGCTAAAAACTGTGTTTAAGACGAGCTACAAGTAAGCCCAGGAAATATATATTTTATAATAGCATCGCAATATCCGTATAACAAAAATTAAATTATCTTAATTGTAAAAACCTGAAAACACCGGTATCACATAGAAGATGAAATAGAGATCAAAGAGAATGGCTTATAAAAACTGCAAAACGTTGACTCTCTATGTAAATCAAATGTCTCATAACAATTTATTTTAATTGCAAACATGAGTGATTTTCGTTCATTTCAATTGTGTGCATATATATAGTAGTCTATATAAAACTTTCAAAGACAATCAAGTGAAAAAGTCAAGGCTGAAGAATTTATTCTTAAAAGTTGGAATTCCACTTAATTAATCAAAAGTAAGTAATCAAATTCAGTAATACCTTTTTATATGAATACATTTTTAGCGAATTTCCCCTATAGGGAAGAAGCTATTACCGTAGGTGGCATGGTAGGACTAAAGCCCAAGACCATGATAACTTTTCATTTTGAGGTCTCCTGATGCCAAAAACACCATTCGTTCAAATTTATATATATGTGTGTGTGTGTGTGTGTGTGTGTGTGTGTGTGTGTGTGTCCGTAAGCACGATAACTCTCGTAAAAAAGGTCCGATCTTAATGAAATTTGGCTCAAATGTTTAAAGTACATTTACTTGAACGAGTTCGAAAACCAGACAAATCGCACCATTCGGAGGGGGTTTTTGGGGGTTTTGTACCCCAGAAATGTTTTTTTTTGGGTTTTTCACATGTAATTTTTTTTAAATAAAATTCCAATTTCACCATTGAATTCAGCTTAGAAAAATTTGGTATTTTGATCATTGCTCTACTTCAATTTGTTACTGAGGTATGGAAAGTGCTAGACACAGTACGTTGCCTAATGTTATTCTTATGGAGAAAAATAACAAATTTATATCTCGCTTATTTATAAACATAAACTGACAAAACTTGGTATATGGCTTCATCTGGTTGAGGTTAATTGTTGTTTGCACAAAAAAAACAATTGTTCGCCTATGGTTCCCGTAGCAGCAAACCTCAGTACTCGGTCCCCATGTTATTCTTATGAAGAGTACTTAAAATGTTATATATCCCTTATTTATGAATGTATATGAATGAAACTTGGTATGTGACTTCATTTAGATGAGTTCTATTGATATTTTGATAAAAACCCATTATTTTTTGTTCCTTGTGGTAGCAAACCTGTGTACTCATCCTCAATGTTATTCTTATAGAGAATAATTCATATTTTAAATATCGCTTATTTGTGAACATATTTCTTATGAATCTGGTAAGTGGTTTAATGTGTTATTAAGACATATATATTCATTGGAAATTCACTGAGAACGTAGGTTTGCTGCGACAGGGGTATTTTTCTTCAGGTAGGCCAATAACTAGAGAACCCGCGCTGCTCTGCAGCATCAGTCAACGGTGCACCTTGAGTTAGTTAACAAGCAAAAAAACTTGGGACAAAATATTAAAAATTCACAAAAAAGCAATAAGAATTATGTTAAAATTTAAAAGTGAAATCAGTGTTAAAGATGAATTTAGTAATTTGGGAATATTGACAGTATATGGGTTATATATTTATGAGTTAATTTTGTTAGTAAAGAAAGACCAATGTTAGTGAAGACAAAAAAAAACTGAGCCTCATGTCTATAATACTAAAAGAAAATTCGAAATGATTAGAAATCACCCCAGATTAGAATTATATAAACAAAAATCATCTTAAATTGGAAATAAGGTTCTGGGTAAACTACCAAGCTTATTAAAGAATGAACCGAACCAGACCACTTTTGAAATAAAGTTAAAACAATACATTGTGGGATTGAGGCTGTACTCCATTGAGGAATATTTAAACAAGTAAATACTCTGGAATAATGGAGTGGAATTGGAATTAGTGAATTTACTATGTAGTGTGTTATTTCATTTTACACAATAGTTGTTATAGGACCTACATGATATACTGTACTGACACTATTCAATGAATTTATGTATATAAAAGTGAATAAAGAGGTTTTTAATTGAATTGAATTGAGTTATTTGTTCTTTTAATCAAATAAATAATAAAAATTGCATATGGCTTAGTTATTACTCATTAATTTGTTGTAATAAACACAAATTAGGTTATATGACAGTCCGTACCGAATTTTTACCGAGAACCGAGGTACAAAATATTTTACCATACCGATCTGAAATTGTTGGTACCGCAGACCCCTAATTATAATCAGACTAAAATTAAACAATAAAAAACTTTATACAGGAGAAGCTCGCTAATCCGACACGTTCGAGACTTAGGCAGTGCCGGATTACTGAGCGCCATCTAGAAATAGCCGTTTTTGCGAGAATAGCGGGAATTAAGGCTAAATATAGAGAGTCAAAAGGATATCATTGGTCCATTATTCCATGTTTTAATGAGATTTCTCTTATTTCGGTAGTGATAGAAAAAGTTAAAACAAACATTTCAACCAGAAAATAGATTTAGAGTATTATATCTTAATACGGACGGTATAGTTACTCCTGCCGATTGTCCGTGAACTCTGCCGAACGCGCCCGAAAGGCTTATACAGTGCACAAAACAATATTTTTATAACCCTCAGACCGGTGCCCGATATTAAAAGTGCCAGACCATCGGATGTCTGATTAACGGGCTTTTACTGTAATAAATTAGTCTTTATTATAAAGTTAGATCTTGAATGAAAGAGGAAGAAGGCAAACATTAATTATTCAAAAATAAACTAGTATAGTTTTGTTCATAAAATCATTGCAGGTGAAAGACAGCTTCTGCGTCCACTTGGTGAGCAGACTGATCGCCAAAATACGCACCCTGTGCGTCCAAACTTAGCTGTGTTTCTTAATATTGCTGCTAGGTTGTGCGTGGATGTGTTTCCTGACAAACCTGCTGGATAGTACTAGGATGTGTACCATACACTTTTTGTTTTCAGTTGTGCCAACCATGGTTGGCGTTGGTTTAGATCACTGCACTTGGTCTCTGATCAAAGACAGGTTTTGTGGATTGGCCACATACACACAACCAATGGTCACAATTGGTGTCAACTGTGGTTGACACTCGGTTAAAAACATGTTAATCTAATATACTGCAAAATAAACATTGACTGAAAAATATAAAGTTTTGAATTATAGCATGAGAGTCGTCCAGAAAGTAAAGAACAATTGTGCACCACGCTGAGCGCAGGTCCCCCAACCACTGTGACTCAACAAGGGGCGGGGGAGCTCCCCTCTCTGCCTCAGTGTGAGCTGAGTTTCGTTGCTGAGCGAACACTCGTTTTATTTCTACATCGTTTCAAAATGGCGCCTCTAAACAACAATCCGATTCATACTTTCTGGAAAGTCAGGGAATTTAAAAAATGTCAGGGATAATGTTTACTATTTTATACAATTCAGGGACAAATTTTGATTTATAATCATAAATGCAAAGCACTACTGTGCGAAAATCACAACTTATTTGAAAAAAGTGTGTATTCCGAATTGCAAGTCAGGGAAAATTAACTTTTTTGGTTAGAGAAAGTCAGGGAAATCATTAACCAAATAAAAGTGTGAATCATGGAAAAAAAGCCAAGTGTGAAATCTGCGCTGTTATTCGGTTTCTAAATGTGCATAATGTTCAGGCTATTGCCATTTTTAGACAAATGCCTAAAAATGTTCACCGTGAAAGTGATATGAACGAGTCTCGGGTGAGAAAATGGTGTTTCATGTTTGATGAAGGAAGAGCAGTATAACAAGGATCGGAATGGCAGACCAACGCTCATTTCAGATGATTTGAAAATAATTGTAGGAAAATTCAGAAAAACTGGTTGTTTACTGGTTGCACATTATATTATATGAATCCTTTCCAGAAATTTGTAAATCCCATTGATTGCACTTTCACCATAAACTTCTTTTGATGTTCGCCAAAAGATTGAAATCGGCCTAACATTTTGTGTATTCAGAAACTTAACATCGCGGATCTCACACATGGATTTTCGATTGGCCCCGTCATTTAGAATCGTAAAGGAAAAAGACGCATGACTGCTCAGCAATGAGTCTCAGCTTGGCCAAGGCAGGGAAAGAAGTGGCCTTTTGCATAAATGGTTGTGTTAGTGGCGGAGCTGTGTTCGGCTTGGTGGTCATTCATTCTTTACTCACAGGTCTACTCTCGTTTTATAGCAAGTTTGCAGAGGGTCAGTAATGTTGATATGTTGTGCAGGTAAACATGGGAGACAAGTTCGGCCAGGTGATGATGAACAACCTGAGGGCCCGAGGCTGCCCACTGGCGGGGGCCGACGCCTGTCACTCCCTCGACACCCAGATGCAGAGGTACACAATACGCATCATGTACACAAATTGTTGTATGATATTTGCACAACAAACTTTTTTATGCCGATAGTTCTTGTAGCAGCATACCTGCGTACTCAGCCCCCATGTTATTCATTATGGAAAATAAGTAAAGTGTTATCTCCGGTAACAGTGAACATACATTAATAATACCCCCGTCGCAGCAAACCTGCGGACTCAGCGAATTTCCAATGCATAATATTTGTCTGAATTCCACATAAAGCCGCAAACCAAGTTTCATAAAAATATATTCACATATAAGCGATTTTAATTATTCTCCATAAGAATAACATTGGTAATGAGTATGTAGGTTTGCTGAAACAAGGAACAGAAACAATTGGTTTTATGCAAATAGAAATAGAATTTAACTAGGCGAAGCCACATACTAAGTTTCATCGATATTCAATCATAAATAAGCGGTATATGACATTATAGTTATTCTCCATAAGAATAACATGGGGGCTGAGAAAGCAGGTTTGCTGCAACAAGGAACAGAAAAATGGGTTTTTATATAATTATCAATATAACTCAACCAAGTGAAGCTACATACCAAGTTTAATTAATTTATGTTCATAATTAAGGGAGTCAGTACATTTTACTTATTCTCCATAAGAATAATATGGGGGCTGAGTACGCAGGTTTGCTGCTACGGGAATAATCAACAAAAAATCAATTTTTTGTGCAAATATCAATATACCAGTACTACTTGAAGCCACATACCAAGTTTCATCAACATACTTTAATAAATAATCGAGATATCAAATTTTATTTATTCTCCATAAGGATAACATTGGACAACGTACTGTGTTTAGCACTTCGAATATCTCTGCAACGGTTGGGCGTAGAATCACAATTTAAACACCAAAATGATTGTTTTGTGGAACTGAATAGATTGGTGAAAGCAAATGTGAAGTTTACATTAAAATAAACTGAGGAAAAGCCAAAAACCTTTTTCCCATAAGATTAACATGGGAGATTTTATGAGCAGGTTTTTTTTATTTTCTCCGCAACCACTTAACCTAGGTTAATAATTCAAAATACTAAATTATTTGTTTTTTTAAGCTCTATAACATGGTCAAAACCAAAATTAAGTTTTTTAAAAATTTTAGGGTGAAAAATGCAAATACCCCCGTAGCAGCAAACCTGCGTACTCAGCGAATTTCCAATGCATATGTATGTATCTTAATACCACATAAAGCCACATACCAAGTTTCATCAATATACATTCATAAATAAACGATTTATGACATTTTAATTATTCTCCATAAGAATAACATGGCAGCTGAGTATGCAGGTTTGCTGAAGCAAGGCACACAAAAAATGGGGTTTTATACAAATATCAATATAACTCATGTAGGTAAAGCCACATACCAAATTTCATTAATTTATTTTCATAATGAAGGCAGATAACACGTTACTTATTCTCCATAAGAATAACATGGGGCTGAGTACGTAGGTTTGCTGCTACGGGAGCCTTGGGTAAAAAATTGTCTTTTTGAGCAAATATCAATGGTTCACAACGATATGAAGCCGTATACCAAGTTTCGTCAGTATACGTTCATAAATAAGCGAGATATAAAATTTTTATTTTTCTCCATAAGAATAACATTAGACAACGTACTGTGTTTAGCACTTTCAATATCTCGGTAACCAATTGACGTAGAGAAATGATCAAAATACCAAATTGTGTGTTTTTTTAAGTTGAATCCAATGGGAAAAAATAAAATTTGACTATTTCCAAAATTATATATAAAAAATTCGAAAAACCCATTTTTGGGGTACAAAACCCCCCCAAAATACCCCTGCTGATAAAGCGATCTGGCTGGTTTTCGAACTTAAAGTCATAAATTTTGCTTTACACGTTTATACCAAATTTCATCAAAATCGGATAATTTTTACGAGAGTTATCGTGCTCACGGACACATATATATATATATATATATATATATATATATACAGTTTTGAACGAATGGTGTTTTTGGGGTCTGGGGACCTCAAAACGAAAAGTTATCATGGTCCCGTGCCTAGGTCTTACCATGCCGACTACGGTAATAGCTTCTTCCCTATAGGGGAAATTCGCTAAAAACTGATTTTTGAAAAATTTAAAACCCCCCTTCCCATTTTCCGATTTTTCTGGTTTTCGAACTTAAAGTCATGAATGTCATTTTACACATTTGAGCCAAATTTCATCAAAATCGGATGTTTTTTACTCAAGTTATCGTGTTAACGGACATATATATATATATATATATAGATATATATATACATATATATAAATTTTAACGAATAGTGTTTTTGGCATCTGGGGACCTCAAAACAAAAAGTTATCATGGTCTCGGGCTTAAGTCTTACCATGAGACCTACGGTAATAGCTTCTTCCCTATAGGGGAAATTCACTAAAACTTGGTATGTGGCTTTACCCAGTACATTTATATTGATATTTGTGTAAAACCCATTATTTGTGTTGCTTGTTTGACCAAACTTGCATACTCATCCACCATGTTATTCTTTTGGAGAATAATTAAAATGTCAAATCGTTTATTTATGAATGTATATTGAAACTTGGTATGTGCCTTATTGTGGTATTAAGATACATATATAGATGCATTGGAAATTCGCTGAGTATGCAGGTTTGCTGCTACGGGGTATTTATTTTGTTATTATGATAGAATTTCAGAGCTCAAATTGAGATTTTATAAATTTTTTCTTAAATACAAAACAGAATCTAAAATATATTGATCATATATTGTCAATATTTTCAAGTTTTCAATAAGGCAGATTCTCTGCAATATTTTTATTTGTGTTTATTGACATGTTTGCTGCATCGTGAGTCGCATGGGTTTTTATTTGGTTGGCTCTTCTCTCAGGACTGGGGCTCCTTGAGTTAAACGTCCTCTATCTAATAACGCAATTTTAGTAGTGTTAGTCACTTACAACTAATTTTTCTTTTTGATCTCCGTTTTGTAAATTTTGTGTCACCAGGGACTCAGGCCGCACAATATTTAAAATTATTTTGTTACTGCGATCTGAGTCACTCACTCATTCTTTTTCTGCACAGAGTTATATAGTTTCCTTTGTCGAGGGTTTTGTGAATCTATCTACTGCAATTGCTTGCAATCCTATGCTTCAATCCACACCCTTCAAGTCACTGGTCTTACAGTTTTGTGCCTCCTTTTTTTATATGGTATAATGTATTTAGACAACACCATAGTTATTGGTTTTCATTACGTGGTGTAAGTCACCGGTGAATTGTGACCAATCAAGTTTCCGAACGAAGCTGAATTCTAATAGAGCATGATCTAAAAGTACAGAAAAACTCACTCAGAGTGCTCTGACTGTATCCTCAATGAAGTTAAAGAGCACCAAAGTTGGAAATCTATATGAGTCACCAGTGAATTACATCACACAGCATGACAAACTCATGATGAGTCAGACTGAAAAAATGGACAGAATGTATATATGACATAGCAAACATGTTAAGTACACTTGACGCAGAATATATTGAGCTGAGGGAACTGTTTTCAGTTCAAACGGTTGGAGTAGAGCGAGATTTAGACATCGGTCTAAATCTGTCATCTGTTGTCATTAAATCGTAATATTGTAGTTATGTAAACAAAATAACTGTTGGTCAGTATTCCATGTTCAGTAGGCCAGCTGGTTATCTCAGTCACTCCAGCAGTGGAGTAAGCCACAGCTCAAGATATTCTGCGTGATGTGTTAAATCAGCTTCGGCTTTTAAATTAGCTGTAATCTTCATTAAGTGGTTTTAATCACTGCTCCCAGAAAACCACATGTTAATACTACATTTGACTGATTGATTATAAACAGCTGTTGATTATTAGTGAATTTCCTTTGGAAAGTGAACTATTAGCATGACCCGAATCAGAATATATTGAGCTGAGGGAACTGTTTTCAGTTCAAACGGTTGGAGTAGAGCGAGATTTAGACATCGGTCTAAATCTGTCATCTGTTGTCATTAAATCGTAATATTGTAGTTATGTAAACAAAATAACTGTTGGTCAGTATTCCATGTTCAGTAGGCCAGCTGGTTATCTCAGTCACTCCAGCAGTGGAGTAAGCCACAGCTCAAGATATTCTGCGTGATGTGTTAAATCAGCTTCGGCTTTTAAATTAGCTGTAATCTTCATTAAGTGGTTTTAATCACTGCTCCCAGAAAACCACATGTTAATACTACATTTGACTGATTGATTATAAACAGCTGTTGATTATTAGTGAATTTCCTTTGGAAAGTGAACTATTAGCATGACCCGCACGGTGAAACTTAAGCCCGGGACCACCATAGAAGTTCCAAACGTGACCCCCTGAACACGTTTTGGGGGGTCGTTCAAAATTATATATATATATATATATGTATATATATATATATATATATATATAGACATATATATATATATATGTGTATGCACTCTAGCGGTCGCATTTTTTGTCCGATTTACTTCAAATTTGGTAGGGACGTTCCTTTCTATAATCTGTTGGACAAGTTCGTTGGGCAAAACAATCGGAAAACTCTAAACCCATTTTTTGGGGATTAATCTTTAAAATTTCGAGTTTTCGGGCCCAAAAAGGGTCAGAAAAGCCCCAGATGTAAAATTAATGCATGTAAAAAGATGGGAATTAGAGAGACAAAAGTTTTAAGCCCTCTCTCGTCATTCTAGCATAAATATTTACTGAGTTATTAAAGAAAATGTGTATCGGCTAAACACAGTACGTTGTCTTATGAGGGTTTTACACTAGAAAAGCCTGTTATTCCTTTGCTAAAGTACTTTTATTATCCCCAGCAACCTCACGCCTACTTTCAAGCCTGTCTGGACCTTCTCCTAACCTTATAATGCGCAAAATTGTATTCCCAGCTTTGCAAGTAAATGAAACCAGGAGTATCAGAACAACCAAAAAATCAATGTTTTCAGATTTCAATAAAAATTGGACAAATGTATGTTTTTACACTGATTTTGAGTTTTAAAAGTTTTTATGTGGAAATTCACTTCCCTCACGTCAGCATGCTGCGTGCGAACTCGTTTTTATTTTAAACTTCATAAGCCCAATGTTAATTTTTGTCAGCAAGCAAGCATGCAACCAACAAACCAAGCAACTAAACCTTACTCATATTAAAGTATAGGATTTATTACCCCTCACACTACAAAATATGGAGTTGTATTACATATTTAGGGCTGGTTGACATATTACTTCTCTAATTTAGTACCGGTGAGATCGAGCCATATTCTGTGATATTTGATTCGCCTCGTGGGTGAAAAATATGTCTACTCTATATACAATCTTTTTTCAATGGTTCTAGTCGCTGTTTTTAAGAAATTATTTGTTGGTACTTTACCTCGTGTAAGTGTTACTTTGACACTTGTTACCTCGTTCACTGGTTAGCTGTTTTGACTATTTTGTTTTGATTTCAAACTCCAAAAGTCCAATGTAACAATTTACAATTTTCAAATGAGACTTTTAACAAAACATGAATTTTCCTGGGGTTGAGGTTTTTACTGATCAATATTTTAGGTCCAAAACCCCTGATTTCAAAGCTTTAAGGAAAATCTTTCCGCTGGTTTCCGAGGTAAATTTTGCAAACAAACAGACATTGCTCATAGAGTATAAGTTCCCCTTACTGTAAACATTATTTGAATGGTTTTTAATAACGAGATTCTTTAACGATATGTAAATCTTACACGACCCACAGGTTCCTAGGCACGGGCTGGGATGGCGCAAGGGCCTGGGACATGGTACAGGTGTACAACACCATCCCGGCGAGCGACAGGCAGCGCATCGAACAGCTGGAGTTCCTGGACGAGCAGGAGCTACTGACACAGCTGTTCCAGCACTACTGTCTGGCTGTGGGGTGGCGCGGGCCGCTACTGGCCGATGTGGACATCTCATAGCAGCCACCGCCCGACTGGCACACCTCCTTCAGCGACAAACTCACCATCTAGAGTTGCCAACACACTCTAGACATAGCTGCGTTTTGTTTCATCGTTTGTTAGTTCTCGCTTATAGTTTAATTTGTCGTCGAGTTTTGGAGTTAATGAGACTGGTAGGAAAGGAAATTAATCTGACTGTAAGTATTTTTATTTGTAATAAAACCATTTGTATTAAGTATTTTTATTTTAAGTACATAAACAGTAGTTTAAGTCACAAGTTTTTCCGAGCTAAAACAAACATTTAATTTTAGCAAACCCAACTTAACTTTTAAAGTTTTTAGTAGAAGTTTATTGCATTTGGAAACACAAATTAATATTACTGGTAATTTAAAATTTGTATGACTATATCCAATTAGTAGACAGGTTCTAGTACAGACTACTACTACTACAGGTTCTAAGTATTTATTTTGGAAAAATTTTCTAAATATATTTTTAACCTTTCTCGAGGGGCAAATTTTGTCTTAACTACATGTAATTATTTTGTGTTTGGGGTCATTAAATAATGTTGAAACTTTTGTGTTTTCTTACATTTTTAATGAATAAAGTAAATTATTTTCATTTTAGTAGTGAAAATAATTAATTTGTTAATCAGATTTATGATTGCTACTTGTATTTAGGTAAGGCAATCGCCTGTAAATGAGGTTTGGAAAAAGTATTAATTTGTAATAAATAATCAGTTTGGTATCTATATATAAAGCCTCATTGACCCAGGAACTTTTGAGAAAACCATAAGTCTGACACCCATCAACCCTATACTTAAATGAAAGGTCTCGGTGAGCAAATTGGAGGAAAAATATTAGTTTTTTGATAAAATGTACCCTAAGGGCACAAATATAAAGAAACGGGATGAGTTTAAACACACTTAAAGGCATTTCATTTTCGACAGCTGATACATTTGTTTGTATTACAGCTGTTACCTGTGCGAAGAACAGGTACACATTCTACTAGTTATTATTACTAAACCTGTCGTAAACATGCATGTATATTGCATAAACATGTATGAAATAACAAAACTCATACGATATATTCAATTTGAGCTATTTATTAGTATAACATTACGTTTTACCTACCAACTTTACCTTTTTACAAAGTCTACAAACTTACATCACACAAACGTCGCAGACAATTGTCTGTCTGCTCGCGAAACAAAAACAAACAAAGTATTTCCTCCTGGCCAAGCAGCAGCTAAGAACAATGTTGCCACCTCACCGTAGGAAAATATTCGGATTCTCGGTGATTTCCAAAATGAAATACTGTAAGTAACACAGAAACAGCTTTCCAACAGCCAAATTATGTTCACAAGATTTAATGTATATACTTGTTATATGCTTGTATGGTCCTAGCAAATAAGTTTGCCATGTGCTCGCTATGTTAAATGTAGTCCAACTCTGTTATGTCTATTGCTCGAGAAGGGTTAAAATATATTTATTGTTGACAGTTCTTGATTATGCAAATAGAGACTTATCTGTTTCTGACTTGTTGCATTATCTGTAGAACAATGATTTAAACCTAGGTCCCAGAAATTGTTTCTGTCGTACCTGTGCCATGTACATGTATATGGTGCTGCTGTTGTTGAACTTTTCTTAAATATATATTTAATTGGCTCGAATGACTATAATTAATGGTTGTTTAAAGTGCTTTAGCTCTTTATCAAAATTAAAACACTTGTAAGTTGGCAACATTTGTGGTCATAAATTATTAACCAAATATTTTTTTTACATTTCTATCTAAAGATTCTTCTACTTCAAAACCCAACGTATGTTGTAGCAAGTGACTCTTTATAAGATTAAATTAATTTCAGTAAAAACTCATAAAACAATTAAGTACATATTACACTAATATCCTGTATAAGTCATAGAAATTCAAGGGTTTGTCTACTTGTTAACATCTAGCAGGTATTTTGAATGGAAGAAATTATTTGTCAGTTGTCCAATGTGATATCTTGTCGAAGTGGTAAAATGTTTATTTTCAGTTGGTTTAAATTAAAACAACAATAAATTTTTCTAGTAAAATTGTTCTATAAAATTATCTTGAATCCAAAATTGAAATTGAAGTCCAAAAATTTGTTGTTCAATCTTTATGTAGGCTATTCACATTTAGTCCCAATCACTTTAACTCTGACTGCCTCTGCTATTTTTAGCATTTTTTACTGTATTTTAGTTTTGAAATGTGACTTGTAAGATTTCACTTGTGACATTGTGAGTTAAAGAGACTGTTGGCAACTCTCATAAGTTTTAGTTCTCGTACTTAAATTGTTATTTTACTACATATGCATTGCATATGTATTGTTGTTCCCTTGCTACATATGCATAGTACTTCAGTTGCTTGTGATTTATGCAGCCATTGCATACTCCATATTTTCAATATGTGCCAATTCTTTACTCTGATATCGAAAGTAATCGGTAACAAATTTGATGTATCTCATAACCATATAAAATATGTTCGTGCACAGTTCTCGCTACAATGTTCATCGAACATGTCACTCACTGGTAATGCTGACAATCAGTCTCTGAAATATGTGTGGATTGTTAATGTTAAGTATTGCACTAAAGAATATGTCTTATGGAGATTTCAGTGTTACCAGTTTATGTAATTAATGTAAGGAAATTGTATTTTCTCTAAGATGACCTATAGTTAATCTTTTCTAAAGTTTTTATACTTAAAAGTCTTTTAAACTCTAACAGTGTAAATAATAGCCTTTATTTGCTTTCACAGTTATGTTTGAGTGGACATTAGTCTTTTGCTAAAAATGGATATATAGTAAAAACTTAATTACTTAATTTTGATCGCTGTTAAGTAATTGTTATGACTGCTTGAAATAGTGTATATAAAATTATTGTACTGCAAAACATATTACCATCTTAAAACAATGTTTATTTCATAATTAAATATTTCATTATGTATTCTTACAACAACTATTGTTAACATATTGGATTTATTACATAAGCTTCACGATATAAACACAGATCACTTTCATTGAAAATCAGATTCTCTTAAAGTGACTCTAAAATAAAGCAATTTTCTCAGTTAAATTATCAAATTTAATTTATTGTTTGTTAGTTACAAATTTATTCTAGCACAAGTATAAATCTGTATGGATTATAGTGGACAGAATACGAGATTTCTAAATTTTGTCCATGGACTATTTGGATATTTGAATTAAAATAATTTTATGATCATAAGATGTAGTTTCTGTCGCTTCTGTTTGAATATTTTGAGAAGAAAAACTTGAACATATTTATTTATTAAGATTAAATTACCAAAGTGTAAAGCAACTAGGGTGACCATAAATGATTAGGTACAAAACGGGACATCATAATTCAGGACAACATGAGGAGGGAAAAAGGGAGACCCGGGAAGATTGTAAAGAATACTGTGTTTTGGTCAGTTGTAGGATAAAAGGACGTATAACACTGTAACTACCATTAACTAAATAGTTTGAAAGTCAAATGTGTAAAGTTAAAATATTCATCATATCCATCATGTTATTTATTAATGTATTACTAACACAAACCAGAAAGCATATTAACATATTAGTTTATTTAACCCTTTGAGTGCCACGCAACGATATATCGTTGTGCACGGAACATCCGAAAAATACTTCACAACGATATATCGTCGTCGGTGGTCTTACCGAAAAATACATTGCAACGATATATCGTTGTTATGGAAAATTTTTCTTACGTCATTACTTTTATTATTTCTTTCAGGACATTTCCAGGATATTTTCTAGCTCTATAAATCTAGTAGTTATTTGGTGAAAATCTTATATTTGAACAATGTTTATTTATCTGAAAAAATATCTAAAAAAAATTTCCCGCATGTATAATATAGCTAAACTTTAAACTTACAAAACAAAAAAAGTTTCATAATAATATCTTACCAAATAAAAAAGTTATTGATTTTATGTACAAAACTCTTGCAAAATGTTGATTTTGTGTATCGTTGTTATAGAAAATTTTTCTTACATCATTACATTTTATTATTTCTTCCAGGACATTTCCAGGATATGTTCAGGTAAACATATACTCCATAAATATACGAGGCCTAGTTAGTCTGCTTTATGAAATAATATTGTAATAAAACTTAAACCCTTGAATAAAGTTAGGCAACTGTCTTGTGTACTAATTTGCCGTTTTTATATTTTTTTACATTTATGGAAATACTTGTCCGCCTAAAGCCCAAATTTGATGAAACTTTCAGGAAATATTTTGGGAAACATGTCCTCTATAAATCTAGTAGTTATTTGGTGAAAATCTTATATTTGAACAATGTTTATTTACCTGAAACAAATAAAAAAAAATTAAAAGAAATTTCCCACATAAATATATGTATTCAAATTTTTTATTTTTTAAATATTATATATGTGCATAATATTATAGCTAAACTTTAAACTTACAAAACAAAAAAAGTTTCATAATAATATCTTACCAAATAAAAAAGTTATTAATTTGTTTGCAAACCCTTGCAAAATGTTGATTTTGTGCCTGGCACTTTTTGGATATACTGTGTTAAAAACTCTGGCACTCTAGGGATATAACGACCGAAAAACTCTGGCACTCAAAGGGTTAAACTTTACTAGCTGATGTTATGTTCATCACTTGGCGATCTAGCAGGCATAGAGTTAGAGGTTTTAAAACTTAAATATTATAAGCTTTTTATGTAACTAAAATAAGATGATGTATGATTGAACTTTGAACTCCCAGGTAGCGGATTTCATAACCCCAAAAACGCATCTGAGGGTTAGAGCTTTTGATTGATACCTAACATGTACACAAAATAATAGTTTTAATAGGTGGCTAAAAATCACTGAACTAAAATCAAACAACTTTTGAACTTGATTAACTTTTCAGTTAAAACTCAACTGTTTTAACTTACATAATTTCCTATATTGTAAATTAACAACATAAAATTTGTCTTGGATGATTTTTGTTACTGTTGTACAGTTTCAGCAGCAAAAAGTTCAATCAAGTTTGTTCACTTCATGGTTCTATCTCTTCTGTAATAACTTTCTGGTTTCTAGAGAATTTAACAAAATTGTTCTCAGGTTTAGTCAGTCAAACCTGCACTGTGTTTAAAAATATTTTTGGTAAAAAAAATGTATATATTTTATCTATAGTGAAAAACAGGACATTTCCGTTAACTGATGGGACACGGGACAACCTCAATCCAAACCCTAAAATAAAGGGACTGTCACGGTTAAAACAGAATGTATGTACACCTTAAATGTTACCTTAAAAGTGTTATTTTTTTCAGTAGGTTATGACTGGACTACAATGTGGATTACAAAGGAAATCTAAAAAAAGTATAAAAACTCTAAAATTACCCTTCCTTTTGTTTTTTTAATGTCATTCAAAATACAACTTTAGACTACCACAAAAATGCACAAAAGTAGGGTTTTCTACATCCAATCTTGTTTTAATACATAAAGTCTGAACTTAAATTAATCAACTTAGTTTTTGGACTTTGCGTTTCAACATTTGTTTTCCAATATTGAAACAAATGTATTTACTGTATTTATTGTGATATAATTGGTACTCATTGTGGATTCTAATATATTTGGAGAAATATTTGAATTATTACATATTTTTAAGTAGTTAAGTGTTACTTTCTCTGTGTATATATTTATCCATAGTTTGATGTTAAGTGTTAATATCTTCTGTTAAATTGTGTGTATAATAATAAAATTATTTCTTAAAGTGGATTGAATGTTTTATTAATTAATACCAAAGGTTATCCTTGAAAAACTTGCTAAACCGTTTTTATTTTGACCCCACTCTCCATATCCATTGTAAGACCCAAAAATGTATAATAAGAAAAGTTAACATATCACGCTGGTACACAAGGGTTTCGATAACTACAGCCTCCCCCTACGGTGATAACTACAACCCTCCCCACAGTAATAACTACAGCCTCCCCCCACGGTGATAACTACAACCCTCCCCACAGTGATAACTACAGCCTCCTCCCACAGTAATAACTACAGCCTCCCCCACAGGGATAACTACAACCCTCCCCACAGTGATATTTACAGCCTTCCCCCCCCCCCGAGCATATTTTATGGCATTTGCACTGGGCGACATTGTAGGAATCGTAGTTTGAGGAGGAGGGGGTGATAGAAATTAAGTTTTTCCCCCATTTCTTCACTTGGATTTTCATTAGTTAAACGGAGAACCTTATAATATATATGTTATAATCAATTTAATTAAAGGTTATTGCAAATTTATACTACAATCAATAACTATTTATTCAGTAACTTTGAAATTTTAAATCCTGAACAATGTGGTTTTATTGAACATAAATCAACTTTAAATTCTATTTCAAGATATATCAAAACTGTAAATATTTTATTTAATAAAAATGCCATATTGCCGCGATACAATGTGACTTAACTAAAGCTTTCGATTGCTTGAATCATAACATATTACTAGAAAAAGTTGAATATTATGGAATGTGAGGATTAGCCAAAAAGTTTATTGAATCTTATTTCCAAAATAGATTTCAACGAGTTGAATGTAAGACTGAAAAAATAACGATGATTCATCCAGGAAAAATGAATATAGGTATTCCACAAGGATCTGTTCTGAGACCACTTATGTTTATAATATTAGAAATGGAATTACGACTCAATTTGCTGATGACCCATCTGTGGTAGTTGCCAATAACTCCACACAACCTCTAAGATATCATTAAATACCCCCGTAGCAGCAAACCTGCATACTCAGCGAATTTCCAATGCATATTAATTTATCTTAATACCACATAAAGCCACATACCATGTTTCATCAATATACATTCATAAATAAACGATTTATGACATTTTAATTATTCTCCATAAGAATAACATGGCGGCTGAGTATGCAGGTTTGCTGAAATAAGGAACACTAAAAATGGGCTTTTATACAAATATCAATATAACTCAACTAGGTAAAGCCACATACCAAGTTCTATTAATTTATGATCATAATTAAGGGAGATAACATGTTAATTATTCTCCATAAGAATAACATGGGGCTGAGTATGCAGGTTTGCTGCTACGGGAACTATCGGGCAAAAAATGGGTTTTTGTGCAAATATCAATAGACCACAATGAAATGAAGCAATATACCAAGTTTCGTCACGATAAGTTGATAAATAAGCGAGATATACAATTTTTGTTATCCTCCATAAGAATAACATTGGACAACGTTATTTAGCAACGTGTTTACCACTTTCAATATCTCAGTAACCAATTGACGTAGAGCAATGATTAAAACATTAAATTGTGCGTCTTTTTAAGCTGATTCCAATGGGAAAAAATAAAATTTTACTTTTTCAAAAATTGTATGTAAAAAACTCAAAAAACCCATTTTTGAGGTACAAAACCCCCCCAAAATACCCCTTCGGATAGGTCGATCCGTCTGGTTTTCGAACTTAAAGTCATAAATGCTGCTTTACACGTTTGTACCAAATTTCATCAAAATCGGACCTTTTTTACGAGAGTTATCGCACCCACGGACACATATATATATATATAGATATATATATATATAGATATATATATAGATATATATATATATATAGATATATATATATATAGATATATATATAGATAGATATATATATAGATATATATATATATAGATATATATATATATACAGTTTCGAACGAATGGTGTTTTTGGGGTCTGGGGACCTCAAAACGAAAAGTTATCATGGTCCCGAGCCTAGGTCTTACCATGCCGACTACGGTAATAGCTTCTTCCCTATAGGGGAAATTCGCTAAAATGATTTTACATGAGTTAAATTCTTGGTATAGTGCTTGGTCTATTATTGAATAAATCAAAGACAGATATTCTTCACTTCCAGTTGAAAAAATGTAAAGACAAATTATTAAATATCAAATTAGAAAGTGAAAAAATTTCTGAGGTCTCTGAAATAAAATTATTAGGTATAACTTTAGATAACCTTTTCAATTGGAATACGCAAATAAATAAATTCATCAACAAATTAAACTCAGTATGCTTTAATCTGAGAGTATTGTCAAATTGCTTCAATTATGAAAAACTAACAATTGTTTATTTTATATATATATACAAAGTCAATTTTGATATATACCTGCACAGTAAAACTGCACTAAAAAACTAAAAAATAAATTTGTTTAGTTATTAAGTATTTATGTTTAATTACACACTAATATTCACAACAAAATGTTTTACAATATAACTTCATTTGAAAGTTACTAAAATTCCAAGTCGGGTAGTAGGCATCTCCCTTCCTCTATCGAAATAAGACCTTAGCTTCATTGTTTTTGTTAATTACATATTAACTTTGCACCAAGCTGAGAATATTGAAATAGTTTTTTTCACTTTACTATTTTTTCAAAACGATATTTACATTTAACTAAATGTTGCCCAGTTAACATGTAAGTTTATGCCCTGCCCCCCACTGTGATAACTACAACCCCTCCAGATAATAACTACAGCCCTCCAGGTGATAACTACATCCTTCCAGGTATAATAACTACAGCCCTCCAGGTGATAACTACATCCTTCCAGGTATAGTAACTACAGCTCTCCAGGTGATAACTACATCCTTCCAGGTATAATAACTACAGCCCTCCAGGTGATAACTACATCCTTCCAGGTATAATAACTACAGCCCTCCAGGTGATAACTACAATTTCCCCACTGTGATAACTACAAACCCTCCCCCCCAACTGATAACTACAGCCCTCCAATGGTGATAACTACAGCTCCTCAAGGTGATAACATTCTCCCCTCAACCAACTAATCTAAACACTGTCCTTGGCTGGCCACACATGGGAAATAATATGTACCTTATTTTGAATTTTTAAATGTTTAATGTTTCTTTGTGTCAGTACAATTTTATAAAAAGTTTTTAAACTCAAGACGACAGTATTTTCTTCTGTGATGCATCAAGATTTGATAATAGGACAAAACTAGTCCCGAAAATAGTAATCTTTAAACTAGTGGATTGATGACGACAAGGTATGTAACCTTATTTTTACTTTCTCCCCCTATACATAGTATATGGAGAAAGTATTGTTTTCGTCAAAATTTTCGAATTTGAGTTGTTAGTGGAAATATTTGTTTTGGTGCTCCCTGAACCCAAAAAAGTGGTTTTTACGTGATGTATGTCTGTGTGTGTGTGTGTGTGTGTGTGTGTGTGTGTGTGTCTGTGTGGATGTGTACAGAGCTAGAGCCCTAACCTATGGGCCGATTTTTATGAAATTTGGTATGTAGGTACTAATCTACGATATCTCCAGGCATTTTTTCATTTTTTGAATTTTTGATATTTAAGGGTAATTATCCCCCAAAAAACATGAAAAATCCAAATTTCTCAAAAACGGCTCTAACAATTTTGATGAAACTTTAGTGGTTTGTAGAACTTTAGGTTTCCAACAAAATGACACCATCCGCATTACTGGAAAAATTCAGGTTCAGAAATTGCAGGACTTAAAACATCCAAAATCCAGTTTTTTGGATTTTTCATAAAAAATCATAAATGTTAACAAAGATTACTACTCACCATTAAAAAAAGCTCAAACAACTAAATAAATTAGTACTTTGAATTACTATTCTACGATTGATAGTTGCGGAGAAAATTGAAATTTTCTTTTAGCGGTAAACGCAGTACGTTGTCCAATGTTATTCTTATGGGGAATACAAAAATAACTATTTCTCTCTTATTTACTGATCAATTTCATTAAAATTTGATATGCAGGTCAAGTTAGCATTGACCAACAGAAGATGTGTGAAGGAAATGTGTTTTTATTTAACCCGGGGGGGGGCAAGGGGGCATTTCCCCTCTCAAAACCACTGTGTGTAGCAACGGACTCTATGGTGCCTCCCAAAAAGGGATTTGGGTGGATATTTCTGAAAACAACTATTTTAGACAATTTTCTGTACATTTATCTATACTTCATATTATATTTATATAGTAAATAACAAATATTTTTGTCATTAAAGTTTGGCTAAAAGGGAGAAAGTATGTGTCAGTTTCCTGATACCGTTTATTTAAGTCATATAATCAATCCAGGAGGTAAATAGCATGAAGAAGTATAATAGGTTACCGACCTCAAGATGTATAAGAGAGATGTGTGCTTGATCCACTGATGTGATTTAGATGCAGAACCGCATTTCCCACTAGGCATGTGCCTAGAGCGCAAAGAAGAAAAATTAACGCTTGACCGCAGTTGCCGCGAGGCACGATAATAATTCTCAGGCAAATGGGCATCATGGCTCGAAGGGCACAATCACATTTTTAGTCCAGTCAATTTGTTGAAAACCCTCGAAGTAAGGTAATAGAAATTAAAGTTATGGCATTATGTCAGAAAAGTGTCCTCAATATCATTCCACTAATCGGAGTGGCGGAGAGCCGCTCTTTTGGACAAAAGCTTCCGTTATATTGGATTTAGTTGACTTAGAGCGTTAATTTCTGCTTCGTTCATCTTGTAATTAAATTTACATTAATTGATGAACGAAGTGAATCACTGTATTGATGAAGAAGTTTCAGTGGCCGTGTGTGGGTGTGTGTGTGTGTGTGTGGGTGTGTTATCGAAATACTAAATAACTGTACAGCATTTCTTAATGAAATTTTGAAGGAGTCATTTGGGATACCAAAGGGATGTTTTAACACAGCATTTGTATTTTATTTTGGATTAATAATAATTATTAAAACTAATTTTAATGTTTGATATTCAGTAGTTGAATTGGTTTTCGTAGTAAGCTATTGACTATGGTTGTCTTTAAAATGTCAGCTGGGATTTATCTGTGTTTCACTTGAGGGATTTTTATCCCCTATATGGGATATTTTGACTGCTTGTGGGATAAAATGGGATTGTGGGATAAAGTGGGATTTTTTTGAAATCGTCATTACGTCTGCTAGTTTGCTTACAACTTACGACCAGAGCACCTTAGCAGCAGTGGCGGATTTAAGCAATTGCCGCCTAAGGGCTATTAGGAAATTTGCCGCCCTCCCCCCCACTGTAATCTTTTTCCTTTTCGCCGCCCAGGTTTACCCACATGTTATATATATCTTGTTTGGTTATTTTGTGTTAGTATCTAAAGAAGTTACGAATTAACTAAATGAATAAGTTTAAGAAATTTCTGTTATTTCCTAGTTGAAAAAAAACGTAAAATAATGTATAATTGTCTTGATTGACATTAATGACAATCAGCACTAGAGACAAATTTTCGTGTTGAAAGCAGTGAAGTGCTACTTTTAATAACAAGAAAATCCTTCAACAAAGACCTAAAAATCCCTTCTTACACTTCATCAAAACATTGATTTTTACACCAACACATTGACTGCTGAAAATTATAATAAATAACCTATAAATAAGATATGATGACACTGTAGCCTTAAAATTCGTAATTCGGACCATTAGCCTAAAAATTCTGATTATTTTAATCCTGAATTAGCGCTTTTCAATACAGTTTTTCAGTCATTTTGTAATTCATACTTTTATACAAAGAATTGTTGATATGTTTTAGACGATCAAAATATAAAATTAATCGATGTAGGTTCATAAAACTCTACACATTTTCAAACGCTTCTTCTAGTTTCACCTCCATTATGTTGGAGATCCAATGAATTAAAATATAATACCATAGATTAAACAAACTACTTAATGGCATTACTTACTTGTGGTATTCTTAATCTATGATAATACCTACAGGAGTCTCTACTCTCTGACAAATAACCTTCATAAAGCGTGCCGTCATATTTGGTATTTTGTCCTGTTGTAGTGTCAACTTGTTGGTGGGACAGTGTCATTCGATGTACAAGGCGGCTTGTTTTCAACACTATTTTCAAAGATATATTAAAAGGATGTTTTCATTTAACTCAAATCGTAACTTTGCTTCGAGATAAACAATAAAATTGCATGTAAAATATGTCTTAAGATTATAAAGTTAAGTTTAACATCATGATTCGCCTAAAATGCGACAAGATATTAATTTAAAGACTTCAAATATCACAGTTTTTCATTTAATGAAATGGGTGATTTTGACACCGTCCCACCCAAAAAAATAAATATAGAGGTCTCGCCTACAGTAAAACACTGCAGCCTACATGCTGACCACCATTTTGACCCTCTGTCAACTATGCTCCCATGGCAACAACCAATAAAATCCTCTATTCACAAATTATGTTAGTCTTTATTTGCCTTTGGTCAGATGTTTTGTTTAAAAAAATATCCTCCAAAATGAACGATTATGTGTGGTAGCCTTTGATGGTAAGTATAAGACGGTGGAATAACTTTCTTTGTTACCTTGAGTTTGAAAATGAAACGACAATATCATTGAAGTATACATTTTGTTATTGTCATCTCAAATTCGATTGTTGCAACATTTCTCATCCGTGTGTGCCTTGGTCATTATTGATATTGTGTAACAAATAATTGTAATGCTACTCGAACGTATGGGTAAACTTGGAAGTCCGTGAGTTGGACCATAGATTAAGAATACCACAAGGAGTATGTTTAATCTATGGTTGGACGTAGTCATAGTGGCGCAGTGCCTGATGTAGTTCGTGGCTTGCCGCCCTTTCTCTGTAGCGTACTCGTCTTGTCGCTAGTACGGATGAATGACAAATGCATTATGACTGCTTTGAGGAACTGCAGTGTGAGGGACTGCAAGCGTTATACATTAGTCTCTGATTACTACCTTTAACTTTAAAAGGGCGGCACACCGTCATTGTCATCCATTCTCGTCAAAATGTTCCCCGTTTCAACATTTCTTTTGTTAACTTATTAATTTTCTGTAAATTTGCCGCCCCTAAAAACTTGCCGCCCTGGGCTACAGCCCCTATAGCCCCCCCCTAAATCCGCCACTGCTTAGCAGTAGCACTTCTAGTGGATTTTCTCGCCGTACTGGCAGTTGCGGGGTTTCCCATTTTTTAACCTCGCTGTCCGCACCTATTATGATTTTATAAACGTCACAGAACGAACACTGAATCATGTCAATTTCGCTGGCCGAGCCATGTTGGAATTAACAAGCAAACTATTTGCCATTATTTAGTACCTACTTCGTACTCTTTAGTACTACCATTAAAAATATTAGTACTTCTCACGTAAATAAATTATTTAATTTAGTTAATTCACCGTATCATTTAACCTATGTCGCATTGCTCAAAACCTTTGAGGTACTAAAATGTAAAATACCTAAAGGTAATTAGTAGATCTAAATAAGCTCTATCTAACGGTATAAATATTGTACTAATACATTATTCAATAACCATATAATATTTAACATTAATTGTGTTGCATTGTTTAACAAATCAGTGGGAAAGTGTGGGATATGACGAGGGATATTATAGGGGAGAGTGTGGGATAAAGCGAGATTTGTTGTATCAGCACGTGGGATATTTTTACTGCTGCGTGGAAACACTGAAAAACACAAATCACAAAAAATGTAAACAGGTTTTCAACTATGAAGTTAGGTTATGTTTTGTTCCATCAATTTTGTTATTTTGAAATAGTTTAAAATGTGAGTGTTATGTAAATTAATAGTGTTTTGTCGTGTTTAAAACAATATTTATCCTATATATATTTAGGTTTATTAGTAGTTTATTTTTTACTGGAAAACTTCGATGTAAAAGCTAAGTGTTTGGACTAGTGATGATAAATTAATACAATAGGTTTTGGAATTTTTGAATTACTGGGACAGTATAACTCCGTAACACGGCTGACTATGATTGATAATCAAGAGTGTTGTAGACCTATAGTAGTTTCTTTTCATTGTGAATAAATTACTCGATAGTAGACTTACTAAACGATCATACGTGCAAACTATCTTTATTACATGTAATGTGCCAAATAAGCCCCACTGTCACTTAATTACATGGAATTAAAGTTTTGTAATCTAACGGTCAGTAAAATAGTCTGGTTACAGTTTATATTTGTGGGCATTTTCTGTAAATAATATTGATTTTCATAAACAATCAAGATGTCTAAAACTCCGTAATCCCAACCGTCTACATTGTTCAACTAGTTACGTTGTAGACAGATTGCCCTCCTGAAAAATTGTCATTAATGTAGATGATGTTTTTGCTTTTAAACCTCTCGTACTGCGATTTCAGTAGCTTGTGTGTTTAAGTTCAAACTACATATTAATGTTCTAAACATTTTTAAATTTAAGGTATGAAGATAGGATATAAGATACTGTTTTATAAATAAATCATTGAATACCTTTTTTTACATTCAATTGGTTTAAAACAAGTATATTTCTGTATGTTTAACCCCCTGATTTTGGAGCTGGAAATTAATAGGCCTAATAATAATTGGCAACTTTTCCCTCAGGTGATATATTTAAAACTCGTCGAAAACCATCCGGTGCCAAAAATATATTAAAGTCATTGGCCGAGTCGTAAAAAACCGTGACCAGGCCTGATGGCCATAGCTAGGACCTGTGACCAAATAAACGCAATCAGTTTAATCTAATTTTCTAGGTACACACAGTGGTTTTAAGAGGTTAATTACTCCACCTCACCCTCCAGGGTTAGATGGAAACGTATTCCGCATATTCTCTATTCATTGTTGCTGGATGAGGAAACCCCAGCATAGCTGCTACAGGCACATTTTCTACAAGCGGGAATTTTGCGCAGGTTACCTGAAGGTTAGGATATAGCAGGAAAGGAAAGGGTGGGATGGGACAGGCAGCCAAATTGGCCTTTCAGAGTACCAACTCCCGTGCTCCTGTGACAGCTGAGATCAGGCTCAAATAGGTGGACCCGCTCTGCCCTCAAACTGGCCAACTCAACGGATGGGGTATCCATGTACAACAGCCAGGGACCATACATTCTCAGGTTGGGGACCAACCCCTGAGTTTCCGCCACGAGCCGCTGCAAGTGAAGGGACCAAAGGTGAAAGGGAAGTTTGTCATAATGGACAGCCAAAAAACTTCATATGTAATGACAATTTCATTTGCTGTACCCAATGTCAGCATCTAAACTGGTATAGACCAGTTTTAAGGTTGTCCTAGGACGAATATTCTCTATTGGTCAATGCTAACACACCAAGTTTTAATAAAATTAATCAGTATACAAGAGATATATGTTTTTTATTTCTTATAAGAATAACATCGGACAATATAGAGATACATCGGAAATTGAAATATTCTCCACAACCATTAGCCGAATAGCCTACTATCGCCATACTAATTTAACCGTGTGTGGATTGGAGTACTAATTGTTCATCTTTTAGAGCTTTTTATGGCAATGAGATAAAACTGTCGAAACCTGCTAAAAATATTTAAAGTTTATGGTACTAAGAAAGGTAAAAAAACTGAAGTTTGGGATCTCTTAAGCCCTGTAATTTCTGAACCCAAATTTTTCAAAATAATCAGGTGGTATATTTTATTAGAAACCTAATATAAACCACCAAATAAAAAATCCAAAGATTTCGAAAGCGGCTCCTCAAAACTGCTCAAGACCTATTATATACTACGTTGTTGGGTACCAAAATATTATGGATACCTCTTTGTTCTTACCTCAGGGCTCTGCCTTTACTATCACTCCCAACGTTTAATTTTAACGTATGATTCGTTGGATTTATTTTGTTAAAGCAGCATCTCCTGAAAGATGTCCCCACGATTGATATGCCGCCCTACTCAACCATAGACCTCCACCGCACAGGAAAATTTTCTATGTTATTATTTACGCCTTTTTTAGTAATTTTAGAAAATTTTCAATCATACAACAAATTGTTATTTTTTTAACCCCGACCTTAGAGCTCCGCCTCACTGGCTTTAAAAGTTGCCTTGTTAAATTTATGGAGGAAAGATGATCTTTGGGTAAGCGTTCGGGAGTTCGGGTCAGCGTTCGGGTTGAGTACTACTAGCTGGTCAGACACAGACATTATTCTGTCCTAATGTCACTGAATTTGTTTTATGTCAAAGATTCTCGTTCTTTTTCAAGATGAGCTCGTTAGCTACGCTCACTTTCCTATTTTTATATAGAGCTTGCTTCGGTATTGAAAATGAGTTGCTATTCGAATAGATTTATTATTTCTATAATAAACATATGTTTGTATGCTTTTCAAGTATGTTTAGATATCATCCTTATAACAGCTGTTTGATGAAACTAAATAACTAACATACAATCCCGACTTTGTTTTATGTATTTAGATAATGAAAATCACTTAATAATATCTTGCCATGACAACGTTAATTAATATATACTAGGCAGCAATACGGATTTTGGCAATTTGAAATTTAAGTAATTGCACAACGCCATCTGTAGAGTAAGCCTGATATAAGCGTAGGTTATCCTATACTCTAATATGAGTAAGGTTTGCTTGCTTGCTTGCTTACTTGTTTGCGACACGGATCTCAAAAACGGCTCCAACGATTTCCTTCAAATTTTCGAAATAACTAATTTCTGGGAATAAAATAAGTTCCAGACAGGCCTCATCCCCAGGAAAAATCAAAAAATGTAAAAAAACTAAAATGAAAAGTTAAAAAAATTAACATTGGGCTTTATGGAGTTTCAAATCAAAACAAAAGAATTGTAACAGCTGTTCATAATCAACCAGGGAACTGTCAAAGTAATACTCATGTTGTATATGATTATTAACATGTGGTTTCCTGAGAGCAGAGATTAAAAGATTTGAGCAAAGATTACATAAATAGAGTAGTAAAATCAATCAAAGGGACATTGAGCTATAAATAACAACTGAAGTGACCTTAACAATGTAGAAAAGAGGCAAATGAGTTATACAAATCTGATTATCAGTTGGGAGAAGTGGTGAAATATTACTCCAAGTCATCTAAACAAACTGACTGGCCTTCCCCCGAGCAAAGCTCGGCCCCCAGGTACTATTATATAAATCAAACAGGAAAGTTGGCCGGGCTGGTAAGGGCCCAAACTTGCATTTAGGGTGTAGACCAGAGCCTGTACAGACTCTAAATTCAGCCCTGGCCGTCTGTATGCAGAACTTCAAACATACTAGAAATCCAGAATCATTGTCCCTGTCTCGTGTACATTCTATGTGCCTAAGAGTAAAAATATGTTATAGTCAATTAATACAAATGCTGAATTATTTTGACTCAATCCTATCCTACACTATAATATGAGTAAGGTTTGCATGCTCGCTTGCTTGGTTGATTGCTTGCAACTCTGATTTCAAAAACCGCTCCAACGATTTTCTTGAAAAGTAACTAACGTGTCCTTCCAACTACTTGTGTTGTAAAACCTGATATCTGGGTTAAAAATAAGTTCTAGACATGTCCCATCCCCCAAAAAATCAAATAATGTAAAAAGCCACTATGGAAAATTAAAAAAATCACATTGGGCTTTTGGAGATTAAAATAAAAGCAAAAGAGTCATAACAGCTGTTCAAAATCTTTCAGCGAACTCTCAAAGTTATACTCATATAGTTTAAGTACTACCTGGGGCTAAGCTTTGCTAGGGAAAGGCCAATCTTGTTTATGACTTGGAGTAGTTTTTCACCATGTACCCTACTAACGAGCATTTTTGAGGTCACAACAGTTGTTATTATAATGTATCTTTGAGTCATTCTGGATATGACCACTCTACATGTAATCTTCATTCAAAGGTTTTATTATCTGATTTTATGGAACCACATGGAACTCATGTTGTTTATGATTATTAACATGTGGTTTCCTGAGAGCAGAGATTAAAAGATTTGAGAGAAGATTACATATAAAGAGTAGTAAAATAAATCAAAGGGATATTGAGCTATAAATAACAACTGGAATGACCTTAAAAATGTAGAACAGAGGCAAATGAGTTATACAATTCTGATTATCAGTAGGGGGAAGTGGTGAAATATGCTCCAAGTCATCTAAACAAACTGACTGGCCTTCCCCCGAGCAAAGCCCGGCCCCCAGGTATCATATACTCTAATATGAGTAAGGTTTGCTTGTATGTTTGCTTGCTTGCTTGCGACACTGATCTCAAAAACGGCTCCAACGATTTCCTTCAAACGTTCAAAATAACTAATTTCTGGGATAAAAATAAGTTCTAGACAGGCCTCATTCCCAGCAAAAATCAAATAATGTAAAAAAACTAAAATGAAAAGTTAAAAAAATTAACATTGGGCTTAAGGAGTTTTAAATCAACACAAAAGAATTTTAACAGCTGTTCATAATCAACCAGGGAACTGTCAAAGTAATACTCATGTTTTTTATGATTATTAACATGTGGTTTCCTGAGAACAGAGATTAAAAGATTTGAGTGAAGATTACATATATAGAGCAGTAAAATAAATCAAAGGGGCATTGAGCTTTAAATAACAACTGGAGGGACCTTAAAAATGTAGAAAAGAGGCAAATGAGTTATACAAATCTGATTATCAGTAGGGGAAAGTTATGAAATATTACTCCAAGTCATCTAAACTGACTGACTGGCCTCCCCCCCGAGCAAAGCTCGGCCGCCAGGTACTGTAGTGTTAAAACGGATATGAGAAGGGTGTTACCACTCCAGTAGTCAGTAGTATTTTTTATTTACATTAGTCCTAAATTATCTGTTCTTGCCGTTGTGGAGTTATAACGGATAAGGGAATGGTGTTACCATTCCATTAGTAAAATGTCTGGTTTATTAATTATCTGTTCTTGCTGTTGTGGAGTTAAAACGGATAATAGAAGAGTGTTACCAATCCAGTACCTGCCTACATATCTTTAAAAGTTCAGTCTTCGTTCATCCTCTTACGGGAAGAATGAGCGTACACCTAGTAGATAATTTCTTTAGTAGCATGAAACGTGTTGCTAGAACCAAACAGGATAAATAAAAATATGTCTTACAATACTATAAAGTATATTTACACTTATACTGTACATACATACAAGACTGTAAAATATACACAAAAGATGGTACAAGGGGATCGATTTCAACGAGGTACACCGGTCATCAACAGGCCCAATGTTTAGTAGATGACTATTTTCGGGACTGCTGTCCCATTTTCGAATCTACACATCGAAATCTAGTTGTAAAACACGTAGTTAACAATTAGATTTTGACGTGTAGATTTTAAATTGGGACAGCAGACCTGGAACTAGTGATTCAGGATTGACAAAGGATAAGGTACATTAACTATTACTTCAAGTCGATTTTTAATCCACGAGGCAAATTATGAATAAAATATGATTTTCATCATATTTGCCAGGCTAAATTTATGTGTAGATTGTACTTGCTGCTGTATTTTATCAGGAAGTTTAGAACAATTTTGTTAGGACTTTTTCTTGAAATACTATTCAACACTTTCACTGCGTTTGACATGTTAAAAACATGAAAATCTCATATGTTTCAATGTTGTGCAATGTTCCGATTCCGGGACACCTGCAACAAACGAGTTAATGACAGACTTATTTGGCTGATGTTCAGCCACATCGATTCAAGAGACTTGGTTTGTGACAGTGGTTTCTTTGTGTCAGTAAAAGTTTATGTTTAGTATGCGTGTGTAACTCAAGACGACAGTATTTTCTTCTATGATACAGCAAGATTTGATAATGGGAAAAAACTAGTCCTGAAACTAGTTATCTTTTAAACTAGTGGATTGATGATGACAAGGTATGTAATCTTATTTTTTATGCTATTATACTTCGTCAATAATATCATAACCACCCTACATAAAATTATATATAACACTTTTAAAGTTTTAAAATAGGATTTATCTGGGTTGTTTTGCAACGTTTATTCTTTTTCCATATAAAGTATTGACCAAAATTCAGTCAGCTGTTTTGTTTGCATTTTAATATCCAATAAATTATATAAGGTAATCTGTTCTAGAAACACGTTTTGTCTCTTCAAATTTTTGATGAGCTCAATAAGTTTTTTAGTTGTTTCGAACTGGTACCATCGAGCACGTATTTAAATGGAGATTTAAAATACATGCAGCCCAATACATATGCATATTCAGGGTTTCTATAAAAACCAGAAAGTACAGGTGGGAGTTCAGGCCAGCACTGCTTTTTAAGAGGAGGTTCCAGTAACGTAACACTTCACATTTCTACTGGATTTTCTCATAAGGCCAATGTTAACTTTCCAATCCTGCCTCTCCTCAACTGATTATTAAAAATTATTGATTAATGACTCATTTTAAAGAGCAAAAAATACCTAGTAATTTCAGTGATGAGCAAAACTTTTATACAAATAGTTAACATATAACACAAATTTGTAATTATTAAATAATGTTTTAACTTTATTGAATAATTAGCATATGCAATATCAAAACTCTGCTCTCTGAAATTGCTGGGTAATTTTTTGCTCCACAAAATGAGCCATATACAAACAATTATGGATAATCCTTACAACATGATTAACTTACAAACACAAACTAATTTATTTGGTTAAGAATGTTTTTTGAATGAATCAAAGAACAGCCAAAGAACAACATAGTAACTATAGCAAAACTTATACAATCATAGCCTCACTTGACACTTATAAGAAAACTAACATTGAGTTTTCCAACATCTAGTATACATAATAAAGAATAAAGCTATTAAAGATTAGCTATTTTATATTTGAAATAATACACAATTATTATTAAACATTCAAACAATATGTATGAATTAAATTTTACTCTACCAATGATCTTCAATAACAGTATTGAATTAAAGAATAGTGATATAGCAGTCATAGTAAAGCGTCATACAAACCATAAAAAAGAACAATTATGGTTAACAATAACTTACGAAGGTAAAACAATCAGTAATATCTGTTAAAAATACATTGCTCTTACATTTCAGTATCCCACTAAAATGTTTAGCTTCTTCCACAAGTTTTCAGTTTAAAATTGAATTACCAAAGCAATAAGGTCCTTGGATTGCAATATGGATCGTGTCCTCAACTACTTTGTTAGTGATTTTCATGCAGATGAGATCTTCTGAAGGTAGTTAGGTCCACATATTGAGAGTCAGCCAGTACAATATCAAAGACAAAGAAAATAAAAATATATGCTGATAGTTTTGGGCGAGGTTTGGCCTCATTGGTAACAGACACTAAATGCGGTAAGGTTTTTGATATTGAAGCTTCTGTAAAGCCGAGTGCCTTATGTAGTACTGTAATGTGTATAAAGTGTGTGAAAGGTTAGTGACTATAGATTTTGTGGTTCTAATTGCAGGTGCTAATGATGTAGCAAAGAACTCTCCAGACAGTGAATGCTATTGAATCACTAAGCGAAACATTGGAAATGTTAAGTTACACCAATGTAATTTTAGTAAACATTCCACATAGACATGATTTAATAGAGTGGTCCTGTTAACAAGGAAGTGTGACAGTGACGAACAAAAAAATAAAAGAGTCTTGTAATGGACTTGAAAATGTTTCTGTGATAATTGCTGAGGGATGTGCGAGAGATTTCTGCAAGAGACATGGTCAGCACTTCAGCAGTAGGGGTAAGCAAGTATTAGCTAACATAATTTCTAAAGCTCAGTGGGACATAGTTAAAAAACATAATAAGAGTCAGTCAATTGGAGATGGAATATTAGCGGAGAGGATTGCTCCAATACCTACAATATCACACCATTCAGGTGTTGAAGATGTTCTGAGGACTAGACCTACAACCAGCCTTCTAAAATTTGAAGATGAGGAGATCCAGTTCGGTTCTGGAAAAGAGTAGACTCGATGTTTCATTTAAAGGGTTCGCATCTCCGGAAGTAATTAAGCCCAAGCAAACTCTTGTCAACATGGCAAAAAACTTGTGTGTCAAAACTGGTCCCAATCTCTCCACTTAAACGAGGTAAGCCGACCTCCATGTATGTTAGATATTAGACCTAGGCTTAGTTTTAATGTACAAAGTTTATGTAAATCCAAATTGGGTTCTGTAGATAGTTTAAATGTATTTCATTGTAATGTCCAAAGCCTTAGGAATAAGATGTATATAGTTGAAGAATATTTAACAGTCATAATGTAGATGTGGTTATGTTAAGTAGAAACTTGGTTGGAGACAGATGAAGCCAATTTGTATAAAATCAGGGGCGGATCTCTGTGGGGGGGGGCTAAGGGGGCTATAGTATGCGTGTGTAACTCAAGACCAGTATTTTATTCTGTGATACATCAAGATTTGATAATGGGACAAAACTAGTCCTGAAACTAGTTATCTTTTAAACTAGTGGATTTATGACGACAAGGTATTTAATCTTATTTTTTAAGACCTGGGTTTTCTCTAAACTTCCCTCCCCTCAGGTACAAAATGGACCGTTCCACCCGACCATATGACTCACCTCTCATCTCTCATCCCAATTCATTGCCTATTTGTGCATTTTTTGTTGTACCGGTTGTAGTTTTAAAGTGTCGAAGGGTCATTGTATCGTCGTTACGTCTGGGTTTGCAAATGAGAGCATTAGTTTTGTTGTTCGGATCGTTGGGAGAGTGTTTATAAGTAGGTTTATCTGATTTGTTTATTATGATTTGTTTGTTAGTTTTCAAATTCGTTTTGAGTACAAATGAAGCATAGATTATCTGATTATTTCAATAAAACTACTGAAGATGTGGATGGCATTGCTAGAGCAAGTTGTAAAGTTCACCGTGTAGGCACAGAGTAGCAAGTCCAATTCTAAAAGACAAAGTTTTGAATATTATTTTTTCCACAGTGAAAGTGAGCAAAATTTATCATGCAAACAAAGCAATCATATTTGGAGTAATGGGAGCAAGCTTCATCAAGACCTGGTGATAATATTTTATTTCCTATTTACAAAACTGGTTTACAGTGGGTTGTTTTATTAATTTGTTAATAATGCAGTCACTAAACAATGATCAGTTTTAATAGTTTTTATACCTAGAACAATAAAGCAGGGAATAGTGTGAGAGAAAGAGAGAAAGAGAGAGAGAGAGAAGAGAGTATTTTGTATTTGTTTATTTCCGACAATACAGAACAGATGGTTTATAAGAACTATCATTTTAAATTATTTCTTATAATGTATGTGCGATCTTACATGCTCATATAGGAGTATTATTTTGTCTCCCAATTTTAGTTTCCCGAGTTTTCTTTGGGCTCTCCCACATATAATTTCAAAGAGTCAATGTTAATTTATAAATAATTTTATAGGAACACGCTCATTCTAATTTCTACCTGATATAGGCCACAATTAAAGTATTCCGCCACAAAAACATACATCCTAGGATTTCAGGGATTTATAATAGAGATCATATCCATCCTCTATTCTATAGTCGTGGTAATGTTTTTGTATCTGTACAATAAAATAAAACATCTGTTTATAATCTAACTAGCCTTCACCCGTCATGTAATCTAACGTTTATTTTATTTTAACATCTTTCAGGGCTTTGTTATGGTACACGATATCTCAGACCAACGATGCTTTACTTGACTTGGAATACGTTTTGATATTATATCTTTTTAGGTCTTGACAACCCGTCAACACTGTGTTTTTGGGCATGAAAAAAATAGGACCAAAAGTGACGCTTTTCAATCGAGTTTCAAGTTTTAACGGATGGCTGAGGCTGATGGAAAATGAGCGAGGTTTGAAACGCTAACTTTGGCCCTTGTGATGAAATATATTTATTTTTACTTTCTCCCCCTATACAAATGGAGAAAGTATTGTTTTCGTCAAAATTTTTGAATTTAAGTTGTTAGTGGATATATTCGTTTTGGTGCTCCCTGAACCCAAAAAAGTGTTTTTTACGTGATGTCTGTCTGTGTGTGTGTGTCCGTGTGTGTGTGTGTCCGTGTGTGTCCGTGTGTGTGTGTGTGTGTGTGTGTGTGTGTGTGTGTGTGTGTGTGTGTGTGTGTATGTGTGTGTGTGTATGTGTGTGTGTGTGCGCGCGTGCGCGTGCGTGCGTGCGTGCGTGTGTGCGTGTGTCCACACATATATACTGTTTATTATTTATAAATTTGGTGATCCTATTGACATAAAATAAAAAATACTAAAATAAAGCACTCAACCGTTCATAATAAAGAAGTTACATTGTATAAAGAACAAATTTGACCATTGAAAATAGTTTAACCATAAAGCATAAAGCATTGTGTTATTAAAATACAAATTCCCTTTGAATTTTTCACGTGTATTCATTAATCATACATAATAAGAATGTAAAGCTGAAATGTGTTTGTTTATAAACCCATTATGCGCCAAAACAGGACCGATTTAGTTGAAAATGCAATTCCTAAAATTGTTATCTTACCAGGGGTTGCCAGGTATTACCTTCAGGATAAAATTAAACTTTTACCCTGCATTGTAAGAGTAAGAGCCGAGCGAACAGATGGAGCGCTCTCTATTGGTAAAGGCATGGCCACAATATCTGGTCGGGTAGAATGGTAATGTAGTCAGGTTACAGTCAATGTTGCCGCAATGGTGGCAGTATCGTCACCGTACTGTTGGTATTAGAAGCATTCTCCCCTAAAGCTCGTGTCATAAACGTCATATATCTGCCAATTCTCTAATCTCTCGTACATGAGGGAGAGTGGGTCTTGTGAAGAGAGTGTGATCTGAGTGGAACTATCGTCCATAAAGGAGCAAGGGGCAAAAATAAGCAGGTAAAGCTATGCCATGCCCTCCACTATTAATACCCTACCTTTTTAGAAAAAAACCTTAACTGCTCGTCGCCATAGGCCAATAAGCCCCCGCAGCGATCTAAAGACAGGGAGGTACCATAATGGCAAAGACAGGCGAGCCAGTGGTGACCGCTCATGAAAAAGTATCACTGCAATCAGCCGGGATCGAACCTCCACCTGACCGTAAACTCTCTACCTCTGAGCTACCACATCCGGTAAGTGCTTTGACAAAGCGCTTAGTTATAGTAAAGGGTTTCAACTTTTTCCGATAATGATTGACTTTCCTTTTACAAAAAAGCAGAGATATGATTTTGTTTACAATTAATTTCTTTGTAACCAAAATATAATTTTAAAATGTTGGAGATAAGTTGGAATTCAACTTAGTATATTCAAGTGTCTCTCCCAAAGTTTTTTTGAAACAGATAAAATAAAAACAAGTTTAAATAATCTGATGAAATATTTCGAAAAATAGTCGGTTAGTAGGCTAATAATCGGCAAAAAGTACAGTTTGATTTAAACCCAACAGTTTGTTGTTAACGGTTTATTGTCTAACCCTCCTTTTCCTTTCCCATGGTTAGAGATTTACCATGCTTGAAAAATAAAAGTACAACTACACATAGGGTAAGTTTTCATTTTTATAATAACTGGATGATTTTATTTGGTTACTTTCCTTTAGAGTTGAGAGTAAGAGTTTTCCTTTTCGCCATGGGTTATCTATACTATATTTAACAGTTGTCAACACTTTAAAATACACAGCACGGCAGTAAGGACAGATGTTTTATTCATTGTATAAATTAAATTACTTCTGGAACACAGTATACACAATATGTTATAACAGTTGTAAGTTCAGAGGCATAAGAAAAACATTTGCTTGAATATGATCAGCAGGTCCTACTACAATTAACACCTTTCAGTTGAACATGACATTCCCAAGATATTATTTTTTTTAATTGAAAAAGGGTTTTGCAACTGGTACAATATACAGGGTGTTCATTTTAACTGGGCAACCACTGGTATCTCGGAAACAAGAAGATTTTGTGGAAACTTAAAGTGGGTTACTTCGCCTACTTTTACTGACGATTATAAATATGAATCTAAATTTTAAATGCAAACCCCAACTTTAATGGTGTTTCCAGGATTTAGAAATAATTTAAATACATTTTAGCGAATTTCCCCTATAGGGAAGAAGCTATTACCGTAGGTGGCATGGTAAGACTTAAGCCCGAGACCATGATAACTTTTTGTTTTAGGTCCCCAGATGCCAAAAACACTATTCGTTCAAATTTATATATATGTATATATATGTATATATATATATATACATATATATATACATATATATATCTATATATATATATATATATATATATATGTGTCCGTTACCGCGATAACTTTTGAAAGAAGCGTCCGATTTTTATGAAATTTGGCACAAATGTGGAGAGTAATATTTATGACTTTAAGTTCGAAAACCAGATCGATCGGTCTATGGGAAGGGGGTTTTATGGGGGTTTAAATTTTTCCAAAAATCAGTATTTTGAACTTTTTACCCTACAATTTTGAAAACACTAGATTTTGGTTATAACCATTTTGTAGAGCTCAAAAAAACAAACAATTTAGTATTTTGAATCATTAAGCTAGGTTTAGTGGTTGTGGAGAAAAGTCAAAAAATGTTTCCATAAAATTTCCCATGTTAATCTTAATACGGTTTTTAGATTTTCCTCAGATAATTTCACTAAAAACTGCACATTTCTTCCTACCAATCAGTTAAGCTCTACAAAACAATCATTTTGGCGTTTTAATTGTTGTTTTACGTCCAACCGTTGCAGTGATATTCAAAGTGCTAAACACAGTACGTTGTCCAATGTTATCCTTATGGAGATTAAATGAAATGTTATATTTCGATTATTTATGTATGTATATTGATGAAACTTGGTATGTGGCTTCAACTAGTTGTCGTATATTGATAATAGTACAAAAAAAGTTCTTTGTTGATTTTTCCCGGTAGCAGCATACTCGGCTGCATACTCGGCCCCCATGTTATTCATATAGAGAATAATTAAAGTTTCATATCTCCCTTAGTTATGAACCTAAATTAATAAAACTTGGTATGTAGCTTCACCTGGTTGAGCTATATTGATAATTGCAAAAAAACACCCTAACTTATCTTCCTTGTTGCAGCAAACCTACATACTCATTTATAATGTTATTCTTATGGAGAATAAATAAAATGCTATATATAACTTATTAATGAATGTAGTTTTGTGAAACTTGGTAAGTGGCTCTAGGTAGTAGTGATACCCACATATTTGCATTGGAAATTCGCTGAGTACGCAGGTTTGCTGCGACGGGGGTATTTATTCTTTGGTATTTTGCCCTTAACTTAAAGGAGAAGGAGAAAATATCAGGTGAGTTAAATTGTTCACTACTAAATGTGCGGGGACAATGAACCTTTTTAGAAAACCGTTGAATAAAATATTGCCAGGAATAAAACAGTCTCAAAATCAGTTTTGATTTACATTCAGTTCATAAAATATGATTTTTAACAATTAATGATTAACACCATGTTGGAAAAATGACGGGAAAGATAAATACCCCCGTAGCAGCGAACCTGCATACTCAGCAAATTTCCAATGCATACATATATATATATATCTTAATACAACATAAAGCCACATACCAAGTTTCATCAATATACATTCATAAACAAACGTTTTTTGACATTTTAATTACCGGTATTCTCCATAAAAATAACATGGTGGCTGAGTATACAGGTTTGCTGAAACAAGGAACACAAATAATGGGTTTTAATACAAATATCAATATAACTCAACTAGGTAAAGCCACATACCAAGTTTTATTAATTTATGTTCATAATTAACGGAGATAACCTTTTACTTATTCTCCGTAAGAATAACATGGGAGCTGAGTACGCAGATTTACTGCTAAGGAAACTATAAAAAAATAGACTTTGTGCAAATTTCAATAGACCACAACGATATGAAACAATATACCAAGTTTTGTCAAGATAAGTTGATAAATGAGCGAGATATACAATTTTCCTTATTCTCCATAAGGATAACATTGGACAACGTACTGTGTTTAGCACTTTCAATATCTCTGTAACCAACTGTCGTAGAGCAATGATCAAAACACCAAATTATTTGTTTTTTGGCTGGATTTAATGGTGAAAACAAAAATTTGATTTACGAAAATATATTTAAAAAACTAAAATACCCCCGTCGCAGCAAACCTGCATACTCAGCTAATTTCCAATGGAGATATAATTGTCTTAATACCACATAAAGTCACTTACCAAGTTTCATAAAAATATATTCACAAATAAGCAATATATACAATTTTAATTATTCCCCATAAGAATAACCTTGGGACTGAGTACGCAGGTTTGCTGCATCAAGGAACACAAAAAATGGATTTTTATGCTAATATCAATATAACTCAACTAGGTGAAGCCATATACCAGTTTTTATTCATTTATGTTCATAATTAAGGGAGACATAGCAATTAATTATTAGCCTTAAGAATAATATGGGGCTGAGTACGCAGGTTTGCTGCTACAAGAGCCTTTGACAAAAACTTTTTTTGGCAAATACCAATGCACCACAACTAGATGAAGCCGTATACCAAATTTCATCAGTGTACGTTCATAAATAAGCGAGATATAAAATTTTTCTTTTCCTCCATAAGAATAACATTAGACAACGTACTGTGTTTAGCACTTTCAATATCTCGGTAACTAATTGACGTATAGGAATGATCAAAATACCAAATTGTTTGTTTTTTAAGCTGAATACAATTGTAAAAACTAAAATTTGACTATTTCCAAAATTATATGTAATAAACGGTATCAGGAAACTGACACATACTTTCTCCCTTTTAGCCCAACTTTAATGAATAAATTACTTTTATTTATTAAATATATAATACAAAGCACGGTCGAATGTACAGAAAATATTGTTTTCAAAAATATCCACTCAAATCCCTGTTTAGGAGGCACTACAGAATCCACACGTGGTTTTAAGAGGGGAAATGCCCCCTGTTCCCCCCCTCAGGGTTATTAAGGGGCAGCATTTTTCGAATTTCCTCTGTTCGTCAATGCTAACTTGACAAGCATATCAAGTTTGAATGAAACTGATCAATAAATAAGAGAGAAATACTAATTTTTGTATTCCCCATAAGAATAACATCGGACAACGTACTGCGTTTACTGCTAAATGAAAATTACAATTTTCTCCGCAACCAGTAATCGTAGAATAGTAATTCAAAATACTAAATTATCTAGTTTTCTGAGCTCTTTTTAATGGTGAATAGTAATATTTTTTATATTTATGTTTTTTTATAAAAAATCCAAAAACTGAATTTTTGATGTTTTAAGTCCTGTAATTTCTGAACCCGAATTTTTACAGAAATGCGGATGGTGTCATTTTGTTGGAAAACTAAGGTTCTACAAACGACTAAAATTTAATCAAAATCGTTAGAGCTGTTTTTGAGAAATGTTGATTTTTCATGTTTTTTTGGCGGTTTTTGGGGTATAAGTACCCATAAAAATCTAAAATTCCAAAAAATGAAAAAAACACCTGGGGATATCGTGGATTAGTACCTACATACTAAATTTCATAAAAATCGGACCATTGGTTAGGGCTCTAGCTCTGTACACATCCATACAGACAGACAGACAGACAGACACACAGACATCACGTAAAATCACTTTTTTGGGTTCAGGGAGCACCAAAACGAATATTTCCACTAACAACTCAAATTCTAAAATTTTGACGAAAACAATACTTTCTCCATATATGTATGAGGGGAGAAAGTAAAAAATTCAAAAAAAAACCATTTTTGGGGTACAAAACCCCCCAAAAATACCCCTTCGGATGGAGCGATTTGGCTGGTTTTCGATCTTAAAGTCATAAATGTTGCTTTAAACGTTTATACCAAATTTCATCAAAATCGGATATTTTTTACGAGAGTTATCGTGCTCACGGACACACACACACACACACACACACACACACACACACACACACACACACACACACACACACACATATATCTACAGTTTCAAACGAATGGTGTTTTTGGGGTCTGGGGACCTCAAAACGAAAAGTGATCATGGTCCCGGGCCTAGGTCTTTCCATGCCGACCACGGTAATAGCTTCTTCCCTATTGGGGGAATTCGCTAAAAACACATTTTTGGGGTACAAAACCCCCTAAAATACTCCTTTGGATAAAGCGATCTGGCTGGTACTTATAGTCATAAATGTTGTTTGTGTAAAATTTCATCAAAATCGGACCATTTTTACCAGTACCGGCTCTAGGGCAGTGCGAGCCGTGCTCCAGCACGGGGCGCGCGGGCCGCGGCGCTTTTGGGGGGGGGGCGGCGCTCGGCGCTCATAACGGGTCGTGGGATCGGTGGCGTACTGTCGTAGTTGGGGGCATAGGGTGGCGGATGTATTTGTAGGGGCCTATATATACATTAGGGGTTGAGGAGCAAGACCTATTGATATATATGTATACGATGTATTAGGGGCGTGCGAGTACTCAAATTTGAGTATTTAAATATAGACAAATGAACTCAAAGTTTGGAAAAATACTCAAAAGTTCGAGCGAGTATTTCCCGCCAATCATTGGACGATCGTGAACTGCCACGACCTACCAAATCACGTAGTAAACGGCCGCCAAAGACGATCGGACCACGTAAAATCGACCGAAAATTACGAGACATAACATTAAGTATTACACATGAATCGGACATAAAAAACCTGACTGTGTAAATGGCGACCGAACCACGTTTTATCGGCTGTAATTAATTGAAGACGTTACAGACGATATAATCTGGAACTGTCCTTGCCGCGTAATATCGGCTATAAACGTCCCCTTTTTGAATCTGGGAACTTAGTTTAGCTTTAGGCTCTGCAAATATCATCACGATAGGTTTTTTATCCATAAAACTAACAAATTTAGTAAACCTCGATGTCCATAATGTTTGCTCATTGTTTTAATTGGAGGGATATGATAATATTATCAAAAGGAAATCCACTATCTGCTTCCGCTTCCCTTTCTGATACTGCAAAATCGCTCCTAGCTGATTGATTTATTACAAGAACATTTTGTAACAGCTAGGACTCCAAATCATTAATTTATGTTAAATTCTCAGGTTTATTCAAAATTATATGATTGTAAACATGTATCAGCACAAGGAACCCACCCATACCCACAGGGAGTTTTATAATTTACAAAATTGGTTCGATTCATACTGAAAAATAATAGAGTTTAATGAAACAAAACTCAACTTGGCAATTTTGGTAAGGGCAAGGCCAATTTCAGTGGTTAAGGCGGGACTGACGCTATAGACTGGTAGAATGACAGTGATAGGTGCAGCAACACAACATAACGGAGGCCATTGGGCATTGACCTTGGCCCGGTTGCCAAGGTGTGCCACGCGATCAGCTTTCCTGATTTCTCCTATTTGAATGGCGGTATTTCCTGGAACTGTCGATAGTTTCCGTGTCTCGCAAAGGTGCAGACTCTGGCAGACTTCGCCGTGAAACCTTTAATGCAACCAATGCTAAAGTTAATCTGTATCAAATATAAATTCATAGAGAAAGCCGCAACTCCGAAGTTGCATATGCAAACGGAGATGTCACTTTTTAAAACTTAATTGCTGCAACTTATATTTGTCTTCCATTCTTCACCAGTTGCAAAATATTGAGTAAAATATTGCGAAAGGTCTAGTGCGACTCAGAGGCGAAATCTAGAAGTCATCAACATAGCTTTTCGATATTGCTGACATTTTTCTTATTGTGCATCACCAGCATCTCTGCTGTGAGGTTTCCCAGTTAATAGATCGCACCTTAGTCGTAAAACTTCAACAGTTCCTTCACAGAATGCTACACAAAGAAAATCTGTTTTGCTTTTCGTAAATCTTCTGAGTGTAACTGTCAGGCCTGGTCTATCTATAATTAAATTCTAATTTTGGAATATATGTAAATGAGAAATCCGCCGGGCCAAATTTGGAGGTGTTATCGTACCAAAAACCCGTCATGTAGCATCCGATTGTTAATTATGATTCATATTTACGTGTGTCAAAATTCATAAAATGGGTCCCATTATTGCCCTTGAAGTTTAAATGTTTATTTATTGCAGACAATTACCTTATTTGGTCAGGTGATTATTTAACGAATTTCCCCTATAAGGAAAAAGCTGGCTTAATATTCCCCTATAAGGGTATACGGCTTAATCTGGTTGTGGTCTATTGTTATTTGCACGAAAAAAACAATTTTTACCGATATTTCCCGTAGCAGCAAACTCAGCCCCCATGTTATTCTTATGGAGAATAAGTTAAGTATTATGTCTCCCTTAATTATGAACATAAATTAATACAACTTGGTAAGAGGCTTCAACTTGTTGAGTTATATTGTTATTAGCATAAAAACCCTTTTGTTGTGTTCCTTGTTGCAGCAAACCTGCGTACTCATTCCCCATGTTATTCTTATGGAGAATAATTAAAATGTTATATACCGGTATTTCTTACATATATCCACTTGGTATGTGGATTCACCTAGTTGACCTCTATTTATATTTGCATAAAAAAACATTGTTTGTATTCCTTGTTTCAGCAATCCTACGTACTCATCCCCAATGTTGTTCTTATGGAGAATAATTACAATTGTATATATCGATTATTTGTAAATATATTTTTATGAAACTTTGTAAGCGGCTTTATGTGGTATTAATACATATATACGTTGTAAATTCGCTGAGTACGCAGGTTTTCTGCGACGGGGCTATTAAAATTATCACTTAGATTTAAGTATTTCCTTCTATTGAATCAAATCAATACTTTAGTGACTTTCTCTTTGGATACTATGATGATTTCCGTGTTAGTTAGCCTATACTGAAACGCAAGTTAGTGTTGCATTGTTATACGTCAAACATTTAGTATAACATTTTTAGTCGTCAAATATTATATAATTTGGTTTCCTTGCATGTAAACTACTAAATTTGTTAGTTAAATATGGAAATAAATAGTGCAAATGAATTTCCCATATTTTACGTCAGGTTTAAGTGCTATATTTTATGAGCGGAAACAAACCGATGAGTTGAGTGTTTGTTGCTTAGCTGCTCTGACGTCAACAGAATTACCTTCATTGTTATCAGTTCGGTGAAGCCCTCATCCAGAGAAACGAATCTATAGATATAGATTCCTTTGTCTGTGCCCTCATGGTATTTCCATTCACATGCTCAACTCACGTGCGCCAGTTCTCATTTTTGTATTACATAATTTACAATTACCGGTACTTCAAACGAATATTTCTGACTAGAATTGGACGGTTAGGCTACTATTTAAATGTGCACTGCAACTTTAATAATTAGTTCAACTTTATTAAACGTTTACATCATTGCAAGGCACTTTATAACGAGAATCTCTCTGATAAATGTTCATAACAAATAATTTAATTTAGTTTTTTATTCATGATTGAATTACCCCATAGAAAGCGACACACTTAATTTAGTATTAAAAATTTTAAAAAAACTATTGTTCCATAAACTTGAACTTAATGTTAGGTCTTTAAATAAGCTAGTTTACATACATCAGAATTTAAAACAAAATGTAATTTTATTCCTCTCCAAATTTCATGGTAACAATGATATATTTTACCATGTTGTTTAAATGTTTTTAATGTGACTTTTATCCAAAAACTGATTGATATGAATAGTAGTCAACAAACGTTTGACCAGCTCACGAACGTGTCTTGTATTCTGCCCTCTTTTACTAATTTAATTCATATACAAAACCAACTTAAAAGTTAGAGAATAACATAGAAGTTATAGTAACTAAAGAACATAATTTCCTCTACACATACGTCAATTGCTCGGTGCTTTCCTTATTATACAGAGGATTAAAAACAAAGTACATCCATTATTCATGCTTTCAGACTTCTAAATTGTATAAATATTTCCTTCAAACGCGTAGTAGATTTGTTAATACTTTAAGAACTTTAGACCGATTATAGTATATTATATTTAGAACTAATAATATAATAATATATGACTCGTGTGTTGCCTATTACATCTTCAATGTTGTATATACCTCTCCCACTCTAAAATTAACCTCTTAAAAAAAAAACTCAAGAGCAATCATTTTATTCAGATCAACGATAATGTCTAACGTATTGAGAACTTCAATGTCGAAATATGTATTTTGGTTTAACATACGATTTTCAAGCAATCGCTCTTTGGACACCGGAATTATCCGCTATCTCGAAACAATCCAATTCTTAAAAACATCAAAATATTGGGTGAAGCGACACTTGTCCAACGTATTATTGCAAATTGATATCTTATTTTGTTTTCAAGTAAAAATATTGTCTAGGAAAACTAAACTTATAAAATAATAAATAAATACACAATTGTTTAGCAAATTTGATATCAATACATACTGTAATAATACATTTGTGTATACATTTGATTTTAATATACAGTATATTTATAAATATTATTAAAATCAAATGGTACGTTAAGAATGTAATATACTTAATTGTTTTCTGGTCTGTATCTTCCTTTTATCTACATATTTAAAAATCCTGCTTTTTGTTCACTCACTTCCTGAAGTTAATACTTAACCGATTTTGATGATTCTTTTTTTATTTAAAAGATAATTTCAAGTTCTAAGTCACTGTCGAGCCAGAATTTCGATTTAGGCCCCAGGGCTCTGCCCACGGGACTTCCAAGTTCCCATGTTATTCATATGCATGAGGAGAGTTTTATTTGGTTTATGTCACATGTGTTTTTTCTTGGTTCAATATAAACAGCTGTTATAAGGATTATATCCGCAAAATATTGCGGGGGAGCAGCTCGTTGTTTGTTAAAACAAAACAACAATCTTATCACAATCAGGGCCGTATTTACGACCTGTGGGGCCCCGGGCGTATAGGAAAATGGGACCCCCCTAACATAAATACAAGCATGTGTGTAGTAGGTACATGTACATACAAAAGTTATCTTTTTATATTTTGTAAAATAACTCTATTATTTTTGATACTCTAGAATTTTATGAATGCACCAAATATACAAATAGATAACAAATTTTAATTTATTATCGAAACGTTAAAAACTTACAAAATAAGAATGTTGTACAGTATTTAATTCCCCTTGATGCAAGATTTAGTATGGTTTTAGCTCTCTTAAGCCTATATCCAATAACCTAATAATATATTCAGTTAATATGCAATAACAAATATTATGACCAGTTAAGATAACTACACAAATTTATAAATAAAAAATCTCGTGTAATTTCTTTATTGTACTAAGATAATTAAAAACAGCATATATGAAAGAAATATGTTTAAATTCGATTCACATTGATTAGGAACTCTTTTAAAGTTTTTTTATCAACACACTGCTGGATAGGCTTTATTAAATAATATTTCATGCAGTATAGACAGTAAAAACTCCTTCTTTCCGCATTTCTTGGCTGACAAATCATTAGTTATATGTTCAAAGTGAAGGCAACGCAGAGTATCATTTTCTACTCTCATCAGGATGCTAAAGCTTTTAATCACTCTGGTTTAATGTTAATTGAGATTTAAATATTTGGAAATATAGTCAAAAATCAGTTAAATTGAAGACGTTTGTAGATTATTTTCATTTAAAGTATATGTGATGATGACACATTGAAATGTTATCTTTATTGGTTCTCGTCTCTTCCTACGTTATTTTAAACGGGGTGTGGGGGGTAATAGGAGAATTCAGTGTAGGCAACAACAATGATGATCATATATCCCATAACCCTCACCGAGACCGGGGCAGTGTTGATCGTATTGAGTATAAATTTGTTCAAAACAAACATCTTTACCTTCAAACTATTATAAAATCCAGAAATATTATGCGGAAAACAAAATAACAACTAAGAGGCTACGAGCTATCCCATTATTATTATTATCATTATCTTTATTATTAATTGTATTATCATACCTAGGATAACCTCAAACACTTCAAGACTACTCAGTGTTCTACACGTTAACTGATTTCCGTAACCGATTATAATTTTGATAGGCCTACTATTATTTAATTAATTTTTGTTTGGCTGTTTGTTCCTAATATTTTATATACTATATCATATTGAGTTATGTGCAACAATAACAACAAAATGAACGTACATTGGCTTGAACACGGAATCTGAAGCTTCCAAGGACGGCAAAGCATGGCGGATATTATACAACTTATGGGGTTAGGGGAGAGGCTCAAAATGTATTGCTCAAGAAAAAGATAATCTATTGCAAATATATACAATATCTACAACTAATATTCAGCAAAATAAGATGCTCTACAATATCGTCAGCAGTTACATTTCAAATCTTACCTGGCCTATACAAACAACAGTCCTTATCCTGGCCTACTGGATTAGGACAAATTTATCAAATCCGCAAACGTTATTCAATCATTAGTGAGTGACTTTGGGTTTGAGACTTAGTTTGAACGTACACCCTTTACAACTTAAAATTATTTGTATTATTGTCTGTTGAGAAATAAACAGCTTTTTTCAGAACAAAATTAAGACACTGCCTCGCGAGGTCCCCCTTAGTGGCCCGTGGGTTCCTACTTTCGTGGCCTGGGAGCCCCTTATTCCTTGATTAGGGAAAAATACGGCCCTGATCACAATCGTATAATAACAGGTGTACTGCGTCAATTTTAAACTATTTTTAGAATTATACTTCGTAAACTTTAAATACAGCGTTTTGCGTTTTAGTTTTAGACATGTTTTAAGTAAAGGTTTTTTCTTCTTTAAGCGTATAATAAGATAAAAAATATAATACGTTGCAGAATGCTGTTTTAAGCAGTATTGTAGTATAGAACAAGAAGTTGTTTTACTTTGTGCCTTCAATATCACCTAATGTTATCTGGCACGCCATCAGGCTCTAAATAAGACTAATTGCACTGTAGGCCAAGGCACAGCCTCGGCATTTGACACTGATGCAACCTTGGTTCGCTAGTAATTAATTAACTGTTTATAATACAGCGTAATACTTTCAATAACGTTATCGGAGAAAATAACTTTCCTTCGCCAATAAAATCCTAGATTACAGGGTGTTTTAATTAATGGAATAAACCAACATGGCCGCCTTCAAGGTCGAGTCAGCTGATTGCCGCTGGGCGTGACCAGATTTCACTTATATCAGCTGTTGACCTTGCGATTGCAAACAGCTGTTGACGTTCGCACGTGTGGTGAAACTGCGCAAAACCGTTTTATCTCTCTCTGTTCATGCCACTGATTGTAAACAAACGACTTTTGAACGAATGTTCGTCAAGAGACCCGAGACTTAACTTATTACAACACAATGGTTCTGGGGTCTTTTAACTGATATAGTATCATAAGAAAATTTCGGAATTCATATATTTTACTGAGTTGATGAAATAAATGGATTTTGGGTTCTTTGGAGGAATAAAATAATCTGGAGAAAATTTACACATTTTGTTCCATACAGTGGACGAGAGATTAGGATTGGTTTTACTGGTGAAATATAAACCTCACAACACCCGATTCAAAATTCTAGAACTGCCTTATTTACAACACCAGAGTCAACCTTTCCTCTACAAAAATACTCCCTTTAAAGCCATTATTCCTATTTTCAAATTACTAAATATTTTTACTTTTGATCAATGTACTCCTTGTAAAAACAGATTCTCTGATTGGGCCTGATGATGACCGGCGTGACTGGTTGAAATCGATCTCATTGTACTATATTTTTGACGTCGTCCCTACAGTAATAAGTGTAAATATATTTTTTAGCGTTGTGAGCCGTAGTTTATTTTATCCTGTCTCTTTATCAGATCAACATAAACTGTCCTTTTTCTAAACTGTATCACAGAGAGACGAATCTATAATTAATTGTAAATGTATTTTCCGTTGTCCGCAGCTGCATGAGTTGTGGCTGGTCGCGCTGGCTGGCAGGGTGTCAACCTAGACGGTCTGGCGGACCAACTGCGCACTAGAGCAGTGACCGCCCGGGCGGGGTCCGCGATAAACGAATCTGTAATTAGAACGAGCAATATTTGGCAATACGGCTTGTCCTGAAAACCGAAGGTTTAAATTCTATCGAGTCAGTTTTTGTCTTAATTCCTTCGATCTACTCTTGGACGCATTGTAATATTTCCCTGGACTGATACACAGGTTTTGTTACGACTTACAATACTGATTTCGTTAGACCTCCTAGTTAGCGAATTTCCCATGGAAAGGCGTGCTGCGTATTAGCATTATCCTCACGGTGATACTTTAAAAAAGCCCAGGATTTAAAATTATGCTTAAAAACGATAGAATGTAAAAAGCCAAAAATTGTTAGTCCTCCCTCTTTGTTCTAGCACAAATATTTTCCGAGTTATTAAATTAAATTTAAATTTACTTAACACAGTGTGTTGTGTTATATGGATTTTACATTGGAACAGGCTGTTTTTCATGTATTGAGGTAGTTTTGCCACCCTTAGTACCCCTATACAATCCTGACTAGACATCATCCTATCCTTATAATGCACAACATTGCCATCCCAATAGTACATTTAAATAGAACCAGAAGCATCATAACAACCAACAAATAAAATGTTTTCCATTTAAAAAAATGACACAATGTCTAAACCCGTTATTTGGTTGTTTAAAGTTACTAATGCGGAAATTCGCTTCCATTACGACAGCGTGGTGCGTGGCAAATTCGTTTTTAATTAGTATTACTAGTAACACTGTGAATTTAAATGTTTGTTGTGTTATGCAATTCAGCCCTAGACGGACTCGGATCAATACCTCAGTACTTGCGTGCTCCCGTTTGATACCCACTCAATATATGCGCTGTAACTGACGCTAGTCGTCCTTGCGTCTTGAAGGGAAATGTTTGAGGACAGACATACAGTCAGACGAACACAGTCAGTAATCTGTCAGTTGATATACATGACCTTGCTTCTTTCACTGTAGAGAGAATACCAAAGATGTGGATGAATACCATTGAACCAGGGGAGGGAACCAATAGTAATCACACAGTAAACTACATTTTAGTTAATTCTTCCGGGTTATATTACATTTCTCAATGTACTAAAACTCAACTCTACACAAAAGCCTCAAACCGGGGCCTACAAACCCTTGAGTCTGAGTCATATTATTTAAAATATTATTTTTTAAATATCATTTTAAATTGTTATTTTATTAGATTTTTCTTTCTCGGCGAAGAAGGTCAAAAACTGTATTTATAGTTGTGTGACAAACCTAAACACTAAACGAATTGCTTCTATTATTCGTTTGTATTGTTTAATGTTGTCCAACTTGGCCACCCTAATGAAGAATGCCTTGCCCAACCCAAATAGAACTACTATATAAGTGCTTATATAAAACGATTTAAGTTAAAAAAGATAACATATAATTTTTGTCCTAGATAAATTTATAATGAAGTTTTACATATGCTCGAATAAATAATTACATAGAGACACATTTTACCGTGCTAAATAACAACAATTTTAATTTCACCATAGGTAAAATTCTTTTAACAACTATTCATAACAATGATGTAAATATTTGCAAACTTATGTCTTTGTGAAAATCCCTTGAGATAATGGTAAGTTTATGTTATTTAATAAGTTATTGCGGACATTTCCCATCAGTGATTAATCCAAAAATGTTCACTCAGACATTATTTTACTGGCTTTTTAACTACTAAAAGGAGATTTAAGTTAGGCATTAGGTTCTCGTGTTTGCAATTTGGAAAACAAGTTAAATGGTGTGCCTTGCCATCTTAGGTGAATATTCTAGAGTTCCTAATTTGATTGCATACGAACCAAGAGCAACATGAAACCCTAATACAGTACCTTAAACAGGGGCGGATCCAGAGGTCATGTTTGGGGGGGGCGGTCACCGAAGGTTACCCCTCCCCTTCCCTGTGTATGGTACCTGGCACCCCCATTATTGTTTTTAACTATATGAATTTATACAACGAATGAAAGTAAGTTAACATAATATATCAATAACCTTGTACTCAAGAAAAAAGCAATCTTAACTTTATAAACAAGCTAAACAAAAATTACTTTAGTTCTACTGCGCCCGACCGTAAATACAAATTAAATATTTAGGCACTACACTTTTATCTACGCCATCTGTAGGCATCTAAGAACAAGTAAGATGGATTTGTTTTAGTATTTACCCACACGAAAAACTATTTACAAAACGTATTTGAAATTCGCAATACTGAACTATACTACGCGAAGATACAATTAGGAATGAGGCTTACAGCCAAGGTCAACAGCTCGAAAAATGAAATTTCGTACCAAATGTTTACAAAATAAAATACTTGGCGTATGAGCTTCTGTTTGCACGCAATTTAATCTTTGTTTCCTCTTATTTCATTACATATAATTCGAGGCACTTTTTGCTTCTAGCCTAGCCAATGGATATTTATTGCCTAGCAAAGGATTATGCGGTTTTAAACAAAAATCAAACCTAACCTGTAAACAAAACACCGCTGATAGCAAACGACGCCGACGGTGGGCGGCCGAAATCCAGTAAAAAATAATCACCGAATAAATTTGTAGCAACCTTTGCAGCTAAAATTTACCTCCAAGACTATGTTGAAAACACTGTATTTCAGTCTGTCAACTGGCAAAACTGCAACAACTTCACGATACTCGGGAATATCTAAGTTTTTGTAAGACACTTTTAGGTTAAATACATGGATCTAAGTAATGTGTTATATACTAAAATGGAAGTTTAAAATCTCACTGTCTAATGGTGTGTATTTTATTTCATTTAAAGAAACGTTTAGGTTCGTTAGTTTGAATTTGATGTAACCTTGTAGACGGAGCGGCAAAATTTGACTCACGGAATCGAAAAACGGGGGTTCGGGAGGCTTTTGATGCTTACATTTTCATTCGGATTTATTCAAACTTTCATCGTATGCCTGAATAATAAAATAAAACAAAAAATTCTTAGGTTTGGGGGGGGCGACCGCCCCTACCGCCCCCCCCTTGGATCCGCCCCTGACCTTAAATACTCCTTCAGTTTAAACTTAAATCTCCTTCAGTTGCTAAAAATACAATAAAATAATGTCTGAGTGGAATTTTGTTTTAATCAATGATGGAAAATGTCCACAATCATTTAAAACAAAACTTGCACATTTTGTTTGCGTCTTTGAACAATCGTCGCCTCAGTATTCATAACTTCAGTCCCGATAACATCAAAAAGGCTTTCAAGCCACGATTTATTGCTCGTAAAACATCACAATGCACATGATATCTCATATCTCCCACGTGGGGAGTGCTTCAACACGAACTGCATCGACGCTAGGAATGGGTTACAAGTGTCAGGATAATTATATTGTAGATAAGTAGAATTTAAGAAATCCTGAGGCAAAGATGAATTCTAATTGTCAAGATAATTTTAAGTGGCTGACTTTGCTGAAACCATAAACGCCACGTATCTAAAGCATGATTTCCGTAAACGATTCATTTTAAACAGGTTGATGTAAACTATTACATATTTAGGAAACTTTTCCCAACAGCGTCTTCGCTTGATCGCCTGATTTCGGTTTTATAGGCAAAAATGTAATCAAATTGCAATATTTAAAATTGTGTTTTAAATTTACACTTTTTATTAGTCAATCTCCTTTGGAAAAGTGAACTATTATGACCCGCACGGTGAAACTTAAGCCCGGGACCACCATAGAAGTTCCTAACGTGACCCCCTGAACACGTTATTAATATATATATATATATATATATATATATATATATATATATATATATATATATATACATATATATATTAATTATGTATAGTATAATTATGTACATTCGTCATATATATATGTGTGTGTGTGTGTATGTTCGCACTCTAGCGGTCGCAATTTGTGTCCGATTTTCTTCAAATTTGGTAGATTCATTCTTTTTTATAATCAGTTGGACAAGTTCGTTGGGAAAAACAATTGGAAAACTCTAACCCCCTTTTTGGGGATTTTAAGTTTTCAAATTTTGAGTTTTGGGCCCAAAAAGGGTCAGAAAAGCCCCGAATGTACACTTATTGCACATTAAATTATTTTACGTAAACAGCCACAGATTTTAAGCCCTACCTCATCATTCTAGCACAAGGTACTTACCGAGTTATTAAAGAAAATGTTAAGTGTCAAAATACAGTACGTTGTCTTATGCGGATTTTACACTGGAAAAGGCTGCTATTCATATCTTGAAATAAACGGTATCAGGAAACTGACACATACTTTCTCCCTTTTAGCCCAACTTTAATGAATAAATTACTTTTTATTTACTAAATATAGAATACAAAGCACGGTCGAATGTACAGAAAATCTTGTAAACAAGTTGTTTTAAAAAACATCCACTCAAATCCCTGCTTTGGAGGCACTACAGAATCCATTGCTGCACTCGTGGTTTTAAGAGGGGAAATGCCCCCTATTCCCCCCCAGGGTTATTAAGGGGCAATATATTTCGAATTTCCTCTGTTGGTCATTACTAACTTGACAAGCATATCAATTTTGAATGAAATTGATCAGTAAATAAGAGAGAAATAGTACTTTTAGCGAATTTCCCCTATAGGGAAGAAGCTATAACCGTAGTCGGCATGGTAAGACCTAGGCCCGGGACCATGATAACTTTTCGTTTTGAGGTCCCCAGACCCCAAAAACACCATTCGTTCGAAACTGTATATATATATATATATATATATATGTGTGTGTTTGTGTGTGTGTGTGTGTGTGTGTGTGTGTGTGTGTGTGTGTGTGTGTGTGTGTGTCCGTGGGTGCGATAACTCTCGTAAAAAAGGTCCAATTTTGACGAAATTTGGTACAAACGTGTAAAGCGGCATTTATGACTTTAAGTTCGAAAACCAGACTGATCGGCCTATCCGAAGGGGTATTTTGGGGGGCTTTTGTACCCCAAAAATGGGTTTTTTAAGTTTTTTACATATAATTTTTGAAAAAGTAAAATTTAATTTTTCTCCATTGGAATCAACTTAAAAAGACGCAAAATTTGGTGTTTTAATCATTGGTCTACGTCAATTGGTTACTGAGATATTGAAAGTGCTAAACACAGTACGTTGTCCAATGCTATTCTTATGGAGGATAAGAAAAATTGTATATCTCGCTTATTTATCAACTTATCCTGACGAAACTTGGTATATTGCTTCATTTAATTGTGGTCTATTGATATTTGCACAAAAACCCATTTTTTGGCCTATAGTCCCCGTAGCATAACCTTCATACTCAGCCCCATGTTATTCATATGGAGAATAAGTAACGTGTTATCTCCTTTAATTAACAACATAAATTAATAGAACTTGGTATGTGACTTTACCTAGTTGAGTTATATTGATATTTGTATAAAAACCCAATTTTAGTGTTCCTTATTTCAGCAAACCTGCATACTCAGCCGCCATGTTATTCTTATGGAGAATAATTACAATGTCATAAATCGTTTATTTATGAATGTATAGTGATGAAACTTGGTATGTGGCTTTATGTGGTATTAAGATAAATTTATATGCATTGGAAATTCGCTGAGTATGCAGGTTTGCTGCTACGGGGGTATTTTTATTCCCCATAAGAATAACATGGGTACAACGTACTGCGTTTACCACAAAATGAAAATTTCAATTTTCTCCGAAACCAGCAATCGTAGAATAGTAATTCAAAATACTAAATTATTTAGTTTTTTGAGCGTTTTTTAATGGTGAATAGTAATATTTTTTTATATTTAAGATTTTTATGAAAAATCCTAAAACCGAATTTTTTATGTTTTAAGTCCTGTAATTTCTGAACCCGAATTTTTACAGGAATGCGGGTGGTTCCATTTTGTTGTAAAACTAAAGTTCTACAAACGACTCAAGTTTAATCGAAATCGTTAGAGCCGTTTTTGAGAAATTTGGATTTTTCATGTTTTTTGGCGGTTTTGGGGGGATAATTAGCTACCCTTAAAAATCAAAAATTCAAAAAATGAAAAAAAGCCTGGAGATATCGTAGATTAGTACCTACATGCCAAATTTCATAAAAATCGGCCCATTGGTTAAGGATCTAGCTCTGTGCGCACACACACACACACACACACACACACACACACACACACACACACACACACACACACACACACACACACACACACACACACACAGAGAGACAGACAGACAGACAGACAGACATCACGTAAAAACCACTTTTTTGGGTTCAGGGAGCACCAAAACGAATAGTTCCACTAACAACTCAAGTTCGAAAATTTTTAGGAAAAAAATACTTTCTCCATATACAGTACTATGTATAAGGGGAGAAAGTAAAAGCAAAGTTTGTCTTGAGTAAGTAAAGTTGTATATCTCCCTTAATTATGAACATAAATTAATAAAACAGACAGACACACACACACACATTTATCTATTTAGCTTCAACTGGTTAAGTTATATTGAAAATTGCGCAAACACAAATTTTTTCTTGTTGCAGCAAACCTGCGTACTCAGCCTTTAATGTTATTCTTATGGAGAATACATAAAATGCTATAGGCCAATATCACTTATTTATAAATGAATTTTATGAAACTTGGTAAGTGGCTTTATGTGATAGTGAGAAACAAACAGTATGCAGGTTTGTTTGTTGTGACGGGAGGTATTATATTGTGTGATGTAATTTCAGAAGATAGCTTGAAACAGCTGTTCTTGCTACTATACTATGTTTTGTTAGTATCAACAGCTGTTAAATGTTAAGTTAAATTGATTTCTATTCTACGCTAAGATTAATTTATGAACTTTGAAAGCCTAGCAGTTGGAACCGTAAAGGTATAGCATTTCCCTATAGGCACATCTAATATGTTTAGGGCTTTCAAATAACACAGAAACAATCATTTTAGAAATAATAGTTTCACCGGTAGCCTAGCTTGCCACGAAAATCACCTTATCTTTAATAAATAGGTTTAGATACAAGATTTGTTAACTATGTAAGATTATATCGTATATTTAACATATACGGACAAAGTGCAATAGTAAAATTAAAATAATTTCTTGAATAGTATATAAATTTATCATGTTGTCCGCAGGCTTTGCCCGCAAATGATTTACAAAACCACTACAGTTGCGTGAGCTGAATTCTGTGGTTATCCTGTAGAACTACTACGAATCTGTATTTTCAAAAGCTGAAACAAAAATGAATGTCCATAATGAGGGAACTTTGAACCTCCATGGGACAAAGCCCTGATTTCGCAACTTTAATAAGTCTATATTATGTGACTCAGGGCTCTCTGCCAACTCTCTGCCAAATTTCAGCTCAATCAACCTAGTGGTTAGAGTGTGATTGAGCCACAAATATCTAAACAAATATAAATACCCCCGTAGCAGCAAACCTGCGTGCTCAGCGAATTTACGATGCATATATATATATATATATATATGTGTGTGTGTGTGTGTGTGTGTGTGTGTATCTTAATACCACATAAAGCCACATACCAAGTTTCATCAATATACATTCATAAATAAACGATTTATGACATTTCAATTATTCTCCATAAGAATAACATGGCAGCTGAGTATGCAGGGTTGCTGAAGCAAGGAACACAAAAAATGGGGTTTTATACAAACATAAATATAACTCAAGAAGGTAAAGCCACATACCAAATTTTATTAATTTATGTTCATGATTAAGGGAGATAACACTTACTTATTCTCCATAAGAATAACATGGGAGCTGAGTACGCAGGTTTGCTGCTACAGGAACTATCAGCCAAAAAATGTTTTTAGTGCAAATATCAATAGACCACAACGATATGAAGCAATATACAGTACCAAGTTTCATCAGGATAAGTTGATAAATAAGCGAGATATGCAATTTTTCTTATTCTCCATAAGAATAACATTGAACAACGTACTGTGTTTAGCACTTTCAATATCTCTGTAACCATTTGACGTAGAGCAATGATCAAAACACCAAATTGTGCGTCTTTTTAAGCTGATTCCAATGGGGAAAACTAAAATTTGACTTTTTCAAAAATTATATGTAAAAACCCATTTTTGGGGTACAAAACCCCCCAAAATACCCCTTCGGATAGGTCGATATGTCTGGTTTTCGAACTTAAAGTCATAAATGCTGCTTTACACGTTTATACCAAATTTCATCAAAATCGGATAATTTTTACAAGAGTTATCGTGCTCACGGACACACACACACACATACATATATATATATATATATATATATATATATATATATATATAGTTTCGAACGAATGGTGTTTTTGGGGTCTGGGGACCTCAAAACGAAAAGTTATCATGGTCCCGGGTCTAGGTCTTACCATGCCGACTGCGGTAATAGCTTCTTCCCTATAGGGGAAATTCGCTAAAACAAACTTACAAAATTTCACATTTATACTAGGAGTACGCTCTTATATCGCGTATAAGGATTGAGCTCACAGTTAAAAATGTTTCAAACACTATCAAACAAAACAAAAGCAGTGCAGATCACGTTGCGGAAAATAAATAGTGTTATTGACTTTGCGATAAGGAAAACGATAGTGAAATGCCACGTGATTTACACATAGATAACTATCGACCTTTCAACAAAATTCAAAGTAAACAAAATGAAAAAGTTATCATATAGCGACCGCCGTTATTGAAGGACTTTGGGATTAATAGCAATTTGGCGTAGTGTACTTTGGTCGTATCAGCGAGTTGCTTAAAAAGTGACCCCTTTTGTCGGCGCGAGAGTGTTTTTAGAACTGATTAAACTAAACACTTTTTGCAATAGTACAGTGAAATGCTACTTTCCCCAGGGAAAAATTCCGGAAGTATATTTCTCACCGGTCTGTATGATTTATAAGTGCTGAATTTGAATTTTATGTTTACCAACTTGAGAAAGGCCGGCATCACTGAGAAAACCACAAAAAACCTTGAAATATTTTGAACTTTTTTTAGTTGTTTACGCATATCTTGAAAACTAAGCGTATACCGGAAATGCTGCTGAGTACGAAATAAAATACGATAAAATTCCCTACAATATTAATACATTAACTGTATTTTTATGAAAATGATTGAGAGAGATAGAACGCGCTGAAAAATGGCAACGTTTAGCACCATCTGGCCAAAACGAGAGAAACGCCCTCTCACACTCCTATTTAGCGGCAACATTCTAGTTTTACTTTGCCATGTTAAAAATCCACTTTTTGAACGAATTAATTACATAAAGAAAAAACAATTGGGTTTCAAGCAAACTCTGATGCAATCATCGATAAACGTATTATGATTTAGGCTTCTTTTGGGATTTCTTAAGTAATAAATTAATGTTATCATCGTTCTTCAATTTGGTGGGATACTTTTAAATAAAACGCTGCAGATGTTATTTAGATACATCATGAAAAGATTTCAACCTCATTTCTTTATCAATCCATCCTATTTCTTTATCAAGCCATCCATGCTCCATATTTTAACGTTTTATCGCAAATAATGTAATCCCGAAAGTTAAAATACTTTAAAAAAACATTATGGCAGTAACAGTGCACTTCTCAGCCTTATGAGGAAATTATAAGGAGGAATTAAATATAAACTAAATTATTTAAATTTTATGTAATTATTTAAGATTTTGTTTTTCATGGACGTATATGCAGTTCAACCCTAACCTTCTAATCTAGCCTTTAAAGCCACATAAGTCTGAAAGATCTATTTTTTAATTATATTACATTAAATGAATTTGCCCTGAAAGTATTTTTTTTTTAAACTTATATTACTAGACCATTACGATTCAATAAACCTAATGTAATTTGAGTAAGAGATCGAATTTATATACTCAACTCATGACTTAATTTGATTCGTTCAACAAGTGGGTTTTTAACATGTTGACGTAAAATTAGAACTACATGCCGCTAAATAGGAATGTGAAGAGGGCGTTTTTCTCGATTTGGCCAGATGATGCTAAACAGTGCTTTTTCAGCGCGTTCTATCTCTCACATTTGTTTTCATAAAAACAAGTAATGTATGAATATTGCAGGGAATTTTATTGTCTTTAATTTTGTACCAAACAGTCTTTCCGATAAAACGCATGGTGTTCAAGATAGACGTCAACAAGTAAAAGAAGTGCAGAATATTTAAATTTGTTGTTTATTTTCTCAGTGAAGCACCGTTCTAGAGTTGACAAACATGACATTCGAATTCAGCACTTAAAAAAACATACAGAACCTGTGAAAAAAAGACTTCCAGATGTTTTCCCTGGATTAATTGTTTACAAATACAATTTGAGTGGACTACAAAAGCTTTTTGAAATCGATTTGCACATTATCATGGTTGTCTGGCTGTTGTATTATATTCTACGTTACTATTCTACTAAAATGGAAATATAAAATATATTACCTAATTTTTTTAATAACAAATTGGCAATAAAAATTGATAAGGTTTCTTTTGTCATAATGTTAGTAGGCTAACCTCTTAAACCTCGACCAAAGATTGAAAATATATTCCTATTTTGGATATAGATAATTTATTTAATTTTAATACAAGATCGGTTTTTATACGTCATGTTAAATGCGTGATGTATTTTCAAAGTCTGAGAACACTTAGAAATATAATATTAAGAACACTTGGAAACTCATAATATTAAACTTGCACACAATTTTGTAAGTATACATAAAATATGTACAAGGCAATCGATTTCGAAAGGTCACACGAACCATCGTCAGCCCCAATGAGAGAATGAAAATTATCCGTAATTTTACGTGATTATAACAACACACGTACATATACACATGATAATAAACAAAGTTGTACAGTAAAATAACAACATTTTGCACCACTCATCACAATTCACATAGCTATTGTTTGATATAACTTGTTAACGAGCTTCCACCTCATAATTTGAGGTTTGCCAAAACGATCCTGTGCAGAACAAAAACTTGTAAAAATTAAAAACTGGAATCCATAGTATTATGGGAGAGGCGACAAGAGTGGCAATAAATAGCGGAAGATGAAAAATATAGGTGGGTGTGATTAATAAATTAATTATCCTTTCTAAATACGAATAAGGAAGACCATTTTTTTTTGTTTTTGGATCGTCACCTATAAAAACCAAAACGTTAAAAAATACCACCGACATGACAAAGAGAGAAAAATACGTATATAACAATAAGTGTTTCAACTAGTAAAAACCCAATTTTAAACCTTTAGCCTTGCAAAGAAGCCCTAGATTGAAACCGTTGTCTCCACTCGAGCCCTCATAATCGAGGGCTTGAGGCGGTGAAGTCGACGGCAGAAGTAATTAAGTTACGTAACATTCCCCTGGAGTCACGCGACGTGACGTTGACAGGTGCAGCGGTCACGTGGCCGGCCGTGTGACTCCGCCGCGGCGCCGGTCGACGATGACGATGCCGCCGCCATCGCAATGTGGCATAGAACGCGAAAGAAAGAGATGTAGTATTATAAGACGAGATGTATTGTAATACCTCGTGGTGTTACAAGGAAACTTCACGAATACATATTTTTAATTAGTATATTTAATTTTTCTTTCCGATTGTGAGACTACATCTTATCAATGATTTGCTCTTAGACTAATCTAGAGGCAGTAATGAAGACTAGCAAATCCAGATACTCAAGTTCAAGCAAATATGATTCTGTTGGTTTAAATTGTGATGCCATTCCCGAAGTTAGCTTAAAACAGCTGATCTTGATTCGGAGTTAGTCTATGCTTCTGTACTGTATTGTGTTACCTTCAACAGCGTCAAATGCTGAATTGTAATGATTGCTGTTCCTCCTAACATTAACATTGCAACTTTAAAGGCCTGTGGGGCATAGGCCTGAGGGCTGATGTAAATTTTAACGAGTTTCTGCAGTTTCTGCATCGAGACCTTTCCGCAGATAGGTGATATACTTCCATCATACAAATCGGTCTAGTGGTTCCCAAGGGCGTAGCCAGGGGGTGTTCAGGGGGGGCTGAAAGTGCTCCAGCACCCACCGAAATTTTCGTCAAATTACGCTTTTAACCTTAGGACTGCCTTTGCCTGATTAATGCTAAATTGCTCGGTGCCCTAGCAATTTTTGCCAATTTGCAGTTTTTTTAACATTCGTAGTGCCAAAACTACTTTTGATAACCTAGTCATATTTATACTCGTTTTGTCCAGAAAAAGAAGAAGATTATGAATGCAATAAAATAAATACCCCTGTCGCAGCAAACCTGCGTACTCAGCGAATTTCCAATGCATAATATATGTCTTAATGCCATATAAAGCCGCATACCAAGTTTCATAAAAATATATTCATATATAAGCGATATATACAATTTTAATTATTCTCCATAAGAATAGCATTGGTGATGAGTACACAGGTTTGCTGAAACAAGGAACACAAACAATTGGTTTTTATGCAAATATAAATATAATTTAACTAGGTGAAGCCACATACCAAGTTTAATCAATATTCAATCATAAGTAAGCACTATATAACATTTTAATTATTCTCCATAAGAATAACATGGGAGATGAGTAAGCAGGTTTGCTGCAACAAGGAACTAAAAAAATGGGTTTTTATGCAAATATCAATATAACTCAACAAGGTGAAGCCACATACCAAGTTGTATTAATTTATGTTCATAATTAAGGGAGTCATTACATTTTACTTATTCTCCATAAGAATAACATGGGGGCTGAGTACGCAGGTTCGCTGCTACGGGGATAATCAACAAAAAATCAATTTTTTGTGCAAATATCAATATACCAGTACTACGTGACCCCAAGTGCCAAGTTTCATCAATATACATTCATTAATAATGGAGATATCAAATTTTATTTATTCTCCATAAGGATAACATTGGACAACGTACTGTGTTTAGCACTTTGAATATCTCTGCAACGGTTGGACGTAGAATCACAATTTAAACACCAAAATGATTTTTTTGTGGAGCTAAATTGATTGGTAAAAGCAAATGTGAAGTTTACATCAAAATTAACTTAGGAAAAGCCAAAAACCTTTTTCCCATAAGATTAACATAGGAGATTTTATGAGCAGGTTTTTTTGGATTTTCTCCGCAACCACTTAACCTAGCTTAATAATTCAAAATACCATATTATTTGTTTTTTTAAGCTCTATAACATGGTCTAAACCAAAATTAATTGTTTTAAAAATTTTAGGGTAAAAAATGCAAAAAACTGATTTTTGTAAAATTTAAAACCCCCATAAACCCCCCTTCCCATGGCCCGATTTTTCTGGTTTTCGAACTTAAAGTCATGAATGTCACTTTACACATTTGAGCCAAATTTCATCGAAATCGGACGTTTTTTACTCAAGTTATCGCATTCACGGACACATATATATATATACATATATATAAATTTGAACGAATAGTGTTTTAGTCATCTGGGGACCTAAACAAAAAAATGTGTCATGGTCTCGGGCTTAAATCTTACCATAAGACCTACGGTAATAGCTTCTTCCCTATAGGGGAAATTCGCTAAAAGAATCCCTGTTGGTGGTTTTATTTAAAAATTTGAAAATCCAACATGTTATAAACATTTTTGAAATAATTTTTGAAAGTAGAGTCCTAGCATTTTTACACTTTTTTTTACATACAATCTAAGATATACAAAATGTAGGCAATTTATTTCTCTGCGTGTAAATGTATTTAATTAATTTGAAAAATATTTTTTACCCGAACTACAGAAAGAAATACGGAAACCGGGGAAAATCGACAATCTTACGCTGTACATTTGAAAAATACAAATAAAATAAAAAGTATAAAAGTAATATACTAAAACGGTTATGTTATTAAAGGTAACAATACAATTATTAGAAATAATGAACTTTTGTACAAAGTAATAACTTTCTTTATGACTTTATATTTGTTGAACAAAATTTGAGTTTTGCCGAAAACCAAAATTAGTTATTCGAAGCTAAATATAATTTTGGTACTTTATTATAATATAATAAATGGTATATATAATTATATTAAATATATTTATGAAAAAGAATATATATATATAGAGAGAAATATGAACACGTGTTTTACGAGATTTCGCCGCTCGCGAGTCGAAAATGTGTCGCGTGCTAAATTTTGTTCAAATTATAATAGCAATTATATGATCTGTTACTGCTACGAGGTTCGTTTATATATGAAAATTAAAATTTAGAATCTCCTCTTTTAAATGGTATCAATCAATGTTTCTGGATCATTTTCAATGCGTTATAAGCAGTTAAAGAAATTACCCAATTGGCAGGATTCCTGACATAGACCATCCAGTGCATTGGCAGGATCAGGGCCGTACTCAGCTTTCACGGGCCCCTGGGCAGGCCTGGTGGTGTGGCCCTTATTGCCATCCGGATCCAAGTTGGTGACCCTCTTTTTTAGACACCGGCCCGGCCGGGCCCCCCTTGACGGTGAGCACTTTTTCGCCTACAAAATTTAGAGGTTGTTTGGTCGATATCGAAAAATTTTACCAACCGGTTGTTTTATCGATTGAATGTTGACTACGATAGTAGATAGATGTTTTCGAAGTTGGAGGGAAAATGGTTGTTGTTGCAATACAAAATGAGTAGCGCTAGTAGATTTTATGAAGCTGAAACGTTCGAAGATTTTATAGGAGTTTATAGTTTATAGGTACTTTAAATTATGGATATGGAAAGTTAATATAACTCATAATAACTGAGCCTTTCAAGTCCTTAGCTATAATTAAGCCTATTACTTGGACAAGGAATGGGTTTTTATTTCATACTAGTTTAATTTATGAACAATTTTTCTCTTATCACAAGTAATTTAGAGAGACCGATTAATTATCTTAACCCTACCTCGGGGTCTTTGTATTTATGATTGCAACCAATTTGTAAATTTAAAGGCATCTTATCTGTTTAAGACCTTGTATACATTACTTAATTAACTTAGCATTACAAAGTTTATTTAAATTGGGTATATCTTTTGCCATATTAAGTGGATGTAAGGTATTTCAATTTCAAATTGTCCAATGGCCAAACTTATACTTCAACAGGCCCTATTCGAGTCAGCTTAGAACTTCCACAGTGGTTTCCATTTCCAAGTTTAACTTCTCGGCAAGTTGGCAATCTCAAATCATCCAGTAGAATGAACAAACAATCGGTTGATGAAACGTTGCGGTATCGTCTGTTCGATATCGACCAAACAACCTCTAAATTTTGTAGGCGAAAAAGTGCTCACCCCCCTTGACGAGCCCGGGCCCCCCCCCTAACGGACCCAGGCTCCGGGGCAGTTGTCCCCCCTGCCACCCCCCTCCAAAGTACGGCCCTGAGCAAGATATCCTGCCAAGGGTAGTCCTAGGGTTTCAACAATGACTTACAGAGGCTTCTTTAACCTCCTTGAAATAAACCTCAGTGTTGGTGCCTTGCTGGTTAGTTTATCGAACGATTGAGACACATTGCGTGTTTTTTATCCTAATGAATTTGAATTTAGTTTATCTGTTACATACTTACAAAGGTTTCCCCCTGGTTTAGCACCCCTCAAAATAAAATCCTGACTACGGCCTTAGTGGTTCCTGAGATCTCGGCGTGTCACAAAATCTGCTTGTGTACTTGTATAATAATCTAGGCTGATATACTTATGTTACATGGGATACTCGGGTGTTCTAATAAACTGTGTTTATTCATTATTGCAGTACCGTATTAAACGTCCAAGTGGTATGGAATTGTCAGTTTCTGTAGCTTTATCCTCATCTGTATTGTCTAAATAATAAGAACTCTAATTTTTATTGGGGGAACTGTTTCTTCAGTTTCTTCATTGGGGAATACGTCTCTTAATTTAAATTATTTTGTAACGTTAAATATAAAAAGGAAAATATCACTTTTTATCTATGGAAGTCTGTAAGATAGATTTCGGATTTACGTTCTGTCGTTTCAGCTTTAATGGTCAATACAGTCTATGTCACTGGCCCGGCCATGACTGAATTTTCAAGTGAAACATTTATCACTATTTAGTACCTAACTCGTACTATTTTTAGTACCAACCTAGTACCTCTCACATAGTCAGGGCCGTACTCAGCTTTCACGGGCCCCTGGGCAGGCTGGTGGTGTGGGCCCTAGTTGCCGTCCGGATCCGGCCACCTGCCCCCCCCCGACGGGGTCCGGGCCCCCCTGACTGACCCGGGCCCCTGGGCAGGCCTGGTGGTTTGGGCCCTTGGCGTCCGGATACGGCCGCCTGCCCCCCCCCCTTCCGATGGGGGCAGATGTCCCCCCTGCCTTCCCCAAGTACGGCCCTGCACATAGTGATGTTGTTTAAATTTAAATATTCAAGAAAACCCATGTTAGCCACATGGAGGTTTGGTCGATTTTTAAGGTTACAACAATATTTATACCATTAGATAGAACTTATTTAGATCTACTAATTACCTCTATTTTACAATTTAGTACCTCAAAGGATTTTGCGCAATGAGACATAAATGATACGGTATGCCATAAGGCCAGCACGTAACTTAAAATGAAATAATAAAGTTCTGTGAGAGGTACTATTTTTTTAAAGGCTGGCCCTATGAAAAACGAGTTTGCACGTAGCACACTGACGTGAGGGAAGTGAATTTCCATAAAACAACTTTTAAAACTCAAAATCAATGTAAAAACATACATGTATTCCAATTTCTATTGCAATCTGAAAACATTGATTTTTTGGCTGTTCTGATGCTCCTGGTTTCATTTACCTTCAAAGCTGGGAATACAATTTTGCGCATTATAATGTTAGGAGAAGGTTCAGTCAGGCTTGAAAGTAGGCGTGAGGTTTCTGGGGATGATAAAAGTACTCTAACAAAGGAGTAGCAGGCTTTTCTAGTGTAAACCCCCCATAAGACAACGCACTGTGTTTAATCGAAACACATTTCCTTAATAACTCGGTAATTATTTATGCTAGAATGACGAGAGAGGGCTTAAAACTTTCGCCTCACTGATTCCCATCTTATTACATGCATTAATTTTACATACGGGGCTCTTCTGACCCTTTTTGGGCCCAAAAACTCGAAATTTGACAGATTAATCCCCAAAAAATGGATTTGGAGTTTTCCGATTGTTTTGCCCAACGAACCCGTCCAACTGATTATGGAAATAAACGTCCCTACCAAATTTGATGTTAATCGGACAAAAAATGCGACCGCTAGAGTGCAAACACACACATATATATATATACATATATGGTATATATGTATATATATATATATAACATTTTGAACGATCCCCCAAAACGTGTTCAGGGGGTCACGTTAAGAACTTCTATGGTGGTCCCGGGCTTAAGTTTCACCGTGCGGGTCATGCTAATACTGTAGTTCACTTTCCAAAGGAAATTCACAAATGATTATCCTATATCCTATCCTATCCTAAATTCTAATATGAGTAAGGTTTGCTTGCATGCTTGCGACACTGATCTCAAAAACGGCTCCAACGATTTCCTTCAAATGATCGAAATAACTAATTTCCGGGATAAAAATAAGTTATAGACAGGCCTCATCTCCAGGAAAAATCAAGTAATATTTAAAAAAACTAAAAAGAAAAGTTAAAAAGAATAACTTTGAGCTTATGGAGTTTCAAATAAAAACAAAAGAATTGTAGCAGCTGTTCATAATCAACCAGGGAACTGTCAAAGTAATACTCATGTTGTTTATGATTATTAACATGTGATTTGATTTAAGAACTCAATAAATTTATGTTCGAGTTTTATTCAAATGTTTTTCTGTACTTAATTTGTCATTCTAACTAACAAGTTTTAAATAAGTTCCTGGGTGTCTTCAAACGAAGCGAGCCTAATATTGATATTTTACCTCTTTGTTATAATTTCTGTGAATAATGTAAAGTATACATTGAACCAGAATAAAATTGTAAAAAAATTTGGTTTCCTGAGAGCAGAGATTATAAGATCTGAGTGAAGATTGCATATATAGAGTAGTAAAATAAATCAAAGGGACATTGAGCTATAAATAACAACTGGAGTGACCTTAAAAATGTAGAAAAGAGGCAAATTAGTTATACAAATCTGATTATCAGTAGGGGGAAGTGGCAAAATATTACTCCAAGTTATCTAAACAAACTGACTGGCCTTCCCCGAGCAAAGCTCGCCGCCCAAGGTACTAGAGTATTATTGAATACAACCAAAAATAGTATTATAAAATATTATTTACAGTATTATTGAGTACCAATAATATTAAATGCGTAAATTTGACAATGATACTAGAAATTACTATAGGAAGTATCATTAGAAGTATTATTAAAATTCTATAATACTCAATAATACAATAATTTAAATTTTAATAATACTTAATGATACAAAATATAAAATCTATAATAATGAACAATAATATTTTATTTAAATGGTTATTTTAGTTTTAAATAGTATGATTTTTTTCAATTAAATTGCTTAATAAACCACTAATATAAATTTAAAAAAAGTATTTTAGTTGCAAAAATGTCATGACCAGGTCAGGCTTCAAACCTACGAACTTGGACTTACTGTCCACACACCATAACCCCCACGGCCGTTCCGACTCATGGAGACACTAGTATGGATATACAAATTACCAATAGTTTACACCTACACGACTCGGACAATACTTTAGTTTTATTTTTCTAATCAAATCTGCTCGTGCACCTCACTGAAATAAAAGTAATAAAAGTTGGAACAAATTTATTTGGTTCATTCGTTTTATTTATCTATTCTTGCCATTTAATATGATAAAATGGGAGCAAATTAATATATTTTTAATATAATTATAATAATAATATAATTAAGATAATTAATACTAAAATAATTATAACAGTGTACCCTTTAAATCTTTTTATTACGCTAATAATACTAATATAATATAATGTTAATACAATTTATACAACAACTAACCAACCTTGGTTCAACAATATTGACAATATTAAAAGACAATAACACCACAAATTATGACCGTTTTGAGGATATAATTCCGTTCCAAAATAATCCCGAGGTAAGATAAATCCTGCCCGAAAAATATCCGAAATTTCGGTAATCATGAGCTAAGGAACAACTAAACCATCTTTCTGTCAAACTAAGGGCGCGCGGAAATAAAATTCCCTCTATTGATTACCGCACTTCTAAGATTATTTAAAAACATCGAGTTCCTTGGTTGACTGGCGCCCTAAGCTGCAGCCTAGTCAGCCTAAAGGTTAACCAGGCCCTGGTTTTTACTTGTGCAACACACTGTATTTAATTGCCATTGACTTATAAGTTTGATAGTAACCATCTAAATAAACAATTGTTTATTAAAAATTACTGTCTACCTCCTATTAATTATCATATAACTAATTAACTATCTGTAGAGCTATTTCATTACTACTAATTCCCAATTACATGATTTAAAAAAGGTTTAATGATATGTACTACACTAAATATCACACTGTATAATTCAAACTATAATTTAGTATTATAGCTTCAATGCTGTATACTACACTTAATAATACTCTTTTTAATACCAACTATTATATAATTATAGTACAATAATACGTATTTCACTCAATAATACTGTATGATTCAGTTTACTGGTATTATAAAAATTTCTTATAGTACTTTCATGTTTATAATACCCAATAATATGTACCTTGAATGATACGTCATATTTCATTTAATGATACTGTATAATACAGTTGACTGGTATTATACAATTCTCAATAATACTAAATTTGTTATTATAGCCAATAGTAAAGTACTATTACTTCTCACAGATATCATAGACCATATTATTGAATATTATAAAGTATCATTAATGTATTAGTAATACTCAATAATCATTTTTTCATAGGGGGTACTAAATAGTACGAATTAGATACTAAATAGTGATATATGTTTTACTTCAAAATTCAGACATTGGCGTATAAACATATTTCACTGTATTCCTACACAGTATACAACGCTATTTTCGTGTCGAACAGTATTCAAGCCTCACTGAAAGAGCAACGTCCGTGGTGTAACTCATATTCTCTATAAATAGTAAATGAGTCATAATATGACGTAGGCGCCCAGGGGCGGAAGGGGCGGCGCGTCTCATGAGGCATTTCGTATCTTTCGACAAGCAAACCCTATTTGTCTCTCTGACGCTGAAGACAGTAAAAAAAATACTATCTGAACTAGCTATATGCAAACTGATAGCTGGAAAAACGTTATTTTTCAATTACTAGGATTTTAAACTGATTGTTCTGTCTGACTACTGATTGTTCTGTCTGACTACTGATTGACTGACAGGAGGGCTTCGGGCAGCATTTACCCTAATAACCAACAACAGCTTAACGACTTATATAACACCAGAATATAATGTTTATAAGACATCTTAATATATAAAACAAAGTGTTGTTAGATACAAATGTTATAACTCAAGAACGGCTGAACGGATTTAAATGAAATTTTGCACACGGACAGTTTATTACCTGGATTAACACATAGGATTCTTTTTACCCCGGAAAATGTGAAGGGCTCTGACCCTTTGGCTTTTAACATTTACATGTTATTCCTTACGGGAACATGTGTTTATCATTTTCTGCTTTTAATTAATAAACAGATAATGTTTCGATAAAACAGCTGTTTACTTTTAAAGTTTATATGTTATTCCTTATGGGAACATGTGTTTATTAGGAGTATATCTAAACATACTTGAAAGGCATAAATATGTTCATTATGGAAATAAAAAAACCTACCTACTTGAATGGCAACACTCATAATGGAAATTAAGAAACTACTTGAATGGCAACTCAAACTCTTTTTTCGATAGGCGAGTGAACGTAGAGAACGAGCTCATATTGAAAATGAACGAGTATTCGACATAAAACAAATTCAATGACATTAGGACAGGACAACGTCTGTCGGGCCAGCTAGTTGTAGTGTAGAGACATGCTAGGAACAAATACCCCCCTTGTAGCAAACCTGCATACTCAGTGAATTTCAAATGGTACTTTACTAAGTCATGAAGCCACTAACCAACTTTAATCAAAGCATATTAATAAACTAGGCTTATCGCTGTTGGAGGCTTCGCCCCCAAACCCCCTTTCGGAGTTCGCTTCGCTCACTTGTATTCCTCAGTCAACTCAAGATTAAATCAAACTCGTAGTTCATTAACCAAAGAAAAACCACACAACAATGACCATGCATTAGTGAGCACATCAACACCTACACAGGTGGTCCCATATCGGTTCGACAACAATTCAATATAGCCTACTCAAAGACAATCAGTCCTATAGACAGATGTTGTTAACAGCAGTGAAGCAGTGCTACTTTAATAACGAGAAAATCCTTCAAAAAAGGCCTAAAATCCCGTCTTATACTTCATCAGAACATTAAATTTTACACCAACGCATTGACTACTGAAAATTATAATAAATAACCTATAAATAAGATATGATGACACTTTAGCCTAAAATTCGTAATTCGGACCATTAGCCTCAAAATTCTGACTATTTTAACCTTAACCCTGAATTCGCGATTTTCAATACAGTTTTCAGTCATTTTGTAATTTATACTTTTATACAAAGAATTGTTTATATGTTTTAGACGATCAAAATATAAAATTAATTGATGTTGGCCTAATCTTCATAAAACTCTACACATTTTCAAACACTTCTTCTAGTTTCACCTCTATGATGTTGTAGATCAAATGAATTAAAATATAATACCTACAGGAGTATACCTACACTCTCTGTCAAGTTACCTTCAATAAACGGTATCAGGAAACTGACACATACTTTCTCTCTTTTAGCCAAACTTTAATGAAAAAATTATTTTTATTTACTAAATATAGAATATGAAGTACAGATAAATGTACAGAAAATTGTCTGAAATAGTTGTTTTCAGAAATATCCACCCAAATCCCTTTTTGGGAGGCACTATAGAGTCCGTTGCTACACACAGTGGTTTTGAGAGGGGAAAAGCCACCTTGCCCCCCCCCAGGGTTAAATGGCAACATATTTCGAACATCCTCAGTTGGTCAATGCTAACTTGACCTGCATGTCAAGTTTTAATGAAATTGATCTGTAAATAAGAGAGAAATAGTAATTTTTGTATTCCCCATAAGAATAGCATTGGACAAAGTACTGCGTTTACCGCTAAATGAACATTTCAATTTTCTCCACAACTAGCAATCGTAAAATAGTATTTCAAATTACTAATTTTTTTGAGCTATTTTGAATGGGGAATAGTAATATTTTTTAACATTTATGTTTGTTTATAAAAAATCCAAAAGACTGAATTTTTTATGTTTTAAGACCTGTAATTTCTGTACCCGAATTTTTCCGGAAATGCGGGTGGTGTCATTTTGTTGGAAACCTAAAGCTCTACAAACCACTAAAGTTTAATCAAAATCGTTAGAGCCGTTTTTGAGAAATTTGGATTTTTAATGTTTTTTGGCGATTTTTGGGGGATAATTACTCTTAAATATCAAACATTCAAAAAAATGAAAAAACGCCTGGAGATATCGAGGATTAGTACCTATATACCAAATTTCATAAAAGTCGGTCCATTGGTTAGGGCTCTAAACACAAAACACACACACACACACACACACACACACACACACACACACACACACACACACACACACACACACACACACACACACACACACACAAACACACACACACGGACACAGACAGACATCACGTAAAAACCACTTTTTTGGGTTCAGGGAACACCAAATCGAATATTTCCACTAATGACTCAAATTCGAAAATTTTGACGAAAACAATACTTTCTCCATATACTATATATATATATATATACTCCATATATATATATACTATATACTATACATAAGGGGAGAAAGTAATGCCCCCGTTGCAGCAAACCTGCATACTCAGCGAATTTCCAATGGAGATATAACTGTCTTAATACAACATAAAGCCACTTACCAAGTTTCATAAAAATATATTGACAAATAAGCAATATATACAATTTGAATTATTCTATTCTCCATAAGAATAACATTGGGGCTGAGTACGCAAGTTTGCTCCATCAAGGAACACAAAAAATGAGTGTTTATGCTAATATCAATATAACTCATCTAGGTGAAGTCATATACCAGTTTTTATTCATTTATCCTATCCTATACTCTAATATGAGTAAGGTTTGCTTGCTTGCTTGCTTGCGACACGGATCTCAAAAACGGCTCCAACGATTTCCTTCAGATGTTCAAAATAACTCATTTCTGGGATAAAAATAAGTTCTAGACAGGCCTCATCCCCAGGAAAAATCAAATATATATATTTTTTTAACTTTATTTTATTTACAATCTGTTCTAAAAACTATTGAACATTAAGTAAATTTGATAAAATAACAAAACATTCGTCGGTCTTCATCCACTGAAAAAGCCAACACAAACATCGTATAATACAATACAAATTTAAACTAAAAAAGAGTTAATTACTTAACAAAACGAGTACTCAAATCCAAAACATGGCATCTTTTCAGTCTGTACACAAAGTTGCTATTGTCCAAAAGATTTAAAGCCAGATAGTTCGGATGATTTTCTAATTTAGATAGGTACTTGTGCATAGATATAGTGCATATAGTGCACATCTTGTTATTTCGTCTCTTACGGTTGGAATACGACTGTCTCTGTGTAAGACTTCATTTTTTACGTACCACGGTGCTTGAATAATGTACCTTAGAACTTTTGATTGGAACCTTTGAATGATGTTTAAATTTGAATTACTGGATGTCCCCCAAAGTTGAATACCATACGTCCAGATTGGTTTCAAGATTACTTTATATAATAACCAGTACCGGCTCTAGGGCAGTGCGAGCCGTGCTCCAGCACGGGGCGCGCGGGGCGCGGCGCTTTTGGGGGGGCGGCGCTCGGCGCTCATAACGGGTCATGGGATCGGTGGCGTACCGTCGTAGTTAGGGCCTGGGGCGGCGGATGTATTTGTAGGGGCTTATATATACATTAGGAGTTGAAGAGGAAGGCCTAATCATATATAATACGATGTATTAGGGGCGTGCGAGTACTCAAAATGTCAGTATTTAAATAGTCAAATGAACTCAAAGTTTTGAAAAATACTCCAAAGTTTGAGCGATTATTTCCCATCAATCTTTGGACGATCGTGACCTGCCAAATCACGTAGTAAACGGCCGTCAAAGACGACCGGACCAGGTAGAATCGGCCGAAAATTACGAGACATAACATTATGTATTACACATGAATCGGACATAAAAAACAACCTAACTGTGTAAATGGCTTTTATCGGCCGTAATTGAAGACGTTGCAGATTATATAATCTGGAATTAACGTCCTTGTCGCGTAATATCGGCTATAAAAGTCGACGGAAAACAAAATACTGTCCAAAAATGACGAATTTACTACGTAATAACAGCCGAAAATACGACAGTAGATCGGTAGCGATTCTCCGGAGATCGGCGGGAAATACTCGCTCAGACTTTCGAACATTTTTCAAAATTTGGGGGCCTATGACAAAGCGGGGCCTATGACAAAGCGGGGCCTAGGGCGGACCGCGCCCCACACCTCCCCGTCGGTACGCCACCTGGTGCGGGGTGGGCGGTATTGGCCATAGCGCTCGCTAACATAAAGTATTTTGTAAATATATAAAAACCAAACTGATTTTGTAAATTGTTGTATATTAGTATTATAAGTTGTTGAAAAGTAATAATTGATGGAAAGTTGTGAGTATTCACCATGTTTTGTACTTTCATAATACTTAAACATTAAATTTACATATCAGATAATACTTCTGCTCCCCTCTATTCCAAAACGAGCAGTTTTCTTGCCTCTATCGGTTTGTGACAACTTCAGGGCATTCTGATTGGTATTGAGAGTTTGAATAAAACAAGAAATTTGCAATGTTAAAATATAAAGTAACACAATGCAACTAATTGTTTTAATCCGCCCACGTCGATTGTATTAAACTAATTTCTATAGATGAGGTTCTATAGATATTGTTTGGAGACTGGAGAGTATTGAATAGGGATTTGATCTATTTGAGTTTAGTATTATATGAAATAAGGGGGAAATATATGATGCACCCTCCTCAAATTTTGGCGCCCCCTTGCGTCGTTACTTGTAACGTCCACTTGTTTAGCTTACTTTGAAAATTATAGTTTATCGTTCCGTCGGTTTAGTAACCATTTCAACTAAGTTGTTATTTATCAACTGAGACATTTCGGAGAATTGGAGATGGAGTGGGAAATGTTAAGAATTGAACATATACATATACAAATCATTTTTTCAGTCACTACAGATTAAGATTATTTGAGCTCTGGTCGTGGTTAATTGACTAATCATCTGTATTTATTAACAAATTGGCAATACTTTAAATAAGTTGCGACAGTATATCACAGTATATAGTAATAACGAAAAAACATGTTTGCACCCAACTTGAGTTTTTAGAGTCATTGGTATTATTTTAATTGATCCAAACACTTTTAGAAGATAAGATTCAATATATCACAGAGTAAAAAAAAAATAAAATAAGCTTTATAGCTACACAAGACCTTAAAGATTAAATACTTGAAGATAGAGTCCGTATAACTGAAAAACGTGTTATACATTAGAATCAATAAACAAAAATTATATTCAGAAAACATTAGTTTTTTTTTTCAAAAACGAAAATAACTCTAAACAAACTTTGCTGTATCCATCGCAAACTTCAGCCTCACAGATTCCAGGAACCGTCAGAATCGCGGTCGGTTTTGATCAGCGTTTTGATTATTGTTTTGGTTACCCTGGACGAAATCTTTCCCACGCTCAGAACAGATGTACTGTGATCAGTATGCACTTTAGCGTTCCTACTCAGTTTTAAGGGTTTGTTTTAATTATTATTTTTCATAAAGACTGCTATGGTTGGATTTGCCAACGCGGGTTACCCAACGATTGGTTCGTTGACCCAACGTCAGCTATGGTTGGATTTGCCAACGCGGGTTACCCAAACGAACCAATTAACGCTTCTTCCATATAGCGGAAATTCGCTAAATCATATTAAATACACCTAAGAATATTATCTCCCATAAATCAGATCTCCTCTAATAAATATAATACTAGGGAGTCTCTGTTCTTAAAGAATATCTTATACATTCCTCACTCTGCTCAGTTGAAGAGATTTAAAAAGTCAAACATTTTAGTTTATAAGTATGACTGTTTCTCTATTCTTGTATATACAGTTGTGAATAAGGAGATTTATTATTTGATTTTATGCTTGCTTATTGTTTTCTGCCCGTTTTCGTAAGTAAAACTATTACCAACAAAACTGTATCAAACGAAGCAATTCACTAATAATATATAGAAGTATCATGTTCCCAACAGGTTCACACCTGTAATACAACTGTAAGTAGCTGACGATGACGACATGTTTGCCCCTCCAATAAAAATTCAGAAATTATGCTTATGACTGTAAGCTAAACTAAACAAAGTATTCAATTAGTTTCATCTGAAACATTAAGGTTTATCGTATATCAGCTTGGCCGTATCAAAGTATACAATAAATTAATTAAATCGTCAGTAGATTTATAATTATATTTTTAATATAACACGCCCATAGAGATAACTATGAATTGTTAAATTATAAATCACAAAAAATATCTATGACTTGCGAACTTGATTATAATTCGCCCACATCGTATCGTTGAAATGCCTTTCTCCCCCTTTTAAACATTACCATAGGCTGGCGATCACAGTTACACCATGCATACACTACACTACAGCACTAACTATTATACATAGGCTACTATGTATAAGTACCTACTACGTATAAGTACTACTACAACAACAGAATACCCCAGTCGCAGCTAACCTGCATACTCAGCGAATTTCCAATGAATATATAACATAACACATTATAACACTTAACAGTATTCATAAGAAATGTATTCACAAACAAGCGATATTTAAAATATTAACTATCCTCCATAAGAATAACATTGGGGATGAGTACGCAGGTTGGCTGCAACAAGGCACACAAAATAATGGGTTTTTATGCAAATATCAATAGAACTCATCTTAGTGAAGTCACATACCAAGTTTCATCCATATACATTCATAAATAAGCGATATATAACATTTTAAGTATTTTCCATAAGAATAACATGGGGACCAAGTACCTAGGTTTGCTGCTACAGGAGCCATAGGCGAAAAATTGTTTTTTTGTGCAAACAACAATAAACCATAACCAGATCAAGCCATATACCAAATTTCGCCAGTTTATGTTCATAAATAAGCGAGATATACAATTTGCCTTTTTCTCCATAAGAATAACATTAGACAACGTACTGTGTTTAGCACTTTCAATATCTCGGTAACCAATTGACGTAGAGCAATGATCAAAATACCAAATTGTTTGTTTTTTTAAGCTGAATTCAATGGTATAAATTAAAATTTGATTTAAATTAAAATTAAATGTGAAAACCCCAAAAAACACATTTTTGGGGTACAAAACCCCCCTTCGGATGGTGCGATTCATCTGGTTTTCGAACTCGTTCAAATAAATGGTACTTTACACATTTGTACCAAATTTCATGAAGATCGGACCTTTTTTACGAGAGTTATCGTGCTTACGGACATATATATATATATATATATATATATATATATATATATATATATATAAATAAATATATAAAAATTTGAACGAATGATGTTTTTGGCATCTGGGGACCTCAAAATGAAAAGTTATCATGGTCTCGGGCTTAAGTCTTACCATGAGACCTACGGTAATAGCTTCTTCCCTATAGGGGAAATTCGCTAAAAAGAAACGGGAAACAAGAAGAATTATGCCTGGTAGTATATATAATCACTTGACCAAATACAATTATCCTATGTCATAGATAAACATATATAATATTTTAAGGCCTATTGGGCGAAGCCCTAAGGAAAAACTTTTGGAATGACGATACTTTTGGGAATCCTAACGAAAACAATATGTTGGGGGGTTTGTCACAGGTAGGCTAACACTTTCAAATTGATCATTTATCTTTTTATTACACATATATGTTTTCTAAATGAGCGTTTTAAAAATAGAAGAATATAAATTTGGATCCTCTTACCTTGAAAACTTCAGGTATATGGGCCTACATTATTTGTTCAATGATGGGGTAAAGTCTTTGGTTTTAGACCTATTGATTGACGTGTCTATCGGTAAAACGGAGTGCCTTTTCCAAAATTAAAAACAACGAAATCATTTAAGATACTATTTTTACTGTTAAAAGTCCAATTAGCAATTTACGACAACACGTCATGGGGTGACGCGCCCACCGTTGCTACGAATGAAAAATATGTTTCACCGCCTGTTCATCGAATAATAAAGAAACATTCCACTCACAACGACAATGAACGTAATAAGTAATAAAGGAGAGAGCAAATTTAGCAGTGAAATAAAACGTGAGGTAACTCATCCCGAATGTCATTATTATGGAGAATAATTCATATTTTAATTATCGTTGTTTGTGAATATATTTCTTATGAATCCTGTTAAGTGTTATAATTTGTTATCCTATTTGATTAAAAACTAGCTGCTAATCTCGTAATTCGCAACGGGGAAAAATTCAGAGTAGAAAAACTAAGCAATTATGTGTGCTGCATTCTGTGGTTAGCCCGTGGAACTACTACGAATCAAGATCAGCTGTTTGTATTTTCATCAGCTCAAACAAAAATGAAAGTCCAAAAGGAATACATGGGAACTTTGAACTCCCATGGGGCAAAGCCCTATAGGATTTTCAAAACGAAAATAGGCCTATGTGTTTATTTGGTACAAGAAAAATTCCTGCAAAGTTTCATGCCAATTGGTTCAGTAGTTTTTGAGTGATTGAGAAACAAAAATCAGACAGACAGATAGACAGACAGACACACACCATCACATTTTTAGCGAATTTCCCCTATAGGGAAGAAGCTACTACAAGACTTAAGCCCGAGACCATGATAACTTTTCATTTTGAGGTCCCCAAAAACACCAATCATTCAGATTTTTATATATATGTATACATAGGCATACACATATATGTATATATATGTGTGTGTGTGTGTGTATGTGTGTGTACTAAGCACGATAACTCTCGTAAAAAGGTCCGATCTTAATGACATTTGGTACAAATGTGTAAAGTACCATTTATTTGAACGAGTTCGAAAACAAGACGAATCGCAACATTCGAAGGGGGGTTTTTGGGGGGTTTTGTACCCCAAAAATGGGTCTTTTGGGGTTTCCACATGTAATTTTTATTTGAATCAAAATTTAATTCAGCATAAAAAACAAACAATTTGGTATTTTGATTATTGCTCTAAGTCAATTGGTTACTGAGATATTGAAAGTGCTAATCACAGTACGTTGTCTAATGTTATTCTTATGGAGAAAAGAAAAATTGTATATCTCGCTTATTTATGAACATAAACTGGCGAAACTTGGTATATGGCTTCATCTGCTTGTGGTTTATTGTTTTTTGCACAAAAAAAGTTCGCCTACTGTTCACGTAGCAGCAAACCTAGGTACATGGTCCCCATGTTATTCTTATGGAAAATAATTAAAATGTTAAATATCGCTTATTTATGTGACTTATATAGTATACTTATAATATAGTAACTTGGTATGTGACTTCACTAAGATGAGTTCTATTGATATTTGCATAAATACCCATTATTTTAATTGTGTTCCTTGTTGCAACAAACCTGCGTACTCAACCCGAATGTCATTCTTATGGAGAATAATTCATATTTTAATTATCGTTGTTTGTGAATATATTTCTTATGAATCCTGTTAAGTGTTATAATTTGTTATCCTATCCTATGAGTACGGTTTGCTTGCTTGCGACACTGATCTCAAAAACGGCTCCAACGATTTCCTTCAAACGTTCGAAATAACTAATTTCTGGGATAAAAATAAGTTCTAGACAGGCCTCATCCCCAGGAAAAATCAAATAATCTAAAAAAAACTAAAATAAAAAGTTAAAAAAATTAACATTGGGCTTATGGAGTTTCAAATCAAAACAAAAGAATTGTAACAGCTGTTCATAATCAACCAGGGAACTGTCAAAGTAATACTCATGTTGTTTATGATTATTAACATGTGGTTTCCTGAGAGCAGAGATTAACAGATTTGAGTGAAGTTACATATATAGAATAGTAAAATAAATCAAAGGGACATTTAGCTATAAATAACAACTGGAGGGACCTTCAAAATGTAGAAAAGAGGCAAATGAGTTAAACAAATCTGATTATCAGTAGGGGGAAGTGGTGAAATATTACTCCTAGTCATCTAAACAATTTGACTGGCCTTCCCACGAGCAAAGCTCGGCCCCCAGGTACTACATTGGTAAGGAAATAAGGATTAGGAAATACAAAATTATAACAATAAAGAGTGCTAACTAAGAATATAGTAAAGAAACAATAACAAACAATTGATATGTTTAACATATGATAGGCTAGTATATACAAATTCATCATATGTTTAGGAGGTAATTTCCAATAATTAATATCACTGATTTTATTATTATAATTATAAATTTTAATCGAAAATGTATAAAGCAATTTAAAGATGTTGGAAAGGAACATAAATTATCTTTGATATGTTAATTATTATTATTCTTTTTTAACCCCAATTCAGTTAAATTGCTGAATAACAATGAACTGACTTTAAATAACCAACAATTTCGGCAAATATCATCCTCGGCCTCATAAATAATATTGTTTTGGCATGTTTCAATAAAGCTAGTAAACCCAGTGCCAATTTATAATTTTATGGATCTAATGAATTGTATCCAGTCTCTTAAGATTTTATTTCTAACACTTTTTTAAATTCACTAGACTTATGGAAATTTTTTATGAAATATTAGGTATGCCTACTCTACTGAAAAGTTATTATTTTTTGAGATATATAAATTTAAAATTTACGAAAATCTTTGGTTTTAAATGTGGACCATTGATGTCCCCCTAGAATATTCTTGCTTGCCCCCCTGATTCCCCTCTAGATTAATCTTGTTTGCCTGATGTAAGTTACAAAACCTTGTAGACAAATTTGTTGTCGAAACGTAATTTTTAGAATTGAAATTGATTACTTATATGCAATGTTATTACATTTTAATAATTTATAAATTGTAAAAATTGTATGATACTGTAACTTATTTAAATTAAATTAGAATCCCAATAACATATTGTGATCATTTCCAAATTTTAAAACACGATATTTACATAAATATTTGGAAGTAGTAGGCAATTAATTGTGTTAGAGCTTTTCCCAATATGATGGCTGTTTTATTAGATAACACTGACATTATTTGATGAATGTCATAAATTTACTTTAATGGCATAAACCAATTATTAAATAGTCCATAATTGAGTACAGAACACGTGTCACAGGAGGAAATTGACTGGAAGGTGGGTGTTGGTGGGCGGGTGTATTGATTTTATTTGCGTCATCAGGACGAGTCCAAAGGACATAGGGTTGTGGGGTTGGTTGCAGTTCCTCGTTCCTCGCAAGCCTTTGCACGTGAAGGATTTGTTATCAGTTAAGTGAAAATGGTGATTCACCACACGTCAGACATGCAGATGAATAGTGATTACAGGACTTCAAAGAGTGCTGATAATTATTAGACTAGTGGGGGATATCTGAGGGGAAGGGATATACGTTACTATAAATAGTAGATTCTCTGAACACTTGCCAGTAATAGTTGTAAAACAGTGAGTCTCGGAGTTCGTAAAGACAGAGAGGGTTTTCTTTTACATTTGTTGGTTTCTGGTTTATGGGTAAGTTTTGTTACTATATTTGATTAATATATATAGAAATTAAGTTCTTGGTTAACATTTATTAAATAGGTTTATACATATTATGTACCTTTACAGCAAATGGTCGTCAACGTGTACGGTTAGATCACGCGATTCATTGTGCAACATTATTGATTTTTTTGAGTTTTAAAATAAATATAAGAAGATATGGTAATCCACTTCATCAAAATACTTGAAAACGTACCTATCTGTTCTTTATTCTTTACTTATAATTAGCCTACCTTAATAACTTATCCCTAACTATTAGGCTATTTGGAATTTTGCCCATATGGCGCTGTGGCATTAACCTCGTTAAACACGCAAGGTATAATTCTTCAAAAAATTGTTTAACTAAGCCTACATTTCCACAAATAAAACTTAATGGTTAGGATTATGATTAGTAGACTATTTTACAGATTTTGAAAAGGTTGATCAGTAAAAATATTTCTTTTTACACTATGATAACACATAAGTTATGATAACTTCCACTTTTCAAACGGAATAATTAAACTTAGTAAGTTAGGTATGGTAGGGCCTACTCAGACAATAGCTTGATTTTTGTGAATCGACTTTTAGCCATAAGTGAAGGAAAGTTACAAGTTTGAATCTCTAGTTTTACCAAGGCCATAAGGAAAATAAACCAAATTTAAATTACTCAAGTTAGGTTTTTTTGTTCTGCTCCCAAGCTAACTTGTCATGTTCTCATTGGTAAGCATCCACGTGGATGTAAAAGACATAGAAACTTAGTTATTGTAACTAAACTCCGTAATCAAATTATAATCAACTTTACCTCAGAGATTTGCTTCATAAAAGATTTTAGGCTAAATTAAGTATTTTTGGGTAGGCCTAAGTTACTCTACCATACTTAGTCACCTAACTTATAGGGAATACAATAAGTTAACTTAGGTGTGAATTAACCCGGGACAGCACTGGGTCTGTTCATAATAAGCACAACAGCCTGCACCCATATCAAAATTTCATTAAAACAGCAATGCCTACCATTATTTGCTGTATAGACGGCAAGTCCCATATATTTATAATAATTTATCTATGTTTGTCAGTACTCTAAACAGCAATAATCTGCTAATTTGCTCCACGTTTTTGTGCAATCAAACTGTAACTTTTGATTGAAAAGATAACAATCAAAAATCAATATATTCAACCAGCTGAATCATTTATTTTATATCCATAAATTAGAAACCTACGGTAGGTCTAACTTATTTTTAAATTTCATTTTATCCTAGTATTTAGTTCTGACATTTCTGACTAGTAGGCCTAGCCTAAATATTAAAATTAAATTTATAGCCTTTCTATCGTGGACCGAAGTTAAGTTTACTTCTTAAGTTTGTATTAGTTTGTGATGGCAGAGAAACTGGGAAATTTAAATGGATATTTACTATGTAACAAGTTTCATAAGCTTATCGATAGCTCCTCTTACAATTTAATTCAAAGGTAGTTTAATTAAGATAAGGTTTATCTGCCTAAGCCTAAACCCTCTTTTTAAAACGTAAATTAAGTTTTTGTTCTGAAGTCTGTACATTGATTATATCTGTGAGTTTTAAATTGATCTAATTTAAAATATCAAGGTCACTCATGATTGCTAATGAATTTAGCATAAACTAATAGTTTCTACCTGTTCTATGTATTTTTTAATTCTTGTTACAACATGTATTGGTTTCGGCCATTGATAAATAAATAAATAAATCACTGTTCTGACCACTATTGGCATTGTCTTATGCACGTTTGTAATTACTTTATAGTCAGAAAAGAGTTCTGATTATTAACCTTGTGTAGCACCAACCAGGACTCCATTATTTTATCCCACGATCAACTTAGATTTACTTAAATTAAAAAGTTAAGGGATTACCTAATAGGCTACAGGAAAAACTTTGATGTTTTCAGTCAAAGAGGACGAGTCATTGTCAGAATCCTTGAAGTTTTAAAAGTTAATATATTTTGAACAATACAGACAAGTAGATAACTTATATTATTTTTCGCACTGAAACAATTACAAGGCTACATTCTTATTAAGTAATACATTTCATGCGGTCAGTAGTCTACTTATTATCTGATGTGAGCCTATTGAAAAAAATATAAATGTTTAATCAACTAGGTTGTGATAGACACTCATTGCAACTTTATTGATTTCAGAGCGAGAGAAAAACTTATCAATATCGGAACCCCCTGTGGACGCCATCAGCAGCTGCAGGGATGAGAGTGGGTACGTGCCGACGGTTGGTCGCTGGGGCAGCGAGTGGCCAAGTTGACTCGCAACTCAAGCAAGGGACTGGCTGAGGGATGATGGAGGGGGTAAGTGGCCGGAGGGACACCCCCTACCACTTCCCTCGTGGGGCACACCGCGGGCGGCTTTGGCCATGCCCACCATCGAAGCTTATGAAGAGTTTGCTTTGACAGTTGAACTGACTGTGCAGCAGCTTCTGCAAGCTCACAACTATAACAGCGTTGGAAACTTAATTAGGTAGGTCTAATTTTTTGTGATTATTAACAAGTATCAAATTTGTTTTTGTTTGCTTAGGGTTACTATATTCTCTACATTAAAAAAGAGGACACCCGTACCCGTAGAGAGGTGAATTAATAAATCGTGAAAAGATTAACCCCTCCCCCCCCAGGAAAGTTAAGCATGAAAGTCAGGTACCTATTTAAGATAAAATGATACCTATTGAAAGATTTTTAAAATTTAAAATTTTGTGTTTTGATTTTTTTAAATCCTACAATTAATTTTTGGGGGATTTAAGATTAAAATGTCATAACACCCTTTTTTAGGCATTGCAACTAATTAATGTAATTTTACGAATATTCAAACCATCTGCTGAACGCAGAACATCTCAGGTTGCTCAGGTACAACCGCATAACCTCAATCAGGGCTCAGCTCAGTGACCTGCAGCCGACAGCGACAGTGAAGATAAACACAGCGCAATGGCAAAACGTAACCATAATGAATTTAGACTGATTTCTTAGAGTGAAGAACTAAAAATTACATTTTCTAAAGCAAAGTTAAGAGTTTTGGACGAAAAACTGACAGTTTTATTACTACTTAGGCTAAATTACGACTTAATATTGATTATAAAGTTGAAAGAAACATAATTTATAATATTCAGTTTGCTGCTTGTAAAAACCCGGACAAACAGTGGGTTTCTCAAAATCCGCTTGGATGTTTTCGAATGATTCAAAAAGAGGATCTCATGTCCGGGGAAAAGAGGATGAATGGTAACCCTATGTTTGCTCAAGTAATTTTTCAAACTCTTCCCCTTGTAAGATGGGTAGGCCTACTCAACTTTGGTCTGAATTCAACTTGACTAGGCCTACAAGAAATAAAAAAAACATGACCACTTATAAAAATTATAAGCATATCCATTTGATGAATGACTTTTAAATCAGGACAAACCTTAAAATTTGAGTTAATAAAGAATGAATAACTGTCATAAACTGTCTTCAAACTCCAATAAAAAAATCAAGATAACTTTATTATTAATCTCTCAAATTAAACAGAACGTTTTGATGCTATTTCTTAAACACGTCAATGCTGGTTTCGACTAAAATAATCACAGGGTGTCTACTGGTCACGGAAGTCACGGAAGTCCCGGAAAAGTCCCGGAATTCGGTAAACGGGCACGGATGTCACGGAAAGTCACGGATTTTAGTGCAGAAGTCACGAATTTTTAATATCACGTTATTTAATTTATTTTCCACCCCACATTACATGACGTTTTTACGGTGCATTTTGCCGAACCGATAGAGGATATTTTCGACCTCAAGATTTGCTTTCTAGACTTTAAGTTTATTTATTGATGTTTGGATATGCCGATATGTCTACGCCATTTGTGGTGCAACCAGGACATGAAACAAGAACTGTAATGTTCCATTTGTGTTTCAGTGAAATAACAACTTTCCTAAACGTAATAGGTTGGCGGTTTTTGCATTATTTTATTGAAAAACTGTGACTGTAGAACGGTTGTTTCTAGAAAATAAAGTTCCATTATATTTCCTAATTTAATGTAGCTCTAAGCAATACATTTGGAACAAAAGCAGTATGATAATTTTATCATCGTAATACTACATAATTAATATCTGCTTGTATTAGATTAATTAAAGCTTTTTATAAAAATCTTTCATGATGAAAGTGAACATGGTGAAGTGATGGCGAAGAACTGTGATTAGAAACTGATAACTAGTTGTACAATTAACTGAGGACGCAGGACTGTTATCAGTAACTGCTATTTGGAACGGTGCAAATAACCTAGTACTAGCAAGTAACTTGCGCGATCAGTAACTGCTATTTGGAACGGTGCAAATAACCTAGTACCACGGTGCAAGTAACTTGCGCGATCGTTGTTGACTGGCTGTGGCGCTTTTTGGACAACCAGCTACTTGGCACGGGGAATAGCTACTGACCTGTACAACTATCGAATAACAGTAACTCGCGTGTCCCTTTGGTGCGCAGTTATGAAGCTACCAACGAAGTCGATCACGAAGGTTAAAATTAGTATCTTGCCTTGAAAGCACTAGCGATCCTAGTGGTAGGAAGCTAAATTAATCTTTAAACAAACTTGAGTATACTAGCGAACCTGGTGGCTGGCGTTGATGTAAGTTTCATATCGTTCCCTCCAGTCGTATTGCTCCATTTAAATAAGTATGCATTGTCTATCGCTATCGCAGACATTTCGCGAACCCGCCAACCCGGTTGCCGGATGAAAGTGAGAACGTTTTACCTAGGTTAATTTGCCTTCTCGTCTAATTGTCTATAGTTTTGTTTAGTAATATAAGACTGAAACGAAATAACCCAGGAATGATATTGTGTTTTTGTTTTGCTTTTCAGTATTAATAGTTTTAGTAGTTAACTGCAGTACGGTACTTATGGTTTAATTATTTGGTGTAGGCTTGTGTTTAAGTGTTTTACCTTTAACTAAATCTCATTCTTGAAACTAAAGGTTAAAGTGATAACCTGCCAAGATTTTTCTATTGTTTACTGACCGATGCTAAAATGCCGGGAAAGTGCAAGTTTCAAATGCCTTAGCCTGCCATATGAAAGGCAAAAAACATGTCAATTTAGAAAACTTGTTGAAAAGTGGAAAGCAACTAGGCCCTAACTTTATTCTCATTTAGGCCTATTTTATTGCATGGTAAATGGTGAAATGGTGTTTTATGTTTAGTTGCAGTACTTATATAGCCTATATAAGGGTTTTATGGTAAGTTAACAGTAAATTATGGCTACACTGAGCTATGTTGTGGTACATTTTCATCTCATTAATGGCATACACTAGCCTAGCTAACTAATTTCATGACAATCTGATGATACGGTTTTGTTCAGGTTTGGGCTTGTATTGTACCCTATCATTATTCTATGACTCGCTTTTCTGTAGCCTAGGCTCTAAAGTTGTTTCGCGAATGGGTCACTGATTTTTTCCAAATGTCCCCTAAAAGTCCCCGAAAAGTCCCTGATTTTTGTTTGAATGACTGAGTAGACACCCTGAATCAATTTAAGAAGTTTAGGTTCTTGAGATAACATCTTTGGAGGCCTTTTAAATTTTGTTAAGTGTACTTTAAAAGATTACTTTCTTAGCCTACTATTATATTATTTTGTGCGTTTATGCCAGCATCTCAATTAATTTCTGTTCGTAAAACTGCAATTTTCTACTTATAGAAACACCAGAAAAGGGCTTGAACATAGTTTATATTATTATAGGGTGTGAGTTAAAAAAGGATTTCAAATAGAAAAAATTTTAACTTTTCCAGATTTCATGAAGAGTTTAAGAATAGCAAGGAAACCAGTCTTGCTGATTTTATGCAAGCCTACCAACCTCCCATCACGCCCGAACACCACACATGTGTAGGCCTCGGACTGGCTCTTCTCAGCCGGTTGACAGCCCTGGACCACAGGTTTCCTGGACTGGCATCCCGCCTGTTCATCGTCTCTTGTGAGGAGGCTGTGGATGACATTGCCTCCTATATTATCGAGGAGCCAGACCCAAATATCGTGGAGAAGGAACATGTTCTGGTGGCGCTGAGACTGGACATTGCTGGTCGCAAGGGAATGCTGCTACTGGACCCAGGCTATCACGTGGCCAGGGTCATCACTGTCATGGAAGATGAATATTATCCCCACACAGGTATAGAATAATTTACCTGACTAATGGTTTTGGTTTTTACACAATAGAAAAATTGTTGAAGAAAATTGAAATAGCTTAAAACTTGTTTCTACTCAATTGAATAAGGGAAAATATGATTCAAGAACATTTCGCTTTGAGTCAGTGACTGAGCGATTATGTGTCTCTGTTGAGCCTTAAAGCTGTACAGACCAGGGTGGCTAGGCTAGTTCTTGCATATTTGCTTGATAATTTGCTAACTCTTAAATCAATTTCCAGTTCAAATTCTACAAACTACTTTGATTCAGTTTAATATTTTGCGAAAATTAGTTGCATCATTGTCTGATTGTTTGGTTACAGTACTGAAATCCAACTACTTATAAACTAGTTTCTTATCTGTATCGGGTCTTTATTTTTCAACACACTTTTTATTCATCCAAACAAAATATTTTGTTGCAGATTTGAATTTAATAGACCTAGGCCTATTTAATTTTTGTTAGCCTTCTTGGTATTTAAAAATTACTACCTATATATCAAATTGAAGACAACATTTTATAGATTTGTGTGTAGGCTCCCTCTTAAAAAAATAATTTGATAGATCAATACCAGTAGTACTTAACATTTTTACAAAATAATTATTTCCAAGTTACTACATAGCACTTAAGTGACTAAGGCACCGGAAATTAGAAAATCAGTTAAACTAACTAAAACAATCTAAAGTATAAGTAACTGAGAAGAAGTGGGTAATTTAAGATCCAAAGATTATTTTTAAAATTAACAAAAGCAGCATTATATTTATTCTTTTATCAAATGCTGTTTATTGTGTGTTGATAACAGGCCTTGAACTGAAATTCTATATACCTCTGCAACACTCCTTTTCCCATGTCTTCCTACAGCAACACAGATGTTTCCGTAGGGTAGGCTGAACGAAGCCTTTATTCAAGTTGCAGTTCTTGGCCATAATTATGAATCTGTTAATTCGATCAGAATTTATCAATAAACTTAATACATTATCAAGCAAACAGAAGTAATCCTAGGCAATGAGAGGCATATTTCTACATCTAAAAAATTAAAGATCTCTTGTAGTTTCTGAGTTTCTAATATCTTTTTTATATTTGTAGGATGGTTTATGCAGTCTAAAGAAGATGATCGCCGAAAAGACTACAACTATAGTTTCTCTGCCAGCCGTCAGTACGTTGTGTGGCGACAGAGGGAGAGAAAGGGCGAGGCGCCAGAGACGATGTATCACAGCGTCATCTACGTGGCTCGCCCCTTTCTGACCCCAGTCGACGTGACGGAGAGGCGTAACCTGGTCTACAACTTCAGGAGTCTTCTGAGCAGAAACACAAAGGGCCATTTGACTGCAGGCATCTTCTTCCCTCTGAGAGCCAACGGGCCAGGACAGTTCACCATCTTTTATGAGGATAACACCTCGAAGAAAAAAGTCAAGATGAACTTCAGTGACTTCAAGGGAAATAGCAATGTGAGCGCTTAACTTTGTTTTCTAGTAGCATTTTGTCCTGTATGAATAAATCCCAAAATATTAATTTTTGCAAAGGGTTTCAAACTTTTACTGTTATATTACATACCGGTAACTCCATGGTTTCAGAGGAGATTATTTTACTGATAGGTCTTAAACTGTTCTAATTTAGTTACTTTAAATAACAAGAACCACCCATACGCAGATTGCAAATTTAAACACCTGTTTGAGTTTGAACATTTTGCTCTAAGATGGTGGCACCAGTATGTTGACAAATAAATAAGTGAGAATCATCCATTAAATTATGGTTTGAATTGTTTATTTTCACATTTAGGGGAGGAGGTAATCTTCAAAATAATGGCTCAGTTATGGGTTTTGAAAATATAAAAATTCCAAAATATCAACAATTTGCAATTCTGGTGCATAACTGTTTGTTACATCAAAATTCTGCTCACTAATATCGCTAAGTACATTTTTGCTCCTTAAAATGAGCCGTAAAGTTACAATTTTGGATAATCCAATTAAAAGGGGCGGATTTGAGGATGTAACACAAGCCTTATGGGAAGAACAGGTACACACTCAAAATCGTTTGTGAATGGAGTCCTCCTTAAAGAACTACAATGCTGTAAAGCAACAAGACATCTATTAATAGTACCAGTTGGTTTCCACGAGTTTTGATAACATTTACAGTTACTATAACCTACATTACAGTTGCCATTATAATAACTGTACCGTACGTAACACACTTCATTTTGTGTAGATGGTGGATGAGGATCAACAACAGCTAGTGGAAGAGTGCAACAGGCTGCTTGGTTTCCGACGCGGAGAGCTGGATACGATTCTACACAGTCTCGCTAACATTCTCTCCGACAGTGACTTTGTCTCCGAGGTGCTGATGATCAATAAGAACATCAATGAAATGGCTGAAAACAACTGAGACAAGGCCCATAAGCAGAGCACAGTCATTTCAGCAAACTTCTTCTGGCTATGTTTTGTTTTATTTTTTGCTTTTTTTTATTTGGCATGGACTATATTGTTTTGTAAATCAATGTAAGTTTTTATTACTCATGAGTATGACACTCGCTATGCATTTTACTATTTTTGACATCCATTGAATTAGTGTGCCGGTTTTATACAAGCACAATTATTTGAACTGTATTCTGTTAAAATGACACCATCTTATTGTTTCTAGTATTGACATCTGTGGGTATTTCAGCGGTGGTTGGAAATAAAAGAAAATGAAAACTAAAACTGTATTTTTTTTAATCCTAGTAAACATTATTTTTTTCAACTTCAGGTATGAAGGTCGAAAAATAAAGTGTAACGGAAGGTGTCAAACATTTCCTTTGCCATTAATATCAAAAGATAACCTATAATACTGGGTGTTGTTAACATAAAGTCTGTACCTATGTCACAGAGGCATTTCTGGGTTAGGTGAATTTTAACCGTTTGAACCTTCCACCATCAATTGCAAATTGATTAGTAAATAATCTGTTATATTTCCTTTTCTGCAGCCTTTTATATTTCCTTTTCTGCAGCCTTTAAAGTAGGCACTTTTTGAATGAGCCTTGGTTTTTGGTTCAAGGCATCAAAAGTTAATGTGAGGGTTGATACACATTGTATTGGGATAATTTTTCTTAGGTTTTTAAATAGTTCCAAAAGCTAATAGCATTTCTGACTGTTTTTTGCAAACAACTAGGCCTAAGAGCCCAAGACTGTGTCTAACATGAAATACCCCCATCGCAGTAAACGTGCACACTCGGAAAGTTTTCAATGCAAATAATATACACTTCAATACATCAAAGTACATTAAAAAATAAACGAGTTGGCACGCAGCACGCTGACGTGAGGGAAGTGAATTTCCACATAAAAACTTTTCAAAATCCAAATCAGTGTTAAAACATACATTTAATCCAATTTGTATTGAAATCTGAACACTTGTTTGGCTATTCTGATGCTCCTGGTTCTATTTAACCGCAATGCTGGAAATACAATTTTGCGTATTTATAAATAAAATTTATTTAAAAATTTACATCTTTTTACCTATGTAAAGTGCCAATTGACAAAGAATACTGTACACAAATTTTGGTATGTTAGGATTTGGTGTTGTAAAGGTGATTCTTCAGTATCTTCACTGAACATTTCACTGCTGTGAGCGCAATACTGTTAAGTGATTTATTTTCTAGCTGAAATTGTTTCCAAAATCGTTGAACAAAATGAGGCACAGTCCCCTTGCGCCTATCAAAATTCCATATATCTCAAATTCTTTTACATTATATTTTTCTTTATAATACGGAATTGTATTTTGATAGATAGCAGTCTTTTCAGTATTTACATCTTCTGGCTGGTTCAAACTTGTTTCAAATCTTATTGTTGGGTCTACAATGAAACCTCGGCTTTTTTCTTTTTCAATGACAATTATGTTGCTTCTTCTTAATGAGCCGTTAGTTTCAATTGCAGTAACTTCTTCGTATACTTCATATTTGTTTTTTAATCTAAATTGATCCGCAATAATTTTTCTGATTGTATGGTGTCTTGTATTACGAAGAAGTTCACTGAATGGGTATTGTCCAAGGACGTGGGGTAAAGTTTCAATTGCATGTTAGAAGGTCCAGTCAGGATTGAAAGTAGGCGCAAGATTGCTGGGGATGATAGAAATGCACCAACAAATGACTAACAGGCTTTTCTAATGCAAAACCCTCTTAAGACAACGTCCTGTGTTTAGTTGATGTACATTTTCTTGAATAACTCGGTAAATATTTATGCTAGAATGATGAGAGAGAGCTTTACACTTATTTATCCTCCATTAGTGTAACTTTGGACAGATTTCACGGGATTGCTGCTTCGGGAAGCACTAAAATTGGGTTTTAATGCAAATATAAAACAGACCTAAGCCACATATCAAGTGACCTCCAATAATATTCATAAATAAGGTAGATATAACATTTTAATTATCCCCAATAAGTATGAAATTGGGCATTGTGTCTGTACCTGTGCACAAAGGACTGTTTTTGCAGGTTTGCTGCTACAGGAATATTTTATATGTATTTCAACCCAATATATCACAACCAGATGAAGCCACACATTTTTCAATATGTTCATAAATAAGCGAGATATAACACAACTTATTATCCATAAGAATGGCATAGAACAGTATACTGAATAGTCAATGAATATTTATTTATTCTATCTTTAAACAAAACATTATTGCAAAGGACTTTCTTAACCCTTAGCGGTCGTATTTATCGTTCTCTTTTCCTTCCCTACAGATCGGGAAGGCCACACTTAGTGGCCCTCTCATTCTGTCTAATGACGCGACATTGTCAGCGCTGAAGGTAGCCCCACAGCTCGGGCCGGCCACGCGTAGTGGCCCTCTACGCGTTTCCAGTTCAGCTCGGCTGTCCACCCCGTAGTGGCCCCCTGTTTCTCTTCATATTATTTAACATTGTAATTTGTTTTCGATTCTCTCTGCTTGGGAGGTGCTGCGCTCTCTCGGCAATATTCGGAACTATCTGGAGACAACAACAAGACAGTGTATTGTTACCTTATCACAATATTATTACGTTAGTCATTGTTGTGTTATCAGCATGTGTTGTGCAACAGTCCCTTTAAAAGGCTTTTAATTTTTAATAAATTGATATTTATCATTTAAAAATGGCCGGAAATAGTGACCTAACATCGGATACTATACGGGATTTATTACAAGTCGACGAAGATGACGATCTTTCCATGTTGTTTGAGTTTGAAGTTGAAGAGGAGGATGAGCAAGTAGGGGTTGAGGGTGGTGACGAAAATATTGAATGTATTTCTAATGATATTGACAGTCAACATGACAGTGATGTGGATTTTGAATTAAGTGATAATGAACTAGACAGTGATAGTGAACTAGAAGACAATATTAGCGATGCTAACGAGGGTGTAGCTGATGTTGAAGAAGCTGCTGTAGCTGATGTTGAAGAAGCTGCTGCAGCTGATGTTGAAGAAGCTGCTGCAGCTGACTTTTGGCGAAAGTGGGAGGATGATGATGTAAGTTTCCGTGAATTTCAATATAAAGCTTCGAGTGGATTCAAACAACCACCAAATTTTGATCGAAACTCAGAAATTGAGTATTTCCAATTATTTTTCACTGATGAATTATTAGAAGAAATTGTTAATGAAAGTAACAGATATGCTCAAGCTAAAATAAATCAATTGAGACCCTTACCAAAAAAATCCATGTGGTGGACATGGAAGGATATTACTTTAGTAGAGTTTAAGGCATTTCTGGGGGTCATAATTAATATGGGCATGCACCCAAAGCCTGATATCGACGACTATTTTTCAAACGATTGGTTGGAAAACCAGCCTTTTTTTAAAGACATATTTTCCAAAGAGAGATTTTTACAAATTTTTTGGAATTTGCACCTTTCTACACCTCCAACCAGACCAGTATTAGGTGCAATCTCTCGCTCTGCTAAAGTGAAACATGTTGTTAAATATCTTGACACGAAGTTTAGAGAATATTACTGTCCAGGCAGCAAAGTTAGCGTAGATGAGAGCACTGTTGGGTTTAAAGGGAAAGTATTATTTAAATGTTATAATAAGGAAAAGCCTCAAAAGTGGCACATTAAGGTCTACGTTCTGTCTGACTCGAGTAATGGTTATGTGTGTGCAATAGAACCATATCTAGGGCAATCAACAAACAACCTACTTCTTAGGCCTGATTTACTTACAACAACTCGAGTTGTGTTGACTCTTGTTGACAGAGTTGGACAAGCTATAGGAAGTGTTGAAGGGTTGCACGTATTTACAGACCGGTTTTACTCTAGCCCACAATTAGCCGAGGTTCTGTATGAAAAAAAAGTTCACTTAACTGGAACGGTAAATAGGGCACGAAAAGGGCTACCTCTAGCAGTTAAGAAAAAGAAAAAATTGAAAAAAGGTGTCGTCAACGCATTTAGAAAAGGTGACCATCTATCTGTAATACAATGGAAAGATAAAAGGGAAGTATTAATGATAACTTCTTTGTATGACAACTCGGTGGAAGAAGTAAAGAGATTCGTTAGGGCTGGAGTTCAAGAAGTTGTTCAGAAACCTTCAGCTGTTTGCAGATATAACGAAAACATGGGTGGCGTAGACGTAGCAGACCATTACATAGCTACTTATTCATTCGCCAGAAAATCAATAAAATGGTGGCGTAAAATATTTTTTTGGCTAATTGAAGTTGCTGTTGTGAATGGATTCATAATTTACAACACCAACCGAGACCCTGGCAGACCAGCTGTGCGTCAAAAGATGTATCGTAAACAACTTGTGAATCAGCTTGTGGGTGATGTAAGGAACACAAGCAGGAAACGTGGACGCCCATCAAACATCACTGAAGGAGACCGCCTGGATGGAAAAACACACTTCATTTATGAGCTGGAGGGAACTTCAAAGAAGGACTGTGCTGTTTGTACAAATAGAGCAGCTGGACAACGTAAACGAACCAGATTTTACTGCAAGACCTGTGAGAATAAACCTGGCTTACACCCAGGAGACTGTTTTCATCGATATCACACACTGAAAAAATACAAAATCGTCTAAATCAACTCAAGTAATGTGATTTTTAACCGTAAAAGATACTTTGCTTTTTTATTTTATTTAAGAGTATTAATAATTTAATTGTTATAAACGTTTTAATATTTGAGTAATAAAGTAGTTATTAAATACGAGTGTAAATAATTGAATCCTAATGATGACCGACTTTACAGTCAAAAGTTAGGTTAAACATCTGTGTTTTGGAGTTAAAAGGCTCGCCATAGGGTATTTAATCCGAGCGTAAGACGTAAACAAGCGAAGTAGTAATGGCGGCCAACTACGCAGTGACGCGGGGCCACTATGAGTGGCCCTTCCGAGCTGTAGGCGCGTCACTTCATATATATATTACACCTTGTCCCGTTACGGATCTTGTGGCCACACGTAGAGGCCTTCCGACCGCTAAGGGTTAAGATCCTATTATATATCATATTTTTTAATAGACCTAATCTGTGTTTAGCACTTTCAATATCTCATTAAACAATTGAATAGAGCAATGATTCAAAATACCAAAACTTTTAAGGTAAATGCAATGGAGCATATTAAAATGTGCTGTTTATCACAATTATATGTAGAAGTTAGAAAAACCCATTTTCGGAGAAAAAAACCGTCCTTCGGATGGTGTGTTCTGTATGGTTTTCGAACTCATACAAATAAATGTTACTTTGCACATATGTAACAAATTTTGTCAAGATCAGACCTTTTAGGGAATTTTCCCAATAGGGAAGAAGCTATTACCGTAAGTGGCATGGTAAGACCTAGACCCAGGACCATGATAACTATTCGTTTTGAGGCCCCCAGATGCCAAAAATACCATTCGTTCAAATTCATATGTATGTATATATATATGTGTCCGTAGGCACAATAACTTTCGTTAAAATGGTCCGATCTTGATGAAATTTGGTATAAACGTGTAAGGCAGCTTCCATTTTCATGAGTTCGAAAACCAGACAGATCGCACCATTATAAAGGGGGGTTTTGTACCCAAAAAATGTTTGTTTTTTACTTTTTACATATAATTATTTTTAAAGCCAAACTTGAGTTTACACTATTGGATTCAGCTTAAAAAACAAACAATTTGGTATTTTGATCATCGCTCTACGTCAATTGGTTACCGAGATATTGAAAGTGCTAAACACAGTACGTTGTCCAATGTTATCTTATGGAGAGTAAGTAAAATTGTATACCTCGCTTATTAATGAATATATATTAATGCAACTTGCTATGTGGCTTCATATGGTTGGAGTTTACTGATATTTGCATAAAAAACCCATTTTTTTGTGGTCCCCATGGCAGCAATCCTGCGTACTCAGCAGCTCTAATGTTATTCTTATGGAGATTAACCCATTGGCGTAGACATACGAGCTGGTCTCGTTCCTTACTTTTAATTTTAAAAACCTATGAATCGGAATATAAATTTGTGTTTTTAAATGAATTAATTGTTTGTCTACTGTGCGTTTGCCAACGCAACTCTAAAAACTGAATGAAAACAGTATTTTAATGAAAATAAACCATTAATTCATTTAAAAACACAAATTTATATTCCGATTCATATGTTTTTAAAATTAAAAGTAAGGAACAAGACCAGCTTGTATGTCTACGCCAATAGGTTAATCTCCGTAAGAATAACATTAGAGCTGCTGAGTAAAAAGTAGCAAAATCAGTGTTGACCATGTGCAACTCACAATGAATTAATCGATCCTGTCAACTTCCAAGCAAGCCTGCCACCGTTTGTTTTACTTGGGCCCTCCTACCAACGTTGCTACAGACCGGTTAACTCATTGTGGGTTGCACGACTGGTTAGTTTTGGTTATGTGCGGGATTTGCATCGTATCCACACCTGGCCAAGGTGTTTCCACGACGTAGCCAACTCAGCTAACACGACCAAGGACCTAGCGGCGATATTAAGGTTTTTCAGTCAGTCCGCGCCCCTAGCGGATAGAACCGTAGTCGCCCGCGGTCATTAGTTACATATTTTGCTACTAGAGAGCACTGATCAAATCCCGTTATATGCTATTGCGAATAGAATAAAATTACTACCTTAATGGGTTAAGAAACATGTGATATCTTGCTTGTTTATGAACATAAATTGGTAGACCTCGTGCGGATCTTCGTGAAGCCTGAGTAGGGGGTGCCAGCAGAAGAGTGGGGGGGATCAGCATTGGAGGGGAAGTTCACAATACCATGTGTCATAATACTATTCCTGCGGAAAACATTTGGCTACTCTGTATATCAAATATATTTTACTGGGTGAACGTATAGTAATTACGTTTTTATGATAGTCTTTATAAACACGAGGATGGTATTCAAACCATAATTGACAATATACTCTTTGTTTTTGTCTTTATAAACACGAGGATGGTATTCAAACCATAATTGACAATATACTCTTTATGTTTTTGAGTATTGTATTTGAAATTATGTCTTAACAAATCCTAAATCACTACATTAGGCTACTAAGAATCCTACATTAGGCTTCTTGAGTTTCTTTTCAAATCAAATCGTCAACACAAGCCATTGAACTGTTTCACTGTTGTAGGCATTATATTTTGAATATTTGGTCTTGTAAGATCAGCTGTTTTTTTACTCTTATAAAAGTTTATTTACTTTTGCTGATTGTTTATTTGTAATTTCAATATTTGTTCCTATAGAACTAATGTTTAAACATATGGGCGCAGCGAACTTGCTAGGTTGAAGGCAAAATAATTAAAATAATTTGTGTTAGGCCTAACCATAAAGGCTGTCCCACACTTTTAGCGAATACGCCCAAACATTCGGCCGAACTCCGAATGTTCGGAGTAGTCGCGAGAAGTGTGGGAGCTGCACAAACTTTTTGGTACCATCAGTACATTATCGCCAAATGTATTCACTCGAATGTCCCGCCGAATGTTCGGAACAAGTCGCGACAACGAGTCTTGCACCAAATCAACCGAATGTGCATAATGAAGTAATTATGTACACGCTCTCCCAATACCATGCAATACTATGCTCGCCCATTCTCTTCCGCTCGTCTCCTTTGATTCGGTCCAAAAACCCGACAAAAAAACGGAGCACAGGCGAACACGAATCATGCCGAGGCGAAACATCCCGAACATACACGAGCACACTAAGTACACTATCGTGTTCGCCTTTGTTGGGCCATAGTGTGCTGGTAGCAAGAATACGGGACGGAATGTTCACTGAACATTCGGGAGGATGATCGGCCGAATGTTCAGGCCAGTTTGCGAGATAAGTGGGACAGTCTTAACAGAAGATATTTGCATAACAATCATTTTGCGGTTGCAATGTTTTTGGTTTGGCACGTAACAGATGATTCTCACAAGCGATTTTTAGTCATCAGACTAAGAACAGATGTCAATCGCTAACCCCCACCTTAAAAAACCGGTTTAAACCACTTTTACCAATAACACCCAGGCTTCATGAAGATCCGCATGAGGTCTAAAACTTGGTATGTTGCTTTATCTAGTGGTGATTCAGTGGTATTTGCATACAAACTAGATTTTTGTGGTCCCTGATGCAGCAAGCCTGCATACACAGTCCTAATGTTTTTCTTATGGAGAATAAATAAAATGTCATATCTCGCTTTTTTATGAATATGCTTTGATGAAAGTTTGGTAAGTGTCTTCATGACTTAGTGAAGTACCATTTGAAATTCGCTGAGTATGCAGGTTTGCTGTAACAGGGGTATTTTGAGTTATTGTCCTTACTACGGACATGTGCTCCTAGATACCAAAAACAACATTCATTCAAATTTGTATATATATAAATAAGTATAGGTATATACATACAAATTTTATCTAATGGTATTTTTTCTCATCTAGATGCATCAAAACAAAAAGTTGTCATAGTCTCAGACTTATGTTTTACCATGCTACCGACTGTGGTAACAGCGTCTTCCCTATTGAGTAAATTTGCTAAAATAAACATTAAGGGAGCAATATAGTTTATCTGAAACAATAAAGCAATGTTTGTTTCCAGTTTTTTCTAAAACTTCATTTTATATGCAAATTACAATAAATCGTGTAAGTCACTTTCTTACTTTAATTTGTTTGGCAGCATGAGAAATATAATTTTAAGAAATCATGCCCCTATGCCCAGCTTGGTAATAACCTTGATCTACTCAATGTTGGTCTCAACTCGATCTTCCTGGTTTTATGAACAAACTGACCGAGTGACCTGTGTTGAGCCATAGCTAAGGTCTATTTTTGATCACCCGAGAGCTGCCAATATGTAAAAATAAGTATGGCAAGCTATCCTAAAATAATAAGTATTTTGCCAATGAAGATGGAGAAAACGAGTTATTCACTTATATTGATGATTATATTTATGAGGATTGTAATTAAACAAGGTAGCAATTGAGGATATTAATTTGGTTATTTTACAGGAATTATACTGGTCTTATATTTCCCACAACTTATGGTTTCTATTAATGATTAGTTGTTTAAGTAGATTTTTCTTGGTGAATATATCACACTACTGTTAATGACATGCATATTTCATATTTTTCTTGTTTGCAAAGAAAAAATGATATCTCTGATATAAATACCCCCGTCGCAGCAAACCTGTGTACTCAGCGAATTTTCAATGCATGGACATCTTTCTCTCGAGCATATAAAGCCACTTACCAAGTTTCATGAAAGTACAAAAATAAATAAGTGATATATAGCATTTTATTTATTCCCCATAAGAATAACATTAAGGCTGAGGACGCAGGTTTGCTGCAACAAGAAAGATAATAAATGTGTTTTTAAGCAATTATTGATATAACTCAACCAAGTTTTAATAATTTATATTCATAATTAAGGAAGATATAAAACTTTACTTATTCTCCATAAGAATAACATTATGGCTGGGTATGCAGGTTTGCTGCTATGGGGATAATTAACAGAAAATCAATTTTTTTGTGGTAATATCAATAAATCAGTACTAGGTGAAGCCACATGCCAAGTTTTGTCAATATACATTTATAAATAATAGATATATATCAAATTTGATTTATTCTCCATAAGGATAACATTGGACAACGTACTGTGTTTAGTACTTTGAATATCTCTGCAACGGTTGGGCATAGAATCACAATTTAAACACCAAAATGATTGTTTTGTAAATCTGACCTGAATGGTAAAAGCAGATGTGAAGTTTTTAGTACATTAAACTGAGGAAAAGCTAAAACCCTTTTTCATCACACTGTATGGAAAACAGCTGTTTTCAATATCGCTGGTTTTCAATATCGCTGCGAGTGCAGAAAATAACGTTTTCGTCATACTATGCGGGAACATATGACTTTCAATACTAAAATGCGGCTGGAAACATGCTGTTTTGATTTAAAATAACATATGTTCCTTTGATGTATTTTCCGATCACTAAAATTAGCTACATGTTAATCTTATGGTGGAAGCCAATTTTTGCCGAACAGTTCTTTTCCGATCAGTTTTAGAAGTTACAAACGCGACACAACAGCTGACTTTCATTATTGTCAAATCATTGGCCAAAGTTAAACTCTCATTGATGTTACACGTGTGAAGCATATTAATGGCATTGTGTTTTGATAATTATATGACTTTTTTGTAGTATGACGAAAAGTATCGTTCAATACTCGTCCGAAAAGCTCTTTGCCAGTGCTTGATCTAAATTCCGTGCTTGACTTCGTCTCGCACATAAACACGATCTCGCACTGGCAAATAGCGCTTTTCCGGACTAGTAACGAAATATACTCTTTTCCTCTAGAGTGGGAAAATCAGCTGTTGATTTCCACACTAGTAATTAGTTATGATTCCTGACACAAGTAGAGCTAAGAGTATATTTATCATAAATCAGCTGTGCTCAATAATTTAATCAGCTGTGTAAACAGTATCACTGTTTAGTTTACATTGTACTGCGGAAATCAATTGAGCACCAATAGGTTATTTCTTAAACTTATATTATTTAATTCATTATTATTATTAATTAATTACAGTGTGATGAGAAATATCATTCATAACTCGAGTAGAAAGTGTTATTCCGTGCCTTGATCAAAATTCTGTAAACTCGATCTCGGCCCGGAAACAGCCTCTTTCCACTCTTGTTATGAAATATACTATTTCCTATAAGGTTAACATGGGAAATTTTATGAAGGCTTATGTGGATTTTCTCCGCAACCACTTAACCTAGGTTAGTGATTCAAAATACTATATTATTTGTTTTTTTAAGCTCTATAAAATGTTCAAAACCAAAATTGAGTGTTTTAAAATTTGAGGGTAAAAATGCAAAAAACTTTTTTGGAAAGTTTTGAAACCCCATAAACCCCCCTTCCCATGATCTGATTTTTCTGGTTTTCGATGTTAAAGTCATAAATGTCACTTTACACATTTGAGCTAAATTTCATCAAAATCAGACGTTTTTTACTTTCTCCCCCTATACATAGTATATGGAGAAAGTATTGTTTTCGTCAAAATTTTCGAATTTGAGTTGTTAGTGGAAATATTCGTTTTGGTGCTCCCTGAACCCAAAAAAGTGGTTTTTACGTGATGTCTGTGTGTGTGTGTGTGTGTGTGTGTGTGTGTGTGTGTGTGTGTGTGTGTGTGTGTGTGTGTCCGTGTGTGTGTGTGTGTGTGTCTGTGTGGATGTGTACAGAGCTAGAGCCCTAACCTATGGGCCGATTTTTATGAAATTTGGTATGTAGGTACTAATCCACGATATCTCCAGGCGTTTTTTTCATTTTTTTGAATTTTTGATTTTTAAGGGTATTTATTCCCCAAAAACCGCCAAAAAACATGAAAAATCCAAATTTCTCAAAAACGGCTCTAACGATTTTGATTAAACTTTAGTGATTTGTAGAACTTTAGGTTTCCAACAAAATGACACCACCCGCATTTCTGTAAAAATTCGGGTTCAGAAATTACAGGACTTACAACATCCAAAATTCAGTTTTTTGGATTTTTCATAAAAAATCATAAATGTTAAAAGGGATTACTATTCACCATTAAAAAGAGCTCAAAAAACTAAATAAATTTGTATTTTTAATTACTATTCTACGATTGCTGGTTTCGGAGAAAATTGAAATTTTCATTTAGCGGTAAACACAGTACGTTGTCCAATGTTATTCTTATGGGGAATACAAAAATAACTATTTCTCTCTTATTTACTGATCACTTTCATTAAAATTTGATATGCAGGTCAAGTTAGCATTGACCAACAGAGGATGTTCGAAATGTGTTGCTATTTAACCCTGGGGGGGCAAGGGGGCATTTCCCCTCTCAAAACCACTGTGTGTAGCAACGGACTCTATAGTGCCTCCCAAAAAGGGATTTGGGTGGATATTTCTGAAAACAACTATTTTAGACAATTTTCTGTACATTTATCTATACTTCATATTCTATATTTAGTAAATAACAAATATTTTTGTCATTAAAGTTTGGCTAAAAGGGAGAAAGTATGTGTCAGTTTCCTGATACCGTTTATTACTCAAGTTATCGCATTCATGGACATATACAAGGTGTACATAAATTCCCGCACGGGTTTAATATTTTCTGAATGATAACAGATAAATCAATAAGATTTGGTACATTAACACTACACTTAAAAATCTACTTATTGAAGGAACTATCAGTTTTCTGTCATATCATGGGGACGTCCCGCAAGGAGTCAGAAGGAAATCTTAAATAGGAGCATAGGTCAATATGCACATCACTTTAAAGGGCTTATCTAGCAGAGTTGAATGCCGCAAACCGAACTAAAAAGGGTTGATCCAGTAAAAAATGGCGGCTGTTCAAAGGTTTTATTAAAAAAAGATAAGATCTTTCTAATTGTTACTGACGGTACCAGTTTTTCCCCGTTATCAATAGATTTGGACGAAATTTGTAACCCTTGAGGATAACTAACATCATAATTCACTTCTGTATTGACAGGTATGATGTAGTATTTAGCTGCAGTATTCATTTTAGTTGCAGTTTTGCTTTAATGGGGTTGTGGCTACTAATAAAATGTAACCAAGTAAAACCTTTGAACAGCCGCCAATTTTTACTGGATCAACCTTTTTTAGTGCGGTTTGCGGCATTAAACTCTGCTAGATAAGCCCTTTAAAGTGATGTGCATATTGACCTATGCTCCTATTTAAAATTTCCTTCTGACTCCTTGCGGGACGTCCCCATGATATGACAGAAAACTGATAGTTCCTTCAAAAAGGAGATTCTTGGTGTAGTGTTGATGTACCAAATCTTATTGATTTATCTCTTATCATTCAAAAAATATTAAACCCGTGCGGGACTTTATGTACACCTTGTATATATATGTATATAGATTTGAACGAATAGTGATTTTGACATCTGGGGACCTCAAAACAAAAGGTTATCATGGTCTCGGGCTTAAGTCTTACAATGAGACCTATAGTAATAGCTTCTTCCTTATAGGAGAAATTCACTAAAATTAGTATGAACATCATGCCCTTCATTAGTTTTAAAACCAGGCAGACTGCACCATACAAGGGAAAGTCATCAAGATCACAGGATACTATTTCCGTTAATGAATTCCTGTTAATTAGTAGGATGAAGAGGATGTAATAATTGACAGATGAATGAAAGATGATGTAGACCTGGGATAGATTTAAATAAACATGCATGAGAGGTCACTATCCCACCATCACCCATTCAAAACCCTTCATTTCAAAACTTGAGGAGCCATCAGCCATTGTGTTACTTAAAATATGACAGATTTTAGGCAATCCTGGTTTTGTTCGGTTGTGTTTTAGCTAATATCCCCTATAGGGAAGAAGCTATTAACGTAGGTCTCATGGTAAGATTAAGCCCGAGACCATGATAACTTTTTGTTTTGAGGTCCCCAGTTGTCAAAAACACTATTCGTTCAAATTTATATATATGTGTCCGTGAATACGATAACTTGAGTAAAAAATATCCGATTTCGATGAAATTTGGCTCAAATGTGTAAAGTGACATTCATGACTCTAAGTTTGAAAACCAGAAAAATCGGACCATGGGAAGGGGGGTTTATGGGGGTTTTAAATTTTCCAAAAATCAGTTTTTAGCGAATTTCCCCTATAGGGAAGTTAGCGAATTTCCCCTATAGGGAAGAAGCTATTACCGTAGGTCTCATGGTAAGACTTAAGCCCGAGACCATGATAACTTTTTGTTTTGAGGTCCCCAGATGTCCAAAACACTATTCGTTCAAATTTATATATATGTATATATATATATATATATATATATATATATATATATATATATATATATATATATATATATATATGTGTGTCCGTGAATGCGATAACTTGAGTAAAAAACGTCCGATTTCGATGAAATTTGGCTCAAATGTGTAAACTGACATTTATGACTTTAAGTTCGAAAACCAGAAAAATCGGACTATGGGAAGGGGGGTTTATGGGAGTTTTAAATTTTCCAAAAATCAGTTTTTTGCATTTTTTACCCTAAAATTTTTAAAACACTTAATTTAGGTTTAGACCATGTTATAGAGCTTAAAAAAACAAATAATATGGTATTTTGAATTATTAACCTAGGTTAAGTGGTTGCGGAAAAAATCAAAAAAACCTGCTCATAAAATCTCCCATGTTAATCTTATGGGAAAAAGGTTTTTGGCTTTTCCTCAGTTAATTTTACTTTAAACTTCACATTTTCTTTTACCAATCACTTCAGCTCCACAAAACAATCATTTTGGTGTTTAAATTGTGATTCTACGTCAAACCGTTGCAGAGATATTCAAAGTGCTAAACACAGTACGTTGTCCAATGTTATCCTTATGGAGAATAAATAAAATTTGATATCTTGATTATTTATGAATGTATATTGATGAAATTTGGTATGTGGCTTCATGTTGTACTGGTATATTGATAATTGCACAAAAAATAAATGTTTTGTTGATTGTCCCCGTAGCAGCTAACCTGCATACTCAGCCCTAATGTTATTCTTATGGAGAATAATAAGTAAAGTTTTATATCTCCCTTAATTATGAACATAAATTAATAAAACATGGTAAATAGCTTCACCTGGTTCAGTTATATTGATAATTGCATAAAAACTCATTTCTTATCTTCCTCGTTGCAGCAAACCTGCGTACTCAGTCCTAATGTTATTCTTATGGGGAATAAATAAAATGTAATAAATCACTTATTTATGAATGTATTTTTGTCAAACTTGGTGAGTGGCTTTATGTACT